>CM053624.1:310066854-310081185 GCA_028646595.1 Phalanger gymnotis
CCCCCCCCCCCCACCTCCCTCCACTAGAGGATGACCACTTGAACTTGGGTTGGATGATTTAGATTTCCCATCAGTCTGTAGCAGCCTTGGGGGCTGAGAACAAATTAGAAACATGAAGGAAAGGCAGCCTAAAGGCTTTTTCTTCAAGGTCATCCCCACCCTCACACCTCCACCCCTTGCCCAGTTGGAGTCCAGCAGAGAGTTACACACACCAAACGAGAACTTCATGAGAGCTTCATAAAGGGAGAGGAGGATCTCTAAGGAGCTATGAGTTTACTTTGGTTCATATGAGCTCTCTTAAGTTTGAGACCACTATCCCCAGAGACTTTGCATGTAGACACAAAGGGGATAATGTATCCCAGACTATTGGAGTGACATTTTGTTCCTCCTGTTCTTGCTACCTTAGTAAATACCTGTTGCTAGAAGCTAATTGACACTGGCTGATGATCAGTGGAGAGCAGATGGGTGGAGGCTCATGAGCCACCGTGTTAGAAATCAGCTCCAGCCCCTAAGAATTCTAGATCCCTGAGGAGGCAAGCAGTTAACCTTCCTCTGAGGAACCAGCTTTCCTGTGGAAGTTGGGGAAGTGAGTCCAGAGGGAGTGTTACACCACAATTAATCCTCAAATTTTATTTTATTTTTAATAATGGAAATTTAATAATCTGTATTTAACTGAAATTTAATAATCTGTATTTAAAGTTTACACATCATATACAAATTTCATGAGTTGCCAAACAATTAAAATTACAAGCAACTTGAAGGGCAGCAGAAGATTCACACCATCTCTAAAGTTTTTATTGCTATCTTTTGTTTTTATGTCATCGTTCCTGAATTTATTCCTTACCTAGACAATCACTTTCTCCTCTAACAGTTTTTAAAAAGACGAAAGTATCTTGTACTAATAACAATTTGAATGAAAAAAGCAGAGTGAAAGATATCATTTACATTATGTCTAAATGGAAAAAAGGTAGACTAGTCAGTTGTTTGGGGCAGCTTCTCCCTGTAATTCCTAGTTCTGCCTCTGGGATGAAGTAGAACAAATCTAATCACTATTTTCTGGTGTATTTGAAGGATGGAAATTGTGTTTTCCTTTAGCCTTTTCTTCAGGTTTTTACATAGAGTTTCTTATACTGATCTTTGCATGATTCAGTCCCTAGGCCCTTCCCCATCCTTCCCATGCTCCCCTGGATGCTCTTGGGCTTTTTAGTGTCCTTCCTAAAATGCATCACTCAGAAGTGAACATAGTATTCCAGAATAGAGCAGAGGTGTTAGGCATGTTGCCTAGGGCCTCCCAAGTGTGGTCCAAACCAGATTAAAATGAAATAGAGAAATATTTAACAAAATAAAACCAGCAAAAAAAACCATAGATATTAAAATGTAAAACTAATTCGACGTGCAATCTTTGGGGATCTTTATGTATACAGTTTAGTGCCCCCCATTTCTATTTGAGTTTGACACTGCTGGAATAGAACACAGTGAGATTATTCTCTCCTTTCTTTTGGATATTTTGCCTCTTAGTACAGCCAGAATCAAACTGTCGGTCTTTACCATGTTGTGTTGTTGACTTATAATGATTTTGGAGTCCACTGAAATCCCCACATCTTTTTCACATGAACTGATGTTCTAGCCATGCCTTACCCCTTTGTGGGAAAGCAAGAGGGTCTTTGGTGGCAGAAAGGGAAGGGAGTGAAATCCCAAGCAATGGTAGTCTTTCATGCTTAGGAGGTACTCCTGGGTTAAGGGTTGTCTCTTCTGTGTTCAAATTGATGCTTACTTGGAAATGATTTCCCTAATCTATTAGAATATCTTTTTTTGCATCATAAAATTTATGTTTTTCCCACACACCGATATCAATGTCTCCTGAAAGAAAAAAATTGAGAGTACAAGTATCAACCTACTCAAATTGGTTTCCCACTCACCACTATAGACACGGAATTTCTAGAAATTTTGTAGCCATGGGGAGAAAAAGAGGTTAAGAAAGGAGCGAGAGGAGAGAAAGTAAAGGTATTATTGTAGATGGTCGTTTTGAAGAGTTAAACTACAAAAAGTAGAAGAGATATAGGACAGGGATGAGTGAGGATTTTTTCAGGATAGGGGACACATGGGTATGTTTGTAGGCAGTAGGAAATGAGCCAGTAGAAAGGGAGAGATGGAAGATAAGTGAAAGATGTGGGATAATAGAGGGGGCAATCTGTTGGAGGAGATGGGATAGTAAAGGGATTAGCCTAGGTAAGTAGGAGTAAGGCTACTTCATCATGAAAGAAAGATGAAGGAAGAGATAGTGGCAGAGGGCACCAGAGTGATAGGAGATAAGGAAGAGGGAAGAAGAGAGAATTCACAGTGAATGGCCTCAATTTTTTTTCTGCAAAATATGAGGTGAGATTCTCAGCTGAGAGGGTGGGGGAGGGGAGCCATGAGAGGTTTGAGAAGGAGTGAAAAGGTTTGAAAGAGCTGCTGTGGGGAGTGGGCTAGTGAGATGATAAGGGAGATATATAGTAGGATGGCCTAGCAGCAGTGAGGGCCCAGTCGAGGCTGTATAACATAAATTTCTAGCAGAACGGTTTATTGAATAGAGTGGTGACATGGTCAGACTTGTGCTTTAGGAAGGTAATTTTGACAGCGAAGTGGAGAATGAACCAAAATGAGGAGAGACTTGTGGTAGGGAGAACGAACCTGAACGCTTTTGTATGTATTGACTCTCCGAATCAAGATGTGAGCTCCTTGAGAGAGCTGAGACTGTCTTTTTTTTTTCTTAAATAAATTTATTTTTTATTTTTAGTTTACAACACTCAGTTCCACAAGTTTTTGGGTTCCAAATTTTCTCTCCCTTCCTCTCCTTCCCCTCCCCCCCCCAAGATAGCATATAATCCAATGTAGGTTCTACACGTACCTTCACATTGAACTTATTTACGTCGTAGTCCAGTTGTAAAGAAGAATTATAACCAATAGAATGAATCATGAGAAAGAAGAAACAAAACCAAAAAAGAAGGAAAAAAAGAGAGAAAATAGTTTGCCTCAATCTGCATTCAGACTCCATAACTCTTTCTCCGGATGTGCATAGCTTTTTCCATCATGAGTCTTTTGGAGCTGTCTTTGAACCTTGTATTTATGAGAGGAGCCAAGTCTATCAATGTTAGTCCTTATAGATACCATATGTCTGTAATTGTGTATAATGATCTCCTGGTTTGGTTCCCCTCACTCAGCATCAGTTCATGTAAGTCTTTCCAGGTTGTAATGAAGTCTGTCGAGCAGAGACTATCTTGTGTTTTCTGTTAGTATCCCTGTCACTTGGCACAGAGGGACATGAAGGGAAGAGAACTGAGGGGCATATGAGAATAGAGACATTGGGGATAAGAAGAAAGATTCCTCTGTGGTCGTGGTTGAAGCCAAGAATGTCAGAGAGCCGGGAAATGAAAGAGAAGGAGAGATACCCCAAAGGGCCAAACATGCATCTGGGAGCTTCTCCTAGCAGTTGTAGATCATACGCTTTAACAAGATGTCATTTCTTCTTTTTTCAGGGAGTCCTCATGAATTCCTTTTTGGACCATGTCCATGATCCTTTTTGCCTGTGTGGTACGGGTGAGAGATGGATTGCCCCTCTCTGCCTCCACAGATTTTCACCATAACCAGGACTTTTTGGAATGCAGAAAGCGGCTAAAAACGTTGTCTTTAATTTTGACACAGTTTCCGGGTAGAGGTACCGCAGAAGGACATGACCTCAGTATACAGTAAGTTAGTACTTGGCCTGATAGTGACACATTAAAACTTGGCTTTCCTTTAACCATATTCTGTATTAATGAAACATTTTAAGTTACCACATCTTGATCAAGTCTTGTGCCAACAGTGGTATTTTAACACTGATTTGAAAATAACGAAGCATTTACATGGCTTTTAAGGTTTGCAAAGTACTCTACATGTGTCAGCTCATTTGATCCTCATGACCACCCCGTGATGTAGGTGGTATTATCCTTATTTTAGAAACAGGCCTAGAAAGTTTAAGTGAATTGACCCGGGTCACATGGCTAGTAAGTGTCTTAGTTTTTCTGACCCCAGACCCTGAACCCTGACCACTGTTCTACTTAGAATGGTAATAATAAGAGGCTATTTTTTTTCTATAGCATTTTGAGTTTTACAAATACCTCCCCCCAGCAGTTCTGTGAAGTTGGAATTACCATATTATTAACTTTACTCTCGGGGGCCCAGAGAGGGGAAATGATTTGCTCATGGCCACACAGTTAATAAGGAGCAGACCTAGGATTCAAAGCCAGATCTTCTGACTCCAAATCCATTGTTCTTGTCATATGTTCTTAACTGAACGTTTGCAGCAAAGTAACTAGCAGCCTCGTAGCCCACCCCTGACGTAGTCTATGTCCTTAATCTTCCTGAAAACTCGGCGCTTTAACCAAACAAAACCCATTGATGTAGGGTATTTTGTGTGAAACTCAGGTTACTGATGTTTCCCTCTTTAACCCTAGACTCTCACTTGTACCCTAGCTTTTGGTGTTTCCCTCTTTAACCCTAGACTCTCACTTGTACCCTAGCTTTTGGTGTTTCCCTCTTTAACCCTAAACTCTCACTTGTACCCTAGCTTAAGACAGGTAATATATCGGACAAAAGAGGTTATTTCTTGAAGCAGACCCCAATTACAACTTAAAGAATGTAAAGAGAGAAAGCACAGCAGTCTGGTGCCTTTTGGTAGAACCCAACAACCTCCATTAGCCCTAAGAAAAACACTAATTATCATGCCATGATACAATCAAGGATGTTCAGAATGTTGACCCAGAGTCATCAGGAAAATTTTAAAGCACGCTCAACATCCTTTGTTTACAAAGACAAGATAACTGATAATCTGTGTTAGAGTTCCATTAAAGATGGCTTAAAGATAAGTTTTAGCCCCTAAGTTGTATATAAAAGTCTCTCATCGGCAATGCCTCGTTCCTCGCAGATGCTATGTAAATCATGTGTTATTGTAATATGTTTCATTTTCACATTTCTTTTAGGTTTTTTTCTGTCATATAATCTAGTCATGACAATCAGTTGCTCACCAGTCAGCACTTCCATACTATTTCCATGCCACCAAGGTTCCTCCAGCTATTATTCCTAAGCTCTGGCACTGAAGCTTTGAGCTCCCCAGAGCCCAAAGGCAAGGCTGTAGTTAAAGAGGACATTTGTTTGGTGGATACTTAATTTGCTAACAGAAGGGTCTGTAGACCTGGCGTTTTGTTTAGGGCATCTTCACTGGAAGATCATTCTGATTTGCTTCTGCTTGGTGGTAATTCTAGCTCCAGCCCATTTCCTTACCTGGATGGTGATCAGGCATTTATTAGTCAGTCATTTCTGAAGTACCTGCCGAGCAGGGGAGGATAGAGGAACAAGACCTTGCTGCTGCTGCTCTTCAGGCCATACTTAAATAATCTTTTGTTTTCATTTTCATAATTGTAGGAATTCTGTGCTTCAGCATTTCAGACAAGTTCTTTTCACTCTGAAGTTGTCAACCTAGTTTAGCCTGCTCTAGTCAGTTTGATATGCTCTTTTTACGTGACACTTCCTTTTCAGGGAACCAACCAGGGAACCAGAATAATTGTTAAAACACAGGTTGGTGAATCAGTGTCCGGCACCATATTATGAAATGTCGTTTTTTAAACCAACTAAATGCTGAGCCAGAGAAACTTGGGCCAAGGGCTAGGAATTTGGCCTGTGATTTCACTGATATGAGGAAACTGTCTTCAGCAAGGCAGGTTAGCATACATTCTACATCTTAACATCTTGCCTAGTGCACTGAGAGGTGAGGTGACTTTCAGCTGGCCAGGGTGCGCTGGGGCAGGACTTCAACACAAGTCTTCCTGACTGCAGTTATTACTGTCTTCCAAGAAGTTTTGTGCTTATAAAATGAACTTCATGGTCTCAGGAAAGAAGAGCTTAGTTTTTCTTCTCCAGATTTGTAATGAGCCTATATTATGTAAGTGTTTTGGGTGGTGGAAGATACTGGAAGTTGCTGTGTTTCAGTTGAGGACTATGTAAGTTAAAAAAACACGAACTATTTTAGTTAAAAATATACTCATACATATATAAAATCTATCTGCTTTTAAAATTAAATCTATTTCCTCATTTTTACTGGATAATTATCTTAACTTTCTGCTCTGTAAGGTCAGAAGTACTATATCTCATTTTGTAGACCAAAGAATTCTTTCTCATGCAGTAACACCCCCATCTTGTGGAAGTCGGGTGCATTTCTTCGAAAGATTTTTAAAGCCATATTGTAATCTCACAAATATGGCAAAA
Organism: Phalanger gymnotis; assembly: GCA_028646595.1. NCBI lineage: Eukaryota > Metazoa > Chordata > Mammalia > Diprotodontia > Phalangeridae > Phalanger > Phalanger gymnotis. The sequence goes on from CM053624.1 coordinate 310,073,137, forward strand.
AAGTCATACCACCTTGCTAAGCGTGCCGTAAGAGTCAGAGCTTCTCTATCACAGAAGTTTTGACTTCCGTCGAAATTGTGCCAACATATCTGCGATTTCTTCTCCTCTTCTGAAAGAAGTAAGAATCCCATGATCCAGTGTGGAGAGTAATAGGTCCTTTGGTTTCTTAATTGCTGAATTTTAAAATATTTGTTTTAGGAGATATTCTTGTTCTAGTATATAACATCATTTCTGTTTTTATCTTAACATTTGAATTTTTTTTTTTAACTTGTAGAAAAACTAAGTAAGTTGTACCTTGGGCATTATGTTAATTTTAATGCAAATGAAATAAGAACAATGCAAAAACATTTAAATCCAAAAGCCAAGTGATCAGCTATTTACTACCCAAGAGAAAGAGGTTGATTTCATTTTTCTCCATATGCTAAACAGTATGGAATACCGCCTTTCTCATGGCCTAAGAGGACAAGAAAGGTTGGTTGCTCTGAAGTGGAAAGGGAAGGAGCATTAATTTTCTTTTCTAGTGGAAAAATTTGGCCAAGAATAGATCCAGATAAATTTTTTAGTTATGGTTAATAGTCATTAAAGCTGGTTAATATTAAAAATTTTAAAATGTGGCAGTTGTAATTAAAAACTTGTTCTAAGAAATAAGCCTGAAATAGCAAACTAGCTAAGTCCATGTTTTAGTAGTAATAAGACTTGTTTTGGTTTAGATCTTTCATCCAAACAATATTTATTAATTGTCTGTTATTTGTTTTGTATTGTATATATATTATATTGTAATTATTTGCATTGTTGGGGAAGTAAAAGCCCTGGCCTTTGCCCATAGGGAACTTATAGTCTCGGTGCCAGCTTTTCCATGACCTGGAGGTGCTGACTTTCTTCAAGGCTCTGCACAGGTGCTGCCTTTTTGTTTGTCGATAAATCTTTCCCTGAATTCTCCAGCTCTCCCTCTTCCAGTTTTCCTAGAATATTTTGGATCTTTCTTTTGCCCCAGCCATATTCTAATTTGTATCTTACTTAACTGTGACTATGCCATTCTTCCTTGTTAGATCGAAGGCAGGGACTGTATCATTTTTCTTTTTATCTCCAGTGCTGCTCGCAGGACCTTGCACATAGTAGGTACTTAATATGTCTTTGAACTGGGCAGACGTATGTAGACACACAAAATCACTAGAGAATGATTCAAGGCAAAAGAAATGCATCTGTTGTATGAGAGATGCTATATGCACATGTGTAGGATTCAGAGTCAAGTCACTGTTGTTGTATGCTGACTATCAGACAGTAAGATAAGGAGGAACTTCTCTCTACCTTTCTCATGTAATTCACCTTTGGTGCTCTTGTTTCAGCTTTGACTCTTCTGGAGCCATAGCCTGCATGGGGATCTGCTCCCGCAGTTATCCTGTGGCCATGGCCTTCTGCTTTCTAGAGGCTCTTCGGTGGGAGTTCACAACTTCCTATGACAATACCAGCATAGGCTTGGCTTCCAGACCATATGCCTTTCTCAAATTTGGTTTGTAACTTCCTTATTTATTTATTATGAGTACTACCTTACAATTATTTTTTCACAAGCTGCATCTTTTGTTGAACCCTTTCTACATTTATTAAATACAAAGATAGATATTAAATAGAACCTTACCTCAAAGTGATTCTAATCCAGGGTCCTTGGGTGTGGCTTTTTGACTGAGTCCACACTGTACAGAACAAATCTTTCTATTAAGGGAATTTGTTCTGTGAAGTTTGGATTCAGTCAAAGGGCCACACTTGGACATAGAGGGCCACATGTGGCCTTGAAGCCACTGGGTAGTATCTTTATGAATGGTGAAAAGGGGATGGATTTCATAAATACTGTGAAGGCACAGCTGAGAGGATAAGTTGTCGAGGAGGGCAGAGAGGGTGGTGAGGCTCGCTGAAGGAGCTGGGCATGTTTAGCCTGGAGGAGAGAAGGTTTAGGGGGAGTGAGAGCTGTCTTCAAGTATTTGAAGAGCTCTCAAGAGAAGAGCAACTAGACACGTTCTGCTTAGCCACAGAGGGCAGAGCCAGGAGATGTGGGCAGAAGTTTAGAGAGGCAGATCTGGGACTGAGGTCGGAAATCTTTGGAACAAGTCTAGCTATCCGAAAGTGGAATGGGTTCTTCCACACTGGAAGTTTTCAAGCAGAGGTTCGAACACCACTTGTTACGGAGGGCTGTCCAGGGGTGGATGGAGCTAGATGACCTTGGGAGTCCTAAGAACTCCGAAATTCTGTGGTTCTATAATTCTGAGTCATCCGCAAAGAAATGATAACTGAATCAATGGGACTGGAGAAGGGGGCCCAGGACAAAATTTGGGGAGCACCCAGGCTTAGGAGGCAAAAGATGGAGAATTATCTTCAGGCTGAACACCTACAGTTCCTTCATCTGTTACCCAAATCACATGATCTTGCTCCCCCATCTCCACCCTTAGCTATATTGAGTACCCTACTCTTGATGCACTATAACTTGTCAATGTACTTTCCAAAGCGTGGGATACAGAACTGAACACAACGCTAAAAATCCAGATGTTGTCTAAAGAGTTCAATAGGGATACCATGTCCCTCGCTGTGGATCTGTATGTGGAACTGTTAGAGGCTCTATCCGAAGTCATTTTTTATGTAGTAAGAAAGTCAGAGGATACTCTCTAGTGTAGGGTTTGGGATATTCTGCTGCTATTAAGTAGTTCTGTATTTCTCTTGTATAGTCTTCCTGTGAGACCTTAACCAAGTTGCTGTTCTTTACTCCCTTCCTCCTTAAAATGAGGTGATGCACCTTAATATCATTGCCTTGGTTGATGTGGCCAGGTGGTCCCCTTCCTCCCTTGACATTGCATATTTTCTTCCCTCAGTTTTACACTGACCTGAAGATGACAGTTGTCTTTCACATTATGTTTTTGCTACTTCTTGAGAGTAAGCAGTACTACTTGTGCAAAAAAGAATGAATGCTAACAAGACTGCTTTGCCAGTGATAGGTATGTTGTTCAGTATAGCTCACATACTTAGTAAGATCATATGAAGGACTAATATGCTGTGGCACTTTGCCAATGAGGACCGGCATTCAAATATCAATAAAGTAGGTTACTAGTGGTGAATATAAATTCTTGAGGGTAGTATAGTCATTTCAGTTTAGCTGTATATTCAGAATATGGGTTGTTGGCTTCCTTGGAAATGTGAACCTCATTTTGTAAATTCTAATAAAAAGTTCTAAATCCACATCAAATTCTGTTCCGCTCTCTGCTGAAGTTGGTTGATTGTTTTTTTTACAGACAGTGTCATTCAGAAAGTGAAGTGGCATTTTAACTATGCAAGCTCTTCTCAGCTGAAGAATCACTTGGAAAAGATTCAGGAAGAGCTCATGCTCCAGCCTCCATTGGTCCTGAGACTAGAGGACACGGAAGTGATGAATGGGCTGACAAATAGTCACTCTCTGGTGCAGGTTGAATATGGTGAGTGAACCGAATGTGTACTCTGTGATGGTGCTTGGTGATGATAGAGGAATAACACTTGTGTGCATCACTTTTTCCCAAATGGTTTTATTTATGTGTAAAGTGAATACAGACTGGCCTTGTCCCTAAAATGTAATTGAAAAAGAATTCTATTGCCATTTAGATTTTCATGTGAATACATTGTGTGAGTAAAGATCACGCTGATACTGGGAAACTGTGAACAGTTTAACTGTACCTAGAATGGATTTTAGGAATGAAATTAAAGAGAGGCAGCATCCTGTACTGTAGAGAACATGGGATTTGAAATCAGGAGACCGGGATTCAAGTCCTACAGTCGACACTAATGAGCTAATTATGCCTTAAGTCACTTCCCCTCTCTGAGCTTCAGTGTCTTCATCTCCAAAATGGAAGGCTTGGGCTAGATCCAAGCTCCCTTCCACCTCTTTACCATGAGGGTTCTGCTTCATTGGGGCAGGGCCTCCTTGTACAGTACAGGTGAAGCTCTGGCAGATTGTCTTGAGCTGGAAAGCTTCCAGTACTTTCTGGTGCCAGATTGTCTATTGTCCAATGACCAGCCTAGTTTAGGATGGTGAAAGTCCTTATCAGTTGGTTGGCCTCTGGGCAAAGAATTATTTGTCCATTCTCATGCAACATTTCCTTATTATTTACCCAGCACATAATTATTTGTAATTTCATATTTTCCTGCTTATATAAGAAAATCGAAAGTTTGCTTGAGAATTTTGCTTTCTCCATCTTGATAAAATGCATGACAGTTAACCTATGTTTCTTTTATTTTCATTTTCTTACCCTAAATTTATGGCTCAGGTTTTTTCATGTGATTTAAAAATCTTGGGTTATCTTAGGTTTACCTGAAAGTACAAGTAAAATCTATTTTTCTTCTAAACTCTTGGGTGAATCACCATGCCTAGTCCCTTTATTGGCAGAGCTGGGTTGCTGCTTGAGGTCACAAATGCAGCAACTTGAGTGTGTAGAGCAACACAAAAATCTGGGGTCCTCAAGCTGTGTCCTCACACTATGAAAAGTATGTGTTTAGGAAAGGGATGCTCTAGTGGTTATGATTTTGCTTGAAACACAAATACATCCAAATTCCAGAAAGCTTAAACTTAGCCCTTCTTTCTAGGACATTTTACTGTGCTTTGGCTCAGCCTCTTGTGTCTCAAGGCTAGAATCCTAAAAAGGTAGCATGTTCAGTTCTAATGGGGGAAGCCTTGAATTGCTCAGTGGGGACTCTAACACACTAACAATAGCTATGGGTTCGATTGTTATTTTGTGGTAAATGTGGGGACAGGAAAGGATGATAAGAAAGGGAAAAGACGGTGATGGCATACTGTGTCTGTGGACATGATGGGGAAAATCAATTCATAGGGTTTCTAAAAGAGCAAAATAAAATGGCCATTTGTTCTAATCATTCTAAGAATGGCTTATACATTGAATGTTTCCCTTTTTGCCAAAAAATCCCTAAGCATTTTGAAAATAAAAAGATACTTGATGGGGGTGGGGGTGGGGAGAGAGAATTAGAAGAGAAAGGCCAAGAATATTTTTACATCCACAGGAAGAAAACTAGAATGTTTTATGTGATGAATGTTAAATTATGTAACTAAATTGCTTGTATGACTCTACAACAATGACTTGTACAACTCTACAACAAAAATAAAGCTGTAGCACTCTTTGTTATCACAAGAAGTTGCTTTCAGCTGAAACCTGGAAAAATAGCTCCAGGACCCCTGTTTGGGTGAGGTGGGGATGTCCAGGGTTGCGATAAAGGCTAGAAGAAATGCCTCTGAGAGGCCTAGATCCTTTCTGTCTCTTATTTTCCACTTTTGGTTTTTGATTCCTAACCATTGGTTCATTTGTATTAATATACCTATAATTATGTCTGTAACGTAATTTAAATTGTGTCTGCAACATAATTATAATTAGGGAAGTGTGGTTTATTTAGCTTCTCCTTTATGTAGACACTATGTAACCAGAAGTGCTCTTCATTAGGAACTTAATATTGTTATTTTAAATTATGAAGCTCCGAATTACCGGATGAAGCCAGTGACGGCTCTGGGGATTCTGTCTCTTGTTCTGAACATCATGTGTGCTGCTTTGAACCTTATTCGAGGAATTCATCTAGCAGAGCATTCCTTTCAGGTAACTTTTTCCTTCATATTTAGGATTGTAGGGTAGTCAGCAGGAGAAGTTGATCAAGAGGTGGTCTATTTATTAGGCTATATGGCTGTGGCTCATAGCATTTATGAAGGTCTTAAAATGAAAATGCTCAAAGAAAGTAGTGTTTATTGTAATAACTTGGTATGCTTAGGAAAATGAAAGTGATTTTGGACAATCTGTTTAGGTTGTAAGGAGACTTTTTTGGTTGATTGCTGAAGGCAGAACTAGGAATAATGGATAGAAGTTGCAAAAAGTCATGCCTAAATTTGATTATGGAAGAATTTCCTAAAACTTAGCATGGACTAACTGCCTCCAGAATTAGTGGGTTCCCCCTCACTGGAACTCTTCAGGCTAAAGCTGGATGATCAATTATCAGGTATGTTGTAGAATGGATACTTGTTCAAATAAGGATTGGACTATCTCCAAGGTCCCTTCCAAGTCTTACATTCTGTGCTTTTTAATGGGATTCTTTGTTTTTTATGGGTTTCTTTGCTGCTTGGAGCAAATTTGGCAATCCTTGCTGTGGCTTTTGAGCCCAGGTGAACATGTCAAAGTTTGGAGTGCCAAATAGAACTTATTCTTTTACTGTTCCACCCCCTGCCCCCACCCCACCTCCCTACTTCTGTTGAGGGACCATAGTCCTTCCAGTCACCTGGGTTCTCAACCAGAGTCATTCTCAACTTTTGATCCTCTTCTTCCCCTGTGTTCACACAGCTCCTAAGTCTTGTTGCTTCTAACGTCTCTTGCATCTGTCCCTTTTTTACTTAGTGTAGCTACCAACCTGTTTCAGGCATTTGGTTGGAGGTATGATTGACAATATGTTGATAAGCTGGAGTTTCTAGGAGAGCACAGTCAGAATGTGAAAAGGCTTTGAGATCATGATATATGAGCACCATCTGAAGGAACTGGGGATGTTTAGCCTGAAGAGGAGGAGGCTTGGGGAGCGGGGATGAGATGGTTCAGGAGTCATCTTGAAGTATTTAAAGAGCTATCATGTGGAAGCCAGATTAGCCTTCAGTGGGGGAGAAACTGGGGGTGGGGAAGGGAGAAGTTTCAGAAAAGCAGATTTCAGCTAGAAACAAGGGAAACTTTCCTAAAAACTAAAACCATTCAGAGGTAGAATGGACTGCCTTGGGAGGTAGTAGGTTTCCCTTCATTGAAGGTCTTCCAGCACAGGCAGGTTACTTCTTAGGGACGTTGTGGGAAGGGATTCTGGGACAGGTAGGGGTTGGACTGGATGACCTCTGGAGTCTCTTTTAACTCTGAAATTCTATGTCTTAAATGTTGTAATGATGTTTAGGGAGACATCTGTAAATGCATTGTGGCTGAAAAGGGTGAATAATGGCTAATTTTTAAAACAGGCTATATAAGTGTATACATACATATATCCACACATACATATATACAGCTGTGTTTGCATACACGTATATAGATAGGTAGATAGATATGCCTTCTATATCTACATATATCTTGTTTGGACAGTGTCTAACATATATTTAGGGGAAGTCAGCAATGGTTTTGTGTTAATATAACTAATATCATAGCTAGGGCTTGACTGTTGTCTGGACTTGTCTTTTCCCAGGGTTGTTTAGAGTCTCTAATCATTTTCAGCTAATAATAATTTTAGGGATAGTCTTGATGTCAGCTAGTAATTTTTTAAAATAAATTTTATTTAATATATTTAGTTTTCAGCATTGATTTTCACAGGAGTTTGAATTACAAATTTTCTCCCCATTTCTCCCCTCCCCCCCACTCCAAGATGGCGTTTATTCTGGTTGCCCTGTTCCCTAGTCTGCCCTCCCATCTGTCACCCCACTACCTTCCCATCCCCATTTCCCTTCCTTTCTTGTAGGGCAAGATAAATTTTTATGCCCCATTGCCTGTGTATCTTATTTTCTTGTTGCCTGCAAAAACTTTTTTGTTTTTGAACATCTATTTTTTAAAACTTTGAGTTCCAAATTCTCTCCCCTCTTCCCTTCCCACCCACCCTCCCTAAGAAGTCCAGCAGTTCAACATGGGCCACATGCTTATCATTATGTATAACCCTTCCACAATACTCATGTTGTGAAAGACTAACTATATTTTGCTTCTTCCTAACCTATCCCCCTTTATTGAATTTTCTCTCTTGACCCTGTCTCTTTTCGAAAGTGTTTGATTACCTTAATCCCCATGTGCCCTCCCTTCTATCATCCCCCCTGTTTTTAATCTTCTTCTTCCTTCTTTCCTGTGGGGTAAGATACCCAACTGAGTATGTATGATATTCCCTCTTCAGGTCAAATCTGATGAGGGCAAGATTCACTCATTCCCCCTCACTAGCCTTCTCTTCTCTTCCTACAGAACTGCTTTTTCTTGCCACTTTTATGTGAGATAATGTACCCCATTCTATCTCTCCCTATCTCCCTCTCTCAATATATTCCTT
>CM053624.1:310081685-310150185 GCA_028646595.1 Phalanger gymnotis
CATTTGAGGAGGTGATCTGTGGATTCTTTCAGTTTCTATTTTGCCCTGTGGCTCTAGAATATCAGGGAAGTTCTCCTTGATAATTTCTTAAAAGATGATATATAAGCTCTTTTTTTGATCATGGCTTTCAGGTAGTCCAATAATTTTTAAATTATCTCTCCTGGATCTATTTTCCAGGTCAGTGGTTTTTCCAATGAGATATTTCACATTGTCTTCCATTTTTTCATTCCTTTGGTTCAGTTTTATAATTTGTTGATTTGTCATAAAGTCACTAGCTTCCACTTGCTCCAATCTAATAGTATTTTCTTCAGTGGTCTTTTGGACCTCCTTTTCCATTTGGCTAATTCTGCCTTTCAAGGCATTCTTCTCATTGGCTTTTTGGAGCTCTTTTGCCATTTGAGTTAGTCTATTTTGTAAGGTGTTGTTTTCTTCAGTATATTTTTCAGTATTTTTTCGGGTCTCCTTTAGCAAGTCATTGACTTGGTTTTCATGGTTTTCTCTCAGCCTTCTCATTTCTCTTCCCAATTTTTCCTCTACTTCTCTAACTTGCTTTTCCAAATCCTTTTTGAGCTCTTCCATGGCCTGAGACCAACCAGTTCATGTTTTTCTTGGAGGCTTTTGATGTAGGCTCTTTGACTTTGTTGACTTCTGACTGTATGTTTTGGTCTTCTTTGTCACCAAAAAAGGTTTCCAAAGTCTGAGACCGAATCTGGGTGCGTTTTCGCTGCCTGGCCATGTTCCCAGCCAACTCACTTGACTCTTGAGTTTTTCAGTGGGATATGACTGCTTGTAGACTAAAGAGTTCTATGTTCCATGCTTGGGGGAATGCGCCAGTTGTGCCTCACCAGCACTCCTCCTTCCCCAAGGACCCCCAACCTAGACTGGACTTAGATCTTCAACAGGCTCTTCGCTCCTGCTCTGATCAGCCACTTAATTCCTCCCACCAAGTGGGCCTGGGTCCAGAAGCAACTGCAGCTGTAGTTCTGTAGCTGCCCCACCTCCACGGCAGCAGTGGCCAAACCACAAACTCCCTGTCCCCAGCAGCTTCTCCCACTAACCTACTCTGTTGTCCTTGGTGTTTGTGGGTTGAGAAGTCTGGTAACTGCTGCATTTCACTGATTCAGGGTGCTAGGGAACGCTCCTCCCGGCTCCCGGTCTCCTTGGTCTGCGCTGCCCACGCTGGGCTCTGCTCTGCTCAGCTCTGCTCCCAGCTCCGTGCTGGATAGACCTTACCCAGAGACTATCCAGGCTGTCCTAGGTTAGAGCCCTGCTTCCCTCTGCCACTTTGTGGGTTCTGCAGTTCTAGAATTGGTTCAGAGCCATTTGTTATAAGTTTTTGGAGGGACTTGGCGGGGAGCTCAAGCTAGTCCCCGCTTTCCAGACACCATCTTGGCTCCGTCCCCCTCAAAGTCATTTTTTATAGGTTTTTGGAGGGATTTGGCAGGGAGCTCACGCTAGTCCCCGCTTTCCAGCCACCATCTTGGCTCTGCCTCCCTGCCGCCCCCCATGTTAGCTAGTTCTGATATGGACTCATAAAAATAAAGCCTGTCCTTTTAATATAAATGTAAAGATGGCTTTTTGGTAGGTCCTTACCACCTCAGACTGCTGGTTGATCTATCTGCCACAATTTTCTCACTACTCCAGTCCATCTTCTACTTGGCATTAATCTTCCTAAAGTGCAAGTGTGACCATGTTACTCATCTGTTCATCTCCAGGATCAAATGTTTATGTGCTGATTAGAACCCTCGTAATTTGCCCCTTCCCCCACACTTCCAGTCTTCTTTCACTTTACTCCTCCCAGTATACTCCGCAGTCCAGTGACACTGGATTCCTTTCTATTCCTCACACAAGACTCTCTGTTTCCCAGTGCTAAGCATTTTTATTAGCTCTCTGCCATGCCTGGAATTCTTTCCATCCTCACCTCCACTTTCTGACTTCTCTGGATTTCTCTATACAATTATATATTTCAGTGTAGTCCCAGGTAAAATCTTACCTTATATATATATCCTTTCTCAATCCCCCTTAATTTGAGTGCTTTCCCTCTTTTTATTACTTCCTATTTATCATGTAAATAGTTTGTACTTTGTACATACTTGTTTACATGTTTGTCTCCCCAGTAAATTGTGAGTTCCTTGAGGGCAGGGACTGTTTTTTACCTTTTTTGGTTTCCCTGTTTAGCACAATGAATACTTAATAAGTGCTTGTCGGCAGACTGACATTTAATGAGCACATGAAAAAAGACAAATAATGTTCACAGTACTGCCGATTTGTGCACTCAGTCACCTTACCAAGTATTGATTTGATTTTGTCACTGTTATCTTTGTGTCTCAGTACCAGCCTATGCTTCATTCTCCATACTCTTTAATCTGTCAGGTTTTGATCTTACCATTCTTTCTTTTGGATCTAGCGTTCTAGTTAGCTGTGGTGAAGAAAGAAATTATTCATTGTAAGAATAGATGTTAGTGATTGTGAAATTTTAAAAACCATTTTTAAAAGTATGTAACTCTAAGTCCTCTGCTCAGGCCCTATTATGATTGCTCTTGGTGGTGTAGAGGTGACCTTGAATGCTTGAAGGCTATATACCGGTGCTAAAGCTCTGGTAGATCCTGATATACTGGAAATATGGTCCCTGCAGTGAGCTGTGTGGGTCATTTAAGAACCAGTCTAGCTGAGTATAGAGAGTCTCGTTACCAGAAAGTTGGCCACCAGATGATGAATACTTATTGGTCCCAGTAGTTCATGTAGCTAGTCCACCCATTATTGGAGGTGCTGCATTCTTTATTGGTAGAGGGAAGCACTTATTTCACTGACATTATGGATCTTGATGTAGGACCTCATGAAGTATTTCGTCATATAAATGGATAATATTTTTCCAATGAAATGTTTTTCTCTAACTTTGCCTCATTGGAAAGAAAAAAGTACTTTGGTTGTTTGTCGAAAGGGGAAGGAATGTTCTAGGCTACTGGGTGGCTAGGTTGGTCTTTGAACCATTAAGCCCAGTTTGCTGCTGGGTCCATGTTCTCAGCATGCTAGGACCTGCTGGAGCTTTTACCTGTAAGCATGGCCTTGAGAACCCAGGGTCACCTCCAAATTCATGACAAGACCATGGACAAAGACATTAATGGAGGATATATTTATAATTATACTTATAAAATTTTGTTTATAGTTAAATCTTTTTTTCTCAGTCAGCTGGCATTTATTAAGTGCTTACATAGTTGTGTCTTGCCACCTCAAAGGTCCTATTCCTATGCTTCACTATAGCACGGTGGTAGCCTTAGGTTCTCAAAGGGAGTGCCAATATAGTATAAGCTTTGACATGTTATACCATCCTAGGAGGTCTTGGAATATAGCCTAAGTGACCAGCCTGGGTAAGTACGTAGAGGCTGCTTACCAGTAGATTCGTGCCTAGGAGATGAATTCTTTGGCTAAACCCATGAAACAAAATCACAAAATAGTCTTCAACCCCAGGTAACCTTCTTTCTGTTCTGGCAATGTCTGGGGCAGAGGGTACTAACAGTCATGTGGTCCCATAAACATTAATTTAATTGTTGGCACTCTAAATGTAAGATTCTTGTGCAATAACCAATAAGTCAATATAGTTCTAGAGGAACTGAATCTTGCCAATGTTGACATTCTTACTCTAAGTGAAACTGGAAGGCATAAGGAAGTTACAGCTAGATGAAAGGACTATTAGGTTCAATTCAGAAAGTGTTCATCAAGGGCCTATTGTGTAGGGGGAATTGGGATGCAAAGACCAAAAGGAAACAGAATATACAAAGCACTTTGGGAAGTGGGGTGAGGAGAGCACCAACTACCAGGAGTATCTAGAAAGGCCTCATGTGGGGGTGGGACTGCAGCTGAATCTTTAACAGAATTAGAGATTCCAAAAGTTAGAGCTTGAAAAAAGAATATTCCATGCCTAAGGGGTAGTTAGTGAAAGTCATAGAGATGGGAGAGGGAATTTTGTGTGCAGGGCACAGTGGGCCAGTTTTGACAATGTAGAGGGAAATAATTTGAAATAAGTTTGGAAATATAGATTGGAGCCAGTTTGTGAGACTGAAATTCTAAACAGAGTGGTGTTTATATTTTATCCTAGAGGCAATAGGGAGCCGCTGAAGCTCTTGATTCTACTGTGATTATTGGTCGTTGACTGTAAAACTGTATTTCACTTTACAGAACAAAATGCAACCCAAAAGCTCTTTTCCAGCAAATCTCATATATGTTTAAGATTGTACAAGCTTCTTTGATAGATGCAGCAGTCGAGATAATTTTGTTTTGTCAAGCAAGGCATTAAACAAAGAAATGTATACTCACCGTGGGTGTTTGCCATTGTCATGGAGGATGTCCTGTGTAGCGCTCAAATATAAATGATAAAGTACTCCGTATACAGTCAACACAATGTTTCTGCACACAGGAGCATCAAGAGCTGAAATATTGCAGAACTCCTTAAATGAGATTCACAACCATTTAGAAGTTTGGCCTAACTGCCCACACAGGAAAAGACAGAGGGCCTGTTGTCTAGGCATGCTCTACATCCCACTAAACTGTTTTTTCAGTACGTATATCTGAAAGCAGTACATCCCCACTTCCAAGGACCCCCGGGCTGCTTCACTACTAGGGCTGGCTGGGAGGAACTGCCCACTGGGATACCTTACCCCCTATCTTTTCTTTCCCTCACCCCTGGTAGTTTCAGGATCTTCCAGACCCAATCCAGGGGAGGACCAACATGACTGTTCATACTATTTGGGTGAGCTGAAAGTTACCAACTACAAGGCTTTCAGTGGGAAGAAAGACCAGTAGATTTTTGTCCTGTTTCTCTCCTCTCCATATAACTGGCACTGCCTGCGTGTCTTACTTGTTGGTTTATTAAAGATTCCTGAGCCTTGCTATTTGCTCTGCTGTGGCATCCTTAGGACTCTTGGGCCTTTCTATCTCCCTGCAACTGAGTGTGAGTTCCTTGAAGGCAGGAGCTGTCTTCAGTTTTTTCTCTTTTTATCCTTAATACTTGACCCATAGTAAATGCTTAATAAATACCTTTTTTTCCTTGCCACTCATTTAAGTGGATTATGAGCTGGGCCCCGATTTGAATAGCAGGAAGAGAGTGGGCTATATTTTATCTGATAAATTATGTAGTGTTTTCAACCACTCCAGGGCTTTTCTTTAAACAAAAAAGGCCTGTCTTTTTATTTTTTATTTTATTTTTTTTAATAGTATTTTATTTTTTCCAATTACATGTAAAGATAATTTTTAATATTCATTATTTGAAAGATTTTGAATTTCAATTTTTTCTCCCTCCTCTCTCTCCCCCCTCTCCAAGACAGTGAGCAATCTGAAATAGGTTATACATGTGCAGTAGTGTAAAACATATTTCCACATTAGTCATGTTGTAAAAGAAGAAACAGAACAAAAGGGAAAAAACCACAAAAAAAAAACAGTGAAAATAGTGTTCTTTGCTCTGCATTCAGACTCTTATAAATTCTTTCTCTGGATGTAGATAGCATTGTCTTTTGGAATTTTCTTGGATCATTGAATTTTTTGTCCTCACTTAATAGTATTTTGTTTTTTCCAATTACATATAAAGATAGTTTTCGACATTAGCTTTTATAAGATTTTGAGGTCCAAATTTTTTTCTACCTCCCTCCCCAAGACAGCAAGCAATCTGATATAGGCTATACATGTACAATCCTATTAAACATATTTCCACATTGGTCATGTTGTGAAAGAAGAATCAGAACAACAGGGAAGAACCACGAGAAAGGAAAAAAAGAGAGAAAATAGTATGTTTCAATCTGCATTCAGACTCCATAGTTTTTTCTCTGGGTATGGATAGCATTTTCCATCATGAGTCTTTTGGAATTGTCTTAGATCCTTGTATTGCTGAGAAGAGCTAAGTCTATCAGAGTTGATTTTGCATAGTGTTGCTGTTACTGTGTACAATGTTCTCCTGGTTCTGCTCACTTCACTCAGCAACAGTTCCTGTAAGTCTTTCCAGGTTTTTCTGAAATCTGCCTGCTCATCATTTCTCATATACTATAACTTGTTCAGCCATTCCGCAATTGATGGGTATCCCCTCAAGTTCCAATTCTTTGCCACCACAAAAAGAGCTGCTATAAATATTTTTGTGTATGTGGGTCCTTTCCCCTTTTTTATGATCTCTTTGGGATACAGACCTAGTAATGGTATTAGATCAAAGGGTATATAGAGTTTTATAGCCCCCTGGGCTATAAATTGGCTCTCCAGAATGGTTGGATTGGTTCACAACTCTGCCAACAATGCATTAGTGTTGCAATTTTCCCACATCTCCAGCATTTATCATTTTCCTTTTTTATCATAGTATCCAATCAGATAGGTGTGATGTGGTACCTCAGAGTTGATTTGCATTTCCCTGATCAGTAGTGATTTAGAGCATTTTTTTTCATATGACTATAGATAGTTTAATTTCTTCATCTGAAAACTACTTGTTCATATTCTTTGACCATTTATCAATTGGGGAATGACTTGTATTCTTATAAATTTGACTCAGTTCTCTATATATTTTAGAAATGAAGCCTGTATCAGAAACATTGGCAGTAAAAATTGTTTCCCATTTTTTGGCTTTCCTTCTAATCTTGATGCTTTGTCTTTGTGCAAAAACTATTTAATTTAATGTAATAAAAATGATCCATTTTATATTTCATAATGTTCTCTATCTCTTATTTGGTCATAAATTCTTCCCTTCTCCATAGATCTGTCAGGTAAACTGTTCCTTGCTTTTCTAATTTGCTTATGGTATCACCCTTTATGTTTAAATCATATATCTGTTTTGACCTTATCTTAGCATGTGGTATTAGATGTTGGTCTATACCTAGTTTCTGCCAATGCAGGAAATAATAGAAGAGAAATGTCCAGAACTACTGAACATAGAGAAAAAAATCACAGATTGCTTCCAGGGCAAAAATAAATCCAAGGCCTTAATCTTCAGGACACATAGTGGTTAGTTTGACAGTTCAGTTCAGAAACAAGTTCTGCAATCAGTCAGGAGAAAGACCTTCAGATGCAAAGAAAAGGAAATTCCAATAAAGTCATCCATTTAAAATCCAAAACAAGCATCGTACGCATTGGTGATACACTAGAACCTTACCCCTTTAAATGCAGCAGGGAATCAAGGTTGCCTACTCTCCTCACTAGTATTTGATATAGTTCTGGAACTGCTAACAATAGCACTGAGATGAGAGAGGGAAATTAAAAGTATACAGATTGGTAAAGAGGAGATAAAACTATACCTACTGCTGATAATATGTTAGTTTACCTGGAAAATCCTAGAGCAACAGTGAAGGTACTAATTGGAATAATAACCTTCAGCAAAGTTTCAGGCTACAAAAAAATAATCCTCAAAAATCAACAGCATTTTCTACATAATAACAAAACACAAGAAGCAATAATAGGGAAATCCCATTCCAAGTAGCTACAAAATTCATAAAATGTCTGAAGATTGACCTACCAAGCACGCAACTTACATAGATTGAATTACAAGGTGCTTCTTAAAGAAATAAAGAACAACTTTGAGTGGTGGAATATTCAGTGCTCATGGCTAGGCCATACCAATATGATAAAAGTGATAATACTACCAAAATTAATTTACACTTTTAATACTATGCCCATCTAGTTACCAAGTGGATTCTTTATAGAACTTGGTAAAATAATAATAGAGTTCATTTGGAAAAACAAAAGATCTAGAATGTCAAGGAAAATGATGAAAAGAAGTAAGGATGAAGGGGTAGTAGCACTTCTGGACCTCAAACTATATTATATACAGCAGTCACCAAAACCATCCAGGATTGGTTAAAAAATAGGTCAATGAAACAGACTAGACAAAGAAGAATCAGAAACAAAAGAACTCAATAACTCAGTGTTTGATAAAGTAGAATACAAATTAGGAAAAAAACTTATTTGATGATGTAAAAAAAAACAACTAGAAAGCAGTTTGGCAAAAACTAGACTTAGACTAATACCTTACACCATATTCCATAATAGATTCTAAATGAATATGTGACCTTAATTCTAAAAACCATATTATGTAAAGAAATTAGAAAAGAAACAGATTGTATTTCTGTATTGCTCTCACAGCTGTGGGTAGGAGAAGTATTCTTAACCAAATAAGAGATAGAAGCAGTTACAGAAGATAGAATAGATAACTCTTGACTACTTAAAACTAAAAAGCTTCTGCCCAGACCAAATTAATGCACCTAAGATAAGAAGGGAAGTGGTTGAATGGGGGAAAAAAAAATCTCTGCATGAAATCTCTCTGATAAGGGTTTGATTTCTAAGATATATAAATAATTTTTATATAGCCATTCGTCTATAGATAAGTGCTCAGAGGATATGAACACTGTTCTCAAAAGAAGAATCATAAAGTATTCACAAGCACATGAAAGAATGTTCCAAAACACTAATAATAAGAGAAATGCACATCAAAAGAACCTGGACGTTTTACCTCACATCCTGCAAATTGGCAAAGGTGGTAAAAAATGCTAATAGTCGGTGTTGGAGGGGTTGTGGAATGATAGGCACACTAATATATTGCAATTAGAGCTATGAAATAAAAAATCACTTTGGAAAATAATTCAGAATTATGTGAATAAAGTGACTAAAATGTCCATACCTTTTGAACCAGAGATTTCATTACTGGGCATATACCCCAAAGAAACCACCTATAATAAGAAAGTCCCCATATACTCCAAAATATTTATAACAGCTCTTTTTATGATAGCAGATAATTGGAAACAAAGTTTATATACATCAATTGAAGACTGGCTGAACAAATTGTGGTAGATAGATGTAATGGAATGTTATTGTACTGTAAGAAATGGTATATGTGACGATGAATACAGAGAAGCATGGGAATATCTATATGAATCAGTGCAGAGTGAAGTAAGCAGAGCTAAGAAAACAATATACACAGTAACTTGTTTCTCAGTCATGTCTGACTCTTCATGACTCTGTGGACCATATTGTCCATGGGATTTTCTTGGCAAAGGTACTGGAGTGGTTTGCTATTTCCTTCTCCAGTGGATTAAGGTAAACAGGTTAAGTGACTTGCCCAGGGACACAGCTAGTGAGTGTCTGAGGGCAGATTTGAACTCAGGTCTTCTGACTCCAG
This sequence comes from Phalanger gymnotis, assembly GCA_028646595.1. Taxonomy (NCBI): domain Eukaryota; kingdom Metazoa; phylum Chordata; class Mammalia; order Diprotodontia; family Phalangeridae; genus Phalanger; species Phalanger gymnotis. Next base: position 310,090,825 of record CM053624.1, read on the forward strand.
GCCCAGCTCTATGTCCCCTGAGCCACCTGGCTGCCTCCACACAGTAACTACAACTACATAAATGGAACTAGCACCTATATACCAAAAAATCAGAGTGGGACTCAAATGAAGAGAGATGAGAAGACACCCCCAACCTACCTCTTCATGGAGGTGGGAGGGCCGCAGGTGTTATACATTGCATATATTTTTCGACTTTTTCAAAGTATTGCTTCGTTATCCTTATTTTTTTTTCTTTCTAAAAATACTGTTTGTTACATGGTGTGGCTTTCTGGGAAGTGTAGCAGGAGGGATACATGAGATAGTATGATAATATAAGAAACAGAAAATATCAATAAAAACTTACTTTAAAAAAACAACTAGAACTAGAGGCAAACATGACCCATAGTCAAAAGCAGCAGAGCAGTATATTTAGGTTGAATACAATAAAGTGTGTGATTAAGTTCTAACTTGTATGCTGAAATAGAGCTGTGTTTGTGTAGCCATCTCTCAGGTATTGAGCCTAATTTATTACTCATCTGGTAATTTCTGTTCCATTGTGGAATGGAAGACTCTTGCTACCGATGCCAGGAGGGGAGAGCCTATGGGAGGATTGGAGTAGGCACAGGCTACTGGCCATGGCCAAGAGAGCTTGCTGGGAAGGCAATGAAAGTTTGGTGGTGGCCACAAGTCCATATTTTTGAGCCATATCAGGCCTAATTAGGTGGCCAGTATTATGTATCTTGGGTTCTCCTTTTCTTTGTGTCTCATTTTTTACTTTCTCTTATATCTGATTCAGGATGATCCTGAGACAATTGGGAGCATAATGGCGTTTCTTATCCCTTTTGTAGCCTGCATTTTTCAGGTGGGTTCTTGTTCAACTTTGGTTGGCAGGTTAAACTTGTATATTTTGGTTTTTTGTTTGAAGTTTCAACAGACTATTGGGTACTTGTTTTATGTCATAATCTTCATTGGAATTTTAAACCATAGAATATCAGAACCAGAAGGAATCTTAAGCATTGTCTAACCTAGTCCCCTCATTTTACAGATGAGGAAGTAGGCCTACCCCAGAGAGGCCACAGCTTGCCCTAAGTCAGTTAGTAGAGCCAGAGCTAGATAATTATTCATCAGGCCAGACAAAGGAAGCTGAGAGTTGAGGAAACAATCTTACCTGGCCTATCCTACTGGACAATACTCATTGCTTAGATACATACTTATGCATAGTTTGAGTCTCAGAAAATAAAATCTTTGTCACACTGTTGAGAAACCATAATACTGAATTAGGAGACTGGTAGGGAAATAAACCATAAAAATCACTACTTTAATTCTAGGAAATTTTTTTGACTCTACTTATTTTTTGACTCTACTTAGGTAATGAAACAGACATAAAGAAATACAGGATTGTTTTAAATCATTTTTCAGATTGCCATCTACTTAAAGCCAGTCTGGCTCTTAGGTCCCTATGGAATGAGCCAAATTACAATAAAATTTCTGCTAATCTTTTCTTCCCAATGGTGAAGGTCTGTCTGTTACAGAACACTTTAAAGCTAATGGTATTTTATTACTTTAAGGTACCTATGGCACCTGGTGACCATTTTCTGCAGGTATAAATAGATATGGATCATTTATAGTGATTCTGTCACTTACTGGGTAGTTGACCTTAAGCAAATCACTTAACTGCTGAGGGCCTGAAAGGGTTTCTTAGATGATCTCCAAGAGCCCTTCCTGCTCTGATATGGAGGGCTAGATTTGGCATCAGAAGACCAACTTTCAGATTCTAGCTTTGCTATTTCGATGATTTGGGGCAAGTCATGTTGCTTCTCTGAGTCTCAGTTTCCTCATCAGCACAATGATGGGGTGGACTAGCTGACCTTTGAGTTGCCATTCACCTTTGAATCTATGGATCTCCCAACAGTTCGTGGTAGCTATGAGAGCAGAGGACCGTACTACTTAGAGTTGTAAGAGACCTCAGAGATCATCTCATTTTGCTTCTGCAAATTCTATAAGTAAGGAAACTAAGTTCTCTGAGTCCTGTGAGTTTATTCCATGTATGAATTAAATTGCTGCACTTATAGTACAAAAGGAAACTGCATGTGGATTATACAAATTCCAGTGCTTGTCAAGTGGTTAACTAGCTTCTTGGGACCAAATAGCTAGTATGGTTTAGTTTAATATTTTTACCTGGTTGTATGTGCCCAGTTTGTCTTGCCGAATGTAGTTAAAATAGCCATTTCACTTTGGAATATATGGGCTAGAGATATAATTTTTTGATACTATAAACTCAGCCAGATGGTAGAAATTATATATGATGTGACTAATATTCTCTTTCATTTGAAATACTTTTTCATTTGAAACATATTTTTCCTTCTTCCCTCTGTTTTCCTCCCCCCGCCAAAAAAATCTGATTTGTATAAAACTTATTATCATAGTAAGAGTGTGACAATAAGTGACCAAGAAGAAAACAGTACATACAACATATATTGGCATTAAAAATCTTTTACAATAAAGTTTTATATACATATATATGTGTATATATATATATGCTAACTGTGTAATTATTTTTCAGGATATACATATGTATGTATATATGTGTGTGTGTATACATATATATGTTTCAAAGTTAACTCATTTGGGAGGGCAGTAACTGGTTTTCTGGGTAGCCTGTTTTGGGCCAATAAGGTAATAAGACTGATTTTCTTATGTGGTTAATTAAAATCAGCTCATTACTTTAGCTATACAGATGTTTGCAGTAAACTTCTTGATTCAACATTCTATATTTACAATACTATTTCTCCTTCAGAATTTGTTTACATAGTGGAATGCTAGATACTCTCCTACTTTTGATGAAATCTGTAGCCACACATGGAGGCAAACAGGCTAAAAGGCAGTTAGTTACCTATGGCTTATTTTTTAAGAGAATTTAATTGATTACAGCTGACTCTGAATTTTATAGCTTATTAATGTTTAGCATTTCAGTGCCAAAGCATATAGAATTGCGACCCCTGTTAATAAACTATTCCACTATTTATGTTGGTGTGATTATCCAAATTCCCACTGACAGAGAGAGAGAGAGAGAGAGAGAGAGAGAGAGAGAGAGAAAATAAATGAGTGTGTGTGTTTTGGTGGGGGTGGGGATGGAGAGTAAAGAGTACCAGACTGGAAAATCCAGGAAACCTGGGTTTGTGTCCCAGCTCTACCACTAGCTAGCTGTGTGTAATTTCAGGGCAGTTTCTTCTTTCTGAGCCTCAGTTTCTCCTGTTGTAATTTGAAGAATTTTTGTTTACATGGTCTTTGAGGTTCCATATAACTCTGACAATCTAAGTCTCCTTTGGATTGCTTTATTACATCTTGAATCATAAGAAATGGTGTAAATATGTTAAAAATAGAGGTGTCTATAGCCACTTCTGTCTGATGCCAAAACAAGTCTTCAGTATGGAAGGAAATTAATCTTAAATTTTCCTTGCCTTTGGTAGGCACTGTCTTTGGAGAGAAAGAAGTGCTGATCTGTTCCCATTTGAGACCATCTTATCAGCTCTTAGATAATGTCACCTGGGGCCAGACAAGGTCACTCCTTATTTATATAAATGGGAGACCCAGCAACATGCTCTCTTACTCAACATTTTTAAAAAAGTGTTAGGCTCAAGGATGCCACTACTGGGAGAGACTTGTTTTAAAGAATTACAGAAAACATAAAATCAGGACACAATCTCCAAGAAATCAGACGCTTCTTAAGTATTTACAAAAGTGGATCATGAAAATCTGTGATGTGGCAGTGAGAATTTCAGACTTCTAGAATCGCAGAGTTGGAAAGGACTTTTAAGAGCATCTCCTCTGGCCTGCTATCCTAGACGAGAAGGCACTTTGTAAATCTGTGGTCTTCACCCCCTGAGAAGTGATCAGCATCTCTGCTGGATGCTTCCAGTAATGGAGAGTTGAGTACTTCAATGCACTGTGTTGGTGCTAGGAATACAAAGACAAAACACAGAGCAGGCCTTGTCCTCAAGTTCTTTTTATGTTGAGTTAAAACCTACCACCCTCTGTCTTCTCTCTGATCCTAGTTGTGGCCTCTGTGGCTGAGCAGATAAAATCTGATTCTGCTTTCAGTGACAGTTTTGCAGATGATTGAAGGCAGTGCTCATGTCTTATAACAAGGTGGCACCCATGGTTTTCAGTAATGGCCTATCTGATCAGAAAGCCACATGTGTAGCACACATGAATAAAATTATGTTAGGATTATAGAATAATAGATTCAGACCTAGAAGGCATCTGAGCACCCATCTAATCCAGTCCGCTATAATTAAGGACATTTAACTTCGATTACAGTTCCTAATTGACTAAGGTCAGTTGGTGTGATACCTGGTGCCCTATCCATCAGGATCACAGGGCCCAGCCCAGAGGGGTCAGAGGCGCTGGCCATTGTACCTCCTGCTGCTTAGTACCTAGGAGATGATTTCATTCTTGTTGAATTGATAGTCATGTCCACAGTAGTAGTGGCTGGCCCAGGGTTAAATTCTTTTGATGTACCAGTTCATGGTGTGCTAGTAATTAGGACTGATTTCTTTTGGCCAGAAAGCATGGCAGGAGCATTCCGGGGAAGGGGGTCAGGTGTTTCATCTGTAGCCATCGTGTTCAACATTGGAGACCTGAACTGTGTGCATGAATGTAGGTGCATTTGTAATTTTCCTAGCTTTTGAGAACATCTTGTAAATTATAAAATGTCATATCAATATGTTGTTATTGTTATTGAGTCGTTTCAGTGTATCTGACTTTGTGACCCCATTTGGGGTTTTCTTGGCAAAGATAGTAGAGTGGTTTGGCAATTCCTTCTCTAGCTCATTTTACAGATGAGGAAACTGAGGCATACAGGGTTAAGTGACTTGTCCAGAGTCAGACAGCTAGTAAATGTCTGAGTCTGCATTTGAACTCAGGTCCTCCTGACTCCAGGCCTGGAGCTCCATACATTGTGCCACCTAGCTGGTGTGCAGTATGTTAATATAATAAGCTTTTATTTATTAGAAGGCAATCTGTGAGTATTGAGTGTTATGTCTTCATTTGACCGTTTCATTGTTGTTAATAGGACTTCTTCGCTTCTGTCCTTGCAGTGTTATCTGTACCTGTTCTACAGTTCCACAAGGCTTCTGAAGGTGGCTGTCATCCTCTTCTTCATTTGTCTGTGCAATATTTACCTGCATGGACTAAGGAACCTCTGGCAAATACTCTTCCACATAGGAGTGGCTTTTCTGTCTTCCTATCAGATACTGACGAGACAACTTCGAGACAAAGTGCTTGACGGTGGTGTTTGAGACCTTGGGGCACTAAGGCTTGGACGGGCTGCTCTCCTTCCTTCCTCAGTGAGGGGGAAGGGCAGGGGAATGCACAGCTTTTCCTGTGGAAAGAAGGTTACAGCCGCTTGTCTGGTTTGGCCTTTCTCCTTTCAGTTTTGGGTCTTGTGGGTACGTGTCCTACTAAACTGGATAGAAGAACTGAAGGTCCGGACTTCATTATAATAGATGTAGTGGAAAGGAAGAAGAGAACTTCTGAGTACCCCACACGTGGATACAGAGCAGAGGGAAGGCTTTCTCATTCAGTTTATCATCTTATTTGTAATAGTAACAATGACTTACATTTCTGTAGTGCTTGAAAGTTTACGAGGCCCTTTCCTCCCAGTGAGGGGGCTAGTGCAAGGGCTATTATCCTGATTTACAAATCATAGGATTATAGATTGAGATTTGGTGCCATCATGTCCAACCCCTTCATTTTACAGATAAGGAAACTGATGCCCAGAGGTGAAGTGATTGGCCCAGGGTCACACAGCTAGGAAGTGTTGGGACCTGGATATGAGCCCAGGTCTTCAGACTCCAAGCCTCACTTGTTGAACAGGAACATGTTTTTAAAATATCATCCAGTAACAGAAATGGAACTGCTTTGGATTGGAATAATCGAATCAGGAACGGAAAGGATGTTTTTCCTTGTTGTTGCTGTGCTATGCAATCATTTGGTAGAGGTAGAGTTACTACTTTTGGAGATTAGGTGTTTGCCTCAGAAGAGCTACTTTTTTCTTATTTATACTTATTAATTTCTTAATTCTCTTGAATTAGCCAGAATGTGATGGCAGGCATTTTTAAAAGGGCCCGTAGATAATTTAAAAAGTATTTCCTTAAAATAATCACCAGAATAAATTATGAAATTGGGCTCTAATTGTGGTCTAAAAAACACAAGCTAATTAGATTATCTGGAAATCTAAAGTTTCCAGTGCTGGTTAGTATGGTATAGACCAAATTCACTTTTAATGTCCATGAGCTTTCCTAGTGTTTAGGGCTATTGATTTTAATTTTTTTTTAACATTTTTATCTACCTGATGGTGAGAAAATTAGTTAAAAAAGTTTCGGGTAAGCAAATACATATTGGCAGCTATTTGTACTATATACAAGGTTAATCTGTGACCTAATCATTTTTTAAATTCACTAATATTGCATATGTTAGGCACATTTACATGGATAGATCCAAATGATTGGAAAAGCATTTATTAAGCACTTATTAATGTGCCAGGCACTATGCTAAGCACTAGGGTAGGATAATTCAGGAATTTCTTGCTAGATATGATCTCTAGTTGGCCAGTAACTGGATTAGATAAATTACATTGACTCAGGAGCATTGTATAATATTGATTGAGAAAAGATGCAATAGAAAAGAAAAATGAAAAGAAATGAATTAAAATCAGATAGGTACAGAACAGTTGGTAAAACTTTGTGTATCTGAAATCTACCTGTAACAACAAATAAATGTGGTAAAAATGAAGCTGTTTGTACAGATGGGGCAGCACCCTCATAGGGCTACTATTGGATCCATAGTCCTCTCTTGAGCTCTGGGTTTAGGAGCTCAGTATCATCATCCCCTTCCCCCATCATTTCCCCTGTCCCCACACCATCCAACTTGGTCAGGCAATAACTCATTTTTTTTTGGAGGGGGGAAGGCAAGGCAATTGGGGTTAAATGACTTGCCCAAGGTCACACAGCTAGTAAATATGTCAAGTGTCTGAGACCAGATTTGAACCCAGGTCCTCCTGACTCCAGGGCCGGTGCTCCACTCACTGTGCCACCTAGCTGCCCCAGTAATAACTCATATTAACCAAACTCACAAGAGATGACTGCATTATAAGCCAGAATATAAATTTATTAATTTACCGTAGGAAGTCACTTTGAAGCTGGCCAGGTAATTGAAATGGTTAGTCGGCAGCATCTGTTGTTCCTTTGTGGAAACCCTACTAGGAAAACCAAGTTAACGATAGAACTTGGCTTGACTAGTTAGAGCCAGAACCAAGAGACATTAGAAAATGTAAAAAGATATTGCCCTCCAATGGGGCATAGAAATTTATCTTGCCCTACAAGAAAGCAAGGGAAAAGGGGATGGGAGGGTAGAAATGGGGAGAAAATTTGTAATTCAAACTCCTGTGAAAATCAACGCTGAAAACTAAATATATTAAATAAAAAAAAAAAAAGATACTGCCCTCAAACTCTAATAGCTGGAAACATTCCTTTTTATAGGATTCTACTGCATCGTAGACTGGATGTTTTGGCTTGTTTATTAGGGTGCCTTCTCCCCTGGAGAGTTCTGGATCAGAGCTGAGAGAACTTCTTTGTTTTCCTCTTTTCTAGATTCTGCGTAGACCTTGCCTTTCTCTTGTGACATTGTTGTCCTGAATGTTACAATGAGTTTGACCAGGTCCTAATTTATTTTACCTTGTTTATCCTTCAGATGGGTGTCTCTCCAAGGTAGTTTTGGGAACCTTTTTTGGCCTCATCAACAAATACCATCTCTTTGTATAAGTTAGTTTAGTGGGTGGCTAATAACTTGTATCCATTTTATCCTTATTCTGCTGTTCAACACATGTTTTGTCTCATGGAAATTTCGTGGTTTTATATGTATTTTTTGATGCCGAGTTAACAGCCACCAGTGGAATGCTCACTGTTATCAAGTAAAATGAGTTTTTATAGAAATATGAAATATGAGGGAGTAATAAAATATAGTTTGAGGGGGAAACGGAAGAGTATAGGGCAGTTGAGATATGTTCTCATCTATGTTTAATTATGCAGTGAAACTCTCAATGCGTAGCAGACTATTGTATGAGTTGTATGTTCACTGTCATTTGGTAAACTTCACTATAGTTTCTGATCATGTTTTCTCAAATATTTATATTTTGCATACATTTTAAAAATTCTTATTATGTCTCATAAGTGTGCCAGTCATTTGAATGTTTTTTTAAGTGTGTGGTGAACTAGCTTTTAAATTTTAGAGTTAAGACTTTATGTCTCTGGTCAGGAAGACATATGGATGGACTCTTTTGGCTGGTGATCTGAACAAGACTTGATCCCCTTACTGTGGTCATTTGTGTTAGATCACTAAATGGCTAGATACATAGATCTTGTTATGGGTCATTTGAAATTCCTATAATTTGGGGTGACTAAAAAGTATTTAAGAGATTGCTAATTTTTGCTTAGCAAATAAATCAAGGATTGCCTCCAAATCACAACATGAATTGTGCAGTATCCAAAGCTACCTTGGCTCTCAAGACCTGATTACACAGTGAAGATCTAGGTATACCAGAACCACCAGATGGTTGGAATTAGGATGAAGATAATGGACCAGATTGTGATGATGAGGCTCAGCCTGCCAAGGTGTAGGAGATAAGCAAGTGATTGATCCTCCATTGGAAGTAATTTTTTCCGTCCTCACCACCCCCTCTAGTAATTCAGGAAGACCTAAATGACCTTCCTTGTTGGTGATCTTATCCAAAAGTGAAGCTAAATGTTGAGGCAAAAAGGCTGGACTCTCCTGGAAGAGGGCACTAAAACATATTCAAAACAGGGCGTTTCCCTTGAGAAGCATGACATAAGGAAAGTATTGGCATATGTCTAAAGAGCTCAAAGGGAGTCCTCTTTTACTAGGATTGTAATACATCTGATCTTGGGTCTACCTGATACTGCTGTGTTATTTGTGGTCAGGACAGCAGAGAGGGAACATCAACCAGCACATTAAAAAACACTGGTTTCAAAGAACTGATTTCAGGAAAGAAAAAGTGTGAGCACTAGTCAGTCATAAAAAGGCCTCACCACTGTTGCATATTAAATTCAGTTTAATGAGAAGATATGTAAAGATAGTGGATTAAAATCGTGCAGACTTAAATTTTTTCACCTGAAAAATAAATTTCTAAGAGTCCATGAGGCTAAAACAAGATAAAATAAAATAAAAAAAAGTTATTGGGTCCTCAAATAAAGGAAATGATGAAAACAGCTGAATGAAGTTAAAGAAGCTACAGGAAATCCTTCTGGCAAAATACTAAGGCATAAAATTGCTGAGGAGTTTGGATGACGAAGGTGAACCTAATTACATAGATTGTAATGACAAGGTAGGAGATCAGCAAGGTGCAGACCCACCCCCTTTTGAAGTAACCTTCCTGTCTGTTTTAGTGACTTTTCAGAAGCTTATAAGGTTATGGAATGGAGTGCCACACAAGAGTCTTGGATTCCTATTCGGACTTCTTCCTGGACAATCTAGGTACTGTCAGTAATGAGCACAGAAATCTCTCCACTGGAAAGACAATACCAGGGCAGGCAGAGTCCAGGCATGCCATCTTACTGCTTTGGGGAGCTAAGGAAAAGTGTTACACAGCTGAAATGTTGTTGTTTTAGTTGTATTTCAGTCATGTCTGACTCTTCATGACCCCATTGGGATTTTCTTGGCAAAGATACTGGACTGGTTTACCATTTCCTTCTCCAGCTCATTTTACAGATGAGGAAACTGAGGCAAATAGGGCTAAGTGACTTATCCAGGGTCACACAGGTACTAAGTGTCAGAGACTGAATTTGAATTTAGGAAGATGACTCTTCCTGACTCCAGGTCCAGCATTCTATCCACTATGCTGCTTAGCTGTCAGCTGAAATACAACAGGAAATGATCCGCAGCTATATTTTGATTGAGTGAAACTAGCACAATTTTGTTTAGTAAAAAATTATTTTTAAAACGTATTAAACTAATTCCTGTGAAGATGGTAGACAAAATCCATGTTTGAAATCAGCAAAAAAAAAAATACTTTGAGGTTTACCTATTTTTACGATATGACAGAAAAGAAGCTTGTTTGTCCAAGGGTATTTTATGTTGTTGTTTCTTTGTTTTACTTAGTCCTTAAATTCTGGTGAGTGAACCCTATTTGAACTAATAGTACCCTAGGTACTAATCATATGAGATAACTGGAGCTCTTAATTAACAATATTGTTTTCTCTGCCTCAGAATTTTAACAGCAGTAGATTTTTTTTTTAAAGAGCTTGAAGCTGGGCACTCTTAGCTTAAAAACTCCCCCCAAAAAAGAGGTAACAGTGAGGAAGTATTAGTGTAGAGTGCTAGATTTGGAGTCAGAGGACTCCAAATGTGTATTTCTGTGTGTTTAACCTTACCTCAATTTCTTGTTTGTGGAATGAAAAGATTGAGTTAGATGGCTTCTGAGATACTTTCCGGCTCTTGAATCTGATCCTGTGAACTTCCAAGGGATGTCTTAAGATGATGGTTTGGGGGCAGGCCTGGTCTCTTAGGTCTTTCTACATGGACAGTGACCATTGCCAAACCCTACGATTGTCATCCCCAAGAGAGACTCTTAAATCATAGAATGTCTTTGAGGCTGGGAGGGACCTTAGAAAATATCTAGACCAGTGCCCTCACTTGACCGACGAGGAAACCAAGTCTTCTCTTGTCTAGGAACTGGAGATGATGGTACTTGTATAGGGCTATTTTAAAATCATGTATGTGAAAGTGCTTTTCAGAATATATAAAGTATCATACACATAGGACGTGGTAGTAAATATCACAGGCTTCTCAGAGTAAATCTTGTGTAGGGGTTGTGGTACCAAGGACAATGGACCTAAGTCCAGTTTTGGTAAGATTTTTCAGCGAAGGTTAAAATGATGTTCCCATTCCTTAAGCGTCCCAGTGAGTGGAAAATTTGCTATAAAACACTCTATCTAGGTTCTGAGCTCCCCCTTCTCTCTCTTTCGCCTATGACAAGGAAACCTTGGTGGACGTTTGGACATGTTGCCCCTACTTTTCTCAGAAGGCCAATTGCCTTGGAAAAAGAGAATGAACCAAGCAAAAGAGAAAAGTTTGAAGACTGTGCCCTAATGGCTAGTAGCAGTTCATGTTTTTATTCCATTTTGAGGTTTATAGAATGTTTCCCTTGAAACAGCTTTGTGAAGTATGGACGAGACATATGATTCTCCATTTTCAGATGAGGACACTAAGACTGAAAGGGATGAAGGGACTTTGCCCATAATATGACTAGTAAATGATGAGTCTGCATTTGAGTCCAGGTCTTCTAACTGCCAAATTTGGTGTTTTTTCTTCTTTGCTGATCTTATGCCATTTATATTTAAGATAATTCCAATATTTGGCATCCCCAGGTCCTCTTAGGCTTTTGTGGTAGAAGGGCTTTTGGATCTTTTTTTAAAAAAATCTAGTTATAGGTAAGGACACTGGTGGATAGAGTGATTAAAAGTGAATTTTCCAAGGTTACATGGATGACCATTATGTAGCAGAGCCAGGATCTCACGGTCAAGACATTTTTTAAAAATATATTTATTTGATTTTAGTTTTCAACATTCGCCTCCATAAGATTTTGAATTCTAAATTTTCTCTCCCTCCCTCTCCTCCTCCCTTTACCAAGATGGTGTGCAATCTGACATAGGCTCTGCATATACATTCATATTAAACATTTTCACATTAGTCATGTAGTAAAGAAGAATTAGAACCAATGGGAGAAATCACGAGAAAGAAGAAACAACAAAAAAAGAGAACAAATAGTATGCTTCAATCTGCATTCAGACTGTATAGTTCTTTTTCTGGATGTAGATAGCATTTTTCCATCATGAGTCTTTTGGAATTGTCTTAGATCATTGTATTGCTGAGAAGAGCTACATCTATCAAAGTTAGTCATCATACAATGTTGCTGTTGCTGTGCACAATGTTCTGGTTCTGCTCACTTCACTCAGCATCAGTTCATGTAAGTCCAGGTTTTTCTGAAGTCCGCCTCCTCATCATTTCTTGTAGAACAATAGTATTCCATCCCATTAATATGCCATAACTTGTTCAGCCATTCCCCAATTGATGAGCATCCCTTCAATTTCCAATTCTTGGCCACCACAAAAAGAGTTGCTGTAAATAATTTTTTACACGTGGGTCCTTTTCCCATGTTTATGGTCTGTTTGGTATATAGACCTAGAAGTGGTATTGCTGGGTCAAAGGGTATGCACAGTTTTATAGCCCTTTGACCATAGTTCCAAATGGCTCTCCAGAATAGTTGGATCAATCATAACTCCATCAACAATGCGTTAGTGTTCCAATTTTCCCAAATCTCCAACATTTGTCATTTTCTTGTTTTGTCATATTGGCCAATCTGATAGGTGTGATGTGGTACCACAGAGTTGTTTTGATTTGCATTTCTCCAATAGTGATTTAGAGCATTTTTTCACATGACTATAGATGGCTTTAATCTCTTCTTCTGAAAACACATTTTTAAAGAAAGTATTTAAAATACCTTTGTCAATTTAAATTTCCACAATTGATGCATATTGCAGAAAAAAGGAGGAACCCCTCCCCCAAATAAACATTTTAAAAAAAAGTTTGTGCTTTAATTTGTTTAGCCTCTTACAGGGAAATTGATTTCTCTTCCCTATTTTCCCCCAAAGCTTACAGGACTGAATCCTTCAAAATGCTATTCTTTGACATAAGTAGAACATTTTTTGATGATTTTTAAAAAAATGTAAGCATCTGTTTGGAAATATGCGAAAAGTCTCTTGTCAACGAGATAGGATTTGGCAGCAGATCTACATAAAGAAGGCTTGTCAGTAGAATCTGGAAATGACCAGCACTAGGAAGACTGGTTGGTTCGTTTAAAGAGATTGTTTCTCTGCTCTTTTTGACTTTAGGTATGGAATGGGTTCAGTATAAACTTGTGATTTAATATATCTGACCTGTGTTTCTTTGAATCTTGGTTGCTTCCTCAGCAGCCTTTTTTTTTTTTTTTGCCCTCTTAAGAAATAGTAGCTTGAAGGAAACAATCTATTATTCTGGAGTGATGCTTTTTGTATTTGTTTGTTTACTAATACTCAGAATATAAACCCAGTCTGACTTTGTACCCTAAAATCCACTGTATGTATTTTACTTCATTTTTAGCTCTAGAGTCTGCTAATACTTGGATTTATGTATTTCTTTTAACACCAAAGATTTTCTATTTTCTGAAATTATGCGTGCATTTGAAATGGTATACTTGAACTGTGGTCATTGAACTTGTCCATCAAATGTAAAAAGTTTTGGGTTTTGTTTTGTTTTTGTTTTTTTGCTTTATTTACATGCACATAAAGCAAATGGAAATGATTAAGAGTTGGAAAAAAATAAATAAGTTTTTGTAAACACTAGATTAGGGGTCCACGTTTATAGACCCTGTCTATTAGTGATGAACTTGTATGGTCATCCAAGAACATCACTGGGTCCGCCTGTCTTTAAGTAGCTAGAAGAGCTTAAATGTAATAACATTTTCAAGGATCCAAAAGTTAGGCTAGCTGCAACCTCATCACCTTAAAACATCTGCAAACTGGAAAAGACCCTGGGACAGGCAAAATTGCTATCCTGATGACTGGCCTCAATGCCCAGGATTTCTATTCCTTGGCCTTCCCTAAAACATTACTTCCTGTTAATGAATACACAGTTTAAACAAATTTAGTTACATGGTATATATAAAGTCATAGAAGTTTGAGCTGAAAAGGATCATAGAAATTATCTAGTCCAACTGCCGACACACTTTACAAGTAAGGAAAGTTAGGCAAGGGACTGAGACAACAGACACAGCAACTAAGTGCTACCTTGGCCATCCAGATCCAGGGTTGTTTTCTAGCCTATGGTAGATTATGGAGGGAAAAGAAAAAGAAGATTGCTAAGGATGACACCTTTAATTGTTTTCACAACCCCAGACTTACAATGTCGGAAGAGACCTTTAAGTTTATTTGGTCTTCATTTTACAGATGAAGAAATCAAAGCACAGTAATATAACAAGTTAATGGGAGAGTAGAAATTAGAAACTGAGTCTCCTTACTCAGAAAATCACAGCATCTCAGAGCCATTAGGGAGCATGACTAACTTAAACTTAATCCTCTTCTGCCTACTTCACCAATGTGATCACCGGCGCCCATCAAATCACAATAAACTGAATAAATGCTTTTTAATTTGAGTAGAGGATATTAAAACTATCATCACAGTCTGTATCTTATAATATTTGCTAGGGGATCAAAACTACTAGACTTGTCTCCTTGGAAGAAATAAGAACTCTCCTAGTTGCACAAGGACAGGCGAAGACAGACAACATATATTTTTGGGGGTGGTACCAAGTTAACTTGTAACTTTAACTCTTAAATTAAGCCAAATTCCTGAGCTTAACTCAAGGGCATGGAAAGGTGGTTTTAGGCAAATGGAAACTCCGCTATAAAATTAATACAGCATAAATGATAAAATTATATAAATTTATGTAAAATGACATACAGCGTAAAATCAGTAAACTTGAGGTAACAGTTTTGATATTTTCAGTATAAATCCCCAGCCCTTCTCAATGCATTCATCCCCTCTATGGCATAAAACTGATTAAATGCCTACTTTACAGAAGCATCACATGTTAGTGATAGGAGCTCACGAATAAGGTAAGTCTGTTCCATATCTGAAGAGCCCTAATTTGTAGGTCTTGTATTAGGCTAAGTATCATTCCTGCTCAGTTGTTCTACTTCTGCCTCACATCATGTTTAATCTCTTCTTTGCACAAGAGCTCTTCAGATGCTTGAAAATGGCCATTGTGTTCCCTGTAAGTTTTTTCTTCAGGTTAAACATCTCTAGTTTCTCCGACTATTCCTCAAAGGACAGATGAAAAGGGATTCTCTATAGCCATCCATAGGTGATTTGGTGATTGTCCCATAGTTTTGGCAAGTGATGAGAGGAGGGAAGATTTGGGCAGGTTGCTAAGGAAGAGACTGGATGTGGACCCAGGAGGCTTTTCTTCCTCTTGTAGCTCCCATTTTGAGAAGCCGTAGTTCCAGAGCCTTAAATGTTTTGCAGATTCACAGTCAGATGCCTTGACTCTCAGGCCTTTGACCTCCCAAGTTGACTCCCTGGGCAAAGTTGCTACCATCTCTTTTTCCTCCATTAGGTTTCTTTAGCATGTTGGTGTGGTAGCACAGGGAGTACCAAGTGGGCATACTCAAAAACCTGTTTTCCTGTTCTTCTGACTTGTGGTACCAGGCTTTTAAGTTGTGGAAAATAAAGCATAGAGGACACCCAGCCTACATTCTCTAGAAGTCTGGGAATTTGTAGCTTGGAAAGAGTGGGGAGAGTATTTATTATACTTAAGCCTTATGTTGCTAATACAGCTTGCATTCTATTTTAAGTAAAAGTCTTTATATTGCTATGATGTCATGTGATTAATTCTGGATGGTCAGAGGGAGCTTCAGAGTAAAAAATGGTGGCTTTTAAGAACTGGTTGAATAGATGATGAATCTGAACAGGTTCTAGTCATGTGAAGGTGGTAGGGATTTGTAGTTTTAAATCCCATATGCTTCCTGATCACCCTCCCCTGGATATGCTCTTAAAATGCCAGGTGAACTTTTTGTGACAGCAAAAAAAGCCTAAGATGACCATCGGCTGGGGAATGGCTAAACAAAGTTGTGCGGCAATACTGAGCCATAAGAAATGGCAAAGATTGTGGAATTAAGAAATTTGAATGAACAGATATAGAATGAAGAAAGCAGGATTAAGAAAACAGTGTACACAGTTAATAAAGGCAGCTGAACTCAGATTAAATGCAGGGAATCGGTCTCAGAGAACAGACAAAACATACTTCCCTCCTTTTGGTGCAGTGGTGGGGGACTGCAAGTATGCAATATTGCATATGCTTGCTATAGAAACAGCCTTAGTGTTGGTTATGCTGAACTGTTTCAAGGGAGAATTCAGTGGTAGAAAAGTGCATTGGGAAATGACTGTGGTATTTTAAGCAAAACAAACCAAGAAAAAAGGTGTCAGTAATAGAAAAAGTCATCCATGAGCATTTGGATAACGCCAGCATAATCACTGAACTTTGAGTCCTGTAAAATCCACAGATCTTATTCATAGATATCTAGTTAGGTCTTTCCCTTTTCATCATAGACATGTTAGTTGTGCCTTCCAGTTTTGTGTCATCCATAAATTTGCTAAGCATGTTATCTATGCCTACATCTAAATCCCAGATAAAAGTATCGAACAGAAAAAGGCTGCAGGCAAAAATGTTACTACACTCCCCCTTCTCCCCACCCTCTAGATCTGGCCCTCCAGTTTAGTCTCAGTTTCTTAATGCATGCTCTACATTGTCTTATACTTTTCGACTAGAGAAGAACAATAAAGAAGTTCAAGGATATACTCACTTTTGTTTTGCAAAACTCACCAGCCCAGGAGGCTGCTTGCAGGCCGAGTTGGACAGTCATCATTCGCCTGCCCAGGCTTTGAGGTGACCCTAATGTGGTTCACCAGAGAAAGTCTTCCCCTGCCCTCTGATTGTGGATTGAGAGCTGTTGGTAGACTAAGAGACTTTGCTCTCATATGGGAGATAAGCCTGGCTGCTTTAGAAGTTCCTTTATCTCATAGAGGAGCCATGATTCTCTTCCCTACCTGGCTCCACCCCTGACTCCAACAAAGATAGGGAAAAAAATCAAAAAATTAAGAAGAGGGCAATAAAATAAGGCATAAATATATAACTATTATTAATGCACAAAGAATAATCTGGATTCAAAGTAAGATTAATTAGGAAATGCTTCATGGTAAATTAAGGGGTTAATCTGTGAAAAGGGCTAGTTTAGGGAGTGATCAGTGTTGAGGGTCTCTGGGAAAGGGGAATAAAGGCAGAACCAAGATCCTTGCCTGACTGGTAACAATAGAATTCCCTATCCTTATTTGACCATAGGAACAAGGCTTCTGAAGTTCTTGCTTCCTAGGTTCTGCTGCTTGTCTTCTAAATTGAAGTCCAGCTGGTGAGAAAGCATGGAATAGAGAATACTTCTTTGGTGGTGACTTGGAGGGCATTGTCTAATGTCAATATACATATCCTGTCGCTCCTTTCTGCCACGGTTCCTCCCTTCTTGGTTCCTTCCTCCCCACCCTCATTTTTCACTTCCATCAAATCTCCAGCGTTAGCGTCATGGGTGTGTTTGTGGCCAGAGGCGAGGGTGTCATCTCAAAATGGGCCCTGCGGAAATGTCCAATAGCTACCTGGATGTTGAATTACCCAGCTATGCAAACACAAGTCAGGCAACTGGTGCTTGAGCACCTGGAAGGAGAAACTACAGTCAGGGGTGGTCAGGAGCATGAATGGTGCTACAAGGGAATATGCTCCAAGTTTGGAAATGGGCAGAACAGTGTATACGATGACCATGACAGTGTAAAGACAAACAATACAGAATGAGCTGTATATTTTTGGACATAGTTTTTGTTTTTGTTTTAACCCCCCAGTTGTGGGTAGAGTGAGAGAATGTAGGAGGGAAAAAAAAATAAATACTTTTTAATTGAAAAGTTAAAAGAAAAAAATGCATGTTTTGGGGGGACTTGGGGCCCCTCACATTTAAGGAATATCTTTGGGAATGAGGAAAGCATGCCTTCTGCTCCCTTTGGTACTGATGAAGCTCTCTCAGCTTAGAGTGCCTTCTGCCTCTCTCCTTCTCCCAGAGTATTTTGATTTTCTCCTCTCCTCTCTCCCTATCAGCATCGTGCAGAGGAAAGAGCATTGAATGTGGAGCCAGGGATCCTGGATTCGAACCCCAGCTCCGACCCTTATGACCAATGTGACTTTGGGCACATCATTCCCCTTTTCTGTAAAGTGAGTCAGACTAGGTAACCTCCAAAGTTCCTTTCAGCCCTAAATCTATTGTCCTACGTGATATAGAAGGAGTTACAGCATCACAGCATTTTAGAACTCAAAAGGTCATTAGACAAAAATCAGCTCACAGGATAGAGATGGGAACTGGATCTCTGATTTTGTTGTCTTGGGAACTTCCAGATGAGGAAAATCTCTCTACCAATGCAGAGAGTCTTAGAGTTGTCTAGGGCACCGAGAGGTTGAGTAACTTAGGATCACACAGCCTGTTGGTGAACGTAGTTTGGAGACCTATTAACCACAGTATCTTTCTCATCATAGGCAGCTGGTGGCCCAGGGGACAGAATGCTGGGCCTGGAGTCAGGAAGATCGGAGTGCAAATCCAGCGTCAGACACCTTCTAGCTGTCACCCTGGGCAAGTCACTTAACCTGTGATTGCCTGACAAAGAGATCCACTGGATTCACTCGAGAGGGAAATGTCAAACCCACTCCAGTATCTTTGCCAAGAAAACCCCATGGACAGTATCGGAGGGCTAGTCAGGGAACTACAGACAACAAAATCTTTCTCATCTTGTCTAATCCTCTTCTTATTTATATATGAGGAACTGGAGAGTTAATGATTTTCCCAAAGCCATACAAATAAATAGCAGCCAGAGGGAACTGAAACTCCAGCCGTCCCATCCAAGATCTTGCATTCTTACCACCATGTTGGGGAACTCATGGAATCCCTGCTCTACTATTTCCCGTTGTCTTTGGGGAATGCAGCTAACCTTGAGGAATCAGTTTTCTCATCCATAAAATCACTGCAGTGAGTTGGATCATTGGGACCCCTTTAGCTCTGACTTTTGGATTTGTGTATAAAGGGTGGCAATGGGCCCTGGGCAAATGTCCAACCCTACCCTAGGGCACATTCCAGGCCCTTCCGGTTTGCACTTATTGATAAGGTTATAAATCCCCTGCGGGCAAGAACTATTCTTATTTTTTTTATTATTCCGCCTCCCCTCTCCCCTCCAAAAAAACCCCAAACCAAACCATACATAACAGGTGCTTAAGAAATGTTCACTGAACTGAAATGTGTTTGCTTTCCTTTGCCTGTCTCTCCAGTCTTCCTGATTTATATCTAACCACTGGACCCAGATGGCTCTAGAGGAGAAAGTGAGGCTGGTGACCTTGCACAGCCCTCTCTCACTTAAATCCAATTCACTTGCAAGTCATGACATCATCTTCCTGATGTCATGGTCCTCTTAGAGGAAGAAGGACAAACAACTGTTTAGGGGTAGGTGGGGATTTTTACCTATCACCTAACTACATACATATGTGCTTATGTGTGTATATATGTGCACGTGTAAGTCTGTCTGTCTATGTATCCGTGTATCTATCCATCTGCCTATCTATCTATCCATCCATGTATCTATTGAGAGAGAGAGACAGCTTAACCTGGTAAAAACAGAAATCTAGGACTGGCTTGGGAGACTCCTACAGGAACAGAGCCACTTCCTTGGGGCTGTGGAGCAGACTTGTCCCCTGCTCTCCAACACCTGGTTTACAGTCTTGTGCCACCTTTACCTCCTGGTTTCCCTGGCTTCAGGTCTTAGGTAAAATCCTACTTTCTTCAAAAATCCTCTCCAGGTCCCCCTTGATGCTAGTGCCTTCCCTCTGGGATTACCTTCTGTCTACTCTGTATATATTTTGAATGTCTATGGTTGTTTGCATGTTATCTCCACTGTTAGAATGTGAGCTTATTGAGAGCAGGGACTGTTTTTGCCTTTCTTTCAATAACCAACAGTTAGCACAGTTCCTGGTACTTATTAGACACTTAATATATGATTGTTGGCTGAATACTGGGACCTTCCAGTTCTTAACCCTTATCAACTTCCATCGGCCAACAGGCTTCACTCCCCTCTCTTCACATTCTTATGAGATAATCACAGAACAGGAGAAGTGCAAGGGAACTTAGAACTACGTCTTCATTTGGAAGGGAGCCATGGAGGAAAGTTATAGGGAGACAGATTTCAGCTCAGAATAAGGAAGAGCTTAACAAATGAGAGCTGTCTGTTGGTGGCTGTCTTGGCAATGTAGTGAACCCTCAGGTAGAGGCTAGAGACTACAGAGCAGACTTCTCCCCTCAGATGGTGGGACTGGAACCAGGGGGTTCTTAACATGGGGTTCATGAACTTGTTTTTAAAAAAATAATATGCTCATTTTCAAAATATAAGCTTCCTTTGTAATCCTATGTACTTTATTTTATAAATATTAAAATATTATTCTGAAAAAGGGTCCACGGGCTTCACTAAACTGCCCAAAGTGGCTCATAACACACACAAAAAAAGATTTAAAATCCCCGGGGCTAGATGTTCCCTGATTGTCCTAACTCTAGGTTCCACAGTTCTAGGCTAGAAAGCCATCAATAGTTGCCCTGCTCTGTCACCACTAGAAGGCAGCAGTGCGCCAGCTACATTCGTGTCCAGCTATGGCCAGGACAGGGGCAAGGTCCAAGAGAGTCATGTTTGAATTCATGATGCCTATTCTTGGAAATGAAATTCCCTAAAACTAAAGGAATGTCTCAGTACCTTCAGACTCACTTCTGATTGTCTCTTAGGTATATTAGAAACATAGTTTCCAAATTCTGTATACGAGATT
Source organism: Phalanger gymnotis (assembly GCA_028646595.1). NCBI lineage: Eukaryota > Metazoa > Chordata > Mammalia > Diprotodontia > Phalangeridae > Phalanger > Phalanger gymnotis. The sequence continues at coordinate 310,111,361 of CM053624.1, forward strand.
GTCCAAACAACCTAAGATTTATCACACCTGGGAAATTTTCAGAGAAAGGTAAAGACTTTAAGCAAAATAACTCAGAAGGAACTCATGGGATTTTAGGTTCTGTAAGAGATCTTAGGGCTTATGTCCCTTTATTTTACAGAAGAAACCCTCTTGGGAAAAACAAACAAACAAACAAAAAAAAACCAGGATGGTAGCTCCAGGAAGTAGCAAAGAACATGGAATGTCAGAGCTGAGAATATCAGTACTCCCTAATTTTACAGGTGGAGAAACTGAGGCCCAGGGTGGTGTAGTGATGTGCCCAAGGTCAGGCACTTAGCAGAGCTAGGACTAATGACCTAGATCTCTTATTTCCGGATGATGTGGTTGTTCCGCTCCCCCCGCCCATTACCCCATTCTGTTGCCCTCCAAACTGAAGACAACTTGGAACAGAACAGAGACCCATCAATGTGAACTTTCAGCTCTCCCTCAACCTCTTAAGGGAGAGAGTTCCCCTGGTACCATACCAATCTAAAGCATCTTTTCCATCCTCATCCTCCTTTAATAATGCTTTTTATTTCTCTCCAGAAGACTTAAAAAGAGCTTCCTCAAGCATCATTTTCTGCTTGGGGGCATTACACGGCAATTTTTATAGATGAGGGAGGTGCTATGTATAAGGAAGACCTTTACAGATAAGTAAGGGAGACAGTTTATATAGGGAACTGACCTAGAATTAGGAAGTCCTGGGTTCAGATTTTGTCTCTGACACATTCTGACTATTAATCATGAAGTGCCCTAGAAAACTCATTAAGATGATAATTTGCAAAGCATGTGCTGCCTGCATTAGTAGAATTTCCTCAAGGGGGTTCCCTCTACTAACGAAACCCCAATTTGGTGGAAAAATAAAGGTAATCCAGAAATAAGTGGCCTCCTCTCAGGTCATGTAGTGTCAGGCCTTGGATGAGTGGCATTTAGATAAGAGAGCCAATCAAAGGAGGCCATATCCACCTCCATCTTAGAAGAACTATCTAAGCCAAAACTGTTCCCAGTAGCTCAGGAACTTGAAATCTAAGAATGGAAACCTCTTCTGAAAGCAAATGAACTCAGCAGATCTTTCCTGGGTGATACGTGTAGGAGAGACAGAAGGAAAACATGCCTACTCGCATGGAATTCCCATTCCATTTGGGAAGGTGAAGAAATGACAGAACAAGACAAGACAGTGCGTGCTTCTGGGCTGGATTGTGGGGTCTAAACTCTAAGAGCTAGAGGTCAGGGAAGAGATAGAGTCCTAGGGCTGGGATGATCAGTGAAAGCTTTCAGAAAGAGATTCAACATCAGCTAGCCCTTAGAGGAGGGGGAGGAGAGGGATGGGGAGAAGGAGAGGAAGAAGGAACTACATTGAGCCAAGATGCTGAGGGGAGGATGAATCTGGCAGGTTGTGGGGAGAAGTAAGAGGTGAGTAGAGGGCAGGGGTAAGGGAGGAGAAGGAGATGTGACTGGACAGGCAGGGTCAGGCCAGATGATAAAAAGACTTAGATTGATGCATTTTGACTTCCTGTAGGGAAGATTTCTGAGCAGGGAAATGGCATGAAAGCAACGTTTTAGGGATAATAGCATTTATGTAGAGCTTTAAGGTTTGCAAAGAGCTCTTCATGTTAACTCATTTGATCCTCACAGTAACCCTATGAGGTAGGTGCTATCCCCATTTTACAGATGAGTAAACTGAGGCATGGAGATGTTAAGTGACCTGCCCAGGGTAACACAGGTAATAAATGTCTGAATCAGGTTTTCCTGACTCCCAAGTCCTAGGCCCCATCCCTTGTGTTGCCTAGGTGGAGGCTTAGCCTGATTGTTTGGGTGTGTGCAAGACGTATTGAAGGGAAGGCAACCAGAAGCAGGGAGAACACTTAGGGGTTTATTATAATAGCCTAGATGAGAAATTGGCAGGGGGTGGCGGTGGGGGTGAGTCTGAATTAGAATGGTGTCTGTAAGAGAAGAGATGAAGGTAGACATGCAAGAGATGTGGACACAGAAGGTAGAACTGACAAAAGTTTACAAATGATTAGGTAATGATAAATAAATTTGACTGATTTGATTTGATTGATAAATTGACTTTTTTTGGTTAATTGTTTTTTCAAATGAAAATCTGGCTTCTTTCTCTACTACCATCTATCCCCTCCCCTCGAGTAAAGCAAGGAAAACAAAGCCCCAGTTACAAAATATGTCTGATGTGTTTTAAAATGCTTTAAAATTTGCAAAATGCTTTCTGTGAGTAGTAAGAGAAAAAAGAGAGGTCAGCGAACAAGTATTTATTAAACACCTACTGTGTGCCAGTTACCATGCTAAGTACTGAGGATTCAAAGAAAAACAAAAGATAGCGCTTACTGTCAAGGAGCTGTCTGATGGGGGAAGACAACTCTAAACATCTGTGTGCAAAGACCCACATGGGGAAATTGGAGATAATCAACAGAGAGAAGGCAGTAGACTAGAATAACACAGACTCTCTTGGCCTCCACTACCTAAAGACCTTTACCCCTCTCCCAGGGTTCTCCAGTACCCTTAAGAGGGATTGGGGGGCAGGGTGTAGGCTCTTTACCAATGGCTCCAGCCACCACTGATGGTGTTCTCCCCACTATCATAGGGATAGTCCCCTATACCCCAGATCCATTTAGCCATCAACAGCCAAATTAGCTTTTACAAAAGAATATTTACTTCGAAAGGCTTAATCACTGGGGGAGGCATAGTCCCTCCTTCCCCATCCATCAGTCTCTGAGGAGGGGAGGGGATTCAATTCACAATTTAGCTTAGTTCCTATAAAACACAGTCATAGTGCCAAGTCCAAAATCCACCTTGGGCTCATGTCCCAGGCACTCTGGCTTCTCGGCTGGGTGGGCTGGCTGGCTGCCCTATCCTGCTTGAAATCTTGCCTCCAACATTGTTATAACTTTGAACTGTGGAGATCACTGGCAGCACCTTAAATTGAGAACCAATGATATAAGACAGAAATAAACACCCCTCTTTCAATTTCTCTGAGCTGAGGTAAAAGAGAGAATGAGACAGGAAAAGGCATTCTTCCCTTTTCACTTTCCCTTCCTAGTTCCATTTATGTGTCTGCACTGGACCTTAGCAGGAAGGAAAGGTTAGAAAAGAATGGGAATTGTGCAAAAGAAGAGAGTGACTATCTCATTTATATGAGTTTTAAATACACCTGTTCCAGTTATGGGAGCCAATCAAAAGAGGCCATATCCACCTCCATCTTAGAATAACTATGCCAGGCAAGCTTCCTTAAGGGTGCCTCCATGTTAGGTGGTACGATAATATGGGATAGGGGTGGGGATTGGGAAAGGCTTCTTGTAGAAAGTGGGATTTTAGTTGGGACTTGCACGAAGCCAAGGAAGGCAGGAGGCAGAGTTGAGGATGGAGAGCATTCTAGACATGGCAGAGAACCAGTAAAAAAGCTCTGAGTTTAAAGAAAAAAAGCTAAAAGTTAAGAAGTGGAACATTTTGTTTGAGGAACAGAAAGGAGGCCAGTGTCACAGGCTCACAGAGTACATGGCAAAGAGTGAGATACAAGAAGATTGGAAAAGAGAGAAGTTTCAGTTGAATGATGAGGGTGGAAGCCAGACTATAGAGAGTTAAGAAGAGAGAGGAAAGGAAGTGGAGACGTGTATTATAGATGGCCTTCTCAAGGAGTTTAACTATGAAAGGCAAGAGAGCTACAGCAGGGATAGATGAAAGATTTTTGAGGTTGGGGGAGACAAAGGCATGTTTGTAGGCAGACAGGCAAGGAGAGAGTGAAGCTAAGTGAGAGAGTAGGGTTGATAGAGGGAGCAATCTGGTAGAGAAAACGGGATAGTATTACTTGTGAATGTAAAAGGGTTTGTCTTGGTAAGGAGCAGGGCCACCTCATCATATGAGACAGGGTTGAAGGAGGTAATGGCAGAAGGCATCTGGGTGATGTGATGTAAGAGTATGGGAAAAGAGGGAACTCACAGCAGATAACCATTTTTCAGTGAAGTATGAGGCAAGATTTTCAACTAATAGAGTAGAGGGGGGCAGAGCTGTGGGAGGTTTGAGGATGGATGAAAAGATTTGGAAGAGCCACTGTGGCCAATGGGAGAGTTAATTAGGGAGATGTAAAAGGATTGCCTTTCAGCAGTGAGGGCTCAGTTGAAGTTATGTAACATAATTTTGTTGTGCACCTAGTCATCATGGTTTCATGATTTTCTCCAGCTTTGTTCAACAGTGTGAGTAGGAGCAAAGGCAGTAGATAGTGGCAATGATCCAAGGCTGAGGTTTGTCAGAGTAAGATTGGTAATAAGGTAACGTGAACAATAAGGTAAGGGGACTTAAGAAGAAGATGGTATAGAGTTGAACTGGTTCACCAAAGAGTCAAGATGAGTCAAGGAGGAGAGTGTACCTAGTGCAGGAGTGATGATCTGGGAGAGAATCAAGGGACTGAGGGATTGGAGGACGTGACATAGATGAAGAACAGGATTTGGGGTTACAAGGCAGAGGAAGAGGTGGAATGATAATAGATTATGATCAGGTAAAGGAATTTCAGAGTTTATGAATGTGGAAGTGGAGCATTTGTGGCTATAACACATTAGGACCCTCTACTTTCATGGGGAGACAAGGACAGCTCTGAAAGCCACTCCAACTTCTTTCTTTTCCTCAGGAATTGAGCACCTGTAGTGGGGACTTTGACACCTGTTGACTGGGAAGGAAGCACTTCCCCACCCCCACCCCTGCCCTGGTCATGAGTGGCTGGCTTTCTGCCACCACTGCCTCCCTTCAGGGGTTTTTGTTTCATCTGGGCTAAGGTTGGCAGGGTAGGGGGGTCAAGAAGCCAGAAACTGACTATTTTAGCTCCTGAACATAGTCAATATTTGTCTTTCCAAAATCCTCTGTTCTCTGTGTCTGGAAAGGGAGGAGGCCAGGTCTGTGCCAGCTCCTAGCCAGCCTGTCAAACAGGCTGGTCACAACCCGGGGTTCCTGGCTGCCAGTCACCCAGGGAAAGGTACAGTGGAGGTGGGAGGAGGGTCCTCAGGCAATGCCGATGTCCTGTCCCATAGGTGGAAGGGCTACTTGTTGGGCGTGAGGTACCAGCCACTGAGAAGGGCCCCCTGGTTTGTCATGCTGCCTGCAGCTTACCCTCCATCATTTCTATCCTTTCAACTTTATTTCCCATCAAAACGCAAATCTACTCATAGGAATAGAGCAAAAAACCAAATAACCATTGGAGCAACACTGTTAATTTGCTGTGCAGCTTTGAGCAAGCCATTACTGCTCTCTGGGCCTTGGGTTTCCTGATGTGCAAAATGAGGGATTTGGGCTCAGCAGTTCCTCCAGCACTGTGAATTCTGTGATTCAGTTGTAGAAAGGCAGAACTGCAGAATGACCTAGAGATCATCTTCTTCAACACCCTCTTTTTTTCAGATAGAGAAACTGAGACCCAGAGCTTAGAAATGACTTGTCTCAAAGCAGTAGTGGAAATTTTGAGACTAGAAGTTGAGATTAGAACTCAGGAGTCCTGACCTACAGAACACAGAGCTCTTTTCTTTGAGGGAAAAAACCTCTCAGTCCCTGCAGTCGCCTAACCCAGCAGAAGGGCCAGGAGGGCATTCCTCCTCTTGCTTCCCCTCCTTCTTTCCACCCTATCCAGGGAACCCAGCTGGCCAGGACCAGACCCCAGAGGCTGGTGGAAAACATAAACAAAGGAAGCACATGTGGTTGCATTTCTCTTTAATTACCCAGGGGCTTCCTGAGGACTGGAAAAGGGTCTTGTGGGGGGTGGGGGTGGGATGGGGAGTTCAAGGGGTGATGTCTTGGATGACCCGCTGGCTCCTCAAAATCAAGATGTCCCAAGTAAAAGTCGTCATCTTGACCAAATGTCTTCCTCCTTCCGCATTCTCTCTCTCTCTCTTTTTTTTTTTATGTCATGACTATCCTTCTAATTGACCCTGCTTGAAGCCTTGAAGTCAGCCATGGGGTAGTGGCAAGTGTTCTAGATTTCAAGTCAGGGAACCCACTCTTCCAAATATTGGCTGTGTAACTTTGGGAAACTCATTTCTCTTCTTTGGGCCTCAGTTTTCTAATCCGTAAAATGCATCAGTTGGACAAGATCAGGGATTCTTAACCGTGTGTGTGTGTGTGTGTGTGTGTGTGTGTGTGTGTGTGTGTGTGTGAGAGAGAGAGAGAGAGAGACAGAGAGAAAGAGAGAGAGATAGACAGACCCTATGACTGTATGGACCCCTTCTCAGAATGTTTTTAAATGCATAAAATACAGAAAACACAAGATTACAAAGGAAAGCAATGGTTAGTGAAAATAAAGATGTATTTTTTACCTCCACCCATGTTCATGGACCCCTTGAAATCTATCCTCAGACTCCTTGGGGGAAATGAAAGGGTTAAAAACTCCTGGACTAGATGATCCCCAAGATTCCTATTAGCTTTAACCACTATCTAAATTTGTCTTCTCCCTCAACCTTCTCCCCCCTGGCCCCTGCCCCACATCCACTTATTTACTAAGCTGGATGGTGACCTCATCCATGGGGTTAACTCCAACAGAGAATATCAAAAACTACCCATGCCCTCTCTACCTTTATGACTCCTGTCCTTATCCTCCCATAAATCCTTCATGGGGGCCCTGCCTAAAGCTCTGGAGGCCCACCTCTAGTCCTCTTGACATTGTGCCAGGCCTGTCTCCTGGTTGTCCCTTGGTGTGGATATAGGACTGGCCATCCTCCTTTACTTTTAGGCTACTTCCCATTCTGGTTTCATTTATAGCAAAGCCAAGATTATACTCTTAAGTTCCTCTGGTGTTATATCCATTCATTGGTCATTGGACAAGGATCTCATATTAAAAGTGCCAATAGCTATGCTGGTACTTAGAGATGGTGTGGTTCTTAGCACGCCTCCTGTGCTCTCTTTTCTACCCCTCTGCCACTATCACTGCAGAAGAGGAAGGGGTCCTACAAAGGCAATCAGTGAATGGGAAGATCTTCCCCACCCATTTGAATGGGCTTCGGGGGCGGGGCTCTCAGGGTCCTGAGGGGAGTGGCTAGGACTGGAGTCAATGGTAGGCGCCTGAGTTCTGGTCCATGTGATGACATGAAGCCTGTGGTGGGAGGAGCTTGCTGGATGGTTGGAGCAGAGCTAAGAGGCCTTTGGTGAGGCAGTTGGTGAGAGCAGTTGATAGCTGAAGGAGAGAGAAAGCAGGAAGCAGTCAGCTAGCTGGAACACAGCTTGGAGATTGCGGCGGAAGTGGCGGCGATGGCTACAAAAAAGCAGGACTGACCCTCATGGAGACCGGAGAGTACTGAGCAGGGACTTGAGGCCAGTGGGTGGTCTTCTTGCTGGAGGGCCCTGGCATGGGGGGGGGGGGCGGGAAGCACCAGCATGGCTTGGCTTGCTGCTATAATGTTTTTCTGTGGCCTCCTGGTCACTATTGTGAGATGGGCATACTGGTTCTGGAAGGTTCTTGCCAGGATGTCGAATTGGGGGCACTGGTCCATGGGTCTGCTACTTTTGAGTTTCAATAAATGCTTTAACTCCTCTGCCTTCTACTTAGAGAATTCCTTATATCCTGTGATTCTGGACCATTCAGGCATATTCATGGTTATCTTTGAAGTCATGAACTCTGCCTTAATGATATATCTGGTGATGAGGATGGGATGGGATTGCTATGTATAAGATCTCTATTTGGAAGCAGAAGAACTTCAGAGGAAGAGATGAATGTCCCAGGTTGGGAAGATCCATTTTATTCCTCCTTAGCAAAGGAATGGGCTAAAAGAGCCAGACTGTGTGAAAACTGGGAACCAAGGGCTACAGAGAAGAGATCCCAGGGATTTGGAAAGATGTTTACAAGAAGTTAGAATTCAGTCAGGGGCATCACTGTCTAGGCAAAGCTGGATAGTGTTATCAGCCTACTGGCTAGTGTATGAAAGATTGAGATTAAGTGAAAGAAATGTGGGCACCCCTATGCCACGGCAAGAAGGAGAATCTCAGATAGCAGGAGAACAAACTGTTGCTCAAGAGTCTACTGACTCAGATGAGAATTTTTCTATTAATGTGGCTAGAAGCAACAGGAGGCCAAATAAGCCAAGAGTGCATTTCAACCCAGCCCAGGTTGAGCCTGAGTGCCTGCTTTGTCCTCGCCATGGTGGCAGGGGAAAGGAGTGGAGAGAAAATGAGACAATGTCAGGGGCTGAGGCACAAAACACTGCTAGGGTTCAGGATGTCTGTCGCATAGAGAATGAGAGATGGTCAAATACTCAGTTCGTCCCATACAAAGGAGGAGGACAGAAACCCAAGGTGACAATTCAGTTATGAGGGAAATTCAGGAAGATTTTTCACAGCAAGAGATCACAAACATTTTGAGTAGATTCACCTAAAGAATGGGAGAACCGTTAATATCTTGGATAGTAAGACTCAGTGATCAAGGGGCCAGTGGAATATCAGTAGATAGGGTGGATTGTATGAGATTCATAGGTATCAGTCATGAAACTCTAGTTCAGCAAGCATTTAGGGAACATCCAGCAAAGAGATGGTGATGGCAAGACTAATCTGTTGGCGTTAGCCACTGAGAGATGTAATAAGAGATATCCTACTGATTCTATGTGGCCTATTGTGAATAAACCTTGATATTCACTTAGAGATTGTATCATAAAACTAAAGGAGGAGGTAATGAAGACTGCTATTATGACAGGAACTGCAGACAGATATTATGATGATCCCTTGGGAGTCCCTCATAGGAATTTAATAGTCAGGACAGCTCCTCCTGCTTATAAACACCTAATTTTGACTCTGTTACTTGGGGAAATAGGGAGCCGTCTTTTGGTGGTGATAGATAAGATTTTACAGTTAAGTGACTTAGGAGACTGGGGAAGGGATAGATCTCCCCAAGAGAGGAAAGTGAATAGCCAGCAAATTTGGCACCAAAATAGTGACCAGAAAAGAAATGTTCACTGCTCTATTGAGAGTAGGGATGGACTTTGAAATGATAGATGGCATTCCAACCAATGAACTGTACAGAATGTACCAGGATAAAGGACTTGATCACAGACAAAACAGGGAAATAAGAACTGCTCCTGTAGATGCTACAGACCCTGAACCCTCACCCCCAAGTGAGTCACATGTTAGGGAATACTAGGAAACAGGTCAAGCCCCAGTCCAAATTAAGGAAATACATAGGCTGGATTGCAGACCCCACATTAACTTGACTATATATTGGAAAAATGGGTCAAGTACGGTAACTAGGGCATTAATAGATACTGGAGCAGAGGCCACCCTTATATAAGGAAATCCAGACAAGTTCAGCCATGGAACTCCTATTACCATCACAAGATTAGGAGGGGCTGAAATATCAGTCAGACAAGTTAAATTGATGATGAAAATTGGACAGTTGCCCAAGAAAGAATATGCTGTGGTTATTGTGCCAATTCCTGAATACATCATTGGGACAGATGTATTGAACAGTGTGACCTTGAATTTACCTGAAGGGAAATACCAATTTGCTGTGAGGAAAACAGGTGTTAATGCAGTCTTAGTGGGGAAAATAAAGATGGATCCAATCACTTTGCCTGAACTTTCTGAAGTAATTACTTTGAGGCAATATCGTGTGCCAGGTGGGCAAGATGAAATTGCCAGTACTATAAAAGAATGTGTTGAAGTGGGAGTGTTAGTCCCTACAACTACTCAATGGAACAACCCTGTCTGGCCAGTTGGAAAGTCAGATGGAACATGGAGGATGACAGTAGATTATAGACAGTTGAACAAAGTGACTCCTCCCCTGTATGCTGCTGTTGCAGACACTGTTAACTTTAATAGAATACAGAAACATGAAGGGACTTGGTATGCAGTTATTGATTTGGCCAGTGCCTTCTTTATGATCCCAATAGACCCCAAGCAATTGGGCCAGTTTGCTTTTACTTGGGAAGGCCGACAGTATACATTTACATGCCTGCCACAAGGATGTCTTCATAGCCCATACTTGCCTACTCCTTTGGTTCTTTGTTTTGGTTAACCTTGTTGCTAGTTCTGTCTCCTTTAGGTTTAAGTACACTACACTTTCAGATGACTGCCTAAGCACCTAGCATTCCTGGAATTCCTGCCAGCTTGCTAAAGAACTGACCTCTGGAATGGGACTCTTGGGGCAGGGACAGCTCTATGTCCAATTTCAGCAAGAAGAAGCTATGGAAAATGAGACCTTCACCCCTTACCCCAAGATTTTTATTGTTATGGTATTATTGACACCAGTTTCCCATTGACCTGTGTAATGGACGTGAAAGATCTTGGAGCCAAATTTAAAGGCAATCAGTGAATGGGAAGATCTTCCCCATCCATTTGAGTGGCCTTCTACTTAGAGAATTCCTTATATCCTGCGATTCTGGACCATTCAGGCATATTCATTGTTATCTTTGAAGTCATGAATTCTGCCTTAATGATATAGGTCCACACAAGATTGTACTTTTCTTTTCGTTCGTGGGTTACCAAAGTCAAATAATTCATTTCCAAATAGTCAGCCCACTGGAGAGGACTCTGTCCACACTTAACTAGTCGAGTGGTCAGAAAGTGAGCATAAAATGTTGCCAGGACCTACTCAAAGCCTTTCTAGATTGGTAGGACTTACTGGAACGTTCCTTCTGATGTAGCCTTTAAGAACCTAAGATCACTTACACACCATGATGATGGAGAAAATGTTAATAATGTAATGTGTCCATTTCCCCCCTGAAGAACTGGTTGTTAAATATTACTGGCACAGCCCTGCTGAGGATGAACTATTTTTAAATAATTATTTTAATTTTTTTTAATTAACAAGCATTTCTAATTAACCTGCCCTCTCCCACGATTCCCTCTTGAGCAAATTGAAAAAACTCAAAACAAAACAAACCCAAGTCCCTCAATACATCATCACATAGTCAACAGGACAAATTCACACATTAACCATGTCCTCAAATGCCTATTTCTACATTTTAAGCTCATTGCCTTCTGTCAGGAGATAAGTGGTATGTTTCATCTTCATTCTTTTGGAGTCACGGTTTATCATCGGGTTGATGAGAATTCTAAGGTCTTTTAAGGTTGTTTTCCTCTAAAATGTCAAATTGTTCTAGGTCTGTTTATTTCACTCTATATCAGTTCATAAAGGCCTTCCCAGTTTCCTCTGAAACTATTTTATCATTTCTTATGGCACAATAACATTCCATTGTTCGCATGCCACAATTTGTTGAGCCATTCCTGTGGTGACAAGCAGGGTGGGACTTTTTTGTTGTCTTTTATTTTGGAGTGTTTCTCAGCCCCTGAACCAAGAGAATGATATATGTATGTTTAATTAAGGTGAGGTTGTAAACCCCTTAAAGCTGCTTTCCTTAGAAAAGCAGATCAAAGAACCTGTGCTAGCAGGCCTCCTGTGTGTTGGTGTTATTGGCCTTACAGCTCCACAGCAGTGGCAAGTAGCATTGTTGTTACAATTTCCCAATGGGAGGACACCCCCTAGGTTTCCAAGAAAAGGGAATGCTATAAATATTTTTATACGTAATTAAACTCTTGGGATAAAATTTAAGCTGCTTAGCCTGGCATTAAAGACCTTCCCCAAATTGGCCCTAGCCAGCCTTATCTTCCATTACTTGTTTCATAGATTTCACAGTCTCACAGCGGCAAAGGACCTCAGAGGCTGTCTAGTCCAATATTTATCTGAGCAGATATCTCCTCTATAACATTCCTGATTGGTGGCTAGCCTGTCTCTCCTTGAAAAAAAGATTTCCCATGATGGCAACCCAGTATTTCTCTAGGCAGTCTATTCCACTTTGTGATAGCTCTGCTTATTAGGAAGTTTTTCCTTATATTAAGCTAAAATCTACCTCCCTGTAGCTTCTGCCCATTGCTGCTAGATGGAAAAAGTCTAATTCTTCTTCCCTAAAGAAGCCTTCACATATTTGAAGACAGCGGGATTGTAAGATTCAGAACTGGAACGAAGACCATCTAGTTTATCTCAATTCATCTGACCTCTTCATTTTAAAGGGGAGGAAACTAGTCCTTGAAAGGTAAAGCAGCTTACCCAAGGTCATTATGTCTTCCCAAGTCTTATTTTTGTTAGGCCATACCTCTAAGTTCTTTTGCAAAACCTCATGATTTCAAGCCCCTTTAATGGTCCCAGTCACCTTTCTGTATAATTTTTCCATTTTCCTCCTAAACCATGTCATAGGACTCAATGAATGTGGTTCACAGGAGGGGATGCTACATTTGGAATCAGAATAACTGGCCAACTCTTCATCTATGATCCTATAATCTATGGAACTGTGATCTTATGGCAAAGCTTGAGTTCCCTGAGATCACATAGGTAGGTTAAGAGCAGAAGTGAGGTTACAGCCTACAGGAAGATGACTAGGACTGTTAAAGGGACTTGAAACCACATCAGTGAGGACTGGTGAAGGGATCTAGCCTTGCTGGACCTCATCTATAAAATAAGGGGATTGACTCACACAGGCTCTAAGCTTCCTTCTAGCTCTAAATTTATGATCCTTCATTGTGGATATTCAGCTTCCATTCGAGCTCTCTTCAGTGAACTGCATATTAATATCACTTGGCATAGCCTTAGTTGGGTTTTTTTTTGGACTGCTGTATCACGCTGATGATTCATATTCATCTTTCAGTCCGCTAAAACCCTCAGCTCTTTGTCAGATGGACTGCTTGCTATCTAGCCATGGGCTATAAATAGAATAGCTATCTATTCTGTGCTTGGGTAGTTGAGTTCCTGCACCTGAGCACAGAGCTTTATATATATCACTATTAAATGCCATCTTTTATATTTGTCTGAGCAGGAATGTTAAATTCAGTTAAGCAAATAATTCACTAAACACCTTCTATAGAATTGCAGAATTGTAAAGTTGGAAGGGGCCTGGGAGTCAAATATGTCCACACCCTGACTGAAGCTGACTTCCTTTCCAACAAGTGTTGGTCTAACCCAAGGGTGGGGAACCTGAGGCCACATGTGGACCTCTAGGTCCTCAAGTGCAGCCCTTTGACTGAATCTAAACTTTACAGAACAAATCCTCTTATTAAGGGGATTTGTTCTGTGAAGTTTTTTTGGATTCAGTCAAAGGGCTGCACTTGAAGACCTAGAGGACCATGTATGGCCTGGAGGCTACAGGTTCCCCACCCCTGGCTCTGCTTGGTGACTCCCAGTGACTGGGTCCTTACTAAACCTGTCTCCCTCCTCCCCAACTCACTCCCATGGCCCCTCCCACAATCATCTTGTGTCCATTTTGTATGTACCTACATATAAAATAGGGATTTTTTCAGATTTTGAAAATTTTACTGATTAAAAGAGGATTGGACAAAGACAAATATAACTTGTATGTGTGAGAAACACTAAGAAAGTTGCCCACAGAGACAAGGCACTAAGCTGGGGTAAAGGCAGCAGCAGTGTCTTTTTCCCAGCATCTAATTTGCTTATGACTGATGGGAGAACGTTGATAGTTGATAGTTGGGAAATCCTAAAGCCCAGAACTGTTCTGTGATTATTGGACAAATGCACATCGCCTGGTTGCCCTAAGCTGACAGAAATAAGATTTGGTTAATCACTATGAGCTAGGGAAGGGATCCAGCTTTCGGCAATAAAGTAGGTTTATAAACCTCATAGCCAGTGGAAGATTGGCTTTACCTCTCTCTGTGCTACCACCTACTGCCTAGAAGGTAGAAATCGCATGGAGTCCAGCCAAAAGATCAGGACTGGGAAAATGTTGTAAATTCCAAGCTGAGGTTCACTGCCCTTTCTGAAAAAGTGCAGCACTTGTCTGGCATTGAGAGCACACTCATTAATGAACTTCTTAATGGACTGCCCTGTGAACTTTTGTGTGGATTGTTCTGAAGGAAAAGGGAAGGCTTCAGGGCCTACAGTTCCAGAACTCTTGGCACATGGCTAAGTGTCTAAGGCCAGATTTGAACTCTGATCTTCCTGACTCCGGGCCTGGCACTCTTATCTACTGCACCAGATAGCTGGGTGAAATGCCACATTATAATTATCCCTGCTTTGCTTTCTGCTTAGTTAATGCTTTGGCTAAGGGTTAATGTAGTCCGATGACTGATTTGTTGAATGGGAAGCATACCGATGGGACCTGGGAACAACAGATGGAATCAGGAAGAGCCAAATTTAAATCTGGCCTCAGATTTTCAGCTGTGTGACCCTGGGCAAGTCTCTGTACCATTGTCTGCCTCAGTTTCTTCAATTGTAAAGTGGAGAGAATCATAACACCTACTTCCCAGGGTGGTTGTGAGGACCAAATGGAATAATAATTATAAAGCGCTTAGAACAGTGCCAGGCACATGGTACTTAGTAAAGGTTTGTTTTCTTTCCTTCTCCCTTCCCTTCTTCTTCACTTTATGACATTCACATCATCCTTCAAGGCCCAGCCTCTTCCTGTAAGTGTCCCATGACTGCTCTAGCTCACAGGGATCTCTCTGCCCTCTGAACTCCTGCTGCCCTGGCTGTCTGTGCCCCTTGTTCATCCCTTGGCACATTCTCTATCCCTTTCCACTACTATATGGGCATGGCAGAGTTTCCCTTCCATCCACCTTGTCTATAAAGTGCTTGAGTAGGGGGATGGTTTCTCATTAATCTTTGTATCCTCAGGTCCCAGACCTGGCTTAGAAACATCTTGGTATAGTAGGAAGAACACTAGATTTGGAGAAGGCCTGGGGTCAAATCCTTGCTTTGCTATTTAACTAGACATATGACTCTGAGCAAGTTGTTATAGAAGTAAGAACCTAACCTCGCTGGGTTCTTCCCTCATCTGTAAAATGGTTGCTAATCCCTTTTCACTCTAAATCTATGATCCTCTTTTCCCCAATTAAATCATTACCCATTGGCACCCTCCAAGGCCAGTCCTAGGGCTCCTCTCACCGGGAAACAACCCTACAAACCATGCCCCCTACCAAGAATACCCTCCTGTTCCCTATCCACTCAGATCTGTCCATCTCCTCCTGTTTCTTCCAGAAAACTGTCCCACTAATCCTTCCCACTGATTTGTGTGTTAGGAAGCAGCCGGTGGAGTAGGAAGAAAGAAGCCGGGTCTCGGCTCTAAGGCTGCTAACCCTGTGGCCTTGACTCCCTTCCCAACAACTGGAGCTGTACAGAAGTGGTATGGGCTTCCTTTGTGGGGGGTAAGCTTCCCCTCACTGGAGGTCCTCAAGTAGAGACCGAAGGCAATTTATTCAGATACTGAGGTTCTTTCAATCTCTGAGCTTCTACACATCATGTCCCACCCTGAGCCTCTGTTTCCCTACCTGTAAAATAGGAATGGCAATAATAGCACCCACCTTTCACAGGGTTGGGAGGAACATGAGAAGATATTTGTAAAGTGCTTTGCAAATCTTAAAGTGGTATAGAAATGCATCATGATGACAATGATGATGATAATGGGATAGATGATCCTGTGATGGCACCTGGGGGGTCTATAGACTAGGAGAAGACACAGCCCAGGCCTCAGAGCTCCTCCAGTCTAGGTGCAGAGAAATGATGCAAACACATAGAGTTTGATAACACAAACAATAGAAGGCAACAATATAAAAATTACCCTAAGGCCGTGTGCACTCATAGGCAGTTGAGGGACGGGAAGGGACCTCAGAGAGAAGAGCCTAACCCCCCTTCCCTCCCCTCCCCCATTTTATGGAGAAACAGAAGTCACTTGCCAAGGTCACAGGGTGAGGAAGAGGCAGTGCTGGAATTTGGACCCAAGCGTACCTGACAGTGAGTCCAACCCTCTTTCCACTCTTCCACTAATTTAATGACCTAGTCCTGGGATTTCTGAATTTGCCTATTTTCTTTCCCCTTGCAAACAAGCCCTAGAAAATATGCTTCATTCAGAATGGGGTTGGAGGGGGAAGACCTCAGAGAAAGGAGTGGGCTTGCCCACTATGGCCCCATTCAGCATGGGGATGGAGGGGGAAGACCTCAGAGAGAGGAGTGGGCCCCAGTGAGGGGGGCAGTGAGCGGTGGCAGGAGGAGCAAGAAAGCGATGAAGGCTCGGGGTTGGCAAATCCGGGGCCTTGGTGTGTTCAGAATTTCTAGGATCGGGTAAGTTTTGTTAAGAATTTTAGAAAAAAAAAGGAAAGCAAAGGTCTCCTGGCTGAGGTCCAAGGGAGGAGCTCGTACCCCTAGGAAGCTGGCCTTAAGTCAGTGACGCCCAAGCTCCTAGCATGAATCCTCTTTCTTTAAACACACGGTTATTTTTATCTCCATCCAGGGGCAAAGTCCAGCCACCTTCCAAGGTGGCAGCCGAGTTTAGGGGCTGGGGCACTGGAAAGGTACAGGGAGTGGCCTGGGACCTGCCGGTCATCGGTCTGAGCAGGAGCAAAGACATCCGTGGAGGTGGGGAGCCCTAGGAGCCCCAAGGACTGGGGACTGACTAAAGAAGTGGAGCCCTAAGGGGCAAAGAGTTCTGAACCGAGAAATCATGTTATGAGATTTAATGATAATAATAATGACTGGTGCTTATATAAGGTCTGCAACACTTTACATACATTAACTCATGTGATCCTCATTGCTTCTCTATGAGATAAGGTGCTATTATTATCCCCATTTGACAGATAAGGAAGCCTGAGAGAGATTAAGTGACTCACCCAGGGTCTCACCCAGGTCTTTTTGACTAGAGGCGTAGCCGCTTATCTACTTTCCCACCTCACTGACTATTTAGAAGGGGAAGGGACCTTAGAAATCATCTAGTCTGAATTTAATTCCCACAGAAGTCACAGAAACTTTCTGAGCCTCAGTTTCCATAACTGCAAAAGCCTCTCAGTCATGAGGAAAGCTTTCTGTGAGCCTTGGAGTGGAAGGTGGGAGGGATTTTGTCATCTTCCACCCCTCATTTTCCTGATAAGAGACAGGTAGCAATTTGTCCAAGGTCATACAGGTGTCAAACAACAGGGTCAAGAGTTGAACTCAGGTCATAGGATCATATAGGTGGGGTTAGAAGGGACTTTAGAAGTCATTTACAAATAAGAAAACTGGGGCCCCAATTTATAGATGGTGAAAGAAGAGTTAAGTGACTTGCCCAAGGTCACACAGGTGAGATTTGAATCCAGGTCTTTTAACTTTAAATCCAAAGCTCTTTCCTCTGGCTTCAGCTGCATGACTCTGCACATATCATCACCGTATGCTATGTACTATATGCCATATGTCATGTACCTTCTGCCACATAACATATACCGCAGGGTCACAAGTCTCACAACTCTGACCTTGGGTGGCTCTGTGACCATGACTCTGTTAAATGAGGAGACTTCCTCTCCTTCTCTACCTTTGGATCAGTTTGCTGCTTGTTTCTTTGTTAAAAAAAAAAAAAAGAAAGGGTGCTTTATAACTGTTCTCTATTATTATTGCTTCTTCCTTGAATGCCTTTCCCCTCTTCCTTCCTCCATCTAAATCCTCCCCAACCTTCAAGGCCCTGCTTTCATGCCCCCTCCTCCAGGGAGCCTCCTCTGACTACCCAGACCTGCCTGAAGCTACCTCTCTTTCTCTTAGCTGCCAATCTTAAGGCCGGAAGGAAACCCAGAGGCATCGAGCCAACCTAGCATTGCCTTGTCTGGTCCTCAGGGAGTGGTCCGGTCCTGTGGTGTTGAAGTCGAGCCTATAGCCCTGGACTCAATACTGTCCTGTATTATTCTCTGATTGTTCCGTGTGTTCATATGGTCTCCATGCTGGACAGTTACAGAAAGGCTCCCTTCCTTCTCTGTATTTCTCCCTGATCCTTCCTCTTAGCCTGGCCCAGGACTTCACAGGGAGTTCGGTGAAGATTTGCTGATAGATTGATAGAAAGCCTGTGTGATCTAGGGCAAATCCTTTGCTCTCTGGGCCTCAATCACTTCATTTGCAAAATAAGACAGTTGGGATATGGTTCACTCTCAGTCCTTTTCTAGTGATAAATCCTTTGATCCCAAACATCAACAGATGGTTATCCTCAACCACCAAAGTATAAATGGTTCAGAGTGCTTGAATCTGCTAATCGTTCTGTCTCCACCAGTCACTAGGATTAAAAAGGTCAAAGATAAGAGGTTCCCAGTTTCCTGTTATGGAAATAGCATTGACTTTGGAGTTCAAATCACACCTCTAATGACTGATTCCACCTCCCTACCTGTCTGATCTAGGGCACACCATTTAGCAGCCCTGGGCCTCAGTTTCCTCATCTGTAAAATGAGGAGGTGGTTAGATTATAGTCTTTACACGCTATTCTATATAATAAGTCGCAGTCAAACTGTCTGAGGCAAAGAGATGGATAAAATGGCCTTCTGAAGCCACCTTCCCAGGCATGGTAGATACACACACACACATACACACATACACACACACACACACACACACACACACACACACACATGCACACACACCCTTCACAATCTCTGAACTTAGCCTCCGTTAGCCTCATCTTCCTGTGTGATTCGGTGTCTCCAGGGCCATTGACTCCTCTCTATTAATAACTGGACAGACTAGGGAACAGTTAATGACCACCAGCTGCCTCCAGCTCCCCCAGGAGATAAGAGCATGTTCATTTTCCCAGGTCCTGGTTAATCTCTCTTTAAATAGGGCCCCAGAGCTCTGTTTATAGTAACAAGGGTGGGAATGGATTTGCTGGTGTTTACTCCACCTTCCTGCTCTCTCCTCTCTCCCCATAAAAAATCTTACGAGGAAGGCACTGATGTGCACTGGCTCACCTTTCCTAGGCTGTATTAGCCAAAAGTGGCACAAGGGAGTTTGTTAAAGTCATCACTATGAATAGAGTCCTGGACCTGTGATCAAGAGGACCCGGTCTGAGTCCTATCTCAGACACTTATTAAGTGTATGATCCTGGCCAAGCCATGTCCAATGTGGAGCCCGAATAGAAGAGGATTCCATGTGAATGGTGGGATACTCCAAATACATTCAAAATTATATAGTCCACAAACTGGAGGATTGAAACATTGTAGAGACTCCTAAATGAGATGCATAACTCCTTGGGAATTTGGCCTAACACTCCACACAGGAGTTGAGGAATACCTTTTTTCCAGGCTATGGTATACAGTCTGTTGAGATGTCCTATCAGTACATATATCTAGGACAGGCACACCCTTCACCTCGAAGGAGCTGCCTGGCTATAAGAGTGGGCTGAGAACTGACAACCGGGGTGCCCTTCCTACTGGACTTCTTTTTCCCTCTCCCCTGAAGACATGAAAGGTCTTCCAAATTACATCCAGAGGAAGAGCAACATAGCTGTTCACACTCTAGATGAGCCAAGAGTCACCAACTATAAGCAACTATAGATAGAAGAATCAACAGACATTTGCATATATCCTTCCCCATTCCTAGATCAGACTCTTAACTGTTGGAATACTCAGGCAAGAAACTGATGTTTGAGAGTAGAGACTGCTTCTAGAATGTTTAAAGAGCAATGCCTCTCAACAGGATCCTGAAAACCCTGACCAATGCAAATTGGCTCAAAGGAATTTTCAATCAGCTCAAGTTATTTAAGCACTGTACCTACTAAAGGACTTGCATCGCATACTAGGTAACCTTCTCAGATGCCCCTTAGCTTTCTAGTATGAGTTAAATCGACCCAGAAGAAGAGTTGACAACCTTTCAGAGGTGGCATGCCAAGATATCCTATCTCCCTTGTTTGGGTGTAAAATGTGGTATGGATGGCGGTGGGGGAGACATTGGGGACATTCCAGGACAATACTTGGCTGAGCTTTAGCATATAGAAACACTGAAGAGAGAAGAAGATAGACTTTTGACCAGCATCCTCTTTTAAGATCAAATATTCCTGTCTAGGGTCAAGGGTCACATAAGAGTGTTTTTACCCCACCCCTTGATTGGCAGGATATCCAGGTGGACACATCCAGAAGTCAGTTGTAGATGTGGTCCTAAAGGTCAGGAGAGGAATTAGAAATGTGTGTATGTGTGTGTGTGTCTCTCTTACACACACATATATATACACATATATTCTACACAAATGACTCATATATATTATATACATGAGTCATTTCTGTAGAAAAGATAATTGAACTCATGGGAACAAATGAAATCATTAAGAGAGAAGGAGAAAGGACCACTCAAGACAGTGGAGTGAATGACAGAAGAACAGCTGAGCCCTTATGCAATTATTCCAGCAAGAAAGAAAGATATAGCACTAGACTGAATAATGCTGAGGAAATTCAAGAAGAGAGTGAGTGCATTTGTCCAGACCAGATTTATACTGTACAAAGAGGCAGCCAGAAGCCCAAAGGTGCTACAACAGAGGTCCAGCCAGAAAAGCTTAACCTAGTATGTGGATTGAGATGAATCAAGGAAACCTGGAGCCTGCTCTTGTGTTCCCTGAGGTCAAGTGTGGACTAGGGGCAAACCTGGAGCACCTGGAATCTGCAGCAATATCTCTGTGGTCCTGGAGTGGGGGCAGGAACCTGAAAAGTTCAGACTGGAAGGGCAACACTCAGACTATGTCCTTATCTGATCACACTCTCAGGCTCTGAAAATCTAGCTTGCTAGCTTGAGCTGAACCTGAGGTTTTTGAAGAACATGGTGCCCGGTATCCAAAGGAAGCATGGCAAGACCCCACATAATACAGATCAGGGCCAAATAAAACTCCATAATTCCCTCCACAAGTGCATAGACTGGCCCTCACACAAAATTCCAAACCAGCAAATCAAGCTGAAAAACGAGTAAGCAAAAGAAGACACCAACAATAAAGTAATATTAAGGATCCAGAGACATCAAAGACACAATTCCAGAAGAAGAGAACAATGTCACAATATCTACAAGTAAAGCCTCAAACAAAAATACATCTAGGAGAAATGAAGCAAGAGTTAAAAAATGATATTCTAAATAAATTAGAGGTCCAGAGGAAAGAATTGAAAGGAGACTAAACAGCATAAGATGCAAAACCTTATCAATAGACTCCATGAAAATTAGAATGAATCAAATAGAATTCAATGACTCCAAGAATTAACCAATAACTACTAGAACTAATAGAACAACCAATGGAACAAAATCAAAGGACTAAAAAAATAGAAGAAAATGTAAGGTATATCTTATCAGAAAGAACTGACCTGGAAAACAGATCAAGGAGAGATAATCTAAGAATCACTGGACTACCTGAAAACTACATTAGGGGGAAAAAAAGGTCTGGATCTCATATTTCAAGAAATTAGGAATGAAAACTGCTAAAACTTATTAGAACCAAAGGAAAAAGTAAAAATTGAAAGAATACACTGGTTATTTGGAAGAAACTCTAAAATGAGAATTCCTAGGAATGCCATAGCCAAAATCCAGAGCTTCCAGGTCAAAGAAAAAATGCCGCGGGATTACGTGAGACTTGGCAGCTAACATTTTAAATGAGTCTAGAGTTTGTAATATATGTTGAAAAGCAAAAGACAGAGGTTTACAATGAAGAATATCTTATCCAGAAAAATTGAGTCTTATCCTACAGGGAAAAAGTGGACCTTAAATGAAATGAGCATTCCTGATGAAAAGTCTAGGTCTGAGCTTGTTGCTGTTTAGTCATTTTTCAGTCATGTCTGACTTTGTGACCTCTTTTAGGGCTTTCTTGGCAAAGATACTGGAGTGATTTGCCATTTTCTTTTCCAACTCACTTTATAGATGAGGAGACTGAGGCAAATAGGGTGAAGTGACTTGCCTGGGGCCACACAGCTAGGAAGTATCTGAGGCCAGGTTTGAATTCAAGAAGAGTCTTCCTGACTCCAGGCCCAGCACTCTATCTACTGTGCCACCTAGCTGCCCCCGTATCTGAGTAAAAACTTTAAAATGCAAATATATGAGTCAAGAAAAATATAGAAAGGGAAATATATTTGAACATTTGGTAGGAACTATGTACAATGATGTATTATTTACATTCTAAAAGGAAGGAAAGAAACAAATTTTTCTTCAAACTCATAATGTCTTCAAGTGTTATCACGGAGACAGTTTAAAAAAAGAGGGATGGTGATTTGATGAGCTAAAGAGAAGAAAGAAAAGGTAGGGGGAAAGGAATATATTAGGGAAGAAAGGGGATAGAACTTATCATCTAACATTATCTATTAGGAATGAATGATTCTTGTTCATATATATTTTTGAATCAATTATATCTTGGTTATCAAATTTTTATTGGAGAAATTTATTGCAAAGATATATTCCCAGTTAATTCTTTCCTTTATAGTTTTGGCTGCTTTAATTTTGCTTGCATACAAAAATTTTCATTTTATGTAGTCAAAACTATCCATTTTACTTTCTAAGATTCTCCCTACCATGGAAAATGACTTTTATTTTCCCAAATAAGTTGGAAACTGAAAGGCAGGACAGAAATAAGTACAGACCAGTTGACCACTTTAACAGCATAGAAGTATTCTGGTCTTTCCAAAACTCTTCCAACACTAACTGCTTTCATTTCTGTCATTTTAACCAATTTTTTGGGTATAGTGTAAAACTTTAGGCTTGTTTTGTTTTCCATTATTATTTGGAACATTCTGATTATGTGATATGATTGTTACATAATTATTAATAGTTTGCAGTTTTTTTGATAACTATTTGCTTCTATCCTTTAACCACTTCTCTAATGGTTTTTAGTATTATATTTTTCTTCTGTCTATATGTATATTGGATATCAGACTATTATCAGAGATGTCTGACACAATTCTTTTTTCCCAGTTGAATGTGTCCCTTATTATCCTAGTTTCATTAACCTTGTTCACGCAAAAGCTTTTCAATTTCATGTAATCAATTCTATGCCTTGTGAAGTTAAGAATTCACACTTGGTAATAATACTGAAAGGTATATAATCTTTTGCTTTTTTATTTCTGTGGATGATTTTTAATATTCAAATAACTTATCCATTTTGAAATGTTTGTGGTATATGGTCTAAAATGTTGCTCAAATTTGATTTCTGCTGGATGGCATTCTAGTTTTTCTCAGTAGTTTTTGTTAAATGGGGGAGATAATTTATGTTTCGGGGTTTATTGGACTCTGGG
The DNA here is from genome assembly GCA_028646595.1 of Phalanger gymnotis. Classification (NCBI taxonomy): domain Eukaryota; kingdom Metazoa; phylum Chordata; class Mammalia; order Diprotodontia; family Phalangeridae; genus Phalanger; species Phalanger gymnotis. The sequence continues at coordinate 310,134,323 of CM053624.1, forward strand.
TTATTGTTTCATTATTTCTGATTCTTATTTGTCTAGTCTGTTCCATTGATCTACTTTTCTATTTTTTAGCCTGCACTAAATAGTTTTGGTGAATAATGATTTATGACCTATAAGGGCTATTCTTCCTTTATGCCTCCCTTCCTCTCCTCCCCCCATTATTTTCCTTGAAATTCTAGGCCTCTTTTCTTTCTGTCTAACTCTACAGGAAATACCTTTGGTAGTCGATTGGCATAACACTAAATCTGTAAGTTAATAATGTATCATCATTTTTATTATATTGAAGTGAACCAGCCATTAGCACTGAATATGTCTCCAATTGTTTGTCATTCTTTGTTTCTTTAAAGAGTGTTTTGTGATTCTATCTATAGAAGTCTTGGTTGTGCCTTTGGTAGGTGGATTCCCAGATATTTTATGCATTTTGTACTTATTTTGAATGGTACTTTTATATTAAATAAAACTTATTATTAAAGGAATGGCTTATGAATATTTTTATAGTATTTTATTTTTTCTATTACATATAAGGATAATTTTTAACATTCATTTTTATAAAATTTCGCATTACAAATTTTCTCCCTCTTTCTCTTCCCTCCCCCCTCCTTAAAATGGTAAGCAATTTGATATAGGTAATATATATGCAGTCATATAAAACATTTGTATTAGTCATGTTGTGAAAGAAAAAAGTTTGCAAAAAGGAAAAAAAAACCATAAAAAATAAAGTGAAAATAGTATGCTTCAGTCTGCATTCAGACTCCCTCAGTTCTTTCTCTGGATGTGGGTAGCATTTTCCATTATGAGTCTTGGAATTGTCTTGGATCATTGTATTAGTGAGAAAAGTGCTAAGTCAATTACAGTTGATCATCACACAATGTTGCTCCTGGTTCTGCTCACTTCACTTAGCATCAGTTCATGTAAGTCTTTCCAGGTTTTTCTGAAATCTGCCCATTTGTCATTTCATAGCACAATAGCATTCCTTTACAATAATATAGTACATCTTGTTCAGCCATTCCCCAGTTGATGGGCATCCTCTCAATTTCCAATTCTTTGCCACTACAAAAAGAGCTGCTGCAAATATTTTTGTGCATGTGGGTCCTTTTCCCTTTTTTATGATCTCTTTGGGATACAGACCTAACAGTGTTATTGCTGGATCAAAGGGTATGCACAGTTCTGTAGCCCTTTGGGCATAGTTCCAAATTGCTCTCCAGAATGGTTGGATCAGTGGCTTGTGACTATTTTAAAGGAAAGTTGTGATAAGAGTCACAGAAGCTCAGAATTGGAAGAGACTTTTGAAGCCAAAATAACTGAGAATACCCTTTACAACATCCTCAATGAGTACTCAACAGGCCATGCTTGAAGATTTCTAATGATGGAGAGCCTACTACTTCCTGAAGCAACCCACCCCACTTTTAGACTGATTTAAACCTTAGAGGTATTTTAAGAAAAACACTGACAAATGGAGTGAGTTCACAGTAACCAGTACAGTGAGGGGACCGGATGCTACATTATCAAGGATTGGTTGCAGGGTTCTTAAGTCTGAAGAAAAGAAGACTGGTGTAAGGGGAATGTGAAAACTATCTGCAAGTATTTGAAGGACTGTCATATGGAGAGAGATTAGGCTTGTTTAGCTTGGTCCCAGTGGACAGACTTAGAAACAGTGATTAGAAGTTCCAAGGAGGCATATTCCAACATGATATAAAGAAAAATTTGCTAACACTGGGAATTATCGCAGAAAGGAATGGGCAGATTTAGGGAAGAGTGGTGGAGGTGTTTGTGGGATACTGAATTTATTTGGGTACTTGTAGAGAAGATTCCTGATCATATGTGAATTGAACTAGATGTCCTCTGAGATGCCTAACCACTGTATTCTATACATCAAATACTCAAAGAGTAAAGGTAGAGGGGGAGGGCCAAGTATCTCAGCACTGGGATTCAGGAAGATCATATAAAGACATGGAAGGGTTGGGATTTGTGTTATCGACGTAGTCATGAATCTTGAAGCATTGAGGCAAACAAACTTTAATCATAGCATTAGAGATTGAGTGTAGGCAGCAATGCCACACCATCTGAAGGTAGATCTTTAGCAATATTGTGCCCTCTCAATGGTGCCTCATCCCTTGATGTCAATAGTCTAGGTTCATGCTTCCCCTCTTCCACCTCTCCCCTCTCCGAGTTTGTTTTCAGGAAAGGCACTAGTAGAGGAGAGGGCCCTGAATTTGGAGTCGGATTTGAGTTCAAATCTGCCTTTGACACTCATTAGCTTGTGACCTCAGCCAAGTCAACTCAACTCCTTGGCCTCTATTCTTCCATCCCTAAAAGGAGGAGTTTTGACTAGATGGTCTCTAAAGTCCCTCCCAGCTTTGGTTTTCTGTGTTCTAAGGTTCTTTCCAGTTCTGATATTCTCTGTTCTAAAGTCCCTCCCACCTCTAATATTTGTGATCATTCATTACACACCTTGCCTTTAGGTTGGAATCTAGCTTTGCTACTTCCTAGCTATGTGTCCTTCGGCAAGTCTCTTAAAATCTCTTTGCCTTCAGTTTCCTCATCTACAAAATGAGGCCATTGGACGGGATGACTTTCAAGGTCTTCTTACTCTAAATCTTATGATTCTATGTGCTGGTGGAGAAATTGCAGTTAGTGGTTAGGGAGAAGACATTTTGGGTAAGGTTGGGTCCCACATCATACTATGTAGCCTGTAGCCTGCCAACCCTGCCTCAGGGCGTAGTCCTTTGGGGAAATGAGAGTGTTTTATAATCATTTTGTTATTCTTCCTACAAATGCATACTATTCCCAAGGACAATGCATCCTTCTTTCTTTCCTCACTTTCCCTGTAGAGTCATTATTTTCTATGAAAGGAGAATTCATCCCTCATCTCCTTGACCTAGTTATCTGTGTCTGCCTGTCTTACTCCTCAGAGATAGAAGGCACTGGAGGGGGTAGGCCAATGCTGGGCAGGGGGGCCCCTTTTCTGCTTGCAGTTTCATACAGTTGGAAAGGGTTTAAGAGACAGAGTCAGAGGACGTAGGTTCTGATCTTGGCTGTGCTACTTACTAGCTGTGCAACCCTGAGCAGGACTCTTTCCTTTTCTGGGCTTCAGTATCTATAAAATAAGGGAGTTGTAGTTAATGATCTCTAAAGTTGTTTAAGCTCTGACATTCTCTGTTCTAAGGTCCCTCCCAGCTCTGACATTCTCTGTTCTAAAGTCCCTCCCAGTTCTGACATTTTCTATTTTCTCTGTTCTAAGTCCATCCCAGCTCTGTCTGTTCTGAGGTCCTTCCCAGTTCTGACATTTTCTATTTTCTCTATTCTAAGTCCATCTCAGCTCTGACATTCTTTGTTCTAAGGTCCCTCCCAGTCCTGACATTTTCACTGTTCTAAGTCTCTCCCAGCTCTGACATTGTCTGTTCTAAGGTCCCTCCCAACTCTGACATTTTCTATTTTCTGTGTTCTAAGTCCATCTTAGCTCTGACATCCTCTGTTTTAAGGTCCCTCCCAGCTCTGACATTTTCTCTGTTCTTAAGTCCATCCCAGCTCTGACATTGTCTGTTCTAAGGTTCCTCCCAGCTCTGACATTCTCTGTTCTAAGGTTCCTCCCAGCTCTGACATTTTCTATTTTCTCTGTTCTAAGTCCATCTCAGTTCTGACATTCTCTGTTTTAAGATCCCTCCCAGCTCTGACATTTTCTCTGTTCTTAAGTCCATCCCAGCTTTGACATTCTCTGTTCTAAGGTCCCTCCCAGCTCTGACATTTTCTATTTTCTCTGTTTTAAGATCCCTCCCCGTTCTGACATTCTCTGTTCTCTATTCTAAGTCCATCTTAGCTCTGACATTCTCTGTTCTCTGCTCTTTCATCTTAGCTCTAAATCTTCTGCCTTCCCACCTTTTCACTCTCCTTATAGTTTATTTCCCTTGTGACTGGCTGATTCCACAAGTACTTGCAGTTCCTTAAACATGACCCACCCCTACCCCCCATCTTTGTGCCCTTGTGCTGTCCACCATGGCTCGATTGCTCTGCTTCCTTTTTTTTTTTTTTCCATCTTGGCCTTTACAATTCCTTAAGCTGTGAATGCCTCCCCTTTGGGATGACCACTCACATACTCTGTAAAGATCTTGTATGTGCCTAGTTATTTGTATTTTGTCTTCTCCACTAGAATGTTAGCTCCTTGAGGGACAGGGACTATTTTGGGCTTTTCTTTGTATACCCACTAGAGGTTAGCAGAGTGGGAAGGACCTGATTTGGCACATAGTAAGTGCTTAATAAATACTTGTTGACTGATTGATTTCCCCGAGGGCAAAACTTTAGTTTGCTCCTCATCCTTCTCCCTTCTCTCACCCCAGCATAGAGCAATACTTAATAAAATCATGTTGATTCATTGGATGCTTCTGGCTCCTTTTGTTTTATACCTCAGAGAATGGTTTTATACGGTTTGGGCCTGAGCTATCCTTCCAGTAGACTTTGGGTAGGCATCAAGTTCTTCAGCTGTTCCTTTCAGTCTAGTGATCCAGGTGGGAAAGATGAACATCAGGGTCCAAAAAGAAGAATAATTATAGCTAGCATTTAAATAGCAGCTTTAAGTTTTGCAAGTTTACCAATATTAACTTGTTTTATCTTGGATTTGAACTCAGGTTTTCTTGACTCCAAGTCCAGTGCTCTGTCCGCTGTGATACCTCAGAAGCTCAGAGCTGGAAGGGTCCCTGGCTCAGGTTACCCTGCCCACAGCCAGAACCTACCATTGTCCCTCTGGATCACAAGCTTCCATTATTGTTCAGTGTTCTGGGATTCCCTCTACAGCATCTGCCAATGTTGTCCTGTGATCAATCTGCTAGGGCTCAAATATCTCCAGTGTTGGGAAGTACGTAGTCCCCAGAGTTAACTCTTTCCTTGGTTGGATAGCTCTTTTATGAAGTTATTTCTTATGTTTAGTTGAAATTTGTACATTCCTACCACCTCTTGTCTCCTAACTCCACTGAATCCCCATCTCCCATCTGATATTATACCAAATGAGTCCTGCTCTAGCCATGGTGCTGAATTGGTTTCTCATAGACTACTCTTCCTTACAGATATGTCTGCCCATGTCACACTTTTCCTCAAAAATCTCCAGTGGTCTCCTAAAGAGTCCAGACTCTTTTGCCTAGGGCCAGCCTGCCTTTCCAGCTTTATCTCCTATTACTTTCCCTCCAGCACTTGATACTCTAGCCAGACTTGGATGACAATCTCTGATGCACACTCTGCATTTCCCTATTTACAGGGCTTCACACGTTCTTCTTCATGACTGGAATGTCCTCCCTGCATTTCTTCACCTTTTTTTGAGTTTTTTTCCTCTACTATTTAGAGCCCAATTCAAACACCACCCCTCTTTCCAGGAAGCCTTCCCCTCAATTGGTAAGGACTTTCTGCATTGGACAGCCTTGTCTGCACTTCCCTATACTGTGTTTTAGCTATCTGTGCTTGTGTCATACCCTCTTTCAGACTGTGACCTCCACAAGAGCAGGGCTTTAGGTTCAGATTCTCTGTGCCTGATCCCTAGTCTCTAGATGGCTGGCACCCCAGTACTTATGACTTGACCCTGTCTGATCACTCACATCCTGGACTCCTACTGATCACTGGTCCCTCCTATTTGGAGCCTGGGCTCAGTTTGTATTTTCAGCTAAGGTCCCTCACATCCCACCTTATTCTTCTTTCTTTCTGCATGCCCATCTCTCAAATGTCCAGCCTCAAGTCTAAATTCTGTGTTAAAGCCTTTTCTGTCCCCCTCCCCCAGCTACTAGTTATTCCTCTCTCTACCACCACCTTCTCTTTTGAACACTCCTAAATACGTCCATGTTTGTTTCTCCCAATAGAGGCGGGATAGCTCTTGGAGGGCAGGAACTGTTTCATTGTCTACATCTCCAGCACATAGCTGAGAAAAATAGCACATAGTAGATGTTTAATGAATACTTGTTGATTGGTCCTTAGTTCCAAATCCTCAGGTTTAGCCTGGATTCCCAGAGTCAGCAAGTCAATCTCAGCAGCAAATTTTGGCTTTGTTTAAAGTTAGCACCTAAAATATTTTGCTTAATTGCTCATCTCTTTGATGTGACATTTCATACTCTTCCTCCAAGTAAGTGGAGGAGCTCTTTGAAATGCTAACACTTACTCTTCAGTGCAGCAACTGGGAGGATCTGAGAGAGCTCAACTCCAGAGCCTGATACTTTGCCTTAATTCAAGAAAATATTTGTCCTTTCCCATCCTGGAGGGTGTGTGTTTAGGAAAGGGTCTGGGATTTGAAGTCAGGAGACTTCTTAAATATCAACGCCCCTCCCCCCTCGTTTTACAGAGAAAAACTGGGGCTGAACTAGGGGAAGGAACTCGTCCAGTCACAGGTTGTAAGTAGACAACCTGACCCTTGAATTCTGATCTTCTAAAAAAAAGCCAGTGGTCTTGCCATTACAAAGACTGCCTTGAGAAAATGGCTGACAACATTGGTAATGTAAGCAAACACATCCCCAAGTTATTTGGATGACTTCTAGGTGGTAGATTCTTTGTGGTTTTGAGTGTCTTTACTCTCCTCGGTCTGGAAACTTACCTGGTCCAAGGAGTCAAGTCCTGACAGTCATCTCCCTCCTTACCCTTCATCCCCGTGTTGGCTTTTCTTCTCTTCCCAGGAAGTCACAATCATGGATTTGTCCCTCCCACTGGCCATGACACAGACAAGAGTGGGGGTGGTCCTTGAGGGGGTTGGAAAAGGGGCTGGAGGCCCACGCCCTGAATGCTGGAGCAAGCAGCAGATCATGGTGATATATGCTTAGGACTAAACTCATTTTCCTGGTCAGTATATCTTCTACCTCCCTCCATGTCTGGATTATTTTAGACAGTCTGGAACCATGAACTGACTCTGCTATTGATTATTTTTTATTGATCCTGAGTGTATCTTGTCTGTACATAGTTGTTTACATGCTACCTCCCCCATTAGATTGTGAGTTCCCGGAGGGTATAGTCTTTTGCTTTTCTTTGTATCCCCAGAGCTTAACAGAGTGCCTGGCATACAGTAGGAGCTTAATAAATGTTTACTGATTGAGTGACTGACTCCTTCATATACCTGCTCTTGGCTGCCTATGCCATGCAGAGGGTTTGGAGAATGATAAAGATAACCAGATAATACTCCCTTGCATTTGTGTATGTGTTATGGTTTACAAAGTGCTTTCTATGCGTTAGTTCAACTGACCCCACTAGAGTCCTATGAGTGGAAGAGATTTGCCTAAGGTTGCCCAAGGAGTGAGTGGAAGTGTTGAATTAGAATTCAAGTTGAGTTTCCTAGTCCACTTGGTTTGTGGTCCAATTCTGGAGGAAGGAGGCCTTCCATGTTAGACCCAGAGAGGCCAAGGGGTGAGGCAGGGGGTGGACATGGACATATCTGACATATCCCATGGAGGAGGGGAATAGATGTCTCAGTTCATTTTTGATGAACCATGGCCATGGCCATGACTTCCCTGCACCCTTCAGGGGCTCAGAGTCCTAGGCTACCAGAGGCTCTCCTATCCAAGAAGAAAGGCTATGATCATTTTCATCCCCTCCAGGTGCTGAGGGCAAGATGGCTGAGCCCTCATGGGCAGAGGGGAATGGGGAGAAGGCATTGCACACTACAAAGCTCTAATGATGGAACTTTCAACATTGTGATAGGCGAGTAGAGGAAGGTATTTCTCCTCAGAGGTGTCTTCCTGGAGTTCATATCCTATCAAATACTGTAGGAAGGTCTTATAACCCTTCCAGCTATTGTGTCTCTACAAGGGGACCTGCAAGAAAGAGGCTAATAGTAAGTGCAGATAATAAAACCATAGCTTATATTTCCATATTACTTTTTGGCTACAAAAGGTTGTACATACATCATTTCACTTGATTCTTACAACAGCTCTGTGAGGTAGGTGACAAGTATTATTAACCCATTTATGGATGAAGAAATTGAGTCCCAGAAAAGGGAGGTGACTGGCTTAGAACTACACTGCAAGTAAGCAATAGAGCTGGGTTTCAAACCCTGGTCTCCCAACTTTGAATCTAGGACTTGTTCTCTTATCCCACATTGAATGTGACATCTCCAAATGTGCTTGCCCATTCCCTATCCTCTGCAACTCCTCCCTCTTGTCTGAGCAGCAAGAAGCCCAAGGAACCCAGCAGAGAGTGTACAGACTCTCCTCCTTGAATCTGTGGGGAGGTGTATCCTAGGTTTCAGCCTTCTGCCCTTTTCCCACTTCCTCAGTCATATAATAGAGATGGGTTGACCTCTTCTGCTCATTGCTCTGCCATGCAGATTAGATATCTCCTTCCCATACATACGTGTACAGACACATATACCACTTTGTAAACTTCTGCCTTTGCCCAGGCTCTTTCTGCCAAAGGGCAGTTTGCTTTCACCATCTGTGAGAGGCAAAAGGAAGAATTGGTTCCCTTCAGAGAGAGGCAGAGGGTTTCTCTCTATCTGTCCAGCAGTTTCCTCCAGGGACCACATGGACCTGCCAAGGCTAGAGAGGAATTTGTGAGCTTCCCAGAGACCTGAGACCTTCCCACTTATCCCTCTCCCCTGGCCCCATGTTGGGTGAGCTGTGGTAGCTCCTGGGTCTGAGGACCAGGATAGGAGACAGCTCATGGGATAGGACCTAGTTAAGTCTGGGGAACTCCAAGAATGTTTGAGCTTCCAGACCATGGGCTTTCTGTGCCTCCGGAAGCCAATCAAAGGATTCTAATGGAGCAGAAGAATCTAAGAGGCATCCTGTCTGAGGCAGGCTTTCCTCCAGCTTACAGTCTTCTCATCTGGAGTGCCTTTTGCCTGTCCCTTGTTGTGAGCAATACTCTGATATATAGGGGAGGGTTGGGCACCCTGGGGTGAGAAGTGCCCTGGTCAGACTAGCGAAAAGTCGGCCTGGAAACTGGAGGAGCGTCGGTCCTTGGGGCTGGTCCGTGTCGTCATGGAGATCTGTGTGCTGAAGTTGGAGCCATTGCTGGCCACAGATGGGTGGTGGTACTTGAGGTCCGGGCGCAAGAATCGTTCTAAGCGCCAACATCGCCATTTACGTTTGAACTCTGCCTGGACCTAGTGGTGTGGAAAGGTTGTCAGAGAAGAGAGAAAGAGAGTCCTTTAGGTACAGACATCGTGAGGGAAAATGCTCAGACACTGATAGGGGTAACCAAGAGCCAGTGGGGACTCAGCGGATGCATCCTTCTCCATTTTTACTGAGGCTAGTACTAGTTGTGGGTAAGAGGGCAGAGTAGGGCTTTAAGTCAAATAGAATTATGGCCTAAGGGAGTAGGGAGCCACTAACAGGCACCATGGGGCACAGGATTTCATTCAAAGCCTGCTGTCTTTAGAAATATGTGACTTTTCCTAGCCTTTGACAAATCTTGTTTCCATGACTTTACATCAGCCTACTCAATTATCTGGGACTAGTTACTTGGCTTGCAGATTATCTAGACCTTTGGTTTTATTCATCACTTCATTCAACAAGAACCTACTGTGTATATATTGGAGAGATATAAAGTTTAGTTGAGACAGGTCCCAGCATTTAGGAAAAAAAATGAATTCTCCTCATAGGAGGTTACTCTTTCAAGGAAGAGTTCACTTTACACATGGGGACCCCTTAGTGCCATTTATTTGTTCTATTGAACTGTAAGCTCCCTGAGGTCAGAGATTTGAATATCTGAGAGCTACTCCTTCTTTTCCCAAGTGCTTAATATGAAACCCTGCCCATACTAGGTACCCAATAAATATTTGTTGAATCACTTTTTTACAGACCACTAAGCAAAGAGGCTGAGATGTTTGAATGAATGGGAGCAGAAGAGAGGCAGAAACAATGAAAGGTGAATTGTTAGGAATTCCAACTCACTGAAGACTCATTAAAAATAATGATGTGTCTCAGAAAGAGTCATGAAATTAGTGGGGAAATCCACTTTATATATACTCAATTTATATATATTCGTCTTATAACATACTTGTTTTTACATGGCTTCACTTTAACATGCCCTTATTCAGTTTTACCCAAATTTCACTCTAGGCTAGCCTTTCTGGACCCTGCATCAGGGTACAGTGAAGGCTGCCCCTAATTATTCCCATGCCACAGGATCACCCCATCATCTTACCTCCCCGTTGAGGAAGCAGTAGAGGACAGCTACCACAAAGCCCTGATGGGAAAAGAGACAGGCCTTGAGAACTAGATTGGATCCAAGAGGTCATAGATCTCACTCTTAGCTCAAGGGTTCATGAGGAAGGGGGCATGTAGAGGCCAGTCTGGGACGTGAGATGGTCTAAGGAGCTTGGGGAAACCATTTTAGCCAGTTAAGGGGCTGGGAAACTGGGAATCAGGGGTATAGAAGATAAGCAACGTTGGGATTTAGAGACTGGGGAAAGAGGGAGGGAGTTGAGATGAAGTGTCTTTTTTCCAAAAGCTACCCAGTCCATTGGACTCCTAATCATCAGAAATGAAAGGGAAGGGCAAGGCAAAGGAATAAGCAGTTGTTAAGTTCTTGTTATATGCCAGGTACCATGCTAAGTGTTGTACAATTTTATTTAATCTGCTCTACTCCCCCATTCTTTTTTGCCACTCCCATCTTCAATTCCCACCTTCCCCATCCCTCTCAGCCTCCTTACTTCTCTCCAGCTCTCATTTCTCCATCCCTGAACCAGCTCTTTCTTCCAGACCCTTTGATTCCTAATTGACCTCCTCCCTTCCTTTTACCTCATTACCAATTAACTTTTCTTCCTCTCCATTCTCTGTTTGCTTCCTTCCCTCACTCCATCTTCCCCCACCCCTCTCTTCCTTTATGCCTTTCCATTTTGCCTTTCCCTTCAACTCTCCATCTCCTTCTAGTAACCTCACATTCCTAAATCCTCTGCTTTTCACCAGCCCTGAATTCTCTCCATCTCCTTTTGGTCTCTTTCTCCACATTTCCCTCCATCCTCTTTGGTCTTCTATCTGTGTGACTTGGCAAGTCTAGATTCTAGCCCTCTGGTCCATGAGCATAGGGCCTGGTTATATGGATGCAGCTACATCTGACTCCCTCCTTTACTTTAAGGTCAATTTCCCTGTCAAAGTCACCTTCCCCAGGTAGAAAGAAGGTAGAAAAGTCACCTCCACTCTTTCCCATCCCCTCCCCCTTCCCCAATACATATTTCCTTATTCTATAGCTCTGGCCAAAGGCTGGAACAGAGGGCCAGTTATAACCCTTTCCAAATTATGAGCTTGAATTAATTATTCAGGCTATAACAGTTACACTGAATTAAACTATGGCCTTGAACCCACATCCATTGAAGTCACCAGCTATGTCCTTTCCCACTCACCCCACCCCCCTCAACCCTGGACCAATCCCTGCCCCTGCCCCCAGACTGAGCCCTCAACCTTGGGCCCAGCTTTGTACCTGGAAAGAGCCAAAAATAAGCTCAAAGAACCACTTCACTTCTTTCTTAAAGTTGTCCGGGAAGAAGACAAACATGACATAATGCACCCCAAAGAGCGGGATCAGCAGCAGTGTTGATTTGGCCAGTCTCCTAGGGATATAGGTACAAGCAAAGGGTCTGCTGGGGTACTTATTTGAATCTGATTAGGTATCTTTACTACTCGAGAACTTTCCATGATTTCCCATTGTCTTCAGAATAAAGTCGGAGGATTTTAGGATTTAAAGCTAGGAAGGCTCATAAAGATTATCCATTCTAACTGCTTCATTTTAAAGAAGAGGAAACTGAGGCCCACAGAAGGGAAGGTGCTTGTCCAAGGTCACCGAGCTAGTAAGTGTCAGAATTGAAATTTGAACCCAGCCCCTTTGATTCCATAGACTTTGCCACACTACTTCCCCCATGACTAAGGATAAAGCTACAGGTAGAAAGGTTAGCTGGGTTATTGAAGACAAATTACTTTTCTTGTAGACTGATCCCCAACCCTAGCCAAAAACTGAGTGGTCTCCAAGTATTAGAAGGGCTATCATTGGAAAGAAAGCTAGGTTTATTATCCTTGTTGCTAAAGGGAAAAACTAGAAGCAGTGGGGGGAGGGGGTAAAGGGAGGAAGGGAGAAAGTTGCAGAGAAATAGATTTTGGTTCCATGTAAAGAAAAACTTATTAACAACTAAACATGTCCAAAAGTTGAACTGGATGCCTTGGTAGGTAGTGAGTTCCCCATCATTGGAGATCTCCAAGCAGAGGCTGGATGATCGCTTACTGAGGCTGTCCTAATAGATTCCTACTCAGAAAAAGGCTGTCAGATACTTTCAGAGATCCTTTTCAGCTGCAGCCATTTCAGCTGCTGCTATTTCCCAGCCTGATGCATTATTACTTCTCTGCCTCCTACGGTCTATATGACCTCAGGCAAATCTCTATTTTCTGGGGCTGTTTCCTGCTCTATAAAATAAATGGGCTGGGCTAGAAGATCTCTATGGTCTCTTCCAGTTCAAAATTCTATGATCCCAGACTCTGTCTGCCCCTACCAAGCCACATCTCTCCCCCTTGTTTCTCAGTGTCACTCTCTAGACCTACCCTCCCAGGTCACCTCACCAAGGACAGGGCTAATGTGACAAGGGCTTATCCACTTGCACAGGGGCTCCATCATTCACAGCTGGCCCTGACTTCCCTTTCCAACTTGGGATATCTATTACAGGCAGCTGGGAGAGTGCACCGGGCCTGAAGTCAGGAAAACTCAAGTTCAAAGCCAGCCTCAGACACTTACTAGCTGCGGGCAAGCCATTTTTCCTTGACTGTGAAATTGGAATGATAGTGGCATCTACCTCTCAGGGTTATCGTGAAGATCAAATGAGGTGATATTTGTAATGTGCTTAGCACAGTGCCTGGGCACACCATAAATGCTATATAAGTGTTATTATTGTTATTATCATCCTTTACTACAGCCCCAGGAAAGCCCAAAGACTCAGCCAAATTTGTACCCAGGGCAGTCATTGTAATGGAGGAGTTAGGACTCAGGCCTAGGTCTTGTCTCTTACTGTTCTGCTATGCAATTACATTCCTTCCCCACCAGTGCTGGGTGGAGGACAGCATTCATGATCCTAAATGCTTGATATAGGGAAAAATACAGTGGTTCCTTGCTCAGGGATCTCCAGACCTCCTCTGTCTACCCTACCTCTCTCCAGCTTTCTTCATTCTGACAGAATATCATTTCCCATCCCACATATGCAGGTCTGTTTGAGTCTGTATTAATTGGTTAGCTATTTCTAGAGGTGGCTGACAGGCTCCATGGAAAAATGGAATTATGAGCAGGCAGGAGGTATAACTTGGGTGCACAGGCACACTGACATGCATTTTCACTAGGGTCACAGTTCCAAATAGTAGATGACCATTTCTCTTGCCCCAAACCAGGCTGGCCTTGTAATTAGACATATTTGGAGTAAAATATATCTGCATACATTTTGTAGAATTGAGGAATGGAATACCAGAATAATAGGACCCTAGAAAATCATGGGATGGAATCCCAGAATCCTAAACTCATAGCATAGAATACTAGAGGAGAATCTTGGAATCACAGAACAAAACCCTAGAATCAAAGTAGAACTCAGAATCCCAGATTCCTACAACAAAGATTTTAAGAGACCACTTGGTTCAAACACAGAAGTGACTAATAAACTCCCTCTACTCAGATGTTCATCCATTCCCTTCTGGGGAAATGTCCTGGGAAGGAGACTACACATTCCTCCCCCTTCCCTCCAGGATTGGGAGGGGATGTGGAAGATGAAGTCGAGGAGCTTGATCATCAGCACTGTGGACAGCTCCAGCTGTGGGTGGGGAGGGGAGAGGTATCACCATACTCACAAATAGTGGCTGTTCTCATTTTTCCCCATATCTGGGGCATGTAGCTTCTGAACCAGAACTCGGATGATGAAGATGAAGAAAATAAAGTTCACCTGTAGGGCCGGGGTTGGGCAAGGGCATAAAGGGGAAGGGTGTGGTTAGGTACCCTCTTTGCCTGGGGGCCTCCCTATGCCTGGGTAGTCTTCCAGTCAACCTATCTGAGTCCAAAGGGATGCCCTGGGCTAAGAGAGAGTGCTTTCTTGCCATTCCTCAGTGGGGGGAATGATAAAGCCTGGATCCACTGAGGACTGATGTGACATTGATATAGACTGGTAGAGTAGAAAAGAACCCTGGACTTGGGAATCTGAAGACCCAGGTTCTTGCAAGGTACAGGTTCTGTCACTTGGTAGCTGTGTGACCCAGGGTAAAGTACTGTCCTCATCTGTGAAATGGGGACACTTCCCCTTGCACTGATTATCTCACAAGGTAGTTGTGAGGAAATTATTCTGCCAACCTTTAAGAGCTATGGAAATGTGGCATGTTGTTGCAAATGACATTATTTTTGGTTTTTAATCCCCAGGAACCCCAGGCCCAGAGAATCTGCCTAGTTCTATCTCCTTAAGGGGTCAGGGGGCTCTCAGCTTCTAGGAAGGGCTGGGGCCTTACCAATATAGAAGCCAAAATGGGTACCTTGATGATCCACCAGGATGGGGACTGAATGCCATCCCAGCACCTGCGAATCAGCAAAGGGGACTCAGAGAAGGCTGGAGACATGAGAGAAATTAAAGCATCCCATGACCCTCCCTTCAGAAAAGTGGCTTTTCCTAACCCCAAGTGGTACCCAGGGCTCATCTTTTTCCCTTCCGCAGTGGTGGGAGCCAATGGGGTATTTGAATTTGGAGTTAGGAGTCTTAGGTTGAAATCCTGGCCCTAATACTTCGTATATGATAATGTGATCATGGGAAAATTATTTTTTGTTTGGGGGCTGCAGCTTCTCCATCTGTAAAATAGGGTTAAAACGTGTACCACCTATCTCATTCGTTTAGGAGAGGAAAATTGTTATTTACCCCTCCTCAAAATTCTTCTCTCTCCAGGGCCCTGGTCTCAAAATCTCTGACCCACTCATTTACGATGAAGTATTAGTGACTGAAAATAGACCTTCCTCAGGTCTGTTTGCTTCTTAGAACCACTTAGAACTTAGAAGAAATCTTAGAGACCATCGAGACATAATATACAGACATCCATAGCTCTGATTTCTTCCGTGTTTTTATGTTTACAAAGCTCTTTACTCACAGCAATTACATGACTTGGGCAGCAGAAGTAGTATCAGCATTCTCATTTTACAGATGGGAAACAGGCTCAGAGTGAAGAATCAACTTTCCTAAGGCCATGTGGTGAATGTTATCAGGTCTGAGATTCAAACCCAAGACTTCTGACTCCAAGCAAAGGGTTCTTTCCACTAAACTATATTATCTTTTATAATTAGAGCTATATAGGAGGGACCTCATAAATAGAACGATAGCCCTTTAGAGTTGGCTGGGAATTTAAAAGTCTGGCCTCATTTTAAAGGAGAGGAGACTGAGGTCTAGAGAGGGGATGGAAGGCACCCAAGGTCACAGAAGGAATCCATGGCAGTCTTGGGCTCCCTAGTTCTGAGGCTTTTCCCACTATACCACACTGCTTCCAGTATGACAGAATTTTTTCCAAACTAGTTCAGGGACTCAGGTTCTGTTAAACAGTCAGCTAGAGATTCTGGATCCCCAGGTAGGGGTGAGCCAGGGGATTCCATTGCTCAAGGGATATTCTAGACTAAGCAAAAGATCCACGTCAAGGAAAGTGAAGGAAATCCATTTTCTGAGCTGGGCAGAAAAGAGAGCTCCTTTAAGGGAAGGGAATAAGGGAATCCACAAATGAGTAAGATGTGTGCTCACCCAATGTTGTAAAAATGGAGTCTGGTGAGTGCCCATGCAGTGATGAACAAGCCAGGGACCCCTGTGGATGAGAGAGAGGGTGAGGGGAGGGAGGGAGGAGGAGAGAGGGAGAAAGGGAGAGAGAGGAGAGAGGGAGAGAGAGAGGAGGGAGGGAGGGAGAGAGGGAGAGATAGAGATAGAGAGA
>CM053624.1:310150685-310186449 GCA_028646595.1 Phalanger gymnotis
AGAGAGAGAGAGAGAGAGAGAGAGAGAGAGAGAGAGAGAGAGAGAGAGAGACAGGTACAAAGAGAAAGGCAGAGAGAAGAGGTGAGACGGAGATAGACAGACAATAGAAAGACAAAGGCAATGGGAGAGGGAGGACAAATGGTGCCAGAGCCAGAGCCAGAGGCAAGTGGCAATAGGAGGCATGAGGCTCCCATCCCTGTAGCTATCTTATGAGAGGGACCCTACAGGTCACCCGAAGGCTTTTCCATGCATAGACATGAGGCAGCAGCCAGCAGACTCAGGCTCAGGTGAGCTGTCTCCAAGAGTTTGTTCTCTGGGATGACAGATAAGGCTGACTAAAGGCACTCCCTTCCCATCTTAAAACCACACACTCCTGGAACAGGCAGGGTCCCATTAGGATTAGCAGTAGATTAGGTATAAAGCTAACCATAAGGTCAGAGGTTGTGCAAAGCGTGACATGACCCCCTCCCCCCCACATCAACAGTCTCAGCAAATAATGACAGGTTCTGCAAACAGTGACATGAACGTGGTCACTTTTTCGACTATAAGACAGATTTGAGGAGGGAAGAAGAGAAGGGAATAAACATTAATTAAGATCCTACTATGTGTTCAGCACTGTGATAAGCATTTTACAAATACTATCTCATTTAATTCATTACAGGATTACTTCTTGAGGGGAAATACAATTTCTCAAGGCCAAGGAATATATTCGAACTTGATATCAGTGATCTCAAAGACAGAGGTCTTTGATACCTCTGGTGTAGATAGCAGGGGAGTAGGATCCCTTGTAGGCCAATTCTTACCCGGTGAGGTCATTTCTCAGCATTCTCAGTCTCTGGAACCATGGGAGGTTGCTTTCCTTCCCCTCACCTCAAACCTAGGGCCTTATATCCATGCCCCCCCAGGGCCCTGGATTTTGTCGGGGAGCACCCCATCTTATACCACTCCATCTCATTCTGCCCAAGTCTTTACATACCCCAGCCAAAGAGGATGTACCACCGGAAGTATTTTCGTTCAGAAAAGAAGGAGATGGCCAGCAGGGTGTGAAGGTAGAGGCCTTCTATCAGCAGCCAGAAGAAGTTAGCCATAATGCAGTAATGGAAGAATACCATGGCGGCTTTGCAGCCTACCTGCAAGACATGCAACAAGATTTTTAAAGTACTTTTATTTTTTTTAAATGAAAACAAAAACCTTTATTTGATACATGGCACAGGAGTTTTTTGCTTGTGACAAATGCGATTCTAGGAATCTCAAATCTTCTTGATATATATATATATATATGTATATATATATGTATATATATATGTGTGTGTGTGTGTGAGTGTGTATATATATATATAATATATGTATATATTAATTACACCAATTTACCTAAAAATAAATTATTTGAAAGGGGAAATGACCCATCTGGTCTACAGGAAAATGGATGTTGAGATATTATCAACCATTATGTCTGGCCTTGAACTTAAAAACAACCCCAAAACAAACACCATACCCAAAATTACACAATTCCACTTTCCTAATGCCCTGATTTATAAATAAGGAATGGGTGTCATAGTCTCTGTTTAAAGTGAAAATGATTAGGGATTATACTAGGATTTTTATTGTGTCAATTTATCTAGCTTATCCTTATAATTCATTGGGTACAATACTGAAAAATTTCATTGGAAATGAAAAGAAATTGGTTTTTTAAATCATTACTCTCTGCCTCTTCTCCCCATCCCCCAAAACGAGTTCACCAAACATTGTCTTTTCCTATGTTGCCCTTTGAAAACCTGCCAGTTTGAATGACATGAGTTTTCCAGTAGCAGAAGGACTGATTTCAGCTCATTTCCTTTCTTCCTCAATAAATTAAAAATGCTATCAAATGTAAGCATTTTAAATAATCTGGGTATATTTGGACCAGAAATCTGGTCCTTCTTGGCCATTCCTTCCATGAATTTCAGGGGTGCAGGGGAATCATTTGGCACCAAGTGAGGCTTGGATGAGTGTGGGATTGGCCATCAAAGTGATAACTGAGGATCCACTCTTTTTATCATCCACTCTTTTTTTCACCTGGCTTGGCTGGATAGAAGAAGAAAAAGCCTAATTTCCAGTTCCAGAGATCTATTTGGCTGTCTTACATAGCTTAATTTCACCCACTAGTTAATTGTCAAACCTCTAGCACTGCACGCAGAATGAATCCTCTGTCTCTGCTACAGACTTACATTGTTTTAATGGTCATGCATTGTGGGAATGTGGGAACCTCCAATCATGTGGTCTTCCCACCTTAGCTCAAGAAGGAAAGAAGGCCGGTGACGTCAGAGTGTATGTTCTGGCCTAGGGGATGAGAGGCATAAGGCAGGGGGCAGGGCAGGGCAAGAAGTGGGGGATGGAAGGAGAGAGAAAAAGAGACAGGGAAGGGAATGGAGAGAGGGAAAGGGAAGGGGAGAGAGGGATGGGGAGATGGAGAGAGGGAGGGAGATATAAGGAGAGGGAAGGGGAGACATGGCGAGAGAGGGAGAGAGAGATAGAAAGGAAATAGGGAGAGATAGAAAGGAAATAGGGAGAAATGAGGGGAGATAGGGAGAGGGAGGGAAAGGGAAGGAGAGAGGGACAGGGAGAGATAGGGAAAAGAAAGGTGAGGGAGAGAGACAGACCCAGAGAGACAGAGATGGAGAGATAGAAGAGAGGGAATGTGTTTTAGATCATGAGAGAGGCCAAACGAAGTGGGTGAAGTATCTGATGTGTCTATACCACAGGTTCTCAAATTTATTTGGCCTATGGTCTCCCTTTAAAAAAATTATGCAATGCCTCCCTGGAAATCTTTAACCTTTTAACTTATTTTTTTTTGGAAATTTGCATCACCCCCCAAAATATATAAAATATATATTTTTAAAATGACATCTTATATTTAATAATTTATTGTAAATTTGTAGTTTTTTTCCTGCACTGAAATTTTAATGGTGCAATATTGCATCATGTGACTGTATAATATCGTATGGTAAACAAGTCATTACACACACCTATTTCTGCTGATGAATGCTGGACTTTCTGACAATGTGTGACACGCTTGCTGCCAATATTTGCTTGTTAAGACCTATTGGCGGACTTGACCACTGATAGGTTATACTGTTCATTTTGTGTGTTTATTTGGAAAATAATATAATCACTGTGACTTTTACTCTGCTACACAACAGAGGAAACATGTGTGAACAGTTTTTTGAAATTTTCTTTTCTTCTTTCTTTATGTTCTCCACCACTCCCTTATTTTCTTCAATGCTCCCCAATTGCACCCAAGACTACTATTGCCCCCCAGATTATTCTAGCACCCCTGAGATGGTGGTATCTCCCACTTTGGGAACTTGTGCCTGTATTGGTCCCACCATGGGCCACATTTTCCCTCACCCCTGTATCTCCTACAACTGATTTAGCTTCTATTATCAGTGTTATTTTTCAGGGCACACTTAGATATTGTTTTCCTTTTAAATAAATCTCACTTTAGAGGTGCGGCCTATATTTGTAGTGGATGTGTGTGTATTAGGCCTGCATAGCCCATGGATTGATGGTGTGCCTGTATGCTGGGGGGATGTCTGTGTGGTATGGGGTATTAGGAATGTGTGTGAGAAAGAACTTTGAGAGAGAAATGCAAACTCCTCTCTTTGGAATTAAAAATTCTTCCCAATCTGGCTCCAAGCTAACTTTTTGGATTTGTTTTACAAAATGCCCTCCTCACTCATGATTGTCTATCCAGACTGGCCTGGTTGCTATTCCCCATATATTACATTGTGCATTGGCCCTGGATTTCCCCCATGCCTAGAATGGCTTCTCTCTTCACCTCAGTCTCTTGGAATCCTTGGCTCCATCCAAGGCTCAGCTCAAGTGTCCCCTCTAATATGAGTTCTTTCCCAGTCCCCTTAGTTGTTAGTACTGCTCCCCACCCACCCATCCCTACCTTACCTTGGCCACCAAAACAGCTTTGTGTAAATTTTGTACTACTAAATGTATCTGTGTATATGTTGTTCTCCCTTCCCTGGAAGACTATAAGCTCCTCAAGGACAGACACCGTTTGATTCTTTATTTTTGTATTCTTAGTGCCTAGACCATAGTAGAACAAACATAAATGTTTGTTGAATTGAACTGAATATGGGGAGAGACAGCCAGAAAGAGACAAAGAGAAAGAAGGAGACTGAGAAAGAATAGAGAGACAGAGAGGGAGAAAGAGAGAGGAGAGAGAGAAGAAAAGATAGAAAACACAGAAAGGGAGAGATGGAGAACAGAGACAGAGAGAGAACAGAGACAGATAGAGAGGAGAGAGAGGACAGAGACAAAAGAGAAAGGAATAGAGGAGACAGAGAACAGAGAAACAGAGACAGAGAGAGAATAGAGATGGAAAGGGAACAGAAAGACACAGAGAGAGATAAAGACAGACGGAGACAGAGAATGAGAGACACACATGCACACAGTGAACAGAGACAAAGAGGCAGAGAAAAAGACAGAACAGAGAGATACAGAGATGGTGCTGAGACAGAAAGTGAGAGATGGAGTGGGAAAGGCAGAGAGAGGTGAAGTGAGAAGAGCTAGAGTTAAGGAGAGGCAGAAATATGAAAGGATAGATTAAAAGACCGAGAGAAACAGGCACAGAGATAAAAGAGGCCGGGAGAGAGATAACAGAGAGAGACAGAGAAAACCAAGAAGACAGACAAAAATATGGAGGCAGAGAGAAATGAGGGAGAGCAGAGACTGAGAGATAGGGAGGATGTTGGAGATGAGGGGTGCCCAGAGCCTCCCAACATTCCGAAATTCCTTGTGTAACAGTTTCGATCCCCCTGGGGATTTTGGCTGCCCCTTACCGAAACCCCAGAACATCCATCAGTCTTGCTGCTTGGGAAGAGGACCATGTCTTTGAGGAAGACAGCAACTGCCCGAAGGATGAAGGAGGTGAACAGGTGCATGTGGATGTAGTTACGGGTGCAGTGCAGCTTTCTGCGGGCAGCAAAATGGCAGAAATAGTCCTACCTGTCCCAGATCCCTCCTTCCCTCCCTCCTCCCCTTTCTCCCTGCCCCCCAGGCCATCCTGCTTGGCTTCTCACCACTTCCAGACCACAGGATCAACCAAGACCCTCTACTGACCTTAAAGGCAACACTAGAGCTAGTTTCACTCCCTCTTCTCCCATACCCCTCCCGGCTCAACCCCAGCCTCACCTGAACCCACACAGGATGACCATGGCTATGGTGAGCGCAATGAGGGAGAGGCTGTGGCCGATGGTATATCCAGTCTTCACAAAGCCAAAGAAAGAATGCTTTGCGTGAAAAGGGGAGGGTGAAGAAAGAAAGATGCATTAACAAAAAGATGGCTTTTGGGAGTGGGGGAAGAGTTAGGCCCAGCTTTATTCCTCCCAAGCTGCCCCACCGTACATCTAAAGCTGCCTCACCCTACCAACAGTCAGCATGAGGGACCTGGGCCCTACTACCCACTATCTGTATGATCTTGGGTCAGTCTCTTTCCCTACTTAGGCATCTGTTTACCCATCTGTAAAATGAGGAGGCTGGACCAAATGATTTCTAAGGTTTGATTTCCAACCTTGAAGTTCTATGCATCTGTAATTTTGGGGGTATTATTATCTATTTGAGACAATGCATGTCATCACAGTCCCACCCTGTGAGAATGTATCATTGACTATTGGCTGAATCCAGGCCTGAAACTACTTTCCTAGTTCCCCTCATCATCTAAGACTCAGAGTGAAATGCCCATCATGTACTGAGTATAAGCCCGGAGGCATTCCCCAACAGAAGGCTCCATTCTTTGAACTGACAAATGGTCGTCCAAACTGTGCATTCCTTGAAGTCAGGGATGCTTGTCTTCTGGAAATACCACACCTTGCCTAAGGCTCTTTATATGGCAGATATTTGATAAATATATATTGTATTTGTGGACCACAGATATTATTGGTCCTAATCTACTTCCCAAGGTTGTTGTGAAGAAAATGCTTTGTAAGGCTAAAAAGTCCTATTGAAATGCAACTTCTAATTTTCATTATCTGTGCCCTAAGTTTTCTGCCCAGCAAATAAGAAGTACTTGCTACCTGCCTGCCTGCCAATTTTGGTTCAGGGAAAAGAATGTCAGCTGCTTGCCCCTTTCTGGTGTGAAGGAAAGGAAAATCAAAGAAAAAGGGAAAAGTAGTGAGGTTCTTCTTCTCTCCTGACCAACCCCCCTCACCCATCCCCCTTCCCCAAAAGCTCATTAGGCCATGGAGTTGGGTCGAGTGTAGTAAGGGAGATAGCCACAAAAATGCAAACACATCCCTCCTGCCCAGGGAGTGCAGGCTCACTGTGGTGGAGGGACAGTAGACCTTTGGACAGTAGCTTATATGGGACCAAAAATAATTTGAAATCAAGCTTTGTTTTGCATTCTATAAGCTTATAACCACCCACTCACCCCAGTCTCAACTGCTGCTTAGCAAAGGCCCAGCATCTGGGAAGCTCATGAACCTAATTTGTTTAGGACTCTTGATTTCACACCTAAATAAGACCTTAGAGTTTATCTCCATCGCTGCTCAAATTGTGGATCATGACCCCATATGGGATCGAGAAAAATCCGGCAACAGTAAAAAGTTTCTGAACACACAATTACCAAAAGTTAATTAAAAATCAAAAGCATAATGAATCCGAGGTGCTTCTGACAGCACTTGCCCATGGTTCTTTACACAAAGCATGAGTACTTTGCACCGTGCATGCTGTCATACCAAGCAATGTCAACAAACGTTGCTGAAAAGGGAAAAGGGGTCCCAAGTGGAAAAAGTGGAAGAAGCCCTGATCTATGTGACTCCTCCCACTTCTGCTTTCATAGTATGCAGAGGTTTTCATGTACTAAATGCTGTTGATTGAGACTAGTAATGAGCTCTAGCAACCAGTGTCAGACACTGGTCATCATGAGCTGAAGCTGCAGTCTCTGTCACTGGACACTGGTAAGTCACAGTTCTGGGGGAAGAGGTTGCCTGGGAGGGAAGAGGCTCAAGGAGGTCTCCATCCCCTTTTCCTGGACAGTGTTGCTTACCCCCTGAGAGCAGAACCAGGAAGCATGGGGTCGAAGCTGCCAAGTGGTAAATTTAGCCTTGAAGTCAGGAAAAACTTTCTAAAAATTGGAGCTGGAGTTCCAAATGGAAGACATAGCCCAGGACTTAGGAGTTTCCCACACACCAAAGGTCTTTAAACCAAGGCTGGATTTCCTTGTTGGGAAGTGTGTAGAGGAGGCCTCATGTTAGCCAGCCTCTGGGGTCCCTTTCAACTCACCGATGCTGAGATTCTGGATTTTATTGCGTAATTAATCAGACCCAGAATGTACCTTAAAGATGGATGAGTAATAGAATCAAAGAATCTCAAAACTGGAAGTGACCTTGGAGGGCATTGGGTCCAACCTGTACCAGAAACATAATCCCTTTCTACGATATCTTTGTCCAGTGGCCATCCAGCTGCTCTGCTCAAGCATTTCTAGTGCTAGGAAGCTGCTTCTCAAAGCAGCCCTTTCCACGATGGGGCAATACAAAGTGTTAGATTTTTTATGTTGAGCTGAAATCTAATACTATGTAACACCCTATCAGTCATAGCTCTTCCCTCCAAGGCAGGCTTGTACAACCTGTGGCTGCTTGTGGGCATGCCAAAAGATTTCAGGGGGCCCACAAAAATGTAGAGGATGTTTTCCTCTACATTTTTTATGGGCCACCCAAATTCCTTTGGTGGGCCACAGGTTGCGCAGGCCTGCTCTCAGGCAACAAAGGAGTCCATTTCTTCTTCTACCTTCCCAGTGACAAATGATGGCAGTTGGCCAGAGCTGTCCCTCTGGCTAGGATCCTTGTGTTTTTGGTCTTTGTCTGGGTAGAGCTAATCCCTGGGAACCAGCATGGTATGGCAAAGATCACTGAATTTCTAGTCTGAGGACTAGTCTGAGCATTCAATTCTTTCTCTGGGATTTGGAGTAAGAAGGGACAGGCGTTTGAATCCTACTTCTGACGTGGTTTGTGCAATCATAGGTAAGGCATTTACTTTCTTCGGGGTTCGATTCCCTCTATCTTTGACATAGAGCAAAAAGCTGGTAATTAGAAAGCATTTTAAGGTTTACAAAAAGCTTTGCATACATTACCTCTTTTGCTCTTCTCAGTCAACTCAGGAGGTGAGCAGTATGGGTATTATTCTAGTTTTATAGACAGGTGACTGGCCCAGAGGAATTAAGCGAATTAGCTAAAACCACCCAGAGCTCATAGGGCAGAGCTGGGTGGGATTTAGAACCCAACTCTCCTGGCCTTTAGGGTCTCAATGACTATGTTTTCTCATTCCTTGGGGCTAAAGGACAAGATGTGACTCCAAAGCCCCCTGGAGGATAGGGAGAATATTTTGAGAGGAGGGCTCAGCATAACCCACCTTATCACTGGGTCTTGTTGAGTTGGCACCAGAGCTACAGGCAACATTGTAGGGAGCTGGGACCAGGTCCGTCCATCCTTTGATGGTGCAGTTCCTAGTCACATTACCACCTGGGTAGAAAAAGGGAGAAAAAGGGTCATGCAGAAAAGGGTCCAGAGCATTGGGCTGTGACTGCACCCATAAATACCACTCCTCCCTACCTCGAAAGACCTGTCTGGTCTGCCTGTCATGCTCCCCACTGGCCCTGGGCAAACTGTTTGATTCAGGACAGGGCAGCCCTCTCTGCAAATGTTCTAAGTCTAAACAGAGGCATTTTGAGGATTGCAGGAGAGAAGCTTGGAAAAAATCCCTTCTTTTCAGGGATAACTGTCTTATTGTTAGCCCCAAGCATGAGTTACTCTCTTAGGTAATGAAAGGCCCATCCCTATGGTTCAAGTTTCCTACCTCGTCTTCCTACACAAGTTCTCTAGATTTATAAGCATCTACTCAGGTCCTGAGGGCCTTACTCAAGAAGGTCATTTTCTGCCTGACTCTTACTGCCTACCTGTAATTCTCTTGGAAAATGTCCAAATATATTCAAACCTAGACACAAAGGTTTTCTTAAATATGGATCAACAGATCCCTGACTCTTACATGAGCATTCAGTGCACTAAATGCATGTTAGGTTCGGGACAGACACATAGAAAATGCAGAGGGCTCATGAGAGCCTGTGGACAGATAGAAAAAACACACTTAGTACTCATACAGCTCATAGACTCCTTGGGGCGGCTCAGTAAACGCTCCCCTTTACCATGGACCTGCACTGTTCCAGAAGTTCATAGCAACTTGGGGGAAGATTGGCGAGCTCTACACCTCCTGGCCTTCTGGAAGGCCTGCCTCCAGTCCTGCCTCCAGTGGCCATCAGTGAGATCCTTTCCTTTCTCTAAGAAGCTATGGTGTGATTGCAGAAGTCTTCCTCTAAGAGGCTGGTGGTGCCCAAACTCTAGGACTCTGGAGCTTTGAATTTGGAGTGTCCTATGAGGCAACTTTCCAATGTGGGGAAAACCACTCTCAGGGTATCCCCTCTTAGGCTACTATCCCTCGAGACTTCCATATCAAGTTGCTATCACCTTGTTTGTTGCAGCCAAGGTGGCCGAAGCTGGCAGTATGGTTTCCACTATCCCAATGCCAGTCTTGGTTACGGGAGTTAAAGGTGCAGGTTAAGGCCACCAGCAACACAAAGGTATAGGACCTGAAAGCTGAGGACTGCCTGTGCCTGCATGGTGGACTACAGCCTGATTCCCTCCTCCCAGCAGAGAGAGGCCCTGGTCACAGTCTCAGTCCTAACCCTCCTGGTCTTGTTACAAACACATTCACAAATGAAACCATCAGAGAGTCTATGGACAGCTCCAAATGACCCAGACTCCTCCCTTCTGGAGACATAGATCAGTGCTGTGGTTCTACCATTCTTAGCGAGCTAGAGTCAGTCTGAGTGTGTTCAAAGCAATCCAGCTTCCATTTGGTAGAGGTGCCCGGGCTGTCCATCATTCTCCTTCTGGCCCTGGGGCTTCCCTCCATACCTGGAGTATTCTTGCCCTGGAATATAGGATCACCTCTGTAGCCTTCTTAACCTGGAATAGCCATCTGCCCCCCTCTCTTTTTGGTGGGTTCCTCCTAGGACCTCCATTTTGTGAAGGGGCCCAGGATGGCTTTTATTTCCCATCCTGCCATGTTCCCAACTTCCAGTCTTCAAAACCGTGTACCTTAGCTAGGTACCTTCATTGCCCATCCCATTCCCTCTTTTAGGCTCCTT
This sequence comes from Phalanger gymnotis, assembly GCA_028646595.1. Classification (NCBI taxonomy): domain Eukaryota; kingdom Metazoa; phylum Chordata; class Mammalia; order Diprotodontia; family Phalangeridae; genus Phalanger; species Phalanger gymnotis. Next base: position 310,160,875 of record CM053624.1, read on the forward strand.
TTTGTGTACTGTCTTCTCCTATTAGAATGTAAGCTCCTTGAGGGTAGGTACTATCTTCCATTTTGCTATATTTGAATCCCTAATGCTTAGCACAGTGCCCGGCACATATTAAACATTTAATAATGCTCCTTCCTTTCTTCCCTCCTTCTTTCTTCCTTCCATCCCTCCTCCTTTCCTTTTTCCTTTCCCTTCTTTTCCTTTCCTCTCCTTCTTTCCTCCCTCTTGTAAAAAGACACCAGGGGAAATTTGTGGCCTATATAATCAGTCCATCAATCCTCTCTTCCTCCCTGCCTTATAAGGAGATAGGACCACCACCACGGACCGTTACTTGTACTAGCCTCCTCCTCTACCCCCTCCTCCCCATTGTCTGGATAAGCCAAGGACAGCTAAATTTCTCTTTTTGAGTACCCCTTTTACATGGCTTTGAGATCCATGGTGAAAAAACACTCACCAGTTATGTGACCTGAGCAAACCACGTGTTTCTGAAGTCTCCCTCTATGATTACCTTCCATCTAGTTTATATGTACCTTATATGTATACAATAATAACTACATTGTAAAGAGAAGCCACCTTAAAAGACTTGGGAACTCTGACCACCACAATGACCAACCACAAATGTTGACACACTGAGGGGAGATATATACAGGGCACAGAATGAAATATACATTTTCCAGACACAGCCAAAGTGGGGATTTTTTGTTTTACTATGCATATGTGTTACAAGGGCTTTCTTTTTCTTTTTACTAGAGGTGGGCAGGAGGGAGAAGGGTGAGTGAAAAGTTGCCCAAAAAAAGAAAAGAAAGAATAGAGAATCATTTAAGAATTTTGTTTTTTATATTGCACAGAACAGGAAGAAACACAGACAAGAAGGGAAGTTTTAAAAGTTATGTATCGAAAATATATTTACTTAAAAAGGAATCATTAAGAGAGGTTCACGGCTGCATATGCAATTTTCTTTCTCTGTTTTACTTTGTAAAAAGGAAATGTACGTTTTATTTGGTGTTTGTTAAGTTCAGAATAAAAAAAGGCCATCTGTATGTATTTACACATTGTCTCCCTTATTAAAATGTTAGCTTCTTGAGGACAAGGACTGTGTTTTTGCCTTTCTCTCCATCCCCATAGCTTAGCATAGTGCCTGGTATGTATTAAACCTTAATAAATGTTTGTTGATTAATTGATCAATCATGCCAGGATTAATTTCCATCATGTCCTGGGGCTCAATCTGGGTTCTTTTTCAAAGTACTATTAAATTATAACTTAATGTAATGAACTTTGAGTCTCTGAGGGAGAGCAGAGGTAAGTAGAACAAAAGACTACCTGAAGGAAATCAAGATAGTTGGTTCAGTAGGGGAGCAGGCATGGCACAGTGGAACCTAGCTAGATTTGGAGTCAGGAAGACATGAGTTCAAATCTGACCTCAGATACTTACTGGCTGTGTGAGCCTGGGCAAGTCACTTCACCCTGTTTGCCTCAGTTTCCCCATCTGTAAAATAAACTAGTGAAGGAAACGGCAAAGCATTCCAGTATCTTTGCCAAGAAAACCCCAGATAGAGTCGTGAAGAGTAGGACATGACTGAAAAATGACTGAACTACAAGTTGTGTGTCCCTGAGCAAGTTAATGAATGTTTGCTTCAGTTTCCTCAGCTGTAAAATGGGGATAAGAACAGCATCAAACGAGATAATATTTGTAAAACGCTTACTACAGCGCTCAGCGCATAGTTGTTATTTGTTCTTCATTTTTGAAGAGGACCAATGACATCACAGGGTGATCGATGTCTTGACTCGTTCGTGAATTGCATTTAAGTGAGGTCGAATTGCACAAATTCATCAGCCTCAATCTCTCTTCCAGAGTCACCAAAGTCCAGTGGCGAGACAAAAGTCAGGATGACTGGTGGTGGCCTGTGATGCAGCAGATGACTTTCATGTCTTTTATGTCTGACCAAACTCTAAGCGTTCCCCAGCGCCTGCTTCAGCCACCTTTGTGGCTGTTAGAACGAATTGTTCTTATCCGCACGTTTCACTGGGGGAGACTTCACGTGCTTGATGTAGACGCCTCCCAACTCACTGATGGGTTTATAGCCCATTGGTTACCTTGGTTTGGCCTGTCTGCCCACATGGTTTACTGGGATGTCTGCTGTACAGCTGCTTCTTGGAGCCACAGGTGAGAGTTGAGTGCTAGGTGGACTCCAAAGGTGAATGAGTGGCCTTGAAAAGGGCTCAGCAAGCCCTCACACCAGCGAGGTTAGTCCTCCTTGGGCATCCATACACAGAATGGGTGTGATATAAATGTTTATTCCCTTCCCATTCATAGGAGTTGTTCAAGGGTCCCCTGAATTGTCTTTCTGACTTGCTATATTTTCCAGAAATGTTGGACCTGGGGTACTCAGGAGGCCCTGAACGTGTCAAGGACGAAGCCCCCCCCCCGAGCTGACACAATTTTTTCCCCAAGCTGGACTCCCTATGTGTCCTTAGGAGTCAAGACAGGTGCCAGCCAGCCTGCATCAGACTGAGAAAGTGTTTCTGCAGCTGGGCCCCTTGCAGATAAGCAGACCATCACATCTTTATAGTCTAGCAGTTCCTGAGGGAAAAGAATGCAGCTTTCACCATTTTACTTATTCGGCATCTCTCCTCCCCTTTGGGAGGGGATCAGTTCTTTCCCCCTCCCCTATGACTTCCCCTTTCCCTCCACTCTGGGCCACTTGGTATAGAGAGTTGCCACTTTCTCTTATCATAAATCCAGCTGCAATGCATGTCTCATGGACTTGTGATATTGCTTTTGGTTAACAAGGTATAAGATTTAAAGAGATGTTAGAAATCACTTAGTCTGATCCCCTCATCTGAAGAGAAGTTAAGTGACATCCAAAGTCACAGAGCTCGTAAGTGAGAAAGGGAGAATTTGGGCTTTGGTCCTCTGTCTTTAAATCCAGTGTTATTTCTACTCTATGCCCTAAGAGGGTCTAAGCATGTTTGGAAGATTGGTCCCAAGGAATGACAGAAGAGAATCAAGAGTGGGGGGGGGGCGGTGTGTGCTTTCCCCAGTCTATGAAGACAGCATCAGAAAAGACAAGTCCAGATTCCCCATGAAAGTAGAGATAAGGGCTGGAGAGTGCAAGCTTGGAGTGATGGCTCATAGAAATGAGATTCCTTCCGGATGAAGCTCAGAGGTGCCCATTCATAGTCACTGTGAGTCTTGGTGGAATCTGTTTCTGAGCTCTTTATCACAAAAGCTGGAGCCTCATCCACTGAAGGAGATGTATAGGCAAGCTGGACTAATTTCTGAGAAAAACCAACCTTTGTTTTCTTGAGATTAAATAGAAAAACTATTTAAAAAAAACAGGTGGGGGGGGGACCAGAGGAGCTCTCCCCATCCCCACCTGGTCCAAAGCATTTCTGGGCTGAAGGAACAGAGAGTTCCTCACTCTCTCTCTTCGACTCTGTCTCCTTCCCTCTCCTTAATCATGTTGATCAAGGACTGAGGCCAGAGGTCCTTTCTGTATCTAGGCAGGGGTAGAAGGATGTGGTGACTCAGAAGTCAGAAGACCTGAGTTCAAATCCTGTCTCTGTGACTAATAGTGTGAAGATGGGTAGGTCATTTCCCATCTTAAAACTCAATTTTCTTACCTCTAAAATGATTTCTTACCTTAAAGGCTTCTGAGAAAATATATTTGGTGAATCCTCAAGCTCTGCCGACCTGGGAGATGCCACTGTTGCTATCAGCTGACCTGATGATTAGTCCCTTGTCAGTCCTATGTTCTTCTCTGATTCTGATGGCAGGGACCTTTGTCTCTGAAGATCAGGGAGTCCCCAGTCTTCTGCATAGCACAGGGGCTCCCTGAGGACAGGCACTATGTCTCCCCCACAATATGAGGATTCTCTGAGGAAAGGTGCTATGGCTTCCCCATAGCACAGGACCTCCCTAACAGTGGGCAGGAACTATGCCTCCCTACCCCAGTGCAGGGCCTCCCTGAGGGTGTCTTCTCCCATAGTCCAGGGCTCCATGACAGAGGGTGGCATGCCTTCCCTATAGTACAGGGACTTTCTAAGTGTGAGCAGGCACCATGTCTCCCCTGTAGTGCAGAGGTGTCCTAAGTCCTGGACCTCGTCTCTCATGTAGCTCCACTCCTCAGTCACCCTGCCCTCAATCACCATGGTTTTTAAAGGCATCTTGAGAGGCAGAAACACCATGGATAAAGGGGTAGTTTATGTGTTTGATGCCCTGATTTCAGTTCCCAGCCTTGAAATGGGGCCTCCCCCCCACCTTTTCACAACTTCTCTTTGTATTTGTGATCCAGATAGGCTCTTAGCACTTAGTCAACCAAGTGCCCTTGAAGAGTTTTGGCCTTTATCTCCTTGATTAAATTAGGTAACTAAGGTTGGGCTCCAGGTGGGGCCCATGAAGGGATCATGAAGGGAGGTCTGATTACATCTTCGCTCTCAAGTAGGCCCAAAACTCCTAGCTATTAGGTGCTAAGTCAGGTGTGGGCATGAAGCCCTCAAGGTCCTAGGGGGAGGTGCTAACTCCAGAGCCAATAGTAAGAGTTTAAGTTCTGGTGGCTCAGATGACGTTTGGTGACGGCTAAAGAGTACATAAAAAGAGAACACAGAGCTATTTGCTTAGGGCTCTCACTCTTGGCTGTATGCTCATGTGGAGACTCTGGGCAGCTGTAGCCAAGAGCCCTCCAGCTGAACTCAGATGTTGCTTTTTGGTAACTACGAATTGCATTTGGTCTGTTTGTAATTTGTTTGTGTTTGCTCTGAAGTTCAGGATGCTGACTTTTTCCCCTGAACTAAGTGAATGGTATTTGTATGCTGGATTAAAGTAAGATTGTTAACCATTTAACATCGCTTTCCTTAGTAAAGCAGATCAAAAGAACCTGGGCTTGCAGCATTCTGTGAGCTGGTTGTTGTTGGTTTTACACTCCCACGGCAGCTGCTAGCCCAACTGTTGAAACACTCTTTCACAAAGAGAGTAAAGGAAAAAATACAGAGCCTCAGCTAACAGGCTCCTGCCAGATCAGAGAGATCAAATCTCACAGCCCAAGCCTCTGTCACTGCTAATGCCTTAGAGCCAGCTCCCTCTTATGAGACCCTTGAGTCAAGGACCCTGGGGAAGAGTATAGCCATGAGCTCTCAGGACAATCAGCCTCTGTCCTTCCAGGGTCCTCAGATGACTTCCTGGCTACTCTCTGGTGAGAGGAAAAGAAAACCTGTGTGTGAGTGTGTGTGTGTGTGTGTACACGTGTGCATGTGCATGTGTGTGTGTGCATGCGCATGTGATCATAGAATCCTAGATCAAGAGATGGATGGGCCCTCAGAAGCCATCTAGCCCACATTTCTCATTTCACATATGGGGAAACTGAGGTCCAGAGAGGTAAGCTAAAGTCACATAGGCAGTAAATATCAGAGGCTGAATTCGAACCCAGGTCCTCTGATTCCTGAATCATTGCTCTTTCTGCCCCCCCCCTCAATGTACCACAAAAGCTGGCCTTTGAAAGAAGAGAAGGCTTTTTAACAGGTGGAAGTGGGAGTGAGGAGTGGGTTCCAGATCTAATGACTGGCATCAGGAGAGGGTGGGACAGTCTCCAGGTCACACAGAGTCACCCCATCTGACTGGAATAAAGAGGGTCCAAAGGGGACAGGTATAATCAGTGTAGTTTGGAGGCAGATGGTGGAGAATCGAAAGTTTCTATTTTATTCTAAAGTCATCATTCAGCAAACATTTAAACACCTACTGTGGGGAGATTTAGAAGTTAAGTAAGACATGATCTGGGCCCAGTTTTCAGGGAGTTGTGCAGTCTAGGAGGGGGAGAAGACCCAGGCCCTGATCCTTAAACACTGCACTACTCTGCCTCTTGGGGGTGTTCTAAGGTAAGTGATTTGTAAACCACAAATCCCTGTGGAATGAGAGGTTAGTTATCCTTATTGTTCACTGGCCAGGGCTGCTCCTTGGGGTTCATTCATTTGGAATGATGATGCTAAGCCCTCCTAACTACCCTGACCACCCCTGTTCCTAGGCTCTCCCAGACTTTAGACTCATCCCATGACCACAGGACCGGACAACTGCTCCCCACCCCCACCCCCACCCCCCAGGGCTTGGATGGCTCAACCTAACACTAACCCATGCTTCTTCCAACTCAGACGCCTGGAGTGGGCAGACACCCTTTCCCTCCCTCTTCTCTAAACCTGAGGTGAGGGTTTGTCAAAGCATTCTTTTATAAAGAAACAAAGGGAAAACAGACAGATGCAAACAGAAGCTGGGGAACCAGGCTTTTGATCTGAACCAAAGGAACCACAGCCCCACCTTGGACAGGTTTGGCCAGTACTGCTTAGGGGACTCCTAGCCTTCATTCTATTTAACCTCATTTGGGAGACCTGCCCTCAAATCCCCACCGTTTCTGACCTTGGACATTCTAACCCCTCCCCTAGCTCAAAGAAGTATCATATAATGGAAAGAACACTGGTCCAGGGTTCAGATCCTGAATTCTACCACTTAAAGGCTATGTGACCTTAAGAAAATCCTTTCCTTACTTGAGTCTCAGTTTCTTCCATTGTACGATGAAGGTATTACACTAGATGGGGAGCCCTTAAGGATCCTTGAGGGGTCCATGAATAGATTTCAGGGAATCTGTGGATTTGGATGGAAAAAGTTCCATCTTTATTTTCACTAATCTCTCTCTCTGAAACGGAGCATTTTCTTCGATTAAGAATTTAGGCAACAGTATTAGCAGCTAGGGGAAGCAGCGGATAGAGCTCTGGGGCCTGGAGTCAGGAAGACTTGTTTTCAAGAGTTCAAATGTGGCCTCAGACACTGTGGCCCTGGGCAAGTCATGTCACTGTTTGCCTCAGTTTCCTCATCTGTAAAATGAGCTGGAGAAGGAAATGGCAAACTGTTCCACTATCATTGACAAAGAAACCAAACCCCAAATGGGGTCACAAAGAGTCCAACACAACTGAAAAGGACTGAACAACAGCAGAAGTAGAGTACCAAGTCTCACCAGACTGCCTGAGGGGTCCACAACACAAAAAAGGGTAAGAGCCCATGGCTAATGAAGATCTTTCTGAGGCTCTTTTGTGTTTTCAACACTCACTGATTCCTCTCTTTTTTTCTCAGTTTACATCTATTACCCACTTTGTGTGACCCATCCCTGGCCTTAATTAATTAAACCTTGCAGGTTTAATTGAGATCATGGGATCATACATGGATCTGCAGAACCGAAAGACGCTTTAGCCCTTAACATGGTGCCCAGCACATAGTAGGCACTTTATAAATGTTTGTTGACTGACAGGAGTCATCTGGAGTAGACCCACCTTTTCACTTTGTAGAAGAGAAAGTTGAAGCCAGGAGAGGGTCAGTGAGTTGCTTGAGGCCACACAGGGAGTAAGCAGAGCATGGATTTGAACTCAAGGCCATACCACTCTGCCTCGGCTGTCTTTTTTTCATTTGATCCAACTGCCCTGGGGCACAAGCTCCTCAGTTTTTCCATCTACAAAATGGAGATGTTGACTCTTTACACCACTGACCTCACAGGATCGTTGTGAGGAAAACATTCAGAGGCTCTGGAAATGGGAGTTATTATGGTTATTGTCTAGGGGACTTCTGCACCCGATCCTGGGGCTTTCACTTTTCTCTAATCTCTGGGTCTCTGTGATCCCTGAACACTAAATCAAGCCCTCAGCCCCCATCCTCCCTGGCTCCTAGGCTTGGAGTAGGGGTATGCCAGTCTCTGGAAAATGACACATTTTCTGTTTACTTTGCATTATTAACACTTTCTTCATCATTTTCTCAAGTCTAGACAACAGAACAACACGTCAAGCTCTCATTGGTGGTATCTGCTGATTTTCTTGTCAATGCTCATATTCAAAATTTAACAATCAGGGTCGAGCTGGCCCCAGCACATTCTACTTCTGGCTCTGAAGGTCACATCTGGTCAGTAATTACCTTGCCTCCTCCTGAAGCTGCCAGCACAATTCAGTGCCCAAGTCTGGTACCTCTTTGCCTTCTAACCCCTGTCTCCAGGGTATCAAGACCAGGGTAAGATTTCTTAACCTGAGGCCAATGGACTTTTTTTCCTTTTAAAATATACTTTGATGACTATTTCCATAGAAGTGGTTTCCTTTATAATATATATTTTTTTTGTGTGTGCATTTAAAAAGGGGTTCCATGGGTTTTACTAGATTGCCAAAGGGGTCCATATCACAGAAAAAAGTTAAGAACCTTTGCTGTGTATCACAAGTATTCCTCAGAGTTTACTTGAAAGGGAAAAGAGAAGGTACAAGTGCAGAAATAATACACAAAGGAAAGGCTAGTGGTGTAGATAAAAGCAAATGCCCTGTCCCAGATGCGGGTCCCTGAGCCCTCTCAGCTGCTACATATGGGGCTATAGCTCCTAGGCCTTCCTTGGCCCCCATGATCCATGTAAGGCTGTTCTCTATGGTAGAATGGACAGAGCTCTGATCTCAAGTTGGAAGACTCCTGGGTTAAGTCTTAACTACAGGACATTGTGTCCTTCACTGTGTGACATCAGGCCAAGCTCTTCCCTTCTGTAAATATGCCACATACCTCTTGGGATGAAAGGACTTTGTCAAACCTAGAGCATGAAGAGAGGCAATTATATGCCACTGGATGAAAGACTGGCCTTGGAGGCGAAATAAACCTGGGTTGAAGTCTTATCCCTGACAAATACTCATTGTGTGACTATGGGAAAGTCTCTTAACCTTGCAATGTCCCTGCAACTCCCTCTAAGAGTGTAAATCACAGAGGTACTGTCAATCTGCATTGGGGGAGGGAATCTCCACACTGGGAGATCCCCAGATGAATAAAATCATGGGTCTCTACCCCGCCCCCCAAGCCCCCAAACTATAGAATCGGGAGTGATTATAAAATGAGATAATAGCTATGTAACACAAAGAACACAAACCCATGCTCACCCAATTAAGTCTGCCTGGAATGCTTCCCCCCTTCCTGCCGTTTTTGCTGGCTCTAGTCCTTTGAAGTTCAGCTCAAAAGTAGCCTCTTCCAGGATGCCTCCCGAGGCCCTCCCAGGCCACACCAATCTCTCCTTTTTCTGAATCTCCATTATCCTTTAATCTCTCTCTCATGCCCTTTCTTACATTCTACCTTATGTTATAATTATCTATGTGTTAGACTATGAGCCCCAGGAGGCTGTTTTATTAATTTCTGTCTTCTCCTGAGTGTCCCGCACATAGTAGATATTTGCAAAATAAGTCTGGGTTGGTTTTTTTTAAGTACTTTAAGCGTATATAAAGCACTTTCCTAAAGTCACCTTCTGTGAGATAGGTAACTTTCATGTAAGGTATTTTGCAAACCTTAGAGTGCTACATAAGTTTTAGCTATTGTTATTAGAAGGGCTATTTTTTACAAGTTTTCTTCATTTCTCTATCCATTTTACAAGTAGGGAAACTGAAGCATAGAGATGGAAAGTGACCTGCCTGTGGTGACAGACTTAGGAAACATCCGTGTATTTTGTGACCATAAAGCTATAGAAATATGTTACTATCATTGCGACTCTCAGTAAAATAGGTTAGACTTCTTGAAGCCTTAGAGGCCCTCTTAGGCTTTATGTTTTATGTCCCTAAGACTCACGTGGAAGTGCCCTCCCCTCAGCTCCAGGAGCGCCCCAGCACATGGGTCATCCAAGCCGGCGTCACAGACCGAATCCAGGGATGCCCAGGCTCCAGAGGGCCATCTTCCTTGGAAACAAACCCTTTGGACTTGGAGATCAATGCCCATTTGCAGGCCCTCTTCTCTGGCATCCTGAGAAGACTGGATTCTCTTACTAGTCCTTTTGCTTTTCCCCCAATTCAAGCTGACCTGTTCATGAATGTCCTTCACAAGCGGTCCTCAGCCTAGAGGAAGCAACCTAGAGGAAGCATCTGGTTCCTTCTCCCCAGCCCCTCCCAGTCTTCTAGACCAGGGAACATTTTTATTTCCCTCAGATTTAAGAACTCCTCTGGCCTCTAGATACCACAGGAGTCCCCCTAGTTGTAGGAATTTGAGCTTGAAGCAGGGCTATTTTAACAACCATTTCTGGTAGAATGGGGGAGGGTGGAGAAGAGAGGGGAAATGTACTTTAGACACTTAGGACACACTTTAATTTGCATTATTGACACTTTTAAAAATTTGCATTATTTAATTTGCATTATTAACACTTTCTCCATCACTTTTTTAAGCATAGAAATCAACAAAACAGGAAACCAAGTCCTGGTTTATAGCATTTGCTGATTTTCAAGGTGTAAATGTTACACTGAAAACTGAAGCCTTAGCTCTAGAGCAGGTGTGAGCTGGCTCCAGCAGCACTGGCTGGAAGGGTCCTAGAGGTCATCTAAGCCAAACTCAGCAGACACTGAGTCCCAGGGAGAGACAGTGACTTAGGTAAAGTCAAACACCTCAGAACCGGCATTAGAAGCCAGGGTTCTTATCACTCCACCCCCTTCCCTCCTTCCTTCTGCCTCAACTCACCTCTGGAACCTGGGCCCCATTCTCACTGAGGCATCATGCACCTGGAACCAATCTCTTCTGGTTTAGCTAAAACGAGGACAGTGTGGTGTAACAAAGGAGTGGCAAACTCAAATGAAAACAGCTGCTAAATGGTGAGTAATTGTGGGCTGCATGGTCACAGTTTTAAAATGTATTATGTGTGTTTTGTTGCATTTTTATTTATTTTTTGTTAAATATTTCCCAATTTCATTTAGGTCTGGTTTGGTGCACTCTGAAGTGCTCCAGGCCTCCCTCATGGCTAAGTTTTTGACATCTCTGGTATAATAGATAAACCCAGGAAGACCTGAGTTCAGATCTTACCTCTGATTCTTATGAGTTGTTTGACCCAAAATAAGGCACTTCGCATCTAAGCTTTAGTTTCCTCATACGTAATATGGGAATTACAAACTGCCCAAATGACCAGGTCATACAGCATGCCTTGACAGCACTCAGAGCCCAAGGGAGGTCAGGTACAGTGGTGATGGAAGAGGGTATTTGGTGGGTGGGGCCTGTAGAAGGTTTGGGTGCCAAACCCAATGTTGACCCATTTGATTTGAGTTCTGGGATTGTCTGACCAACTAAAATGGGAAACATTCTTGAGGATCTGGGCATAAAGGCTATGACCACGGGGATCCCACCAACAAACCTAGTCCAGTAGCGAGGCACATTCACTATTCATTCCCGGCAGAGAGAGTTCGGGCTGGCTCGGACTCACATCCCTAGGAAGGAGGCAGGATTTTAACCCTTACTACCAGAGAAAGAGCCATCTTCATTCCTGCCTCTCTCCCCTAGTGTGTCATGAGTACATTTTCCTTCTTACCTCCCAGAGCTGGTCGTTAAAACCTTCACCAGCTCCCACCCCTGCTTCCAGTTCTCACTCCTAGGGCTGGAAGGAACCTTAGAGATCACTTAATAGAACTCTCTCATTTTACAGGACAGGAAACTAAGTCCCAGAGGAAGGAAAGGTTTTTGTTTAGGGAGCCAAGATCTGACACAAGTTAACTCAATTTTATAAGGCGTTTGTTGAGGGCCTACGATGTACAAAGCCCCATGTTTGGTTCTAAAGCTAAAAGCATAGATATAGAGCACAAGTCTTACTCTAGAGAACCTATAAATGTGTGTGTGCATGGTGGTGGAGGGGGCAGAGAGAGACAGAGACAAAGACAGAGAGACAGAGAGAACAAGAGAGATAGAGACAGAGACAGAGAAAGAGCGGGAGAGAGAGAGACAGAAAACCAGAGACAAAGGAAAAAGGAAGGAGGGGGAGAGAGAGAGAGAGGAAGTAGGGGAAGGGGAGAGACAAACACCGTACAGTAGGTCATTGTTCTTTACATTTGCATTGTTGTGGTTACTGTGTACATTGTTTTCTTGGCTCTGCTTACTTCCCTCTGGATCAGTTCATACAGATCTTTCCACGCTTCTCTGTATTCATCACACACACCCTTTCTATTCTATTACATCTGTGTACCACAGTTTGCCATTCTCCAATTGATGGGCATTTGCTTTGGGTCCCATTTTTAGCTATCACAAAAAGTGCTGCTATTTAAACATTTTGGAGTATATGGTTTTTTTTTTTTCTCCTTATTGATGACTTCCTTAAGGCTACAAGCCCAGTAATGGAGTTTGTGATTCAAAAGGCATGGATATTTTAGTTACTTCATTTGCATGATTCCAAATTTTTTTTCCAAAATAAATCGATCTACCGATCTACCCACAATGTATCAGTGTGCCTATCTTCTCTGGGAAGTCTTTACAGCTTTCAAGAGCATTACATCATCTAGATGGACTGACTCTTCATCCTGGATATGCCGTGCAGTAGCCTAGCCACAGCAACCCAGTGAGATCAGGGAGCAGATCATTCCCAGCTAATGTCCAAAGGGTAAGCTCAAATTTCTCCCTCCAAGCCTAGCAGGACTCCCTACTGGTCCTTTGGGTCTATTACTAATGACCTAGAAGGCCTTTTTCTTTTAAGTTTGGCCCATGACTTTCATTCTTATAGTCATTTCCAAATATACTGCTCCTTCCATATACACGCCAAGCCAGTGAGCTTTTCCTAGTAACTAAGGAAAATAGTTAAGTCAGACCAACTGGTAAAAGCTATACCTGAATCTGAATACTGTATGCAACATTTCCCACCCATGTTCCTTCACCTGTCCCGTGAAAGGAGAGAGGCACATTTTCTAGGAAGCTTTTGATCTGGCCGTCCTGGGCAGACTGTTTGCTACCTAACTTACCTCCTCAGCACCCTGCTATTTAGGGACTTCTGCCTATCCATTATGGACTTACCATAATCCCTGAAATACCCCTATATTAGTCTCAGACCAAATCTCAACCGTACTAGAGTCCTCATCCCATCCCCAACCTACATGCCAAACATACCAGTATGCACTTTTAGTAAAAAATGTGTCTGGGTAAGATTACGGAAGGGGCAGCTAGGTGGGTAGTGTCAGGCTTGGAGTCATGAAAAATTCATCTTCCTGAGTTCAAATCCAGTCTCAGATACTTACTAGCTATGTGATCCTGGGAAAGTCACTTCACCTGGTTTGCCTCAGTTTTTTCATCTGTAAAATGAGCTGGAGAAGGAAATGGCAAACCACTCCAGTATCTTTGCTAAGAAAACCCCAAATGGGGTCATGAAGAGTTGGAGACAACTGAACAAAAAGACTAAGGATGTCTGAGTATGGGCTATTCATCCTGCTGGAGGAATAAATTCAAGTCTCATGGAGAAAAATATGTCTCCCAACCTTGGGAGCCTGTAGCTCAGAGGGCCAGGTCCTCATGTAGTGTCTAAAGGAGAGGGGCTCAGCACAGTCATCTCTCATATCTAGCCATATTTCTCCATTTACACAGCTGCCCCTTCCCTGGAACACTGAAATAACTTCCTGATGGGCATCCCCACCTCCAATCTTTTTTCTTTCTAATCTCCAGTCTTTTTTCTTTCTAATCCATCATCCACATAGCTACAAAATTGATCTTTCAAAAGCACCAGTCTGCCCATGTCACTTACATGCTCAAAAAGCTTCTTTGGCTCCCCAGTAAATTGCAGACTTTTCTATTTGGTATATCATGCCCTTCACAAGCTGTCCAGACTTCCCTTCACATTGCTCCCCCCACACTCTAATTTCCAGCCAATTGGCTCATTTGCTGATCCCCACACATGACATTCCTTCTTCTTTCTCCATGCTTCATGTATAGGCTGTCCCCCATGCCTGGAATGCTCCCCCTCCTCAGTTTCATCCCTTGGAATTCTTAACTCCCTTCAAGGCTCAGCTCAAGAGCCAGTTTCTATGGGAGGATTTTCATGATCCCTGCTCCATTCTATCCTCCAAACCTGCTCAAAGGTGTTAGGGCTCTTCCCACCCCAAAATTCTTTTCCTTTCCAGCCTAAACAGGAGGGAGAAATAGATATTTGAGTGCTCAGAACCCTAGGCTGAGGTGGAGAAGTCCGGAGCTTTTGTCTCTGTTCTGCTGTTAACTGTCTAAATGCCTTCACCTCCCCTTTCTGGATCTCAGATTTTCCTCAAGAAAATGAGAAAGTTGGGCAAGATCAGGGGTTCTCAATCTTTTTTGTGTCATGGACCCCCTTGGCAGTCTGATGATGACAGCCTATAGACTTCTTACAAGAATGTGTTTAAATATATAAAATAAGATACATGGGATTACAAGAGAAACAAATTATACTGACAGTTATCAAAACACTTACAAAGCAAGTTCAGAGCCCCCAGGTTAAGAAGCCCCAGACTTCTAAGGTCCCTTCCAGCCCTAACATTCTATGTTTTAAAGTCCTTTCCATTTCTGATGTTCTGAGTCTATGGCCCCCCTAAGCTGAGAAGGTGGTTAGGTGGGAAAGTTAGTGGACCAGATTCCTCAGGCTTTGGGGCAGCGACTAAGGAAGCGGATGGTAGGAATTGAGAATTTTGTTCCAGAAATGTAGGATCATCAGTCATTAGAACAAGAGGATACCTCAGAGGCCATCTAGTCCAACCCTATCACTTTATAGATGAGGAAACCGAGGCCTAGAGATTTGAACCCAAGTCTTTCTGACTTCCTTATTCACTATGCAGCGACTGCAGACGGTCCACTTTGGGACACAGAGGATGACAGCCGATGCGGCTTCTGCTCCAGCGCAGCAACCAAGGAGTTAATATCATTTGGCTGGCAAGAAGCCAGGGCCCCTGAGGAAAGGAGAACCTTTCCAAGTTCAAGTAGACAAAAAAAATCAGAACCTTAATGAGAAATTTAATTAGCCCCAACTATTCCAGGAAACTGAGAGAAGGCGAGGCTAGTGAATTTGACAACCAGCTAATGCTTAGCTATACTGATGCTTTCCAGCCAGGAGACATCACTGCCTTGTTCACTCAGGCCAGGAGACAGGTTTGATCTTCAGCTCAACTCCAAAACCATCTCTTCCAGGCAGCCTTCACAGATTATCTCCCGTGAATCAATCGCCTTTCCAGTTAGATTTAACACAGCACTTTGTTTGCAACCATCTGAGGCTTATGTAAAATGTGTCATGGTGATGGACGTTAGTAGCTAGAAGCTCAATGAAGGCAGGTCTTCTTTTCCCCTAGTTCCGAGCATAGGGGTTTAATAAGTGTGTTAATAAGTTAATAAGTGTCAGAAAATACCATGGCCCTCCACTTTTTCCTGAACTATTGTAATAGCCTTGGGACTACTTCAGCCCCACCTTTCATTCTACCCATCACCCGAGCAGTCTTCCTAATACACAGCTCTGACCATGGTGCTCAAAAACCTTCACTGGCTCCCTAGGCACCATGAAATAAAAAACTTGTTCTAGATTCTCTGCAGCTTCCAGCACACCCATTCCACTTTATTTCCCTTTGAGTATCCTACATTTTGGCCAAATTGGATTACTAGCCCTCCCCTAATCTTATCTAACCCTTTCCCTACCTCTGTGCTTTTGCCCAGGCTGTTGCTCATGCCTGGAATTCCATCTCTCATCTTTGCTTCCTGAATGCCTGAGTCAGATGTTACTTCTTCCCTAATCTCTTCCTTCCATGATCTGCTCAGCCCAAAGTGACCTGTACCTCTTCTAATTTTTCTGTTTTGCCTCCTCTTCCTTTCTCTGTATCATGTTCTACCTTTTATTATCCTTAATTTGTCTACATGTCTTATGCTTTCTGCCAGATTGTAAATTACCAGGTGGCAGGGGATGTGTGGTTTTTCATCTTTGTATATCTAATGCCAAGCAAGGTCCCTGCACATAGCAGGCATTTAATAAATATTTGTTGAATTGTCTGGTGAGCATTAGCACACCCTAAATATTGCTCCCATGCTAACTACTGACATTTCCATCGAGGACACATTCCTTCAATTTTGTATTTTCCCAACGATCACAGCATAGCACCATCCTAGAACACTATGGCTGAGCATTTGTGGTGCTTTCCAGGAATGAGTTTGCAAGACTGACCCTTCAAAAGGCAGTTAATACTAGGACATCAGGCCTGGAAAGAACTTTAGAGAAATAAAGTCCAGCACTGTCACTTTACAGATGAGGAAATCAAGGCCCAAAGAGGGGAAAGAACTTCCCCAAAGTCATACAGGGATTTATTGCCAGAGCAGAGCCTAAAGTCCAGAATTTCAAGTATTAATGCCTATGATTCAGGTAGCTGCTGAAGCCTAGGTTATGGTTTTGTGGTCTATACAGCTGGGCTTTTCAAAGATCATCTGAACATCGGGTTAACTCACATGACTGCAATTGATTTTGTTTTTTTTTTTTTAACAAAAATAAATTTTACTAAATTAAATAAATTATGTACTGCTCTATAAACTTTTATTAAATATCTTCTATGAACAAGTCTCGGTGCTGGGCACAAGGGATATAAAGATAAAAAATGACAATAGTCCCTGCCCTCAATGAGGTTACAAACTTTTTGGGGTGGGTAATAAGTATATGTAATTAATAAATTGTAACAATCAAATGATTACCAGTTATAAATAAATAATACACAATTCATAGTTAGATTTAAAAAAAACACCTAAGTACAATACAGTACCACTGTTTCTAAACTTCCATTGTTATACAATCATCATATAATCTTTTCTGGTTTTATTTTCAAATTGGAATCAACCATTTTGCCTTTCCTGGAATTTCTATAGCACTTATTGTCTGAATGCCCATTTCAATCCTGGGTCACACTTTGTCCTAACTTGTTCCTTCAGAAGCTAGCTCTTTTCTTCTTCTATTTTCCCAGACTATGAAGTTCCTGAGGGTAGAGTCTCGGGCTGCTATCCCTCTTTCTCTCCTTCTTAGACTGTGAGATCCCCAAGGACAGGGTCCATCTCTGCCTCTCCTCTCTGCTTGATCCTCCTCTTTCTCCTCAGATGAAGAACTCTCTAAAGTGGAACCCAGTTCTATCTCTCTTCCTATCTACCTCCTCCTCTTCTCCTTGGTCTCCCATCCTCCACTGCAAACTCCTTGAGGGCAGAGTCTCTGTCTGCTCTTTCTCTATTTCTCTCATGCTCTATGTTCACCAAATGCCTTTTTCATTTCTTCTTCTGTAACCCACCAGACTGTCAACTCCTTGACGGCAAAGCCCTTAAGAAAGAGTCTGCTCCAACTACTTCTTCCACACTGTAGCTGGTCACATCACAAGGCTGGATACACAGGGATCTCAGGAAAGTCTTGATGACAGGTTAATTAAGAGATCAGGTTAAAGCCCATAATATTCCAGGGATGAGAGTTCTGCATACTGACTGCTAACCTCTCTGCTTGCCTGCCCTCCTCCCCACCCTCAGACCAGAATCTTAATCTGAAGTCACTTACCATGGTTTGGGAACAAGAGTTCAAAGATCTTGGGGCAGGGCATGATGACCACCTGGCCCCAGGCAGCTTGTGGCCAGCACGTGATATTGTCCCACATGGGCTGGCAGCCTGGAAGGGAAGAGCAAAGCGAGAAAGGAGAGGAAATGTTAAACACGTCCCTGGCCATTCTTGACTATGCAAATCTCAGCTTTGTTATTTATCAGTTGTAGTGCTTTGGGCCAGTTACTTCCTCTCCTGGGGACTGGTTTTTCTTATCTGTAAAACAAGAGTATGTGGGACAAGGACTAGTCTTGATCAGTAGTTCTCAGTGTGGCCCAGTGATTCCTTGGGTTCCCTGGGACCCTTTCAGGGCATCTGTAGGGTCAAAATTATTTTTATAATAATAATATATTTTAATTTCTAATATGGTACATATCAACAGATATAACCTATATAAGCAAAAGTTCTTTAAGGAGTCCTCAATAATTTATAAGAGTATAATAGGGTCCTGAGACCAGAAAGTCTGAGAAATATTGGGTGATCTTTAAAATTCTTTCCTTTTGAATGAAAGACCTTATGATTCCTCCCCACCCTCTTCTCATTCTTCCAACCTCTCTGCCTTCTTCCTCAGCTCTTATCTCCTCTGTTACCTCAAGCTCTGCTAACAACATTTTATATAGACCTTGAAAGTTTCCATCATGATTTCCCCACAACAACCTATGTGGTTCATGGGTAATTATCCACATTTCATAGATGAAGGAACTGAAGCCCAGGGTCACAGCTAGTGAGCATGCTGATGAATAATCAGTCCATATTTATTAAGCATCTCCAGGCACTGTGCTAAGTTCTGGAGATACGAAAAGAGGCTATGAGCTCACAATTTAATGGGGGTGACAATAAGCAACAAATATGTACAAACGAGCTATTACAGACAGGACATATAGGAAACAGTTAAAGAGGGAAGGCACTGGAATTAAGAGGGTTTGGGAAAGGTTTCTTGTAGTAGATGGGATTTTAGTTGTCTCTTAAAGAAAGCCAGAGAAGGCAATAGGCGGAGATGAGAGAGAACATTCCAGTCATGGGAGACAGCCAAAGAAAATGCCTGGAGCCCAAAGATAGAGTGTCTTGTTTGTGTAACAGCCAAGAGGCCAGTGTCACTGGATGGAAGAGTATGTGTCTCCGGCAAGGTGTAAGAAGACTGGAAAGGTAGGAGGAGGCTAGGTTATGAACACCAAATAAAGGATTTTGTATTTGGTCCTACAGGCAATGGGAAGTCAATGGACTTTATTGAATAGTGAGGCGATCTGGTCAGACCTGCACTCAAGGAAATCCCTTTGGTGGCTGAGTGGAGAATGGATTGGAGTGGGGAGAGACTTGAGGCAGGCAGACCCACCAGTAGACTGTGATAACAATCCAGGTGTGAGGCGATGAGGGCCTGCATCACAGTGGTGGCAGTATTTTTCATTTCTTCCCCGGTACCCCACCACACTCGGAAGTAATAAAGCAGAAGAAATAAGGAAAAGGAGGAGGAAAACTATGCAATACTTTGGAGAGTCCTCACTGAGCTTGGTTCTGTGATTAATTTATTGATTTGCCTGTCAACCTGTGGCTTCCCATCTCCTAGAGTGTTTCATAGAGGGCCTGCATCACAGTCAGGGATCTTTAGAGTTGGAAGGAAGAAAGGAAGGAAGGAAGGAAGAAAGAAAGGAAGGAAAGAAGGCAGGAAGGAAGGAGGGAAGGAAGGAATGAAAGAAGGCAGGAAGGAAGGAAGGAAAGAAGGAAGGAAGGAAAGAAGGAATGAGGAAGGAGGGAAGGAAGGAAAGAAACATTAAGTGCCTACTATGAGCCAAGTATAAGTGCTTTACAAACATCTCACTTTATCCTCACAACAACCCTGAGAGGTAGATGCTATTATTATTCCCATTTTACATTTGAGGAAACTGAGACAAACAGAGAGGTTAAGTGACTTGCCCAGGATAGCACAGTTGGTAAGTGCCGGAGGCTGGATTTGAGCTCAGATCTTCCTGAGTCCAGGCCCAGCGCTCTATCCACTGCACCATCTAGCCACCAAGGAGTCCACATCCAACCCAACCATTTATGGATAGAGAAACTGAGGCTTAGAGAGGGGAAGGAAGTAATCCAACTAGTAAATGGCAGAATCAGAACTCTAACTCAGGTCTTTAGACTCTAAATCCAGTCTTCTTTGCACTATTTTCCAGATGCCTTCCTGAGCTCCATCCTATATATAAACACTAAACATAAACACACCCTGATAGTAATGCTGAGAGGGTTGAGAACCAAAGGAAGAGGACATGTCCCCATCCCTATGGAGGATGCGAGAGGGTCACAGCGTTCACCTGGTCTGAGAGGGAGACAGCACACTAATAATAGCTCATGAGGTCTTGAAAAGCCATTTAAGGAAAATATCATTAATTCAGACCAAACCAAGCATAAATGACCTTTGTGAGAAGGTCTAGGAAATGCTGGATGGTTACTTGGGAATGTTGTCAGGAGGGAAAGGGATCCTGCTCACATACGGGTGAAATCAGATGATCAGAAGACTTATGGCCAGAAGAGGGATCATCTAGTCTAACCCCTCTCAATTTATAGAAGAGGAAACTGAGACCAGGAGAGGGAGAAGCCTTGCTTGTGAAAGTCAATAGAAAAGCTCCCTCCAGGGCAGGGTCCAGATCTGTGCCCCCAGCAATGGGCTGGCACAAAAGGGACCTGATGATGTGAGATTCAGTCTCTCACCAAGAGCCCTTTCCACTCAATATGAAATACACATGCTTATTTTCAGGGATACAGAGGAACGGTGTTTGGATCGAGGTCAGCCCATTCCCCTGAGCAAGCCTGGGTCTCTGTTTCCATCTTTCCCCATTCAATAAATTTGTTAATCTGGCCTTTTCCAAGCCCTCCCAAGTCTCAGAATCTTGCTGGAACCCCACTGAAAACCTGGTTGCTGGGAGCTGTGGTTTTAGGAAAGACGTTGGGAATTTAAAAATAAAAAATTGTCCACCTCTGGGGAGGCCCATGAGCAAGCTATTTGAATGTCAACCTAGCTGGACTCTCTGGAGAACTTGCTTTTCCTCAGTTAACCCTTCAATTCCTTCTCTCAGAGACAGTATGAGCCCTGGAGGCTGGGGAGCTCAGTCTGAGGAAGACAGAAGGAAACAGAAAGGAAACAAGGGCATAAGTATTCATTAAATGCCTACTATATGCCAGGTAAATACTTAATCCCAGAAGCACAAAGTTTGATTAGAACAAGGGTTCTTAAACCTTCCCAAGGCATCTGTGGATAGATTTCAGGGTCTATGAACTTGAATCTTTATTTTACTATAACTGGTTCTTTTTTGTCATCCTATAACTTTCATTTTATGCACTTCAAAAATATTATTCTGAGATGGGATCCATGGATTTCACTAGACTTCCAAACAGGCACATGACACAAAAAAACCAAGAACCCTTAGATTAGAGGGTTAAGACTCACCTTCTATGAAACAGTAAGAGAACATGATAAAGACAATATATAATCCAGGGTTGGAATTGGGTTTGAGCCATAAAGATTAGAAGAGGCCAGAGAAGTGGGAGAGACCAGTGTGGACTCTGATGATCAGGGACAGCTTCCTCCAGAAAGAAGACCTTCTTCAGGCCTTGCAAAAAAGAGTTTTTGGATAGACGGATAGATGGAAGGATGGATGGATGAATGGATGCATAGATAGATAGATAGATAATTGATTAAGCACTTATTATGTGCCAGACACTGTGCTCAGTTCTGGGAACAAAAATAGAAATAAACAAGAGTTCCTACCCTCAAGGAGCATAATTTTTAATGGGGGAAGACAACATATTAAGGGGAGGAAGAAAGTGAGGGTGGGAAAAGGTAGTGGGGCAGGGGTAAGATTCCTGGAGATGTAGAGGAGTCCAGAGAGTGAATTGCAGTAGGGGAGAGCTGAAGTGAGCATGGGGCCCTTTCTGAAATGTCAGTCCAAACCAAGGAATCAGCAATCAGGAAAGTGGGACCACAGGAAGGAGATGTCTCCAGGGTGGGAAGATGGTTATAATAGAGGCAAAGTATATCCAAAGTATATCCAGAAGATCAAGATTTTAGTCCTGGTTCTACCCCGATAGGCTGTGTTACCTTGACAAACCACTTTTCTGGGCATAATTTTCCTAATTAAAAAATAAATAAATAAAAATTCCCTCATTTTAAAATTGATGTGGTTGACCAAGATGACCTTAAAGGTTCCTTTCTGCTCTGATATTCTATGAGTCTATAAATCACAAAATCCCTGAGTTCTAAGAGACCTCAAGGACCATCCAGTCCCATGTCACTGTATGATAATCCCCTCTGTGACATGCCCAACAAGTGGTGATCTGGGCTTCCATTACCTCCCAAGGGAGTTCACCCCGTTTTTTTGTGTACCTAAAATTGTGCAGAAATTCCCCCTTATATCTTGCCTATATCTGCCTCACTACAACTTCCATTCAGTGCTATTAATTTCACCCTCTGAGACAAAACAGAACAAATCAAAGCCCCTTTCCACATGACATCCCTTCAAATGCTGAAAGGAGGCTACCATGTTGCCCCTGAGTCTTCTCTTCTTCAGACTGAACACCCCTCATTTCTTAAAGCATTCTTTGTTTGGCATGACCTCCAGGCCCTTCATTATCCTGGCCACTTCATTTTAGGAATTCTGCAATTTATCTACACCATTTTCTAAAATATAGCACCCAACGCTAAAAAAAACACTCCATCTGCATCCTCAAAAGGCCAAAGCATAGAGGGACTTTCACTTTCCTTGTTCTGGATATTATGCCTCTCTCAATATAGCTTAAGAGCAAACTAGCATTTTTGGCTTCCATGTTACATCATAGACTCTTTTTTTAACATTAAATTTTTATTTTCTTTTTTCTCAATTAATTACACATAAACAAAAAAAATTTTAATCCATTAAAAAAATTTAGTTCTAAATTCTCTCCCTTCTTCTTTTTCCCCCTCCCCTTATTGAGAAGGTGAGCAATTTGATATAGATTATACATGTATAGTCATGCACAACATTTCTATATTACCCATGTTACAAAAGAAAATGTTGACAAAAAAACCCAAGAATAATAAAGAAAGTTTTTTAAAAGTATGCTTCAATCTGAATTCAGATTTCATCAGTTCTTTCTCTGGAGGTGGATAGCATTTTTCCTCACAAGTCCTTTGGAATTGTTTTGGATTATTATATCATAGAGAACAGCTAGTCATTCATAGTTGATCGTTGAACAATATTGCTGCTACTATGTACAATGATCTCCTGGTTCTGCTCATTTCATGTTGCATCAGTTCATAAAAGTCTTCCCAGGTTTTTCTGAAAGCATCCTGCAAATTATTTCCTATAGCACAATAGTATTACATCACAATCATACCGTGAACTTATTCAGCCGTTCCTCGATTGATGGGCATCCCCTCAACTTCTAATTCTTTCCACCACAAAAAGAGCTGCTATAAATATTTTTTTTTACGTATAGGTCCTTTTCCTTCTTAAAAATCTCTTCGGGATACAAATTCAAAAGTGGTATTGCTGGGTTGAAGGGTATATGCAGTTTTATAGCCCTTTGGGCATAATTACAAATTGCTCTCCAGAATGGTTGGATCAGTTCACAACTCCACCAACAATGCATTAGTGTCCCTATTTTTCACATCCCTTCCAACATTTGTCATTTTCCTTCTGTTATATTAAACAATCTGACAGGTGTGAGGTGGCACCTCAGAGTTGTTTTAACTTGCATTTCTCTAATCTGTTATGATTTAGAGTATTTTTTTCATATGACTATGGATAGCTTTTATTTTTCTTCTGTAAACTGCCCATTTATATCCTTTGACCATCTATCAAAATTCTTGTTTCTGCTTTTTTTCTTTTAATGAGCTTAGTCCCTTTATGTTAATTTCCTAGTAATATTTCCTTTCAAGCTACCTTGGATTAGTTAAGAAAGGGTTTGAATCTGGTGGAGAGAGAGATTGGAAAACCAAGACAACCATTTGACTGCGGATATTGCATTATTTTCATTTAAGAGATGATCATATTGGGTTGTTGGGAAATTTGCATAATTAAAAGAGCTGGGCAGCCATTACAAAAGAGAAGGAGAGGAGAGAACAGCTGAGTGGGAATGAGGGAGAGAGAGTGAGAAGAGCTGGAGAGGAAGGGCTAGAGGAGGCAAACTTCGGTAAAGAGAAATGGCAGTTCTTGCCTTGGGAGAATGAGCCAAACTGATCCCTTCCTTCATGGGGAAATTATCATTCCAACTTTGCTCTGTCTTTTCTGTGGTCATTTAGAGGAAGGAAGGTCCCCAATCTGCATTTAAATGGAATGATTCCAGGAAGCACAGAATTGAGTAAGGGCTCTGTCTCTCCCTTCCCCCAAGATGCAGTGGATATATTGAAATTGACAGCTGCTTTTAGTAAAAGAAAAAGCCACTTGCTCTAATAAGGATTGGTCTTTTCTGCAGACTAGGTAGGTTACTAGACTTTGAGGTGTTGTTTCAGAGGTGGGGAAGCTCCCATGTCATCCCACCCACCCTAAAAAATGTCTCCTCCTTCCACTGACTGAAGCTTTCAGTTCCACCACTGTAGTTTTTCAGGCCTTTTGGCTTAAGATTGATGCCTCTCTAAATGCAGTAACTGCCAGAGGGAGGAATACATTAAGCTGTTTTCAATCATTTACACCATAGTGTGAGTGGAAAAACTGAGAGACCATTTCAGAGGAAGGGATAAGGAGAGTGCATGTGCAAGGGAAGGGAAATGTGCTACAGTGGAAAGGGTTCTATCTCTGGAGTCAAAAAACTTTGGCTCAAACCTCACTGATGAGGGTACAGTCTCTGGGAATCCCCTTGAACCTGATGGGATACAGTCTCTGGGAATCCCCTTGAATCTGGAGTACAGTCTCTGGGAACCCCCTTGAACTCTCCTTGAATCTTCCCACTAGATCTGGCCTTTTCCCAAGGCTGTAAGCCTTTCATTATCTAGGCCCAAATCTCTACCTAGCTTAGTTGTCTATTTGAGGGATTTTAAAAAATTTTTTGTTATTGTTATTTTTCATTATTTATTTATTTAATATTTTTAGTTTTCAGCATTGATTTCCACAAGAGTTTGAATTACGAATTTTCTCCCCATTTCTACCCTCCCCCCACTCCAAGATGGCATATATTCTGATTGTCCTGTTCCCCAGTCAGCCCTCCCTTCTGCCACCCCACTCCCCACCCCCCATCCCCTCTGTGGAACATTTTATACCATTTTACATCATTTTTGTAATTTCAACAGGACTCAGAGCCTGAACTAATTAACTAGAAGAAGAGTCTGGACCTAACAGTCTCTTTGTTCTCTGAGTAAGTTCAGAGACGCCTCTTCTTATGTCAACACACTCAGATAGAGCATTCCTTTCTCTGTCCGTGGCCATTAAGAGTGAAAACCTTGACCACAGACACCATCTTGAATTATGTGACTTTTCCTTATCTTAATATTTTATGGGCATATACTATGTTATGGAATGTTAATGGCAAATTAAACACAGACATCCTGGGTTGTAATTTCAATTGACACTTTGTCAAGTATCTGACTTACTGTATTTACAATCTATTCCATTAAGGAAAATCCTTGTCTTGTATCATAATTAACATACATAGGGAGTCATAAAAGTGATGTAATGCAGGCTGCTGTGTTGGGACCAAAAAAAATGTATTTGAGCTTACTTATTTCTTTGTTTGGGGAGTCAGACTTAGTCTGGCCCCCATGCATGCATGTATCCGCTAAGTTTAAAGGGAACGAATAAATAAAGGTATAAGTAATATGAATTTTTCTATCACTTAGCCTGTTGTTTCCTTCAACCAGACTTTCAGGTTTAACACCTTTTCCCTTACTTTCTTGTAGGGCAAGATAGATTTCTATGCCCATTGCCTGAAAATCTTATTTCCTAGTTGCATGCAAAAACTTTTTTTTTGAACATCTGCTTTTAAAACTTTGAGCTCCAAATTCTCTCTCCTCTTCCCTCCCTACCCACCTTCCCTAAGAAGGCAAGCAATTCAACATAGGCCACATGTATATTATCATGCAAAACCCTTCCACAATACTCATGTTGTAAAAGACTAACTATATTTTGCTCCTTCTTATCCTATCCCCCTTTATTCAATTTTCTCCCTTGACCCTGTCTCTTTTCGAAAGTGTTTGCTTTTGATTACCTCCTCCCCCTATCTGCCCTCCCTTCTATCATCCCCCGCCCCTTTTTTTTATCTCCTTCCTCCTTCTTTCCTGTGGGGTAAGATACCCAAT
>CM053624.1:310186949-310222088 GCA_028646595.1 Phalanger gymnotis
GAAAATCCATATTTTGCCTTGGAGCATGATACTCAGTTTTGCTGGGTAGGTGATTCTTGGTTTTAATCCTAGTTCCATTGACCTCTGGAATATCATATTCCAAGCCCTTTGATCCCTTAATGTAGAAGCTGCTAGATCTTGTGTTATTCTCATTGTGTTTCCACAACACTCAAATTGTTTCTTTCTGGCTGCTTGCAGTATTTTCTCCTTGATCTGGGAGCTCTGGAATTTGGCAACAATATTCCTAGGAGTTTTCTTTTGGGGATCTTTTTCAGGAGGTAATGGATTCATTCTTTCAATTTCTATTTTACCCTCTGGCTCTAGAATATTACAGCAGTTCTCCTTGATAATTCCTTGAAAGATAATATCTAGGCTCTTTTTTTGATCATGGCTTTCAGGTAGTCCAATAATTTTTCCATTATCTCTCCTGGATCTATTTTCCAGGTCAGACGCTTTTCTAATGAGATATTTCATATTGTCTTCCATTTTTTCATTCCTTTGGTTCTGTTTTATAATTTGTTGTTTTCTCATCAAGTCACTAGCTTCCACTTGCTCCAATCTAATTTTTAAGGTAGTATTTTCTTCAGTGGTCTTTTGGACCTCCTTTTCCATTTGGCTAATTCTGCCTTTCAAGGCATTCTTCTCCTCATTGGCTTTTTGGAGCTCTTTTGCCATTTGAGTTAGTCTATTTTTTAAGATGTTATTATCTTCAGTATTTTTTGAGGGTCTCCTTTAGCAAGTCCTTGACTTATTTTTCATGATTTTATCGCATCCTTCTCATTTTTCTTCCCAATTTTTCCTCTACTTCTCTTTCTTTTTCAAATCCTTTTTGAGCTCTTCCATGGCCTGAGACCAGTTCATGTTTTTCTTGGAGACTTTTGATGTAGGCTCTTTGACTTTGTTGACTTCTTCTGGCTGTGTGTTTTGGTCTTCTTTGTCAACAAAGAAAGATTCCAAAGTCTGAGTCTGAATCTGAGAGCATTTTCACTGCCTGTTCATGTTCCCAGCCAACTACTTGACCCTTGAGCTTTTTGTCAGGGTATGACTGCTTGTAGAGTAGAGAGTACTTTGTCCTAAGCTTGAGGGGTTGTGCTGTTGTTTTCAGAGCTATTTCTACACAGCAAGCTCTGCCACACCAGCACTCCTCTTCCCCCAAGAATCACCAACCCAGACCATGACTCAGATCTAAGCCGGCTCTGCACTCCTGCTCTGATCCACCATTTAATTCCTCCCATCAGGTGAGTCTGGGGCCAGAAGCAACTGTAGCTGTAGCTCTGTAAGCAGCCTCAGACCTGCACCACCTCCGCTGCTCCCCGTGCAGTGGCCGAACGTGACCTCTGTCCCTGCAGTTTTTCCCACTCACCTTCTTTGTTGTCTTTGGTGTTTGTGGGTTGAGAAGTCTGGTAACTGCCACAGCTCACTGATTCAGGGCACTAGGGCCTGTTCCACCTGGCTCCAGGTCTGGTTGGTCTTGGCACAGCCCACAGTGTGCTCTGCTCCACTCTGCTTCCAGCATGGTGCCATAGACCTTACCCAGTGACCATCCAGGCTGTCCTGGGCTGGAGCCCTGCTTCCCTCTGCTATTTTGTGGGTTCTGCAGTTCTAGAATTTGTTCAGAGCCATTTTTATAGGTCCATCTATAAATATGCTTCTAAATTTGCCTCAGTCCTCTATGTATTTGAAAAACAAGGCCTTTATCAGAAAAATTTACTGCAAAATATTTTCCCCCAATTTCCTCCCTCCCTTCTAATCTTGGTTGTATCGGTTTTGTTTGTGCAAAAACTTTTTAGTTTGACGCAATCAAAATTATTCATTTTATATCCCATAATGCCCTTTATCTTTTTATTTGGTCATAAATTCTTTCCTTATCCACAAATCTGACAGGCAAAATATTCCATACTCCCCTAATTTGCATATGACATCACTCTTAATGTCTAAATCATGTAACCATTTTGACCGTATCTTGATATCCAATATAAGATATTGGTCTATGCCAAGCCTTCTCAAACTTTTTCCATTCATGAACCCTTTTTGATTTAGGCAGTGTTCATTGGTATTGCAAGGCCTGGGGGCATGAGCAGTGCAAAGTGCACATGCTTTGTGTTCAGAACCAAGACTAGAGTAAAGTTGTTCAATGCAACACAGGCAAGCACTGCCAGAAACACCTCAGATTTATTATGTGCTTGATTTTTAATTAAGTTTTTCGAGTTCAGAAACCTGAGTTGAGACCCACAGTTTAAGAAGCCCTGGTTTAGATCTAGTCTCTTCCAAACTACTTTCCAGTTTTCCCAGAAATTTTTGCCAATTTGTGACTTCTTGTCCCAAAATCTTTGGGCTTGTCAAACACTAGATTACTATGGTCCTTTACTCCAGTGTATTGTGTATCTAATCTTTTCCATTGGTCCACCCTTCTCTTTCTTAACCAGTACCAGACTGTTTTGCTAATGACCACTTTGTAATACAATTTGAAATCTAGTAATGTTAAATCACCTTCCTTTACATTTTTTTTCCCCATTGATTCCCTTGATATTTTTGACTTTTTGTTTTCCCAAGTGAATTTTGTTATCATTTTTGCTAGCCCTCTAAAATAAATTTTTTGTAATTTGATTGGTGTGGCACCAAATAAATTAATTTAGGTAGAATTGTCATTTTTATTATATTGGCTTGGCCTATGCATGAGGAGTTACTATTTCTCCAATTGTTTAGATCTGAGTTTATTTGTGTGAAGTATTTTATAATTGTGTTCATATAGTTCCTGGATTTGTCTTGGCAGGTATACTTAGAAATTCATATTGTCCAAAATTATGTTAAATGGAATTTTTCTTTCTATCTCTTCTTTCTGGACTTTGTTGGTAGTATATAGGACTGCTGATTTATGTGTTTATTTTATATCCTGTAACACTGCTGAAGTTGTTAATTATTTCAACTAATTTTTAGTTGCTTCTCTAGGATTCTCTAAGTAAACCACTGCAAAGAGTTATAGTTTCATTTCATCACGGTCTATTCTAATACCTTCAATTTCTTTTTCTTCTTTCATTGCTATAGCTAGGATTTCTAGAATAATATTGTATAATAGTGATGATAATGGACATCCTTGCTTCACTCTTGATCTTACTTCTAGATTATCCTCATTACAGATAATGCTTGTTGGTGGTTTTAGATAGATACTATTTATTATTTCAAGGAAAGCTCCATTTATTCCTATACTTTCTAGTGTTTTTAATAGGAATGAGTGTTGTATTTTTTCAAAAGCTTTTTCTGCATATATTGAGATTTTTGTTGGTTTCATTATTGATATGGTCAAATATGCTGGTAGTTTTCCTAATATTGAACCAGTCCCACATTCCTGGTATAAATTCCACTTGTTTAAATTCTACTTGGTCATAGTTTATGATCATTGTGATATATTGCTGCAATATCCTTGCTAGTATTTTATGTAAAATGTTTTGCATCAATATGCATTAGGGAAATATATATATAGTTTTTTTCCTCTGTTTTTGTTCTTCCTGGTTTAGGTATCAGCACCATATCTGTGTCATAAAAGGAATCTGATCAGACTCCTTCTTTGTCTATTTCTCCAGTTTATAATATTGGAATTAATTGTTCTTTAAACATGTGGCAGTTGTGAATCCATCTGGTCCTGGGGATTTTTTCTTAGGGAACTCATTGATGACTTGCTCAGTTTCATTTTCTAAGGCAGGGTTATTTAAGCATTCAATTTCTTCTTTTGTTAACCCGGGCAATTTATACTTTTGTAAATATTCATCCATTTCACTTAGATTATCAGACTTGTTGGCATACAGTTGGGCAAACTAACTCCTAATAATTGTTTTAATTTCATTTCCATTGGTGGTAAATTCACCTTTTTCATTTTTGCTACTGGTAATTTGTTTTTTTTTTCTCTTTCTTTTTGAAAATCAAATTAACCAATGGTTTATCTATTTTATTGTGTTTTTTCTCATAAAACCAGCTTCTAGTTTTATTTATTAGTTCAATAGTTTTCTTACTTTCAATTTTTATTAATATCTCCTTTGATTTTCAGGATTTTTAATTTGGTATTTAATTGAGGATTTTTAATGTGCTTTTTTCCTAGCTTTTTAGTTGCATTTTTTAGTTGCAATTCATTGATCTGCTCTTTCTCTATTTTATTGATGTAAACATTTAGAAAGATAAAATTTCCCCTAAATACTGCTTTGGCTGCATCCTATAAATCTTGCTATGTTTGTTTCATTATTGTCATTCTCTTTAATGAAATTATTGATTGTTTTTACAATTTATTCTTTGATTCACTCATTCCTTAGGATTAGATTATTTAATTTCCAATTATTTTTAATCTATGTTTCCCCAGCTCTTTATTGAATATCATTTTTATTGTGTAATGGCCTGAAAAGCATTCATTTGGCTGTGAGGTTTTTAATGCTCTAATACATGGTCAGTTTTTGTAAAGATGTCATGTACAGCTAAGAAAAAGGCACACTCCTTTCTATTCTTAGTCTGTTTTCTCCAGAGGCCTATCATATCTAACTTTTCTAAACTTATAATCATCTCCTTAATTCTTTTCTTGTTTATTTTATGTTTAGATTTATCTAATTTTGAAAGGGGAGCCCTCACTAGTATAGTTTTGCTGCCTGTTTACTCCTATAACTCATTTAACTTTTCCTTTAAGAATCTGGATGCTTTGCCATTTGCTACATATATGTTTAGTATTGATATTACTTCATTATCTATGGTACCTTTTCACATCCCTGATTCTCTCTTTTAATTAGGTCTCTTTTTGTTTTTGCTTTTTCTGAGATTATAATTGCTACCCCTATTCCTTTGCCTTCTGGGATATAATATTCCAAGCCCCCCAGTTCTTTAATATGGAAGCTTCTAAATCTGTGGCTCCATAATATTTGAATTGTTTCTTTCAAGTTGCTTGCAATATTTTCTCCTTGACCTGGGAACTCTGGAATTAGGCTATAATATTCCTGGGAGTTTTCATTTCAGGATCTTTCAAGAGGTGATTAGTGGATTCTTTCAGTTCCTATTTTTCCCTCTGGTTCTGGGGATCAAGACAGTTTTCCTTGATAATTTCTTGAAAGTTGATGTCTAGGCTCTTTTTTTGATCATGGCTTTTGGGTAGTCCAATAATTCTTAAATTATTGCTCCTGGATCTATTTCCCAGATCGGTTGTTTTTTTCCAATAAGGTATTTTCTTCTATTTTTTCATTCTTTTGATTTTGTTTTATTGTTTCTTGGTGTCTCTTGGAGTCATTAGCTTCCATTTGCCCAATTCTAGCTTTTAAGGAATTATTTTCTTTGGTGATCTTTTGTACCTCTTTTTCCATTTGGCCAGCTCTGTTTTTTAAGTGGATTTTTGTGCCTCCATTACCATTCAGACAATTTTGTTTTTTTAAGGTGCTATCATCTTCAGAATATTTTTGTGTCTCTTTTACCAAGCTGTTGACTCTCTTTTCACAATTTTCTTGGATCACTCTCATTTATTTTCCAAATTTTCCCCTCTACCTCTCTTATTTGACCTTTAAGATCTTTTTTGAGCTCTACTAGGAATTCTTATTGGCCAGTGAACAATTCACATTTTTCTTTGAGGCATTACATGTAGCTGCTTTGACATCATTGTCTTCTTCTGAGTTTGTGTCTTGATCTTCCCTGTTACCATAGTAACTCATTATGGTCAGGTTCTTTTTGTTGTTATTGTTGTTTGTTCATTTTTCTAGCCTGTTTACTGACTTTTAACTTTATGTTAAAGTTGGGCTTTATTCCCAGTTGTGGAAGGGACACTGTCCTAAGCTTCAGGCCTTTCTAGCTACTGTTTTCAGAGCTAGCTCTGGTGGTCTGTAGATTTTTGTGCTTTCAAGATGGTATGATCTAGGGGGAGATGTGGTCATTGCTCTCTTGGCCTGTGCTCTGGTCTTTACCCAGGAAGGTACATTGCTCCCTTGTAGCCACTAATGATAGCATTCCTCCTGGCCCTGGGACTGTGACCAGGTCCCTCATTCTCCTGCAGCTGCTTCCCTTTATCTTGGAATTGAGACCAGGGTTCCTACACTTCCCTGTGAGCAACTGCAAACACTCCTCTCCACCCTGGAACCTGGACCTGGGCCCTGGCTCCTCTGTGGCCTCAAATGCTATTTTTCCTTTTGGCTCTAGTCTGTGACCCAGAACTGTGTATGGGCAATACAAAAGGGCGCTCAACCCAGCTCCAGCAAAGGGTCCTCTGCAATCTCCTGATTAGTTGTTTGCCATCCCTCCCCATTACACACACAGTATTGAGGGGCTTAGAGCTCCAGAAGCTGCTGCTGCTACCAATGCAGCCAGCCCCAAGGCACGGGTTGATCTGCCTGCACTGCACTCCTGGGCTCACCACCACTCTGGTAAGACAGACATTTCCTGTTGATTTCCTGAGTGGTCTTGGGCTAGAAAATTGTTTTGCCCAGCCCTTTGCTGATTCTGCTGCTTCAGAATTCTACCTGAGCCTCTGTTTTAGAGTTATTTGGAGGGGAATTTAGGAGAGATTGGCTGAGTGTTTCTCTACTCTGCCATCTTGGTTCCACCTCTACACATCATAGACTCTTATTCAATTTGCTTATAGTCCACTAAAGTCCTTATATCTTTTTCATATGAACTGATGTTTAGGCACATCTCTCTCATCCTGTACTTCTGCAGTTGACTTTTTAAAAACTAAAATGTAGGATTGTATATTTATTCCTATTAAATTTCATCTTATTAGATTTAATCCAACATTCTAGCTTGCTGAGGAATCTTTAGATCCTGACTTTGTCATGCAACATGTTAACCAAATGTTTCTATATGCTTCCCCCAAAATGGTTTTTATGTTTTTAAATACAATAAAACTTTATTTAAAAGTATAAAAACCATTCTTAGCTTCCAGAAGGCCCTACAAAAACAGGGTCCTACAACCATAGTTTGCCTACCTGTGGGATCCAAATTGATTCATTATGAATCTGTCAATCTACTTACTAGTAAATATTCCTCTTGGGTAACACACATGCATACACACACACACACTCACATGCTTATGGAGCCATAGTTGGAGGTTTCCCAACAAGGTCTAGATTTATACTAACTTCATTGATTGGCTCCCCCCAATGGGGGGAGAAGTCATGGAAGAACTTTGGCCTTTGATCCAAGATTGCCACTGCTCCATCCCCTACTTATTCCAGCCCTGACCTTCCCATCTTGGCCACTATTCACTGAACCTACTTCTGTTCATAGGAGAGAGGAGGGATTTCTTTTTCCATTGATCCTTTGGGCAGGGAGGAAGGGAATATGCATTTATTAAGCATGTACTATGTGCTAGGCACTGTGCCAAGTGATTATGTAAATATTATCTAATTTGATAATATTCGTAGATGAGGTCATGGACCTCATTGGCAGATGAGGGCTTGGACTAGACTATTTGGTGGTTGGAGACGGAACTGGGGCAACAAAGCAAACCATTAAAAATAATAATAAAATTTTAAAAAGCAAACCATTAATAACTGTCCTTCAGGTCTGGTCATTCAGCCAGTTCAATTATCTCTCTATCTTGTCCACAAGGAAAATGTGAGACTTCGTCAAATATCTTTTTAAAATTTTTATGTAAACTGTATCTACAACATTCTCCTAATCTACCTGTCTAGTAACCTTGTCACAAAAGGGAAATGAGGTTGGTCTGTCACGGCCCGTTCTTGGAGTCCAGTGACCACAGCTTCCTTTTCTAGATGTCATTTACTCCGGTAATACTTCCTAGAATTTTGTCAAGAACCAAAAAACAAATTCATTGGCTTAGTTTGCAGTCTCTACTGTCTTTCCTTAAAAAAAAAAAATCAAGCTCTTTATTCTTCTCCAATCCTAAAGTATCTATTCTTCACTATCTTTCAAAGGTTACTTACTGACAGAAGCTCAGCAGTTCTCTCATCTAATTCTTTCAGAGTCCTGGAATATGGCTTGTTTGGATGAGCTCACTTGAATCCATGAAGGACAGCCAGGGCTCTCTCACTATCTCCCTACTTATCTTGGCTTTTAACTCCCTACCATCTTTTCAGTCCTTGGGCCTGTTAGAGAAAACAGAAGCAAAAATAGAGTCCAGTAGCAGTTCTGCCTTCTCTTTGTCTTCCAAACAGGAATACTATCCCTTCTTTGATCTTTCTCTTTCCCTCTGAAAGCTCTGTTTGAAAAGCCACTCCTACACAGTGTTATAAAACATGTCTTTTCAACCTGGAGTCCACACATCTCCAATGGGATGAGGAGAGATTTCAGGGAGTGGGCGAGTCTTAGATGGGGAAAAAAAATGCATCCTTGCTTCCACTAACTTAAATTGACATTTCCTTTAATTATTTAAAAAACATTATTCTGAAAGGAGGTCCATAGGATTCACCGACTGACACAGCTATCTATCATCAACAAAAAAAGTTAAGAACCTTCAATATAGAGGCTGTGACCAGAGGATCACAGGAGAGATGTTAGCTAGCTGCAATAGCAATTGTCATTCTGTTAGGTAGTTCTCCCTACAGAGGGAGAGAGAGACAGAGAGACAGACAGAGATATAGAGACAGAGAGAGACAGAGACACAGAGAGAGACAGAGACAGAGAGAGAGAAAGGATAAAGTATGAGGAAGACTGAAAACGTAAGGAGAAACTTTTTCTCAGAACTATCTTAACTATTATTTTTGTGAAGAAACATAAAGAGAATTTTAAGAAGCATGGGTCTGCAGAGATTTTTTAATAAGAACTTGAGGAAAATTTTAATGGTTGTTTTCCTGTCATGGGTGAAGATAAATTGGAGAAGTCAGAAGGCGATATTGATCTTTCTTTATGAAACTATTGTACCCTTTATATTTCAAAGAGATTCTTTGGAAGAAGGGTGTTTTTCTTTTTTTTTATCTGAAAGAACTAAATGGCATGGGTCTGTGTTCTCAAAAGAGAAGAGATGTCATCTCTAGTTACAGTGAAGCTTTGAGGCCACTCTGGCTTTGATCTTTAACACAAATAAAATATTTTTTTTTAATTATCTATATCTTCGTTTTACTATTGAGTTGACTGTTAATGCATTATTGATTAACTGCATTTAATATTTATTTAAGCCTAGATTAAGGGATTTAATATAAAGCTCTGAGTAACTACTATTGGGAAAGGGAGTTTCCTCAGTTTATTAAATAAATAATTTCTGATGAACTCAGGTCAGAGCTCTGAGCTTAGCTGATTAGTTTAGAGATATGTAGAGATTTTATTAATTAATGAAGAAATACACATTTCTCTAGAGTTTTAGATGATGAAATAAATATGGGAATGAGCAGTGCTTCAATATGGACTGAGAAATGGTTGACAAGTGAGTTTGGTGGTTCATGTAACCCTGTGATAGATGGGTTGTCCTTCCTAACCCTACTATACCTCAATACAGGCAGCTAGGTAGCATAGTGGAGAGAGTACTGGCTCTGAAGTCAGGAGAACCTGAGTTAAAATCCAGCCTCAGATACTTACTATTTGTGTAACCTTGGGCAAGTCTCTTAACCCCTATGTCTCAAAAAGACGAGAAAGAAGAAGAAAAGGAAGGAGAGGAGGAAGAAGAGGAAGAAGAAAAAGAGGAAGAAGAAGAGGAGGAAGAAGACAAGGAAGAAGAGGAGGAACAAGAAGAAGAGGAAGAAGAAGAGGAGGAAGAAGAAGAGAAAGAAGAAGAGAAAGAGGAAGAAGGAGGAGGAGGAGGACATGTTCAAATCCAATCTATACCTGAGCAGAAACCAAGAGCTCAAAGGTTGGCTGCAGAGGCAAGACTCACCTTCTGAGAATAGTCATGAAATACGATAGGCCAGTGTGTTTAGGTTTGTGAGAGATGCAGGAAGAAACCAGAGACAGGGGAGGGCTCAGCATGGCCTGCTATGGTCAAGGGACAGACCATAGGAGGTTGCACTTGAGCTTGGCCTTGAAGGACTCTGAATATTAGGATACACATCTGGACCAGCATGATAATAACAATAAAACCAGCAGCTCTTGTTGATAGAACTGAGAGTGTTAAGTTTTACAAAGTACTTTTCTCATAAGCCTATGAGATAGGCAATATTATTACCTCCCCTTTTAATGAATTATTACCCCCATCAAAGGAGGAAGTGATTCTCAAAGGTGTTAAATGACTTACCCGAAGCCACAAACACAACTGTAAGTTGGCAGCTGGGTAGCCAGGAAGACTTGAGTTCAAATGTGACCTCAAAACCTTACTAGCTGTGTGATCCTGTGCAAGTCACTTAACCTCTGTTTGCCTCAGTTACCTTATTTGTAAATTGGGGGTAATAATATACCTCCCTCCCAGCGTTGTTGTGAGGATCAAATTAGAACTTTGTAAAGCAATCTGTAAACCTTAAAGTACTACATAAATATTATTGTTATTATTGTGTCAGGGCAGGAATCTGGAGCTTGGTTTCTTAACCCCAACTTGAGTGCTTTTTCCATTGCACCTAACTGCCTTTCCACTCCTGGCATCATGAGGCAGTGAAAACAGCCTTTGACTGAGAATCATGAGATAACACTTCTAGTCCCTCTGCTCTGAAACTCACTAGCCAAGCAACCCAAAACAAGCCATTTCCCTTCTCTGGGTCTCAGTTTCCCTGTTTGTAAGATGCGAAGGTTGTGGGGCAGGGTACTCAATGTCTTAGAGTCTCTGACTGTGATTCCAAGTAGGGGAGGATAGCATGGCATGAGGGTAGGTTTGGGAAGCTTTGTGTGAGGAGTGTAGCCTTGGTTGCCTCTATGGGGCCTGCAAAGAGTCCCTGGTAAGAGGGAGTGACTGGCAGGAGCCGAGCAAGCTGAGATTCTCAAGTGCAGGTAATTGGATCCCCTGGAACAAGGCCACCTGCCTGAGGGGCCTTTCCATTAACAGCCTTCATTAGAGGGGAGCCGGATCCAGCGTCTGGATGAGTCAGTTAAAGGCCCCTTGAGGAAAAACAGGGTGATTTTTGGGTACCTCTGGGCCAGCCTGGGCAGGGATAGGCATGGCTTTGTTTGCTGGGCTCTAACCAGAAACAGGACACAGTGAAGTGAACTGACCTGTTTCTTCCCTGTCATTTTTTATACACACACTTGAACATATTCATACACTCTCATGGTTATCTACTCCCAACAGGCTGACATGCTCACGTACACAAGTACACACATTTACAGCACACACTGAGGCATGCATACACAGGGACAAAGACCAGCGCAGACTCACATGTATGTATCTCCCTACACCTACAGTTACTAAGCAGGGGTTTGTGTCAGGGTATGGGAGCATGAAACTACAGAGAAATGCCAAGGATTACATCATCAGGGAAGGGAGTCATGAGGCAGGCTTGCCTTCCATGCCGTCCTGTGCCCTGGCTGTGTGACCTGGGGCAGGTACCTGATCTCTCCATCTGGGTTACATGGGGATGGGGATGGTGGAAAGATAAGGTTGCAGAAGGCTGAGGGCAAGCTTCAGCAGGCCCCCAGATGTCACCCACATTATTCCTGGCCTTGTTATCCCTCTGTCTTCCAGGCTCGCATGCCCCCAGCCTGTAGTATTGGCTGCCAAAGCACCCAGTTCATCCAGAGATGTCAGCCTCCCTGGTCTTTCAGCCCACCCAAATCATTTTGGGCCTGTCCCTGATGCACGGATCAAACATGATGAGGGGGTCAGATTAGCCCAGCCCTAGAATCACAGAGTATTAGAGCTGGAAGGGATCTCAGAATACCGGCAAGCAGAGCTGGGAAGAGACTTCTGAGACTCGCCTATGGTCACACATCTGGGAAGCGTTGGAGCCAGCACTTGAACCCAGATCTTCTGCCTCCAGCACTCCCAGTTTTCGTGGGTTACCTTTGGGTCGTTTTTGGTCCCTCCCTATGACTGCTCAAGCCTTCTCCATAATGGCAGAAAGGATGCTTTAGTTGGGTCTGTGGCTACTGTGGCTGTAGGGAGCTGATTACTGAGGCAAAGAATAGGTCAGGATCCTTAGGAAGGAGTTTTCAGGACTAGGGAAGATCAGGGATGCACTGGCTTTGGTCCTCAATTCAATAAAAAATTTTATTAGATGCCTATAATAGACACAGGGTCCATGTTTTTGTGTATGTGTATGTATACATACATACATCATACATATGTGTGCATACATATATATTCATCCATATATATGGATATATTATATGTGCCCATGTATTTTGTCAGTTCACTGAAGTGTCACTTCACTGTGTCCCGTTTCTGGTCCATGTATTTTTATACACATGAGGTGCTCTGATCCAAGGGAATACAAAGACAGATGCATAAAGACAGAGAATGACACCGCTTTCAACAAGCCTACAACCAAATAGGAGGAAAGATATGTGTACAAATAAACTGTTACACGAGGGAGGGAGCATAAAGGAGAGATTCTGGCAAATCTCTGAGAGAAATTTCAAGAGGGGAAATTAGAGAGGGCTTCATGGAAGAGGTGGTGCTTGAGCTGGGTCTTGAAAGAAGGGAGAGACTCCAATAGACTTTACAACTGATTGAATATAGGTAGTGATTAAAAGAGAAGAGTCAACAGCTTCATTCACTCTTGACTTTTCACTTCTTGGCAGATGACAGCAACAGTTGTATCTCCAGTCCTGACCTCTGTCCAGAACTCTGGTTTCCTATTTCCACTGGCTCACTCGATCCCCCCATCTGGATTTCTTGCCTTTAAACTTCATGTATTCCAAAATGAATTTATCATCTTCCTCCCCCTAGACTTGATCCTCCCCATAAAACTTCCCTATTTCTGTTACTGGTACCATCATCTTCTGAGGAGCTGGGGTTTGAAACATTCACTTATAAGGAAACTGAGGCTCATAGGGGATCAATGACCAGATACTAAGGGTGGTAATGGGATTCTATCACCGGTCTCTCCTGACTCCAAATCTAGTGGGGAGGGAGGGGAAGAAAAGAGAAAAGAGGAAGAAGGGAGGAGAGAAAGAAGAAAAGGGGGGGAAAAGAGAGAAGGGAAAAAGAAGAGAAATAAAATGAGATAGGAGAGAGAAAAAAGGGAAGAAAGAGAGGAAGGAAAATGAGAGATGGAGGGAAGAATTGGAGAGAAGAGAAAGAGGGAAGGAAGAATTAGAAAAGGAAAGGAGAAGGAGAAGGGGTGTGTGTGTGTGTGTGTGTGTGTGTGTGTGTGTGTGTGTGTGTGTGTGTGTGTGTATAAAAGAGGTAGTTACATAATCCCCCAGCTGGGCTCAAAGGGAAAAAAAAAAACTGATTTGGAGAGGGTGGAAACAGCTCTCAGGAAGACATGATTATATAACAGTTGTATCAGCTTCAAGGAGGTAACTTCCAGTCGACAGATGAAGAAACCTTGGGGCTGTGGGTACATAGGAGAAAGATTGACTGATAAAGGAGAAAAGAAGAACCAAAAGACAGACAACCAGAGACTTCACACAGAGACAGATAAAAATGAATTTTCGTTTAAGCATCCTAGGCATTCGTTTAAGCATGCCACCCCTCATATATAAAAACAAGAGGAAAGCCGAGCACATCTTTTCCATTCTAAACAGGCAAGGGATTGGACAACCAAAGTAGGATGGGCTGAGGCCCACTTCCAGAAAGACCCTTCTGACACTTCACACTTTTCCATTTAAAAAAGCACTTTACTCACAACCCTCCTTTGAGATATGAAGTGCCAAGATTTTCATCCGGAACTTATACTCAAGGAAGCTGGGGGCCAGGGACTGCCCAAGGTCATATAACTAGTAAGTGAGAGATCCAAGACTTGAACCCAGAACCCCAGTGTTCTTCCTAATGTCCCACAATGCCTCTCTCTCTCACAAGATTGATCCAAATGCAAGGACAGGCAGCTCTAAGGGGCTGTGCAATGTCTGCCCTTGTACATCATCAAAGAGAGAACAAGTAGCCATTGATCCTGGTTGGGGAGGGGGCTTAGAGGGGAGAGTAAGACTTATCTGTCTGCTCCCAGGTGACCTTATGTCTATAAATAATCCTATTGCCATCTACTCCCCGCTACTGACGTCTACTCCCCACTACTGACACCTTCCCTACATATCACCCCCTCCTCCCATACTCCCAAGACTACCTTTATCCTAGGGATTACTCTCTCCCTCTGCCTCCCTAGAGCCTCCTCTGCCTTTTAGATGCAACAAGGTGGTACAGTGGATAGAGTCCGGAACTTGGAGTCAGGAAAAGCTGAGTTCAAATACAGCCTCAGGCATTTACTAGCTGTGGGGCCCTGGACAAGTCACTTAATCTCTACATACCTACCTTTCCTTATCTATAAAAGGCGGATAATAATATTTACCCTCCAGATCTGTTATGAGGAGAAAATGAGATATTTATAAAGTGCTAGCTATCATTAGTCTTTCTTCACCCTACTCCACACCATTCTTTTCCTCCATCTTCCGACCTGGAGCCCTTGAAGTATGTATGACCCATCACTACAGCCTTTGGTTATACACTGTCGTGCCTTAGTCTCTAACTGTTCCATGTGTATGCATCTTTCCCCCACCCCCTCACCCCCATAACAGATCATGAATGCCTGAAGGTAGGACTCAGATCTACTTTCTTTCTAACACAGACTATAACTTCTCTGAAGGTACAAGCCAAATCCTCTCTCCCAGTTACCCCACAATGTAGTCCAAAGTGGTTGAATTATTTGAATTCATACCACATACTTCCATTGGGCTGAAATAAACGACCACATTTTACTAATCATAACTTCAAATAGTGTGGATTTGAATTCAGGCAATGACTTCAGGGGATTCATTATTCCTACTAACAAGGACCTAGCTATAAGTATTTAGTGTACTGAAGGCATCTGTAACCCTAAGGTACACTCCTCTGCCAACCCAGGGATCAAGGTTCTTTCCTTTACGCCATATCCTGATCACACCAAGCATTTAAGACACAGATTTTATGCCTCTTCAGTTCTTAACACCAAGTCCCACTGAGCTACTCCAGCTCCTGTGTCTGATGGTACCTAGAAATTTCCCTCCTAGCCCAGTACATGGCTAGCAGAGCTGACTATCCCCTCCCTGCTCCAAATCTCACTCCCCTATCTCATCTCCTCTATCCCTGGCCCAAACCATCTACTAACATCTGGCAGCATCTGCTGGGCTGTATGCAAAGACGTGATTTTAATCCTGCTCAGTTAATTAGGGAAGATAATGAACTGGCTCTTCTAGCTAATCAGCCAACTCATGGGGTGGGGTGGGGGTGTGGGGGTAGAGAAAAAACAACAAGGATGTTGTATGATAGCCCCAGGGTACAAGTCTAAATGATGATGTTCTCAAATGCTTGGTGGGGTAGCTAAAAGATCCTTGAGCTAGAAGTTAAGAGATCCAGGTCCAGATTCTGCCTCCATTTCCCTACTGTGCCATGTAGGTGACTGTGCCCATAGTTCACATTCTCCCAGGGCACCCAGGCTTCTGGTACCAACACACACATCAATCTAGTATCTCTTGGTCCACTCCTACTAACAACCACCATCACCAAGGAAGGATTGGCACCCAGCTGGCTCTGATATCCCTTGGTTCTCAGCCCCAGTCTTGGTGCTGGTCATCACTCCAGAGAGTATTAAGGGGAGTCACTAACCCAGCCCCAGATCTCCAGGGTGTTCCTTTTTCTAATACTCTCAACAAAGTTACCATTCAGTTTATTTTTCCCCCGGGGAACAGTCCTTCTGATAACCATAGCATACTAATATGAACACTGATATGTTACTCCTAAGCAGCTAAGACAGGTACATTTTAACAGGAAGATTTCCGGAGAAGACAATGACTCTCTCTAATGCTAAAATTTCCAGGTCAGGTAGCCGAGAGAAACAGAGATGTTTGGGGTGCCAGCTTCTATGTGTACAAGCAAGGCTGGCTATGGTCTGCTTACCTCCCCAGAAACATGGGGCAGCCCTTGACTCTGTCTTCCCCTGAGACTGGGAGATCCCTGAGGGTAAGGACTGGTTTTCCTTCTCTCTGACTTCCTTCTGGGCTCTCACTGGTGCCCGCCCTAAGCTCTCCCCTACTCAAGGAAGACTGATTGGGGAAGGAGACAATTTCTCACCTTCAGTCCCATTTTCCATTTGTTCAAGCTCCAAGCACCTTTCCTGCTCCAACGCCATGCCCTGAAGGATGATACATTCTTCTTGCAGGAGGGTGGCTACCTACAAGATACAAAATAATCCAGGTTAGTGGCCCAGGAAATCCTAGCCCCTGGCCTCTGTGAAGAAAGGGCCAGCTCCCTCTCCTCCCCCAACCCAAGGCCCAACAGGCCTGACACTAACTTGCTACGTGACCTTTGGCAAGTAACTTGGTCTCTTGGGGCCTCAGTTTTCCCATCTGTAAAATGAGGGAGTCAGATTGGATGATCCAACTCTAGCTTTCTGTGATTTTATAATTAGAGAGATTAAATACAGGCTGACAGAAAAAAAATGAAATTCCTGGTATATAATAGATGTTTAATTAATGCTTTTTGACTAATTGACTCTAATGCAGGAGTGGGTTTTGAACTATATATTGTCTTGCGTCATCTGGTATTGATAAGGAGATGCCCATGGCACATCTCACCCTGACATCATTCAGTTGTTTCAGTTGTGCCTGACTCTTCATGACCCAACTTGGGGTTTTCTTGGCAAAAGTACTGGAGATTTCCTTCTCCATCTCATTTGACAAATGAGGAAACTGAGACAAACAGGATTAAGTGACTTGCCCAGGGTCACACAGCTACTAAGTATCCGAGGCCAGATTTGAACTCAGGAAGATGAGTCTTCCTGACTCTAAGCCTGGTGGGTGGATCAGCTGTGCTACCTATGACTCATCTGTAAAAGGGAGCTAAGAACAAGTCTTGCCCCTCCTTGCCTTCTTGCATGGCCTGTGTTGTCCCCCTCTTTCTTTAAAAGCACACAAGCACTTTTCACTGAGGTCAGGAGGACTTTGAAATCCCTTGGTCTGTTGCCTTCAGTTTCCTTGGTGTCTGGCACAGCTGGCATTGTCTTGGCAAATTTATAAGAATAGCTTGCTGTTTTCAGAGCTTCTGCATTCTGTGATGGGTTGGGAGGCAATCCCTGCTAAAGGTGCAAGCATTCCTTGTGATATCAGGCCGCATTTTCTCCAAGCTGGCACAGTTTGAGCTCAGACCTGCGTCATTCACTAACTCACCTAACCCAGGAAATAGGTCCTCTCTCCCAATGTTGTCTAGGAAATCCTTTCTTACATTTTCTCTTTTCATTTGACGAGCATTTATAAGTTCCTATTCT
Organism: Phalanger gymnotis; assembly: GCA_028646595.1. Taxonomy (NCBI): domain Eukaryota; kingdom Metazoa; phylum Chordata; class Mammalia; order Diprotodontia; family Phalangeridae; genus Phalanger; species Phalanger gymnotis. Next base: position 310,204,178 of record CM053624.1, read on the forward strand.
TTGCCAAGTACTGGGCTAGGCCCTAAAGATGCAAAAATAGTGCCTGCCAACCTACCAGTACTTGTACATACTGTACTTGGATAAATGATTGTGAAATAGATACAAGTTATTTCAAGGGGCAAGGAAAGCACTAGTAATTAGGGAGGAAAGACCCCATTTGTGAGGTGGCGTTGAACAATGCCTTGGGAGTAGGGAAGGATGCCACAAGGTAGAGGTGAGGAGGAAGAGTATTTCAGCATGGTGGGGGATAACCTGTGAAAAAAATGGAAACGACAAATAGGCCAGTTGGACTGGAATGGAGAGTTCATGAAGGAGGGGTAATGTGTAATCATTCCAGAAGGAGATGGTGGATCCAGGATTTGAAGGGTTTTAAGTTTCAAACTTTATTCTAGGGGTAATAAGGAGCCATTGAAGCTTCCTGACCAGGTCATGACATGATCAGATCTGTGCTTTAGGAATATCAGTTGGGTGGCTATAGGGGATGATAGAGAGGCGAAAGTCTACATTCAGAGACATCAATTATGAGACTGTAGTAACAGCCTAGGCAAGAGGCGATAAGAGCCTGAATCAGGGTGGTGATGGTGTAAGAGGAGAGAAGGGGAAGGATGTGAGGTATGTCGTGGAGGTTGAATCAGGGAGATTTGGCAATGGACTGGTCACGGCAAATAAGGAAGACGTGAAGCTGAGTGCCTGGAAAGACTTCGATGCCCTTGGCAGAAACAAGAGGAGAAAGAAAGGGGTTAGGGAGACAGATAATGAATTCGGTTTTGGACATGTTAAGTTCAAGATACTTCTGGGATGTCTTAGAGGAGGAGGAACTGTCCAACAGCTAGCTGGCAATACAGGACTGATACTCAGGAGAGGGATGAGGGCTGGATATATAGGAAATTATCTGGAAATATATGTATATATATATATATGTATATATATTGCATATATATACATATATATATATGTGGAGGAGAGAGTGTCCAGGAGAGTTATATCACATGTTGCAGAGAGACCAAGAAGGATGAGGGTTGAGGAAAAGCTGTTGGATTTATCATTGAACAGATCTTTAGGAAGCTAGAAGAGACCAATTTTTGTTGAGTAGAGGGATTGGAAGTCAGGGTTTGAGGGGCTGAGAAGTATGTGGATATTTGTGTGGAAGTGGAGGCAACAATTGTAAACAGCTTTTTTTTTCTAGAAGTTCGGCTATGAAAGGAAGGAGTAGCATAGGATGACAGCTCAAGGTCATAGCTGGGTCTGGGCATGGTCATGAGGAAGAAGGAGCCGGTACATGTCTGGACAAATCGAAGATTAGTGATGGGATCAAGGGCACACACAGGTGGAGAGGTTGGTCTTGGTAAGGAATAAGAATGTCTCTTCTTCTGAGATTAGAGTAAAGGAAGAGAAAGAGGAAAGACAACAGGGAATTTGAGGCATTGGACTGGGAGGAGGGGAAGTCAGCTCACAACAGATGGTCTCGATTTTCTCAGCAAAGTATGAGGCAAGGCACTAACTTCTGAATGCTTCAAAAACTGCTAAATCTTAATAAAGTCTCAGCAAATGGGCAACTATGTGGAAGATGGACTGGTGAGAAGAAAGGCTAGATGCAAAGATTCCTCAATCAATAGCTGCTGAGAATTAGGTTAATTTGAGAAGAAATCCAAGGGTGGAGGCTGCATGGTAGGTCATGGGGAGTGTCTTCTGACTCCTATCTGGTTTCTCCTTTCTCAATGTTCTCTCTCCTGGATATGTCTTGTCTTTTCCATTATGATGGGACTCCCTAAGGCCAGGGCTCGGCTTCCTCCCATCAGGGGTCCCCTATCCCCACCCCTGCATAGCTCAACTCTGAATACGTGGAAAGACTCCTTCTCTAGCCCTTGAGACATACAGCACGCCAGCACATTCTCACATCAATGCTCATTACATTATATCACACCACATATACCATATCATGCCATGTCATATCATCCTATATCATATCATACCTTATCATCCCATGCCACACCATTCCACACCATACCATATCATGCAATACCATGTCATCCCACTTCATACCATATTATGCCATGCCATACCATACCATACCATACCATACCATACCATACCATACCATACCATACCTTATCATGCCATGCCATATCATTCTATATCATACCATATCATAGATGAGTCAGTAAAGAAAAGGGATATTATACTATTTTAGGTTTTGAGGCAATGAGAATTGTGCTAGCTTTCCCTCAGCTGTGAGGGTGTGGGTAGTTAATTAGCCAATCAGTGATGAATAAGCCAGAGTGGAGTAGAAATAGTTGACAGCAGAAGCTGACGACTACTGGTATAGAGCCTGGTTCATGGAAACTTCATGACCATGGGCATTCTCTGAGCCTCAGTTTCCTCCATTGTGAAATGAGGATATGGTAGGTCCCTTCCAGCTCTAACTCCTCTGCTCTATGAGCTAAGATTTCTTTCTGGATGGGTCAAGGCTGGGGACTGGCTGTCACTAGGGTAGAACAGGTGGCACTTTGCCCCAAGGCATAGAAGCTTAGCACTATCCTGGGGTGCATTCCTCCTACCACACCCCTTGGGTTCTTTCTTGCCCTCCCTTAACGACTAAAGCCTCGTCCCAGGATAACCCCCCTCCTCTGGATCCTCCCATTCCCACTTCCCCAGGAGCAGCCAATTCTTTAGCAGTATAGAAACTTTCAAGTGTCCCAGGGCAGATATTCTCTTCAGCCACTGTAGCCCAGGTGAGCTTCTCCCACCCCATTCCTTGACCTTCCCGCACTTGCTTCAGGTACAAATATTCCTAGTTCACACTTTGCCCCCAAATACTCACTGACATAGTTCTGTGCCTTTTAATGCTGGAGAAATACTTATCTCAGCAGAAAGACCACTTGCTCTAGTATCAGAAGACTTGGGTTCCAGTCCCACATCTGATACCACCTGGGTAACCTTCGACAAGTCACTCTGGGCCTCAGTTTCCTTATCTACAAAATGGGGGAAGGAGTTGGACTCCACGGCCTCATACACCTATGTTCCTAGGCTTCTCCTTTCTCTCTGTTCCATCTCCTGGCTGTATCCTGCCCTCTTCATTATAATGGAACAATGTCCATGTCTCTTTCCATCAATGAATATTTCCCCCATTATCCCCATACAGCCCTGTTCTGGATGAGCTAAGCTTCCCCCCTCTGCCTCTACACCTTCAGCACATACAGCCTCTGAGGCTCCTCACGTGCTCACATTTATAGTTATGAGATAACACATAAGCATCTTCACAAACCTCAAAGTACTATATAATGCTAGCTTTTATTATTATTATTATTTATTATTAGAAGGGGCATCAGAGATCATCTGGTCCAACCTCCCCATTTTACAGAAGTAGAAACTGAGTCTCAGAAGGAGAATTCAGTTCTTCAGACTTAATCTCTGCCTACTTTCTTTGGGCCTCTCCACATGATTAGTTTTAATAGTCTGGGGCTGAGGCATTCCCCACCTCTAGCCTTCCTCACCAACCCACTGGATTATGGCAACAACTTCCTCACGCATATCTCCAAGTCCTCTCCCAGCAGAACAGTGGAAAGAACAGTGCATTTGGGATCTAAATATCCAGCCAGGAATGGGGAACCTACAGCCTCAAGGCCACGTGTGGCCCTCTAGGTCCTCAAGGGCATCCCTTTGACAGCTGTCCTAGAGGCCACATGTGACCTTCTAGGTCCTCAAGTGTGGCCCACTGATGTCCATCCTAGAGAGCCTAGAGTGGCCTCAAGGCTGCAGGTTTCCCAACCCTGATCTAAACTGAAGCACAGACTATGACATTTACTGGCTCTCTGCCATCGGGTAAGTTACTTCCCCATTATAAGGCTTCAGTTTTCTCCTTTATAAGATGGGGAAGACTGATACGGTGGCAAAAAGACATGACTTTGGGCATGTCAGTTAAACTCCCCAGGCCTCAGTTTCCTCAGGTGTAAAATGAAGTGATTGGACTAAATGATCCCTAGTACTCAATTCTAACATTCTATGAACCTGTGATTTCCAAACTTCCCAAGGATTTCTTCTTTCTCTCCATTCTCTCGTCTAGATGCATCCTATCGTCTTCTTCATCGAAATTAATGGGACGGACGTATCTGTCTCCTTCCATCAAGGGATCTTCTCCTCATCATCCCCACACAGCCCTGTTCTGAATAAGACCTTATTCACTCCTCTCCCACTCCAGACTTGAACTTGAGACCAAGGCAGAGACACATTGGGACCCTCCCTGGAGGGAAGTTTATACCGGAGACAGATTTTACATGAGAAAGAGATATAGAGACAGGGAGATAGTGGAGAGCCAACCCAAGAATAATAAGACTGAAGAACAGACAAAGCAGAATCCATTAGGACACGGAAAGCTGCCTGAGGGCACTTCTGTTGGATGGCCCAACCTCTTGGAGACTCAACTCCCTCATCTGCCAAATATTGAGTATAATTCGTTGGCCTCCTCCTCCTAGATTTCACCTCTAATCCTGGAAATTTAGCATCTATCCTCAACCCAAAATATCTACTGTGAAGATTAAATGAGATCAGAGATTCAGAAGGGAATGTCAGGGTCATTTGGTCCAACTTCCTGCCCAGTGCAGAAATAATAATGGATTTATATACATTATTGTTATTATTATTATTATTATTATTATTATTATTATTATTATTATTATTTTTGAGGCACTAGAGGTTAAGTGACTTGCCCAGGTTCATGCAGCTAGTTAAGTGTCTGACTCTGAATTTGACCTCAGGTCCTCCTGACTCCTGCCTATAGCTCTATTCACCATAGCACCGCCTAGCGGCCCCACTTTCATTTGATCTTCACCTTTTTATTATCTCCATTTTACAGGTAATGAAACTGAGGCTCAGAGTTAAATGATTTACTCAAGGCCAATACTATCAATACAAAGATTATCATTCTCATTTCACACATGTGGAAACAGGACCCAAAAAGGGAAGTAATTTGCTTACGGTCACCATCTAGTCCAGAGGTCAAAGTGTAACCAAGTCTTCCAGGTCTGTTTCCAGACTTCTATCCCCCTCTCTACCTACACTGACTTCACAGCTTCCCCAGGAGAAAGTCATCCCATCTTTGCTTGAATTCTTCCAGTGTTGGAGAGCTCATTCCCATTTCATACAACACTCATTGTTAGAAAATTCTAACCCTGCGCCCCAGTAACTCAGGTCCACTACTTCAAGCCTTCTTCTCTCTGAGGCCAAGTGGAACAAAACCAATCTCTCTTCTAACTCTGAGATTCTGTTATTTTAGTGTGATGCACTTGTTAAAACAACAAAACTAACCCGAATGTAGACTACATAAATAGAATCAACCGTACTTCCCTATTCAGCAGAAAGGTGGGGGGCTAGAAGTGTGGAGTGTTGCATGCACGTCCTATGAAGTCAGTTTTGCTTAGCCACTTCTTTTTTTGTTACAAGAGAGGGGGTGGGGCAATATCAGGAAACCACTGCGGTTACATCAGTGACTTTTAAATAAATAAAATGTCCAGAGCAGGAAGGTGATTGTCCAGTGGTCCTTTCCCCTTGCTCAAACTGCAGGGTGCTCAGATTCTGGGTGCCGCACTTTAGGGAGGACGTTGATAAAGGGAGTCTATCCAGTGATGAAGAGGGCGCCTGAAACTATGTTATATGAGAAAGAGTTGAAGGAACTAGGATTGTTTAATCTGGAGAGAGGCTGTGGGGCTGGGGAGGGGGTGGGTTAGGGGGTGGGAATGAGAGTCTGAAAAGCTGTGGAAATAGAAATCGATTTTTTTAAATTTATTAATACTTTAATTAATAGATTACTCCAAAAATAGAACTAGAAACAGTTGCTATGGAAAGTGTAAGTATAGTAGGAAGAGTCACAAGCACTGGGTTCTACATAACTTCGGACGAGTCTTCTACCCTCTTTGGGACTCAGTTTCCTTAGCTGTAAAATGATAAGTTTAGACTGGTAACTCCGATATTCTGTGTTCTATGTTGTAAGATCCTTCCGGGCCCTGGCAGTCATCACCCCTCCTGTATCTAGTGGACGGGTTTGGGTTGAGTTAAGGCCAGATTGGGGTGGTGGGGAGCTGTCCACCACTCTGCCCAAAGTTAAGTGGCAGGTCTACCTCAGATCTGCCTTGAGAACTCTCTCACCATAGGTTGGAAACTGCTTTAAGGTTAGGGCTATCTGAAAGGGGGAGGGGCAGGTGATGAACTAATGATCTCTCAGGGCTTCTCCTGGGATCAGAGAAGCTACTATCTCTTCTGCTTCAGTAGGAAAAGACATCAGAGAAGGGCATTTGGAGCTGACCTTCCTTTCCAGTTCTCAACGGCCTCCGGGAGCTCCTATTATTGGCCTCTAGGCTGTGTCTATTTCCTACTGTATTCTCATTCTATAGAGGCTCTCTTCCCAGGTCGGGGGAGTGACCCGGGTGACAAGCCGGGGTGTGATGCTTCTTGCCCCCATAAAGGCATCGGAATGACCGGAAGCCTCAGACCAGATACCCATACCTGTGCCCTTCAGGCTTCAATCACTGGCTCTCTGTTCTCCCCTCTCTTCTCCTCTCCCCACCCCTCCACCACCTCAAGGAACCTGCTGCTCCCAGAGAAACAGGCCAGGCCACCGTCTGCAGGCCTCATGGAACCCCTGGTCTGAGAGGGAAGACACGGACCTGCCCTCAGATAGCCAGGAAAGTCTGCCAGAAATCCTCACTCTGCCATGCCAAAATTCTATCTTGGCCTACCCAGGCTCAGTTTCCCCAAGGAGGCCCAACCTTCCCTCTTCTCAGTCATCATCACCTCAGCATTATTGAATGTGCTTAGCTGATCCCTTCCTGAGACCCGGTGTAGGGAGTGGAGAGAAGAGAGCTCCCTCAGAGAGAAACGGAGGTGTCGTGGCAAGGATGGGAGACACGGGATAGGAAGACTGGGAAAGCCAACTGCACAAATTTGGGGAGGCCAGGACCCCATTGCTTAAACGGCTGAAGAAATGGTGGTTATTTCAGAGTAGGGAAGTAACCTGCCCCCAGCCCCACAGCAAGTGCATGGAGGGACCCACTGCCCTCTCCTGACTGAGAGTCTGAGGACACACTTCGGACCCCTCAGGCACCCACCTGGTTAATAGGTCAACAACCAATGGGTTGTTAATCAGAGAAGGAGCAAGAGGCAGCTTTTTCCGTATCTTTTATCAGAAGGAATTTAGGCCTGGACTTTGGACTTCCTCTTAAGTATTTCCTGATTCTAAACATCCTCATTATCCCCACGCCTCTGGGCTTACACACTGTGAGAAAAATGACTGCAATTTGTTCCCTCAGGCAATTATAGAAGTGACTGGGACATCTTTCAAGTCTGCCTAGTGTTTGCTCCCAGGATACCAACAACCCTGGGGTGGAAGATTCTTCTCCCTATTTGACAGATGGAGACATCAAGGCCGAGAAACGGTGAGAGGCTCAACTGCTACGTGTGGCACAGAAAGACCCCGGAGGAGCTGGAAGGGACTTCAAAGATTATCTATCCATTATCCATTCATTTTACAGAGGGAAAAACGGAGTCCCAGTGAAGGGAAAACCTAGCCTAAGGTCAGACACATGTAAGAGCATCAGAACCAGGATTTTAAAGATGAGCTGTGGAACACGTCTGACTCACGCTCGGCCCACACCCGGGAGGGTGCCGCCCAAACCAGATTCAAATGTAATTGGGAAATGTTTCACAAAATAAAAATACAATAAAACACAGATGATATCCCATTGTAAAACTAAGTCAATATGCAGCCCCAGGGGATCCTCACGTACTCAGCTCCCATCTCTGTTTGAGTTTGACACCACTGATTTTAGAGAAATGATTTCTCACTCTGAGTCTGCCTTTCCATGACCCCTACTTTCATGAATGTCTGGAAAATAGGGAATAAGGGTCTTTCTCTCTACCTCTCTCTCCTCCTCCCAACCCTCAGCAGCAGTGTTTCTTGGTACTTTTGTTGTTTGGTTGTTTAGTCGTGTCTGAATCTTTGTGACCCCGTTTGTAGTTTTCTTGGTAAAGATACTAGAGTGGTTTTTGCCACCTCCTTCTCCAGCTCATTTTACAGATAAGGAGACTGAGGCAAAAAGGATTAAGTGGCCAGGGTCATACAACGAGTAAGTATCTGAGGCTGGATTTGAACTCACGAAGATGAGTCCAGAGCTCTATCCACCTCAGAGATAGGAAAGTCAGGGAGGGAAAGAGACAAAGCCGATTGTGATAACTGCAAGAAACATAGGTTCTGGGCACTCGGATATTTGAGAAGGAAAAGACGGTGTCCCTTTTTTGGGTAGTCCCAGCAGGAAGGAAGCCCCTTTTAAAATTCAATACCACAAGCATTTATTAAGAGTCTTCTGTGTGCAGGGGCTACACTGGGGGGAAAGTAAAAATTTTAGATATGGTGGGCGGGGTGGGTGGGACTGCTTTTAATAAGGAATATCCTAGTAGAGAGATGAGACACCAACAGGAAAAAACCACGATGCACAATATTTTATGATAGATGCATCAAAGAGGGGCAAAGTGCTGTTTAAGGGCCCAGGGGAAAGGCTAAGGAGGGAGAGGAAGCAGGAAAAAGCTTCCCAGAGAAGGTAACCTTTAAATCGAGCTTTAAAAAGCCAATGGGAAGAGGAAGAATTCCAGCTGTACAAATTAGCAAGAGCAAAGTCATGGAGTCAGGGACGTCCAGTGTGTTCTGGGACGGAGCTGTCCAGTTTGACTGAAGCAGAGAATGGGTCAAGGGAAGTAACAGGAGGTAAGGACAGAAAGAGCACGTGACAGAAGATCATACAAGGTCTTGACTGCCAGGTAGAGGAGTTTAAACTTTATTCACTAATCAACAGGAAGCTGTGAAGATTGAAGAGAGAAGCGCCATGTCTAGGATAAGGATGGGAATGGACCTGTGCCTTCATTAGTATAAGGAACTCCTTGGTAAGGAAACCCTCCCTTTTCTAAAGTAGGTCTGCCAATTCTCAGCAATTTATAATCTTAGGGTTGCCTGGATCATTAAGCAGTTAAATGACTTGTCCAGGGTCACACAGCCAACGTGTGTCATAGGCAGCACTTGAACTCGGCTCTTTCCAGCTTTGAGGTTGGCTATCTACTGCTAAGCCATGCTGCTATGACCAGGTCTATTCAAAGGGAAGCTTATTCTAATAGTATGTGAAGAAGTATAGATCGTAAACCTAGGAGGAAAGTATCAACAGAAGAAGAAAACAACAACCAGATATTGCAATTCAAAAGTCTAGGCCCTAAGGGGCAGCTAGCTGGTGAAGTGGATAGAGCACTGGTCCTGGAGTCAGGAGTACCTGAGTTCAAATCCAGCCTCAGGCATTTGACACTCACTAGCTGTGTAACTCTGAGCAAGTCACTTAACCCCAATTGCCTCGTCCTGCCCCCCCCCCAAAAAAAGTCTAAGTGGTCATGGTAGGAATAGATTCATAGGATTTAAAGCTAGAAGAGACACTGGAATCTAGTGATTCTTACAGATAAAATGAAGTAATATTTGCAAATTTTGGCAATATTCGTAAAGATAATATTTGTGTACAGTGCCTGGAACACAGTAGGCACTTAATAGATGCCTGTTCCCTTCTCCTTCCTTTCCCTTTTGGCAGTCAGGTAAAACCTACTGACCCCTTCTCTGGATTTTTCACCCTTCTGCTGGGGAGTGTCTGCCGGGCTCAGTAACAAGCCTCCAGCTCTGACCTTCAGGGGCTAGAGAGTTGGCCACTGCACCAAAAGAGGAAATAATTTCTGGCTTGAGGGAAATTCATTGATCAATCAAGTCTCTTCTCACCCCCAACACCTTCCTGCCTCCCCTCTTCCTTCCTTATTTTCAGGCGAGACCCAGGCCAGGGAAGGGATTCCCCCAGAGATGGTGGAAAAAGAGGAAAGAAGAGCTGGGTCCTCATCTTCTAGGAATAGTAATAACTGTGGACAATCTTGTAGGACCTTTCAAGTTTATGAATCATTTTCCTTAAAACAATCCTGTGAGGGAAACAGTGCGAATGTTTTTATTCCAATGTTACACATGAGGAAAACTGAGGCTGAACAACTCGTCCACACAACGAAGGAGTAGCAAAGCTGGGATTTGAACCCAGGACTCCTGATTCTTTCCACTGGACCACAACTTGGGCGAGACAGCTCTGGGGCTACCTTGACTTGGCAACGACCTTCTAATAGCCAAAGAGTTGAAAGTGCAGCAGGCTGAGTTTATGGGAAATAAGAGGAAATTCCTGTTTCTAAGGGCTGGGCTACACTGGAATGCAGGGGATTCTCTGGGAATTCTTCAAAAGAGGGTCACCTGCTAACATCAGAGCTGGTTCTTACAGGGGGCCCAGGAATGGGCCCAATGACTTTGGAGGTTCTCCAACCCAAGAGAAGAGTCAATTCAAGCCACTGGACAATGGGGGTGGGGGGAGCAATGAAATAGAGTTTAAAAAAACCAATAAGGGGTATAGGGAGGAGGGATTGAGAGTCAAGGAGATGAGGGTCACTATGTGACTTGGGGGCAGTGTGGTGCAGTGGAGGGGGCATAGGGTTTGGCCACAGAAGGCCCAGTTGTACACCCTGTCCTCACAACCTGATTTAGGACCTCAGACAAATTAGTTCCTCTCTCTAGGCCTGTTACCTTGACTGTAAAATGGGTATAATACATAAACTATCTCACAGAGTTGTGGAGGAAGGGCTCTGTGAATCCTGTAGAAATGGGAGCTGCTATGGTGAAGACTACTGACAAGATAGGTGGCCAGGCCCAGCTGCTTTCTTTGCTTCTCAGAGCAGAGATAGAATTAGAGGGTCTTTAGGAATTGGGAAGAGGGGATGAGAGGGGAAAGAAGAGAGAAGAGGGGAAGGAGGGGAAGGAGGGAGGGAGAGAAAGGGGGAGGAAAAGGGGAGAGAAGGGAGGAGACGGATAGAGAGGGAGAGGAAGGAGGAGGACTGGGGGAGGGAAAGGAGGAGAGAGGAGAGGGGGAGAGAGAGGGGGAGAAAGGGAGAAAAAGGAGAGAGAGAGGGAGGGGAAGAGGGAGGGAGAGGGGGAAAGGAAGGGAGAGAAGAAAAGAGGGGGAGAAAGGGGGAAAAGAGGGAAGGAGAGAAGGGGAGGAGAGAGGGAGTAGAGGGAGAGAAGAAGGGGGAAGAGGGAGGGAGAGAGAGAAGAAAAGGAAGAAGGAGGGGGAGGAAGGAAGGCAGGGGAGAGGGAGGAAGGGGAAAGGGAAGGGGAGGGGGAAATGGAGAGGGAGAGAGGGGAGGAGCGAGAAAGGGAAGGCAGTATAGATTAGTAGAAGGAACACTGAATTTTGATTTGGAGTGCCTGTGTTCAGATCCCAGCTCCCCAGTTTATAAGCTGGGTGACATTTCCCCTCTCTAGACTGAACTAGGGCTCTAGGATGTCTGCCAACCCTAAAGCTATGCCCTGTGACAATTCCACTGAGCATCCTCAGACTGTGTGTGACTGAGCCCTCCCTCCACGCACACTCCCTCCACACCATGTTGCAGACAGAGCCCTGGCCTGGTCTACATAACCTTGAACCCACTCACGTCCCTTCCCCGGGCCTTGGTTTCTCCACCTGTCTGACATGGGCCACGTTCCTAGCCCTGCCAGGGATGAGAAGAGCTGAGCGTGCATGACTTCATTACTGTGTTATTTTTCTTTCCCGTACCTGCCCTCCCTAAAACAACCAACCCCACCCTGAGAGTCTGGCAGCTGTGATGCCCTGGGCTCTGCCTCGAGCTGTCTCTGTTTGCTTTCTCTCCCATCCCATAGGAACTCAAGCTGGGTCACAGAGAACGGCATGTTCCCCCTGCTAGGCTTCCCCACCAACTCCCTGGTGCACCTGCAGCCAGGGTTCCAGGCCTAGCTCTGACACTTTCTGGCTGTGTGACTTTTGACAAGTCGCTTTCCCTCTGAGTCTGTTTCCTTTTCCGTAAAATGAGAAGGTTCCGCTAGACTGGCAGTTCTTAACTTGGGGGTCTGTGGACCCTATATAGAGGTCAGGCTCTGTGAACTTATTTTCACTTTCCTTCGTAATCCTATACATTTTATATTACGCACTTTAAAACATTCTGAGAAGGGTCCATTGGCTTCATAGGACTGACAAAGGGGTCCAGCATGCAGAAAAAGGGCTAGGAACCCCTGCACTGGACAACCTCTAAGGTTCCTTCCAACTCTGAATTCACAGAGTCCTAGTGTAGACAACTTACCGAATGGAGAGAGATTCGGACTTTTCAGTAGGCAGTTACATCTTACATTGGCTAGAGGAGTGGACTTGGAATTAAGACCTAAATTCAAATCCTGCCTCAGACACTTTAGCTAGCTAGCAGTGTGACCTTGGGCAACTCACCTAAATGCTAGCTCTTATGGTCATACAAGCTAGTATTTAGATAGCACTTTGAGGTCTGCAAAATATTCAACATGTTATCTCCTTTCATCCTCACAACAACCCTGTGAAATAGAAGCTATTATCACTCCCACTTTACAGATGGGGAAACTGAGTTAGAAAGAAGTTAAATGACTTACCCAGGGTCATACCTCTAAGTGTCTAGGGCAAGATTGAACCTAGGTCTTTCTGACTGCAAGGCCACCATTCTCTCCATAGTCCCACCTAGTTGCCTACATACAAGGAGGAGGGAAGGAAGGGATATTGGCCTTACAGAAAAGTGTCTCACTTTATGTTATAGAACAATGCTCCAATTTATCAGCACTTGGTTTAGGCCTATAATTAATGTGAATCTATTAGACTGTAAGGCAAGGATTCCATCTTACCTAAAAAACAGACACACAGGGGTCTGCACATATAGGTACCTACTAAATGACTGTTGGATTTACCCCCAAACTGTTCTAAATTAATTTTTTTTTCAGTTAACAAGCATGCGTATTTTTTTTGCCCCTCCCTCACTGGCACAACATAAAAAGAAAAAAACAAAACTTCTATAACAAGTAGACATAGTCTAGCAAAACAGATTCCCATACTAGATGTCTCATTCTGCATATTTAGTCCAAGAAAGAGACACCTAGTTTGGGAAAGGGCCAGTCTAGGAATTTTCTAGGCAGCCTTCTCTGCAAGGATGGAAGTGTTTTACAGGACGGATCACTACTTGACAACAAGATGGGGGTGGTGGTAGGGAAGGCAGAGAGATTCTCATTAAAAATATGCATTTCAGCACCAGCCCCGGGGTCAGGAGGACCTGAGTTCAAACCTGGCCTCAGACACTTGACACACTTACTAGCTGTGTGACCTTGGGCAAGTCACTTGACCCCAATTGCCCTGCCTCCCCCCCTCCAAAAAAAAATACAAATATAAACATTGATTTCAATCCTCTGTCCACTTCAGATTTAGCTTCTATGATGCCTGGAGGGAGAAGAGGATTTGATTATAAATGTTCAACAGATATGAGACTGCCGGTGTGGTACAGTTAGAAAAGTACTTACTGGCTGTGGAGTCAAAGAACCTAGGTTCACATTCTTTCTCTGATTTTACTGCCTCGGTGACCTTGGAAAAGTCCCTTAACCTCTGTGGCAGCAGCCTCCTTATCTTTAAAATGAGACTAGATGGTTTCAAAGGTCTCTTCAGGCTCAGGTAACTCAACTTTGGTGCAGTAAAAATAATTAATACTGCTCCTCTGTCTCAGGCAAACTGGTCTTGTTCCCTGATCTCTTCCATTTCCCACCTCCAAGCCTTTGCATATAGGCTTTCCTTCATCTCTACAATGCTCTCCCTCCTCATTTTTACTTCTCAGGAAAATCCTTAGCTTCTTTTGAGGGTCAGTGGTGTTGACATGGCATGTGGAGACAGGCTTGAAAAGTGAGAGGAATCAGGTGCTGGGCTTGCAAATCTAGGCCAGATCCAATAACTGTTTCTTGCTCCTCATCCTCCTGGACCTCTCTGCGGACTTTGACTTCCGGATGCTCTCTCCTTTTCAGGTTTTCATGACATTGGTCTCTGCTGAGTCTTTTGCTGTCATTCTTTCTCAGTTTCCTGTGCTGGATCTTCATCAAAAGTATGTCTATGAATAGCGGGTATCGCCCAAGGCTTTGTCCTGGGCTCCCTCCATACTGTCTCACTGGGTGATCTCATCATGGGTTCACTTATCATCTCTGCAGATGATTTTCTGAATTATTTATCTAGGCCTACCCTGTCTCCTGACCTTCAGTCTCATATTCCTAATTGCCTATCGGACTTCTCAAACTGAATGACTCCTAAGCACCCCCAACTCAATGTGTCCAAAATAGAACTCATTATCTCCCCCTTCCTCCAAAAGCATCCCTTCTTCCCAACTCTCCTATTCATGTCAATGGTGCTACTATCCTCCCAGTCACCTAGGCTCTCAACCAGGCATCATCCTAGACTCCTCATCTGCACTCACCTCCCATATCCAATCTGGTGTCAAAGGCTTTTCTTTACCACCTTCACCCTATCTCTTGTGTGTGTTCCTCTTTGCCCCACCCACACTTTGGTGCAGGCCGTTACCTCACACCAATCGGTTTTCTCGTGACTCAAGGCTCTCCCCACTCAAAGCCATCTTCTACTCAGCTGCCAAAATGATTTTCCTAAAATGCAAATCTGTTCATGTGTCTTCATCATCACTGAACTCCAGGGGCTTCCTATGACCTCAGGACCAAATACTAAACCCTCTCGCTTCTAAAGCCTTTTTTGCAACTTGCTTTCCTTCTATTGTTTTCCAGTCTTCTTACACTTTGCCCTCCAAATTCTCTATGATCCACATACTTGCTATTCTTTCCACATGAGCCTCTCTCCATCTTCATCTCCGTGCCTTCACTCTGGCTGTCTCCATGCCCAGAATGCTCTTCCTCCTTACCTCCATCTTTCAACTTCCCCGGCTTCCTTCAAATCCCACTTTCTGCATGTGGCCTTTGCCAATCTCCCAGCTCCTTTTCCTGTGAGATTACTCATCTTCCATTAACAATGTATAGATTTTGTATGTACATAATTATTTTCATATTGTTTTTCCCATTAGAAGGTCATCTTCAGGCCAAGAAATGCCTTTCTTTGTATCCATAATGCTTAGCCCAGTTCCTGGAACACAGTTGGTGCTTAATAAAGGCTTTTTGACTGACTGACTTGGACCACTAGTTATGGTAGCCATGATAGAAGAAGGGAGGAAAGTGATTAGGGATTGGGGGACAGCCGATTCTCTGAACCAGGGAACCAAGTATCAGGTTCAAGAGATTCCAGGTCTTCATTGGGGTTCATGGAAGGTAAGGTGTAGACGGGATGAGGTCTGGGTCAAAAAGAGAGAGAGCCTACACTGATGAAATTATGATCTTTAGAAGCTCCCAAGCCTTTACATACCAATGCTATACTTTTCAGACAGCCTTCATGTTAGTCTCTCCATGCCAGTCAGGGCATGCCTTGATGCCCCCATTTTATGGATGACGACACTGAGAAATGAAGGGGTTTGTGAAAAGTTGTGCAGCAAAGCAGTGGCAGAACTGGGACAGGAACCTGGCCCTCAGATCCAAGTCCAGGGGTTCTTCCTACTGCTGAAAGTCTCAGCAACATCTAGAAGAGATACAGTCCCACACAGAACACTGGAGAAAGGAAGCACAGAGTCCTCAGAAAGAAAATCTCAGCATTTCCAGGGCTGAAGCCAAACTCATCACGTGCCCAACTCTGGATTGGCCATAGGGTCTTAATTGCATTAGTCAACAAACTGGAAGGAAAATACTCAGCTGAACCCACCGGGCACCTTCTGTTTCTATGAGCTCGAGGCCAGGAACTTGGCCTGGGGAACTTACTGTCTTCCCAGGCCTGGGGAATTTGTTCCCTCTCTCTCCATCTGGGCATGATCCATCTGGGAATGCCAAAGAGAGAGTTAAAGCCCAAAGACCGCTTGACCAAGGGCAGTGGCGGTGGACCCTTAAGTAGGATAGAGCCGTCAGAGCTCTGCCCCAGGAATGTGAAGTTTGGAGGTCCCTAACAGTACCAAGATTGGCAGTACTCCCTTCACCTCCAGCTTCTTCCCTATCTGCCCCCTCTCAGTTACAATGGTCTCCCACTGGTATGCTTCCTTCCTTTCCCCTTACCTGAATGATGAGATCAGAAGCACATTGCAAAGGAAAAAGAGTGAGAGGGAGAAAGTATATAGACCGATTGTATCTATATCTATCCTATCTCTCTATACCAAGTATAGACAATGTTTTATGGGAGTTTGACTGAGAAAGAGAGGAACATGTAAGAGTGAAGAACAGTAGGATCCGGTGAGAGTTTGTTAAGGATGAAGGAGATGAGTATGTTAATAGGCAGCAGGGAAGAAAGTGAGAGGCAAGAGAGAGAAAGAGAGCAGAGAGGGAGACAGAGAGAAAGGTGGAGAGAGAGAGGTGGGGAGGGAGAGAGGAGACGGGGGGAGATGGACAGAGAGAAAGAAAGAGAGAGGGAGAGAGAGAGAGAGAGAGAGAGAGAGAGAGAGAGAGAGAGAGAGAGAGAGAGATGGAAGTGAGAAAGGAGATGGTAGTGAGAGCAGTCTGCAATCTTCATCAAATCCAGGAACAAACAAGGAGATGATGGATGATGATATCAAGGGGTTGAGGGATGAGGAGAAGGGAAGAAGAGGGAAGTCACGGTAAATGGCTCTAATTTTCTTGGTAGATTATGAGAACAAGTCCTCAGCTGTGAGGGCGGGGAACAGGGGATGCTGTGGGATACTTAAGGAGAGAAGAGGAAAGTTGGGACAACTGCTCCGTTGGGTAGGATAAAGAATCCGTTATAGACTGCCTTCTGCATTGAGTGCCCAGTTGTGATTAGATACCGTAAATTTGTTATGGAGTCATCCTACACTTCTTCCAGCTAAACAGTAGCACATAAAAGGGAATGAAGGAAGCAGATGGGAAGGGTAATTCAGGGTAGATGGTTCACAAGTAGTGAAGGATGATGGAACAAGGCATCAAAGGATTCATGGGTAGAAGATACAAGACAGGTGACCTGGTATCCTAAGGGGCAGCTCAGAAGTAAGAAGAGTGGAGCCAGAATAGGGCTGATGGTCTGGGGAAGCGCTGAGGGACTAGAGGTCATGAAAAGGGGAAACATTAGGCTTAGAAGGGATAAGGCAGAAGATGGCAGCTGGAAAGCAGGGACTAGCATGAGCTCCCCGCCAAGTCCCTCCAAAAACCTATAAAAATGGCTCTGAATAAATTCTAGAACTGCAGAACTCACAAAATAGCGTAGAGAAGCAGGGCTCTAGCCCAGGACAGCCTGGGTGATCTCTGGGTAAGGTCTATCCCGCATGGAGCTGGGAGCCGAGGGGAGTGGAGCTGAAAGGAGCAGAGTCCAGCATGGGCAGCGCGGACTGACCAGACTGGGAGCCGGGCAGAGCATGCCCCAGTGCCCTGAATCAGTGAGCTGCAGCAGTTACCAGACTTCTCAACCCACAAACACCAAGGACAACAGAGTAGGTTAGTGGGAGAAGCTGTTGGGGACTGGGATGGAGTTTGTGGTTTGGCCACTGCCCCGGGGGCAGTGGACATGGGGCAGCTTTAGAACTATAGCTGCAGTTGCTTCTGGCCCAGGCCCACCTGGTGGGAGGAATTAAGTGGCTGATCAGAGCAGTGAAGAGCCTGCTGAAGATCTAAGTCCAGGCTGGGTTGGGGGTTCTTGGGGAAGGAGGAGAGCTGGTGTGGCAGAGCTGGTGCATCCCCCCAGGCTTGGAACATAGAACTCTTTAGTCTACAAGCAGTCATACCCCGCCAAAAAACTCAAGGGTCAAGTGAGTTGGCTAGGAACATGGCCAGGCAGTGAAAACGCACCCAGATTCAGTCTCAGACTCTGGAATCCTTCTTTGGTGACAAAGAAGACCAAAACACACAGCCAGAAGAAGTCAATAAAGTCAAAGAGCCTACAACAAAAGCCTCCAAGAAAAACATGAACTGGTCTCAGGCCATGGAAGAGCTCAAAAAGGATCG
>CM053624.1:310222588-310252109 GCA_028646595.1 Phalanger gymnotis
TGTCGTGGAAGGGTTATACATAATGATACACATGTGGCCCATGTTGAATTGCTTGACTTCTTAGGGAGAGTGGGTGGGAAGAGAAGAAGGGAGAGAATTTGGAACTCAAAGTTTTAAAAAATAGATGTTCAAAAACAAAAACAAAAAAGTTTCTGCATGCAACTAGAAAATAAGATACACAGGCAATGGGGCATAGAAATTTATCTTGCCCTACAAGAAAGAAAGGGAAAAGGGGATGGGAGGGGAGTGGGGTGACAGAAGGGAGGGCTGACTGGGGAACACGGCAACCAGAATATACACCATCTTGGAATGGGGGGGAGGATAGAAATGGGGAGAAAATGTGTAATTCAAACTCCTGTGAAAATCAATGCTGAAAAGTAAATATATTAAATAATAAAAAAATTAAAATAATAAAAAAAGAGGAGGGAGAGGGTCATACATAAAAAAAAGAAGGGATAAGGCATAGGGATAGATGAAATGAGAGAAGATTATGATCAGAGAAAAGAATTTCAGAGTTCTCATTTATGGAACACTTGTAGGTGATGGCAAGATCAAGGGTATGACCACCCCTGGGTGTAGGTGAACTGAAGTAGAAGAGTAGGCCATGGCTCTGGAGCAAACTGAGAAACTAGGAGATGAGGGTATTTGAGGGAGCATCCATATCTATGTCGAAATTCCCTAGTATGAGGACAGAAATTGGTGTGGAGAAAGACTATGGGCAAAACAGTGATTTTGTTAAGAAAAGGAGAATGTCTTGGGGGCTGGTAGCTAATAACAACCAGAATCTGGATTGGGTGCTAAATTTGGATAGAGCGAACATATGGAAGGTGTCAGGACTGTCTCCCTGTAGCCCATCTTTAAAACTTGTCTTCTTTGGAAAATCACCAACAATCTAATCCAATTAACATTTGTAGTTGCTTTTATGTGACAGACCCCTGCAGGGGTACTGTTCATCTTTCATTTTCCAAGACCAGTGACATCACGGGGTGATATTTTGACTTGCGCATGAATTGGATTTAAGTGAAGTAGAATTGCACAAAGTCATCCAGTGGTGAGACAAAAGTCAAGATGACTGGCAATGGCCCCAGGTTGTAATGGATGACCTTGGCGTCTTAAATGTCTAAGCAAGCACCAAGCACTCCACAGCACCAGCTTCAGCTGCCTTCATGGACACTGGAATAAATTGTTCTCGTCCACTCATTCCACCAAGGGAAATCTTCATGTTTGGAGTAGACCCTTCTGTTTCTATGAGCCCGAGGCCAGGAACTTGGCCTGGGGAACAGGTTTGAGGCCTGTCGGTTACCCTCAACCTGGTTTAGTCCATCTGCTGAGATGGTTTTACCAGGGTGTAGCCGTTGTGTATGCTACAGTTTTAGGAGCCACAGGTAAAAGTTGAGTGATGGGTGGATGCCAAAGGTGGATGAGCAGCCCTGAAAAGGGCTCAGTAGCCCTCAATACCCTATATACACTCCAACCCTCTCCCCGTCCAGAAATACATGGAAGACAAATGGGGGAGGGGGGTGGTTCATGGAAGGGATAGCACCTGAGGTGATCCCTGAAGACAGATGAAAATTCTAAGGGCAGAGTGAGGTGAAAACATCTTCCAAGCATAGGGCAGGTCCAGGGTGTCTGAAGGTATGGAAATTCAGAATAGCTAGAACTGGGGCAGCTAGGTGGTGCAATGAGTAGAGCACTGGTCCTGGAGTTGGGAGGACCTGAGTTCAAATCCAGCCTCAGACACTTGACACACTTACTAGCTCTGTGACCTTGGGCAAGTCACTTAACCCCAATTGCCTTCCCACCTCCAAGGGAAAAAAAAAGAATAGCTAGAACCATTTGGCTGGCTCATTCATAGAGCAAATTAAAAGTAAGGGAAGATAAGTGGATCTCAGAAGGTTTGTAGGACCCAGCTTGTAGAGGACTTCAGGTGCCAGACTGAGTCTGTATTTTGTCCTAAGGGTCAATAGGAAGACACTAAGAATTTTTCAGCAAGGGAATGGCATGGAAGTGATAGGCGTAGGAGTCAGGGACCTATACCTTAAGAAGATTATTTTGGACTGAGAGGGGAAAGATAATTTGAGGTTATTTATTTTTGCTAAACCATTGAATCAGTATAGGGAACTTCTGGTGGGTGAGGAACTCCCTTCGCCAGTGTAGGTCAGTCCCTTCTCCGTGCCTTTAACAGTCTTAGAGAGTTATTTGTGGTGCTGAGAGGTTAAGTGATTTGCCCAGGATCATACAGCCAGTAGGTGTCAGAAGGTGGTGAGGACCTGAATTAGGGCAGAGGTGGGATGAGTGGAGAGAAAGTGGCATATGCTGGAGCTGTTATGGAGGCAGACTATAAGATTTGGGCAACCGATTGACATGAGGCTCTGACGTGAGGCAAGAGTGAAGGAGGACTCCAAGGTTGTAAACCTAGAAATATCATGCTTAACTTTCAAGAAGTTAAGAGGAAGAGCAAATTTAGGGAGAAAAGGAATTAGTGCTGTCTTAGACATGTTGAATTAGAGGTGCCAGTGGGGCATGCAGGAGGATTCCATTTCAGGTTAGAGGGAAGGCTTGGAGAGATAGATCTAGGCATTGCCTACAGAGGGATGATCGTTGAACCCCACAGGAGCAGACGATAATCACCAAGAAATAAAGCACAAAGAGGAAAGAAGAGGCCTCAAGACACAACCTTGGGGGATACTCATGCTTAGGGGCAAGACCCCAATAATGATCTGGCAAAGGAGACTGAGAAGCCTTTAGTAAATACTTGTGGCTGGAATGATTGAGAAGGAATGGGCAGACAGGTAAGAAGAGAACAGAAAGAGAGGGGACCGTAAGGAAATCCCAAGGAGGAGAGACTATCCAGGAAGAGACAGTGTAAAAGCCACAGAGAAGTCAAGTAAGATGAGAGCAGAAAAAAGGTCATGGGATTTAGCAGCTAAGGCATCACTGATAAACTTGGAGAGAATAGTTTCAGTCCAGTGGCAGTGAAAGAGCAGGAGTGAAAGATGAGGGAAAGGAGGCAGTGAGCATAGATACCTTTTTCTAGGAATTTGACTACGAAAAGGAAAAAAGATTGGGAATAGTGGCTTGAAGAGATAGCAAGGTTGAGTGAAGGCCTTTTTAAACAAATGAGTGAAAAACCTAAGTGTTTTTAGGGGTGAAAGGGAAGGAATCTGTAGAGAAACGGAGAAGAAATGATGGAAAGGACAAATCCCTGAAAGAGACAGGAGGGCATAGGATAAAGTGTACAAGTAGAGGTTTTGTCCTGGGCATAAGGATAGACCTCTTCTTCCTCAGAGACTGAAGCAAAGGCAGAAAGAATGGGAGAATGAAGCAGAGGAGTTTTGAGGTATAGAATGGATGAGAGGAGAGAGCAGATGATAAAAAAGGAAAATTACAAATGTTAGAGGATGGTAGGGAAGCAGGCACATTAATGCCTTATTGGTGGAGCCAAGAATTAATTAGTCTAGCAATTAGTCAAAGCAATTTGAAACTATACCCACAAAGTCATTAACCTGTGTACAGCCTTTGACCCAGAAATACCTCCCTCCCTTTTCTGCAGAGCTAGAGGGATTCTGGGTATGGAATGCCAAATATGAGATTCAGTTAATGTATTGGTTATTTTTGCTAAACCGCTCTTTCTGTTTGTTGTTACAAGGGATGGATCTCTGGGTAGGGGAGGGGGAAAAGATATATTTGGAAAGAAAGGTGATATAAAATCAGAAGATATCAATGCCAGTGGTGGGGAAAACCCCATACCGCTAGTGTAGGTGTTACCAAGAACACAAAGGAAGGGAAGTCAAGGAGGGTTAGGGGAGTAACAAACAGAAAGTGGTAGCAAGGAAAAGCAATTTTTGTCGCAGTGGGGGGTGGGAGGGGGGAGAATGACCTGAGAGAATGCCCAGAGGCAGGTGAGAGGAGGACCAGTAGCACAAAGAAGCCCCAGTTTAGTTGAATGTAGACTAGTGGGAAATAAGGTTGATAGGTTGGAGCCTAATAATGAAGGGCTTCAAATGCCAGCCTAAGAAGCAATGGGGATGATGGGGAACCACTGAGACTTTTGGATTAGGGAGTACCATGGTCAGATCTGTGTATTATGGACATCATTATGGTGACACATGGAAAGGGAAGAGATCAGAGTTAGGGAAGCCAATTAGAAGGATCTTTGGAATAAGAAGTTCCAGGCAAAAAGTGCTAAGAACCTCTCCCAGGAAGTTTACCTGGACTGTCCCGTAAGACTTAGAATCCGGTTCCCATTCCAATACAGAGTGGGCTGCATTGCTCCCTAATGGTTCCATAGGTCAAGGTCTTATCCCACTCAGCACCTTGTTCTCTCATAGCCTCGGAGTTTTACAGCCTGAAAGCCTTCAGGATCCTCTAGCCCTGCCCCATCGTCATTTTTACAAAAGAGGAAACTGAGGCCCAAAGGGATTCAATGACTTGCCCAAGGTCTCATATAGAGAATGATCCAAGGTAGGGTGGTCACCCAGATTTTCTAACTCCTAGCTCTGTGTTCTTCCCATCACACCACACGGCCTCCACCGGGGCTCCCAAGTTATAGCTCAGATCCCTTTCTAGAATTTTTATATTCCAGCTTGCATTCTATTTTAAAGTTTCTATTCTGGGATTGTGGGATTTGAGTGAGGATTTGAGGATTTGGTACGGAATGCAGTAGTCCAGCCTTGCCTTTGATGTACCAGTTGGGCAGGTTTGGGGACACAGAGGGCAGGAGAAGGAGGATCTTATAACCTCCTGTAATCGCCTGGTAGAGTATCAGGTATGGTTCAGAAGGACAGATAATACAGTGAAACCCATTCTCCATCCCTCAAATTGCCCGAGTGAGAAAATATATCCGGATTCAGTAGCCAGTCTAAAGGATATGTTTAAGTATTGGAACAAGAGAGCCTTTTTTTTTTTGAGGCAATCGGGGTTAAATGACTTGCCCAGGGTCACACAGTCTGAGGCTAGATTTGAACAGGAGGGACTTTCTTAAAGGAGGAGAGGAGAAGGACACAGCAACACTCTCAGACTCTAAAGATCACTGGGTGGTAAATTTTCCCCTGCAGACATCACTGACTTCCATATACTCCTGCCCCAAGGGGCCATGTAGGTAACTGGGCTTCATTGCCTTGAAGTGTTAGCTCTTGGGCCTTGCAAAGCTGCTTGCTTGGGGTAAGGCTTCCTTCTGTAAGCAACTAGTAGAAGAGACCATCTGGCTGAGCCTGGACACTCACTGATCTCTGCTCAGAGGGCTCAGTTAAAGCCCCAGTCCTCTTGCTCATTTGGGGGAAGTTAGTTATGCAGTAGCAAAAGCACAGGATTTGAAGTCAGAAGACCTGAGTAAGAATCCTTTTTCTGCCCCTTACTGGTTCCTTCTCCTACCTGGGTAAAGTTTTGGGCCTGGAGTCAGGAAGACCTGAGTTCAAATTCGGCTTCAGACACTTACCAGCTGTGTGACTCTGGACGAGCCATTTAACCTCCATTTGCCTCAGTTCCCACAATTGTAAAATGAGGATAATAATAGCACCTGGCTGTCGTAAGGGTCCAATGATATAATATTTGTAAAGTACTTAACCCAGTGCCTGGCATGTAGAAGGCACCATAGAAATGTTGGAGATTTTTATTATTGTCTCTCTGAACTTCAGCTTCCTCAACTGTAAAATAAAGAAAGGATCTCACTACTGACTTTCTAAACCTTCAAGTTTCATTGATGTGTGAGCCGATCGTGACATTGGGCAGTCCAGGAGAATGGGGGTGAGGGCAGAGAGGAGACAAACGTCAGAGCCTCCCACGCTAAGAGGAACACTTCTTCCGGGCTCACTTCCACCAACAGGCTGTGGCCTCAGCACAGGCTGGCAGCTTGTCAGCATTTAGGAAGAGCTGCTGGGATCAGGGTTTGCAGCACCACCAAGAAGGGAATTCCTTCTTAGGAAGGACAGGCTCCTGGATATGAATCACATTGCTCCCGGCCCTGAGAGCCAGGCACCTGCTAGCACCAAACCCAGTCGGAGGCTGTAAGTTCATGCCAGGTCTGCCCGTGACTTGCTATGTTACTCTGAACCAGGCACATCCCTTGTCCAGACCTCATTTCCACTCATTTCCACCTCCACCCTCACCGCCCCTCTAAAACAGGGCGCGCTGTTTAACCACAATAAGCTTTTACTGAGCACGTCTGTAGGACCAGCCCTTTGTTAGACTCTACTGTAGGAGTGAGGAGACAGATGTGGCCCCTTGCCCTAGAGAAGTTTATATCTCAGAT
Source organism: Phalanger gymnotis (assembly GCA_028646595.1). Classification (NCBI taxonomy): domain Eukaryota; kingdom Metazoa; phylum Chordata; class Mammalia; order Diprotodontia; family Phalangeridae; genus Phalanger; species Phalanger gymnotis. Next base: position 310,228,839 of record CM053624.1, read on the forward strand.
TCACCATGCCCTAGACTCAGCAGTGCGCTAGTAAATGTTTAACAACCAGATTTCCAGAAAGAAAAAAAAAATCTGTACCCACACAACACAGGGGTTCTTAACCTTTTCTGTGTCATGGACCCCCTCGGCAATGTCTGGTGAAGCCTATGGATCACCTCTTAGAAAAATGTTTTAAATGCCTAAGATAAAATACACAAGATTACACAAGAAATCAATTATACTGACGTACGGTCATCAAGACATTTTTTTAAACAAGTTCATGGACTCAAGGTCAAGAACCTGCTCTAGTCTCTCCTTGTCCAATCCACCCTTCAGTTGCTGCCAGATTCATTTTCCTAAGGCATTAAATGTCTGACTTTGACTCAGCTGTTCAAAATTCTACATTTCCCAATGTCTTCAGAAGAAAATACAAACTCCTTAAACTGGCATTCAAGGCCTTTCATAATCTGGCTCCAAATGCCCTTCCCTGCTTTTCCTCCAACTCCTCCGAGCACTCTTAAGTCAAAACTAACTACTTGTCAATTTCCAAAACAGGCCTTCCACTCTCCAGAACCCTTGCCTTTGCTCATGCTGGTTGTCAAGGCTTGCAATGTCCTGCTCACCCTTCAGGGCCGGTTCAGATGCCACCTCCTCGATGAAGCCTTCCCTGATCCCTACCTCTACTGAACTTTATTTATTTTTATTTTTACAATCCTCTCTTGCATTTAACTATTACATAAAAAAAGAGGATCTCATCTGTGTGCTGCGTAGTAGACAGAGAAAAATCTTAGAGCTAGAAAGACCTGGGTTCAAGTATTGCTTCTGAAGTATACTGACTGTGTGGTCTTGAATATAACTTCTCAGTGCCCCAAGTCACACTATAAATAACAGAAAAGGAACCCATTTGTATTGGTGGAGGGAGTGTCTTCTCTGGGATTTCCCTAATATCAATGAAATCACAGGTCTAGTCTTAAAATGTACTTATATATGTATACATATATATGTGTGTACACACACACACACACACACACACATCTTTTTCTTTTTTGGAGAGGAGAAGGCAAGGTAATTGGGGTTAAGTGACTTGCCCAAGGTCACACAGTAAGTGTGTCAAGTGTCTGAGCCAGATTTGAACTCAGGTCCTCCTGACTCCAGGGCCAGTGCTCTTCTCGCTGTGCCACCTAGCTGCACCCCCCCACACACACACACACATACATATACACATCTTACAGGACATCTACCTCCCTTCCACCCAGAAGACTTCTTGAGGGAAAAGACTCTTCCTAGTAATCTTTATATCCCCACAGGACTCTGAACTTAAGAGGTACACAATATGAATGTCAGGTTGTGTTTTCTGCCACTAGACAGGGATGTGCCAAGGATACAGTGATAAAATGGATAATTGACAATTATTTTTAAACACACAAAATCAAGAACCTCTTATTACTGTGTTCATTACCGTCCCCTTCTGCTGAGGTACCCAGTGGGCATTCTCTTTCCACTTAGCCAGTTCAAATCTCACCAGTCCTTCAGGCTCCATCTAAAATACTGCCTCTTCTCAGAAGCCTTCCGGGAATGCCCCTGGGCCCAAAGGGGTCTCTTGCCACCCCGAACTCTTGCCATCAAACTAGTGTTTGATCATACAGAGATTTGGACTGCATCTAACTGTTTCATCCATCAGTCATCTTCTGTGGCCCCTGTGGCTACTCCCTAGTTCAGGCCACCATCTTTTCTTGTCTAAACTATTGCTACCCAATGGCTTCCTAATTGATCCTCCTGATACACAGATTGCCCAAGGACTCTTCTTAATACACTGAAATGATCCTGTCACTGCTTGGCTCAAAGGTTTTCTATGGCTCCCAACAGCCCGTTGAATAAAAACTTCTTGAATATAAAATTGAATATAAAATTCCTGATCCTGGCATTCAAGGCCCTCAATAACCTGGCTTCAAACTAGCATTCAGCTTTATCTCAAACTACTATCTTTTCTATACTGTTTCAACCAAACCAGGCTGCTTTCCATTTCTTGTCCCCATCCTGTGCTCCCCCAAAATCCAAGCCTTTTTTTTCACTCTTCCTTATACTTAGAATGAATTCTTTCCCTCCATCACCTAAGTGAACTCAGAATTAGGGGTTGAGTTAACTCTAACCCTTCCCTTAATCCCCCTTCTCCAGGTGCTCCAGGCTCTCCCTTCCTTGAAGGTAGAATTCAGTTACCACCCCCTCCAAGGAATCTTCCTTGATCCTGCTCCTAAGCTAGAAGTCATCTCTCTCTTCAGGGCTGCTTGCCTGGCCCTCTCCTCTGCATTTACTATATCTTATTCTCATTTGTATGAGTTATTTTTGCACATGACATTTCTGCACCCTGACCCCTGGAGTAAAGCGTAAGTTTCTTGAGATTAGATTCTGAGTATCCTCAGGAGTGAGCACAGAGCCTTATGTGTTAAAGAGGCTTAATAAATATTTGTTCAATTCTTCTATTTGCCTCTTAGCCTAAACACATGGATGTGGTAGAAGACCAAGGGTAGATGTTTTTTTGATCTAATTGAGGGCTCTCGGTCCCTTGCTAGGTAAAAACAGGACAGGTAGACAGACAGACTTGGGAAGATACAGGGTGGAGAGAGTTAATGGAAAACTCAGAGGCTGCCTAACCTCATGCATTTTAGTAAAACTTCCTGTAGATATATGCTCGCTATTTTTCTTCTTCTTTTCCCCTTTCTCCTTCTCTATTCTTAGACTTTCCCCTTCCTTCCTAAGGTCATGGGGCTATAAACAGTGTTGGTAAGGCTAGCCCCTGCCCCCAAACCGAACTTTGCATCTGGCACTTTATGACTTTGCTGATTGGCACCTGAAACACTCTGGGAGAGGACAGGCTTTGCCTTATAATGGCTGGGCCAAGGGGGATGGAACAGAGGAAGTGAGAGAAAGAAATGCCCATTTTTGCCTGACCTCTGACCTTCCTGGGCCTGAAAGAGACCCTAAGGGTCATCTAGTCCCCAGGTCAACTCCTATGCCCTCCTTGATTTTCAAATGAGCCACTTCCAGTCTTTCCTGAGACAACCTTATGCCTCATCTATAAAAGGAAGAGGTTGGACTAAATGATCTCCTAGGTCTCTCCTAGCTCTGATATGCTATGAGTCTAGGCCAAAGAAAGAAAAGATGGAATGACTGTTGAGGAAAACTCTCTGGAAAAGCTAGGACTTGAGGCCCAGGGAAGAAAAGGAGAGGGAGAAAGCAGGAAGAAAGGCTTCCCAGGAAAGAGGAAAGAGCATAGAGCTTAGAATGTTAGATAATAGAATAGAGTTTAGTATTAAGGTCAGACACCTCCTCCACTATCCTCCCCACCCCCACCCCCACCCCCAAATCATACAGATGAGGAAACAGAAGCCTAGATGGGAAGGGATCCTGATTCAACTAGAACACAGGAAGATAGAGTTTAGACCTGGAAGGTATATCAGAGGCCATTTAGTCCAGCTCTCGCCTTCTCTAGGTGAGGAAACTGCGGTCCCTAGACATTTAGTGACTTATCCAAGGTCTTATCCAATGGACAACTAGGCAGTGCAGTGGTTAGACAGAGTGCCAGTCCTAGTATTAGGAAGACTCATTTTTGTGAATTCAAATATAGCCTCAGATACTAGCTGTGTAACCCTAGGCAAGTCACCTGTTTGCCTCAGTTTCCTTATCTGTAAAATAAGCTAGAGAAGGAAATGGCAAACCACTCCCATATCTATGCCAAGAAAACCCCAGATGGGGTCACCAAGAGTCAGACACTGAGCAACAAAATCCATAGTCAATCAGGGATTTCACCCTAGGCTCTTTGTCTGCAAAGCCGGCAGGCTTTCACTGTGGTAGGCTGCTTCCCTAGTGTACAATGTGCTTGAAAGTAGAGATTAAAACCCATGAACCAAACTGTTCTTTCTGCCCAGGAGCCTTTGAGAGGAGTCTTATCTCCTCCTTGGAGGGTAAAGGAGGGTAGCTGGGTTAAATTAGAGAAAGCCTGTCCCACTGTCCAACTCCTTCGGTGGGAGCCACTAGGTCTTCATCCAGTGTGAGAAAGCCTTACCCTTGTGTCTTGAGGAGGGCTGGCCTGGGGCTAAAAGATGTGAGATCTGAAGGCAGAGAGAGCAATTTGGAGATTCACCTGATCCCTGGGGAGGGTGGGCCTCACCCCACCTCACCCAGTCACTTGCTGGTGTGTTTTTGCCATTGGTTATATGTGTGTATGTATCTATACACACACACACACACACACACACATATATACACACATACATATATGTACACACACATATATATTGGCTCGAATGTTTTGGAGCTATTGAAAGGGGTAGTTGGTTGCGAGCAAATTGGTGGGGGCAAGGGGAACATAAGTCCAATCACCTAGCAGCTCCAAGCATGCTAATACAAAGAATGACAATCCCACTCTCAAAGAATTGATGTTGGAGCAGGGGAGACGTTGAAAACGAATTGACCATAGACTGCTCCAAATCCTCAGTGCAGCTATAGGTTTTAACCTTCTTTCAACATTGATCTTTCCCCCAAATTTGTGGTGGGAGGAGGGAGGGTCTTGAGTTTAGAAGTTTTTGCAGCAAAGGGTGCTTGATTTGATGCTGGAGGACCCAGATTCTAGGTTTGTATCTTAGCACCTGTGTAAACCAGAGCAAGTTATTTTTCTGTTCTGATCTTTAGTTTTAAAGTGAGCAGATTAGACTCTCCGAACGCTCAAGTCTCTTCTAGGCATACATTCTATAAACAAGGTACAAACTGGATTGTCAACCCTCAGCACAATAAAATCAAGAGCTGCCCAGAGGGTTCCCGTCCATGAACCACAGTCCTTTACACAACTGTCCACCCTCAGTCATTTGGAACACACACAAAGACGCCATGACCCCGCCTCCTATGCATAGCCAACCCTACAGGATCAGGGCCAATTGAAATCACCCTCTGAGACGCACTGGCTTTACCTGGCAAGTCGCCAACCCAGTAAAAGAGGAAAAAACCACAGGCCCATGAGAACAGGGATGTTTGTTTTCTCAACTGCTGGCCAGGCTTTCCTAAAGCTACACATTCCACCTTGGATTTAGAATGAGAGGACCTGGGTTCAAATTCCACTTCTGCCATTTACTACCTATATAACATTGGGCAAGTCATTTATGCCCTTCTCTGGGCTTCAGTTTCCCCATATGTAAAATGATGAGGCTGGAACAATTAGGGGATCTCAACTTGGGGTCTGTGAACTCCCTTGTGACTTCCAGGAGGGTCCAGATCTCTCCAGATGCTCCAGGGCTTCTCTGACTGCCTTCCTTTCTGATGCCACCAGTCACCTGTCCCTTCTCAAACATTTACCCCCATCCCATCCCTTGCAGCCCGACTGAGCTTAGGGACTCATTAGATTCCTTACTATGAGTCTCAGTAATGTTATCATAATCTTTATCAACAACAAAAACACAAGAAGGACACAGTACAAGCTAGGCTTGTACTGCTGCTTCTAAAGAGCAGAAAATGGAGCTTCAGAAAGGAGTGGAGCTCCTAGGGGCATGAGGCTAGCATTGATTGCATCCAGGATGTGGACCCATTCTTCCAACTCCCTTCCTTCCAACTTCCCTGTGTTCCTTCTACCATCCCCCACTATACTTCTGAGGATGAGCGCCTATGCCGAAGATGGAGAAATCAGGAAGAGGGAAGCATTTGGTGATGATGGCTCCCTATCCCCTAGTCGTTAGTGAAATGGAAAGTGCCCTGAAATGAGAGGCAGGGGACCCAAGTTGGAATAGGGACTCTGTTACTTACTAATGGAGTAAGTCAGGTGCCTTTTCTGAACTTCAGTCTCTTCTTTAGCAGCTCTAAATTCAATGATCCCTCTTCTAAGGACTGGAGGAGGGAGCAGGCATTGAAGGAGGCAGCCAGGCCCTGTCGTTTTTATTTCTTCCTCTTTCCAAGGGGCTCTGAACTAAGTCCTCAATGATGTTTTCCTTGATATATGACAAAGCTTCCTTAAACTGGCCCCATCTTTACCCTAAAGGAGGCTGTAAGTTAAGCCCCACAGTTCCTTCTGCCACTCCTGGCCCCCACCTATACCGCAAACAAACCTACAAAGTTTAGAGTTAGAATAAACCAGCTAGCCCAACCCTCTTATTTTGCAATTAGAGAAACTAAGGCACAGAATGGTGCCCCGGCAACTGCCTGAGGTCACCGCCAAGGTGGTCGGCAGCACAGCTTGGGTCACACTCACATCTCCCGATTCTTAATCTAGTGGTGTTTTCATCACACCAGGCCGTGTCTCCTTTGGGGAGAGGAAGCACAGAAAGGAACAGAATCCAACCTCAGTCTCTTCGGCTCTGGCAACTATCCCTTTTCATTTTACCCCACCACCTGCAGGGAATATGGAGAGGAGGGGAGTTGATGGGAAGAATACCAGAGTTAGCATTTTCAAGCATGATTTATTTTTCCATAGGGGCTAGAGGGCTCTCCCTGCGTCGTCCCCAACTCACTCCATTAGATGCTGAGCTAGAAGGGAGTTGGTGGAAGAAGGGGAAAGCCAGTAAAAACACTCAGCTGGTGCTTCATCTCTTCACATTCTCCTCCCCCCCCAACTCCCACCCCTCAAATACACACACAAAGTGAACTAAAGAAACCTCAGAAAGGACAATGGATTTGGAGTATTTAAATACTGGCTCATTTACTCTGACCTCGGGCAAGTTACTCCTCAGAAAAGCCATTTCTAAAGGTCCCTTCCAACTCTAAATCTGTGCTCTGAAAAACGGGCACAGAGCATAGAAGATCTATAAAGACATGAATTCTTAATTGGCCGATTTAGGCGTGAAGAGAAGACCTACCTTTAGTGGGAGCCACCTAAGTCTAGCGGCATGGGGACCCAGCCCCGCGAAAGTGTGGTGAACAACCTTTAGCACTTGGGGGTGAGAGGGAATAGGCAGAAGGCATCTTGAGCCCGGTTTTGATCACTGGCTTCTGGATCTACTTGCCCTGTGTCGTTCCCCCCTCGCCCCCCAACCGTGAGACAGTAATCTGGACAAAGTCACTGTAGTTCCTTCACGATAACACACCACACAGGGAAGAAGGAAAGAGCAGGGAAAAGCAGGGCTGAGACAGATACAGATTGAGGGGGAAACAAGGGTAATGACAGATGGGTGAGGGGGCATCAGGTGGAAAATAAAGTGGGAAGTAGAGAGAAGGTCCAAGGAGGGGGTGGGGGGTGTGGCAGACAGAGAAGGACAGGAAGGAAGACCTACGGACGAGGAGGGCAGACACATGGAAGGGGGGAGTGACACAAGGGAAGCCCCACAGGGAGGAGCGGGGGTAGACACGAGAAGAGGACCTGAGGTTCAGCGGCCGATAAGGACAAAGAGGAAGTCCCACCGGAGTGGAGTGGGACTACAAGACACAGGGAAGTGATAAGAAAAAAGCCGCCGAGAGGGATTTGGCTGACCAGAGAAGGGATTCCGGGGAAGCCCCGAGGCGGGGAGGGGACATGAGGACCGCAGGCGCTGGTCACTTACCGCGGGACCGAGGAGGGCGCAGACCCACAGACACTTGAGGGTCGCCTCCATGGGGCAGGTAGCCCCTGCTCGTCTCTGCCCAACTTGGCTGCGGAGTGAGTCTGACCTGGGCTTGCCGGGGAGATGAAGCCGAGGTTTCCCTGACCGCCCCCGCCTTCTTCTGGGCTGCGCCTCTGGCCAGCGGAGGCAGAAGTGAGCCGATCAGCACGCGGACTGCTTTAAGGCTTCTCCAATCTCGCCCCCCACCCCTCCCCCGCCTCCTCCAGCTCTTCAGAGTGGGAGGACCCAAATGGGGGCTCGCCTGACGAACAGCGCGCACGGCCAATAGAGTGTCGGAGTTGCGGGATTCCGGCCAATGGGCAGGGAGAAGGTGGGGCCTCCTTCTGGCTGGGCTCTGGCTCTGCCAAGGAAGAGCCTGTGTCTCCGGGATGCCGAAAGCGGCAGAAGAGGGGGCTAAGAAAAGAATGGAGAGCGAAGGCTTCATTGGTGCCTCTCACCCAAGTGAGCCGTCCTTCAGCCCCGCGGGCCAGACCAGCTCCCTTCCCAAGAGCTGCCCAAGCACGATGGCTCCTGCTCCCCAGCCCACCTTAGCCGCTGGAAGGGATCTCAGAACTCAGAACATGCCATAGATTGTCAGAACTGTGGACCCTCCCCTAAGCTAAGGTGCCCAAATAATCCCGGATTGGACCCAATCTGACTCCCGACCCTGGTCCCTATTGCTGAGCCACGGTCTGCCGACCTGCTGTAGGAACCCTGGGACCGGAGTGGTGGGTGAGTGAGACCCAGCACAGATGTCACCAGGCATCTAACCTCAGTTAGATGGAAATCGCTGAGAGGCAAATTTCAGGATGGAATAGGGGAAAATATGTCCGAAAACGGAATGGGAAAGGTAGTGAGCTCTCCATCACTAAAGGTTTTCAAGGGGATGCTGAATGACCCATTGATGAGAGTCACTGTAGAAGAGATCCTTGCTCACGGAAGGATTGGAATAGATTACCTCTGACATCTCTTTATTCTGTTGAGATTCTGTGATTTTGTGATACCTAACATAGGGACCTAGCCTCTGTGTCCGTGGCCCGTCTCTCTGACCAAAGGGCTTCTTCCAGAACCTCCCTTTAAGGAGAGCTCCGGGGCTTGCCTTGTCCCATTCCTTTTTTGTTCCCTCCCCCGCCCCCCCTTTTCAAATGAAATAATATTTGTAAAGCACTTAGCACAGAGCTTGGCATGTGGTAGGTGCTAGATAAATGCCTTATTACCTCCCTCCCCTCCCCCACCCCCCACCAGGCTGCTGGTGTGCGGTAGATAGAGCACTGGCCCTGAAATAAGGAAGACTCATCTTCCTGCACTTACTAGCAGTGTGACCCTAGGCAAGTCACTTAACCTTGTTTGCCTCAATTTCCTCATCTGTAAAATGAGCTAGAGAAGGAAATGGCAAACCACTCCAGTATCTTTGCCAAGAAAACCCCAAATGGGGTCACACAGCGTCAGACACAACTGAACAACAACTCTTCCCGCCTGGCTCCTTCTCCTTCCTTGTAGTGTTGGCTTCCTCCATTAGAAAGTAAGCTGTCTGAGAGTAGGGACTGTCTTTCTACCGGTATCTGTATTCCCGGTGCCTAGCATAGAGACTGGCACCTTGCTTAATGCTTGCTGCTGCTGCTACTGTTGGTCCCTTGTTGTTGAAGACTACCATGACGTCAGAGAGGTCATGTCTTGACGTGCCAGTGAATTGGATTTAAGTGAGGGAGGGCTGTGCAAATGTTAGTTGACTGACTGGGACAAACGACCCTTTGGTTCCCCTACCTCCTTACTGTCTGCTGAAATTTGGCTGCAGATTCTGACCAGCCAGTCCTAGCCACTGCCATCGCCTCACCTGGATGGGACCCCAACATAACCCCCACCAGGCAACATAAGCACTTTTTTCCTATCAACAGCCAGGAGGGAGCCAGGGATAGATGAGAGATGGCAGAAGACAGGATCTCTTTAATCAAGAGTCTTGAGTATTTGCCAGCAAAAAGAGACTTGTTAGAAAATTGTATTCTGATAAAGCTTTGGCTACAGCTGCCTCTGATCAGATTAAATGCAATGCCTTTCGCTGACTGCAGCCCCCGGGGAGCCCCCTGTAATGTTATTGGCCACATTAAGAGATAGATTGGTAAGGGCCTGAAGCCAGGAGGGACTGACTGGCTGGGGAGGACAGCAAGTTGGACCCAAACAGAAAACAGACTGTCAGTAGCTGCCAGGGACTGTAGAGAACATCAGGTCCAAACCCCTGTTTTACAGAGGAGGACACTGGGGCCCAGAGAGGGGACGGGGCTGGCTCCAAGGTCACCCAGCAAGTCAATGGCCTGGCCAGGACTTAACCCCAAATCTGCTGACAGTCAGGCCTGTGCTCTGTTCATCTTTGTCATCACAACTCATATTTACGTGGCACTTTTAGGTTTTCAAAGTGTTTCACTTATCCTTATTTTACAGATGAAGAAACTGAGGAGGATCAGAGGTTAAGTGGCTTGTCCAGTGTCACCCAGTATCGGTGGCAGGATTCAAACCCAAGGTCTTCCTGGCCCTAAGTCATTAGCTAGGCTGCCTCACCTACTGGTCCAGGAGTCAGAATAACTGCAATAAAACCCGAAATCTAACACTTACTGTGAGGTCACTTCTCTTCTCCGTCAAATGTGGATGCACTTGATGGATCTATGATCTCCTGTGGGTGGGAACTCCCGATGGGCTATGACTTAGGAGATAGGGTGTTACCTGAGGCATAAAATGATCTGTCCAGGGACACAAATTGATGGTGTGGTTAAGAGGTGGTATTGGAACCTAGATTTCCCTGACTTACAAGCCCTGTGGCTACCTCCACAGACCAATTCACTTAAAGGTATTAATGACCCATAAGGGTACCTCCTCCCTACATTGTGAGAGGATTTATATTTTAAAGGTTGTTGTTTAGTTGTGCCTGACTCTTTGTGGACCCGTGGAGTTTTCTTGGCAAAGACACTGGAGTGGTTTGCCATTTCTTTCTCCAGTAGGTTAAGGCAAACAAAAGTTAAGTGACTGGCCCAGACTCACACAGCTGGTGAGTTTCTAAGGCTGTATTTGAACTCAGGCCTTCCTGCCTCCAGGTGCAGTGCTCTACTCACTGAATCAGCTAACTGGGTTCAGCCACTTTTCAGTCCTATCTCACTCCATTTGGGGTTTTCTTTGCAAAGATCCTGGAGTAATTTGCCATTTCCTTCTTCGGCTCATTTTGCAGTTGAGGAAACTAAAGCAAACCAGGTTAAGTGACTTGCCCAGTGTCACACAACTTACAAGTAAGTGTTTGAGGCTGGATTTGAACTCGGGTCTTTCTAACTCTAGACCCGGAGCTCTTATCCACTGCACCACCTCGCTGCCCTCTTTAAAGGTGCAAACTCTTTAATTAAAGGACTGATTCTATAATCCTGGGACTTCAGCATTAGGCCAATATATGGAGGAGGCATGTGGGAGATGGAGGTTGAGGTCTTCTCAGATCCTTCGAAATCATACCTTGCAAGTGGTTAGCTGTTGTTTTTTTTTTTCCCTGCCCAGGCCACGAAGAGTTGGACGTGGCTGAAAAGATGACTGAACAACAAAAGCCTCAGTTTCCCTATCCATAAAAACGGATAAGAATCCTGAGATACCTTCTTTCCAGGAAGCTGTTTCCCTATTATCTTACTCAGACTCAAAGGATCTGCATTCAAATCCTAACCTTGCCTGTTACTAGCTGTGTAACTAACTAGGTGGACAAATCACCGAACCCCACCATTTCCATCTGTGTTGGTATCGTAAAAGGAGTATTAATTATACTAAGAGCAAGGCAGCCTGGGTTCAGGTCCTGGTTTTAATATTCACCAGCCATATGACCTTGGGGCAAATCACTTCATATCTAAGCCTCTGTTTCCTTCTCTGTAAAATGGGAGGAAGGGGGGAAGGTTAATAATACTTGTCCTACCTACATCCCAGGGATATTATGAAGATCTATGGAGTTAATAAATGTAAAGGAAGCAGTAAAGCACCATATAAATGTCAGCTGCTGCTATTATTATGGTAACCCAAGTTTAGCATCCCCCAGTTCCCAGCCTCTCACTTCTGCTTTGAGGGAGCTGGCTGGCTGGGGAGAGATAGTGGGTGTGAGAACACGCAGCTAGCTCTCTCTTCCATGTTCCTCTCCTTCTTTGCCTCGTTGGGGGTGGGGGGGGACTCTCTCCCCGAGCTGCAGGCTCCCCCTCACTGGAAGGAGACCTCCATTTATTTCAGGAGGTGAAGGTCTCAACCTTTACCTTGACATTCATGTCCTCGATAAAGAGCTTCCATTTATAGAGCAGTAAAACGCTTTATAAATATGATCTCATTGGGCCATCCCAAGAGCCCTGGGAGATGGATGATACAGGGATTATTATTCCTTTTTGATGGACGAGGAAACTCCTGATGGATCTGAGGAAGCTCAGAGATGGGACTAATTTAATGGGGTGCTATTACCTCCATTTTATAGGGAGGGAAGCTGAAGCTAAGAAGGGGAATGACTTCCCCAAGATCACATAGCAAATTAGTAGCTGGGTCAGGACTCCAATTCAGCTAGGTCAAGGGCCTTCTTAAACTGGACTCCAGTTTGTCCCTTCTCACTATCTTACATTCCCTATTCCCAGCTCCAATGTTGACTGTAACTCTGGGCAATTCCCCTAACCCAGAGGTGGGGGAACCTGTGGCCTTGAGGCCACATGTGGGAGAGATTAGTCGGTCAAACATTTTGTTAAGTACCTACTATGCCCTGGGCACTGGGGATACAAAAAAAAAGGCAAAAGACAGTCCCTTCGCTCATGGAGCTCAAGGTTAATGCCGGAGAGAATATGGAACAATTATGTACAAATGAGCTAAATACAGGATAATTTGGAAATAATCAACAGAGGGAAGGTTCTGGAATTAAAGAGGATGGGTAGAAGTTGACTTCTTAGCTGACTCTTGAAGGAAGAATAGCGCTTCTTTCCATATCACTTTAAAGTTTACAAGGTGCCTTTTGCACAAGAAAGGTAAGTGCTTGCCCTCCTGGAAGGAAGGTAAATCTCAGGATTCTTGTCCATTTTTATGGATAGGGAAATTGAGGCTTTTTGTTGTTCAGTCATCTTTTCAGCCATGTCCAACTCTTCACAGCCCCGTTTGGGGTTTTCTTGGTAAAGATGCTGGAGTAGTTTGCCATTTCCTTCTCTAGCTCATTTTACAGATGAGGAAACTGAGGCAAGCAGGGTGAAGTGACTTGCCCAGGGTCACACAGCTAGTAAGCTTCTGAGGCTGGATTTGAACTCAGGAACTCCAGGCCCAGCACTGTATCCACTGAGCCACCTACCTGCCCCCAAATGAGGCCTAGAGAAATGAAATGATTTGTTCAAGGTCACACGACTATTAAGGGTAGGAGAGGGGATATAAATCTAGGTCCCCTGACTTGATGACTTCAAATGTAGTGCTCTTTCTACTGAACAGGCATCTAATCCCAGCTCAACAGATTTCCCCACCCCCATCCCTGCACTGCCCAACAGCATCCCAGAGAACTCTGCCAGGCCCTACCAATTATTAACTTTATGACACTAGGCAAGTCACTTGCCTCTCTGAGCCTCAGCTTCCTGTTCTGCAAAATGAGGGAGTTGTACCAGATGACTGCCAAATCTATGCCTTCTCTGATCCTCAGTTTTCCCATCAGAAAAATAAGGATAATCATTCTTGTCCTGCCTTCCCCCACGAGAATGTTGTCAGGCAATCACTATGAAAACTGTCAAATGCTTTAGAAAAGGGAGCAGCAGGGCTGTTGGAGGAGGAAATGTAAGTGTGCATATTGAAGCTCTTTGAAATCATAAAGGCAGGATTTTTTTTAAAAATGGAAGGAGGTGGGGCAATGCTGATTACCAAATTGTTACTCCCTTTCAAGGAACTCATTTACATCCTCAATTAACAAGAATTATTAAGGGTCTATGAGGGGTCAGGTGCCTAGCTAGAGATCTGGCTTCTGAGTTGGGAAGACTGGGATCTCAGTCCTGCTTTTGACCCATCCTAGTTGTGTGACCCTCGGCAAATTACCCTACCTCTCAGTGCCCTGGGCAATTCGCTAAGACTAGAAAGTCCTGATGTTCATCGCTAGAGGAGATTCCTTCCTAGAAGTTCCCTATATGGATAAAATGTAATTTTTTTTTTTAATGCCAGATTGGGAGTGGGCGTGATAGAGGAAGGGTGATAGAAAGAGAAAAAACAAAATAAGCCCTGCCTTTGGGGAGCTTATGCTGAACCAAGGGAGAAGACACATTCACATTTAATTATCTAGCTTATATAACTACAATTATTCACTCATATGTACAGGGTGTCCCAAAAGTCTAAGAGCAGCTGCAAACTACACTTTTAGGATACCCTGAATATATCTACATGTCTATGACTCTGCCTATGGCTGTGTCTGCATCTGTGTCTATGACTATGTCCATGTATGTCTATGTCTATGGCTGTGTCTGTGTCTGTGTCTATGTCTGTGTCTATGACTATGTCTTTGCCTATATCCATGTCCATGGCAATGTCTATGTCTATGTCTATGTCTATGTCTATGTCTATGTCTATGTCTATGTCTATGTCTATGTCTATGTCTATGTCTATATCCATGTACTGTTATCTGTTTCACATCAGGGAGTTAGGGGTGCAATGACCTAGAAAATCCATGTAAAATTTTTTGGCTCACCCTTCATACCAGAGAAGTCTGAATTTTTTTATGGGATGTTTACAGTAACTTATTGTAAAACTTGGGTTAAGCATTTGGTCATAGGTTCTGTGTCATCTGCTGGCCTTCTCATGTCATCTGAAGCTTCTGCAAAACTCCCCCAAAATTCCCATTTAATTTCTTATGTTGACCCAGGATATATTGAAACCACGATGGGGAAAGTTGTGATGTGGAAGGAATAACTACATTCACACATATATGTATGTATATGTGTATATGTATATGCATATGTATATTTATATTATTTTGTTTTTCAGTCACTTTCAATTACATTCAACTCTTTGTGATCCCATTTGGGGTTTTCTTGGCAAAGATATTGAAGTGGTTTGCCATTTCCTTCTCCACTTCATTTGATAGATGAGGAAACTGAGGCAAACAGGGTTCAGTGACTTGCCCAGGGTCACACAGCTAGTAAGTGTCTGCGGCTGGATTTGAACTCAAGATGAGTCTTCCTGACTCCAGGCCTGGCACTCTGTGCACTGTGGCGCCACCTAGCTGCCTACGTATATGCATACACATATGCACACATGTGTGTTGGTGCATCTGTGTGCACATGTGTAAATGTGTGCACATACATATGTACATGTACATGTGTGAACATGGCCCTTAATAAGACAGTGTCCTAAACCAGAAGAATGCCTTGGGATTGACATGGGTTTTAGACATTCCTTAATTCATTCAACCCTATAAGGCTTTAGGGGTGATTTGCCTTTAATTTTCCTACCAGCCTCTACAGAAGGTAATAGATTGGGAGGAATGTCAGAGGTCATATAGTCTAGCTCCATTTTATGGATGAGCAAATTGAGGCACAATTGGGGAAGGGCCTTATCCAAGGTCATGCCCCTGATAATGGCAGAATATGGATTTGAACTCGGGTCCTCTGACTCTAAAACAAGTACTTTTCTTTCTGTAAAACATCCTTTACCAGTGTGAGAATAGAAAGGAAATGCTCAGGAAAGGGAACCCCCCCCCCCAGTAGATTTCAGTTCAATCCCTCATGTTTTTCCTGAGTCACCAGTGCACCAAGCCCAGTGATCAATTATCCAGTCTGAGTGATGTTCCTAAAATACAACTTTGATCATCTCAATACTTTGCTTAAGAGTCCCCAAATCTGTCCTTCAAATGGCCAAGGGGGAAAAGTTACCCCAGTGTGGTGGGAAAACCTTTATTTTAGTTCTGATTCTGCCACAGTGAGTAACCCTGGAAAGGCCACTTCTGCTTTCTGAGACTCAATTCCTTCATCTACAAAATGAGATTTGAACCGACTGGTCGCTCAAGTTCCTTTCACCCTGAACAATCTCTGTTCTATATTCTAAGTCTTTCTTCCTCTTAACATTTGTCATTCTACATCCCAAAGGACACCTCTCCCCCCAGCCCTGAGGTTCTACACTCTTTTCTAAGATCCCCTATGGCTCTGGCATTTTGTGTTCTATGTTCTAAGGTCCCTCTCAGCTTTCATGGTCTGTGTTCTCTGTTCTCTGGGCCTCACTTTGTAAGCTTATCTGTAAGGATAAAGGAGTTAGGATAGATGACTGACCTCTGACATTCTTTCCAATTCTAAATCAATGGCCTTATTTAGGAAGGTAGGAAAATTGGAGGCAAATCAGTCTCCCTAGAGTTCCCTGAGGCCTTAAAGAGTGGGCTTTATTAAATGATTAAATGAATGAATAAAGGCCTCTCTGTCCTAAGACCCCTCCCAGCTCTTGATGCACCGTATTCTCTGTTCTAAGACTCCTTCTAGCTCTGACATTCTATGATCTCTGTTCTAAGTCTTTTCCCAACTCTGGTAGCCTGTGCTCTAATATCACCTTCAGCTGTATTAGTCTATGTTCTCTTTTCTTTCTTTTTAAAAAAATTTATTATTTTATCTTCCCCCAGTTACAGATAAAAACAATTTTAATATTTGTTTTGCCTAAGTTTTGATTTTCAGATTCTCTCCTTTTTCTCTTTTCCTCTCCCCTTCATTGAGAAGGCCAGCAATTTGATATAGATGTGCAGTCATACAAAACATATTTCCATGTTAGTCATATTGTGAAAGAAAACATGGACAAAAAAAACCCGAAGAAAAATAAAGTGAAGAAAAAATATGCTTTGATCCGTATTCAGACTCCATCAGTTCTCTGGAGACAGATAGCATTTTCCATCATAAGTCCTTCAAAATTGTCTTAGATTGTTGTATTGCTGAGAATAGCTAAGTCATTCACAGTTGATCATCATACAAATTGCTATTATTGTGTACAATGTTTTCCTGGTTCTGCTCATTGCACTTTGCATTAGTTTGTGTAAGTTTTTCCAGGTTTTTCTGAGAGTTTGTAATGGCAAGCAAAGTGGGACTTTTCTCTGTTTTTTCTTTTGGAGTGCTTCTCAGCACTAAGGCAATAACGTGTCTTTGGTTGAGCCTTACCTTTGATTGAATCAAGAGTCTTTGATGACCTGCTTAAGTCACAAGAAAGCCTAAATCACATGAGTTTGGGTCACATGATCGTGAGGCCCTCTGACCCTGAAGAAGCATACATATACTTGGAGGTTAGCATTTTGATTTGGGGCTCACTCATTGGAAGAGTGTTCGTGTGATTTGGCCAGACAAGATTCTGGGTAGCCATTTAGGAGCCCCTTGGCTTTGAAAATCCAAATGTTGGTGCTTTGCTTTCTGGTAACTATGTACATATTGCTATGGGCAGACAGACAGAAGCCCTGTCTGTTGATTTGTGTTATTTGCTCTGTTTATATAATTTCTGATTGTAATTTGTTTGTGTTTTCTCTGAAGTTCAGGGTGCTGACTTTTTCCCCTGAACTAAGTGAATGATATATGTATGTTTAATTAAAGTGAGGTTGTAAACCCCTTGAAGTTGCTTTCCTTAGAAAAGCAGATCAAAGAATCTATGCTAACAGCCCTCCTGTGTACTGGTGTTATTGGCCTTACACATCCACAGCAACTGCAAGCAGCATTGTTGTTACAGAGTATCCCACTCATCATTTCTTATAGAACAATAGTATTCCATCACAATCATATACAATGGCTTGTTCATCCATTCCTCAATTGATGGACACCTCACTTTTCAATTCTTTGCCACACCTAAACAAGCTGCTATAAATACTTTTGTACATAAAGGTCTTTTTCCTTTTTCCTTGGTTAAATACATGGTTTTATGGCCCTTTGGGCATAGTTCCAAATTATTCTACAGAATGGTTGAATTAGTATACAACTTCACCAATAAGGTAGGAATATAAACAGTCCAACCTTATTGAATCCCTTATGATCCTATTTCCTGTTTCCTTTCTTATGCTCCTCTTGAGTCTTGTATTTAAAAGTCAAATTTTCTATTTAGCACTGGTCTTATCATCAGGAATGCTTGAAAGTTCTCTATTTCATTGAATATCCATTTTTCCCGTAGCTCTTTCCCCCCCCCAGAATATCCTATTCCAAGCCCTCTGGTCCTTTAATGTAAAGACTACTCAATCTTGTGTTATCCTGACTATGGTTCCACAATATTTAAATTATTTCTTTTCAGTGGCTTGCAATATTTTCTCCTTGACCTGGGAGCTCTGGAATTTGGCTATAATATTCCTGAGAATTTTCATTTCAGGATCTCTTTCGAGAGGTGATAAGTAGATTCTTTCAATTTCTGTTTTCCCTCTGGTTCTAGAATATCAGAGTAGTTTTCCTTGATAATATCTTGAAAGATGATGTTTAGGCTTTTTTTTTGATCATGGCTTTTAGGTAGCCCAATAATTCTTAAATTATCTCTCATGGATCTGTTTTCCAGGTCAGTTTTTTTTTTCCAATGAGATATTTCACATTTTCTTCTATTCTTTTCATTCTTTTGATTTTGTTTTGTTGTTTCTTGGTGTATCATGGAGTCATTAGCTTCCACTTGCCCAATTCTAATTTTTAAGGAATTATTTTCTTTATTTAGCTCTTGTACCTCTTTTCTATTCTGCTCTTAAGGAATTCTTTTCTTCGGTGAGTTTTTGTATGTCTTTTTACATTTGGTCAATTCTGTTTTTCAAAGCATTCTTCTCTTCATTGGATTTTTGTGCTTCTTTTACAATTTGTCCTATAGTTTTTTAAGCTGTTATTTTCTTTAGTATTTTTATGTCTCCTTTACCAAATTGTTGACTCTTTTTTCATGATTCTCTTGCATAACTTTCATTTCTCTTCCCAATTTTCCCTCTCTTTCTCTTCCTTGACTTCTAAGATCCTTTTTAAACTCTTCCATGGCCTGAGACCAATTCATATTTCTCTTTGAGGCTTTGGATGCAGCAGTTTTGACTTTGTTGTCTTCTTCTGAGTTTGTGTTTTGATCTTCCCTGTCACCATAGTAACGTTCTATAGTCAGGATCTTTTTCTGCTGTTTACTTATTTTTGCAGCCCATTTCTTGACTTTTAACTATGCTGAAGTGGGGCTCTGCTTCTGGAGCGGAGGGGGCACTGTTCCAAGCTTCAGGTATTTTGTGTAGCCATTTTCAGAGAAAATTCAGTTTTCAGTTCTTCCAAGGAGAGGTATGTTTACTACTCTTCTGGTCTGTGCTCTGGTCTGTGAGTGACCGCAATTACTCTTTTCCACTCTGGAACTGTGACCAGGGTCCCAACTTGCCTGCAGCCACAAGCTCTGGTGTGCCAGTGTTTCTCTTTGCCCTGGGATTGAGACTCAGGACTGTGATCCAGATCCACATATGGGCAATGCAATAGAGTCCTGCACCCAGTGCCAGGAAAGGGACCTCTGTGAACTCTTTCTGATAAGTTGTCTGACTCCCTTACTGTCTGTGGGCTGAGAGGTCCAGAAACCACCACTGCCACCACCGATTCAGTAGCCCTGAAGGCCTACCAGTAGTTTGCTGGGGCATGGCCTACCCTGGGCTGTACTCCACTCTCACCTATGTTCAGTAGATCTTTCCTGCTAACCTTCTAAGTTGTCTTGGGCTGGAAAATTGTTCCACCCCATCTGAGAGCTCAGGCAAATCCCTTCCTTGTTCTCTTTTCTAAGATTTCCCTCCAAATCTCCACCCCCACCAGGCCTGATATTCCATGTTCACTGTTCCAAGGCCCCTCCCAGCTGTGACATTCTGTGTTCTGGGTGCTCAGGTGATAGATTTTTGTGGTGTATACAATATGCTTAGAGGAGAAAGATCCTTATGGGCTTGGGGCAGTCAAGAAAAGCTTCCCAGAAGATTTTAGACTTGTTCAGGCATTTTGAAGGGCAGGTAAAATTTAGCAAAGAAGAGATGGGCAGTCAGGAGGATGTTGCCAGCTGCTTGTTGGCAGAGATGTTTTAGCAAGAGCATCTCAAGTAGCTTGCTAATGGACTATTGCAGGTGGGCCCAGCCCAGATATCAGCAGGGGTCATTCTTAGCCATTTGGATAGTGCATCATGGAGGAAGGGAGGAGAACTCCCTGGTTGAGATCTCAGAAGACTCTGCCAGGAGACCTTGGGAAGAAGCAGAACCTTCGAGCCCTGCTTAGAGGGGTCTAACCATACCCTTCCCCATCTCCCTCTGTCACTTAGCATTTGTGTATCCTTGGGCAAGTCTGCTTCCCATTCTGGTCTCAGCTTCCTCATCTGTAAAATTAGGAAATTTGGCTAGATGAGTGGTTCTCAAACTTATCAGTCTCAGAACACTTCTGCACTCTTAAAAATTATTGAGGATCACTCCCCCCCCCAAGAGCTTTTGTTTATATGGGTCATATCTATCAACATTGACCATATTAGAAATAAAAACATCTTAGTTCATTTAGGTTAGGATTCTCTGGACCACATTTTGAGAGTTTCTGGACCAGATGATCTTTTAGAATTCTTACAGCTGTAAATGAAGAAATGGGGGAAAAACCCAAATGTTGATTCCATGTTTTCTGTGCACTGTTGAGTATACAAATATAGAAACTAAAATTGCCACTGGCCTCAAGGAGCTTATATTCTAATAGACAATACACATACAAAAGTAGTGACCAGGGAGAGATATTTTGGTTTAGAAAATTACAGAAATGCTAAGTGGAGGCATAGGGTAGTAGATTGACATCTTTTCTCCAGTAGCAATATTAGTATTAATTGGATTTTGGGTTCTAGAACTGGGGAGGGAAGGTAGAGGGAAGAGGGGAAGTATCTAGGAGGATCAATGGGTTGTAAGAAGATAAAAGATGTTTAGAGAGTAGAGGGGAGCATAACTGGAGCTGCCTAGATCTCACTGCCTTGTACGCTCATCATTGCAGGGGTGGGGGATGGAGGAGGAGAGCAAGGTGAGAGGACTGGGGCTGAAAGGGTTAAAAACTCCATGCCATGATCTCTGGTCCAGAAGGAATCTGTAAACTCTTGTTATGTTATTATGAACTCAATTATTCTACCAGTAACTCCTGAAGGTACTTTAGAACCCTCCTTTAATATGTCTTGCTGCCAGTCCATGCCAAGGCAGTGAGGATGTTCCCTTCCCTTGAGATGAAAACTATCTGAGATGAAAATGGGGCATTTAGCAAGGGTTCACTAATTACAAGAGGAATTGAAGTCATAATATGAAGTGATTGATGTAATAACATCAGTTCCCATTTCTACAGCCCTTTTTAGGGTTATAAAGCAGTTTCCCCATAACAAGATTGTAAAATAGTGTAATGATTGTCATTCCTATTTTACAGCTGAGAAAACAGAGGCTCGGGGAGTTCCATGTCTAATGAGTGTCAACACTGGGATCTGAACTCATCTACAGCTCCCTTGTTTTCTGAATCCTCTGCAGTTTCCACCCAACTGATCTTCTTCCCTGGATAATACTGACCTCTTCCACTCCCTCTCTCTAAATTATGCCCATTGGGTCCACTTCAAAATCAAGCCATCTCTCCTCATCTAGTCCCTTCTTACTGTACAACAACCCTATTCATCTTTTACTGACTGTCACAATCCCCATAAGAGCAGTTCTAGACTTTTCGAAGCCCCCAGCCCTTCTCCCTCTCCTCTATCATGATGGTCTCCTACCTGGTCTCAGTCATCTTGCTAAGTCACTGCTATGATTTTAACCTCCTCTGCTCAAAAACCTTCGGTGGCTCCCTACTGCTTACCAAATAAAGTAAAAACTTTTACACCTGGCATTTAAGACCACAATCTGGCTCCAACCTACCTCTCCAGCCTTACCTCATGCCAGTCTCCTTTATAAACTCTACGTTCCACTCAAATTGAACTCATCCTGTCTTTGTCCTGCTTTCTCTAATCTGTGTCTTTGTTTTCATTGTACACCATGTTTAGAATGGATTCCCTCCTACCTAATCTCCATCAGATGAAGTCCTGCCCTTCCTTCAAGACCCAGGTCAGATGCCACCCGCTATAGGAAGTCTTCTCTGACCCTTCGAGGTAAAAGTAGTCCCTCTCTCCACTAATTTCTCATAGCATTTCTCTGGAATTCTCCTCTTCCCTTTTCTCACTCTCCTTTGAATCCTATTTGTCCAGTTTGAATTCAAATACCTAGTTATATTTGTTTTTCCAGTGAAATTGGCCTTGATTCTTGACAAAATTATGGAACTAATAAGCTCTGTATTATTATTATATATTATATTATTACATCTTATTAAAGGAGTGGTCAATGAAAAGGAAATTAGTCACAAATAGCCCACAAAGCTTCATCAAGAACAAAAAAAACTTCTTTCAAGAAGGAATCACTTCATGTATTGTCTTTGTATCTTCAGTGAGTAGCACAGTAGGTGCTGATGCATAGTAGGTGCTTAATAAATGCATGTTGATTGATTGAATAAAATATGCCAGGTTAACCTCATTTTCTATTTTGACAGGGTTAGTAGGCAAATAGATCAAGGGAATGTTATAAAGAGTGTTTACCTAGATTTTAAGAAAACATTTGACAAAATCTCCACAGTTATTCTTGTGAACAAGATGGAGAGATATGGGCCAGATGATAATATAATCAAGAGGATTCAAGAATGATTGAATGGCTAGACCTGAAGAATACTAATGAATGGTCTGTTGGTGACTTAGAAGAAGGTCTTTAGTGGAATGCCCTAGGAATCTGTGCTTAACCCTGCTCTGTTTAATAATTTTATCAATGAGCTGGAAAAAGGGCATAGATGGCATGCTTATCACATTTACGAAGGACTTGAAATTAAGAGGAGTAGCTAAGATGTTGAACAGTAGAGTCAAGATCCAAAAAAAATCCCAATGCGGGGAGGGGATAAGCATTTATATAGTACCTAATATGAACCAGACACTGTATTAAGAGCTTTACAAATATTACCTCCTTTGATTCTCACAACAATATTTTGAGGTAGGGGCCATTATAGCCATTTTTCAGTTGAGGAAACTGAGATAGATAGAGGTAAAGTGACTTGCCCAAGGTCACACAGCTAGTTAGTGTCTGAGGTCAGATTTGACCTCAGGAAGATGAATGTGATAGGGCAGTCAAAAAAAACGCAGTCTTAAATTGTTTTAGTCTTTGAGACACAGATTTAGAGTTGGAAGGACCCTTAGTCCGACTCATTTTAAAGATGAGAAAACCAAGGCCTTGAGAGATTAAGTGACTTGTTCCAAGGTGGTAAGTGGCAGAGCCAGGATTTGAACCCAGGATCATAGATTAAGAGGTAGAAGGGACCTCAGAAGCCATTAGTCCAAATTTTTCATTTTACATGAGGCCCAGGGAGGTTGTGTCTTGGATGAGATGGAGGAGAGGCAATAGCACCACTTTGCCTGGCCATGGAAGACACATAGCCATCTTTTCCAGGAAGCCTACCCTGCACCCAGTCATTGGTAATGACCTTCCCCTTCAATGTCCACATAGTTTGCTGCTACTGTTTGTCCTTTGTTTTTGACGCAACCTCTGTGAGCAGAAAAGGAGCTGCCCACCGGGGACAAAACTGGAACTGGCCAGTTGAGCAACACAGTTTCCTTTCTTTCTTCCTTCCTTCCTTCCTTCCTTCCTTTCTTTCTTTCTTTCTTTCTTTCTTTCTTTCTTTCTTTCTTTCTTTCTTTCTTTCTTTCTTTCTTTCTTTCTTTCTTTCTTCCTTCCTTCCTTCTTTCCTTCCTT
>CM053624.1:310252609-310285129 GCA_028646595.1 Phalanger gymnotis
TCTCTCTCTCTCTCTCTCTCTCTCTCTCTCTCTCTCTCTCTCTCTCTCTCTCTCTCTCCCTCCCTCCCTCCCTCCCTTCCCTCCTTCCTTCCTTTCTTTCTTGGGCTTTGAAGGCTATATTTTTTTCTCTCCCCTACTTATTTATTTTATCTTTTTTTAAAAATTGGACAATTAATTCTTTTGTCCCGTGTAGTTTCATTCATGATTTCTTGAAATAGAGCTCTGGAAAATGAGGCTTTGATAAAGCCCTGGAATTCAAATGCAGCTACTTGACTATGCCTTAAACCCAAATCACTTTGGCTCTCACAGATCAGCCAATAATGGGTTCCAGCCCAAGCCTCACTTGGTCATTGCTTGGGTCTTGATGGCTCAGAGTGAGTGTAAATAGCAACTCTTTCTGTTCTGGCCAGAAAACTTGAGGATCTTCCCCTCCCGGATGGATTTTTTTTTAATATGTAAAAGAAGCCATTTTTTTGGCCTTGTTTCTTACCTAGCTTTAATTGTTGAATGGGTGATGCCTCAGACAAACTAAGACTTGGGAAAGACTTTAGCTTAAAAAGGCCATGGTCTCCCACTACATCTGGGGCCATATCTAGTTGTCCAGACCTGTGTCTTGCCACTGGATTCAGATAACTCTGGAAGAGAGAGCAAGGCTGGTGACTTAAATCCAGTTCACTTGCCAGCCAAGACATCACCCTCCTGATATCTTCGGTCCTCTTCAAGAATGAAGGACAGATAACAACTTCTCATGTAATATTGTATACTTTAACCTGTATTTGTGTTCTATCTTCCTGCCAGATTCTGAGCTCCATGAGAGCAGAGACACTGACATTTACATAGGATCACAGACCACAGATTTGGAGGGGGACTTAGAGGGCATCTAGTCAACCCATTCATTTTTAAAAATAAAGAACTGAGGCCCAGCAGTGACTTGTTCAAAGTCATACAGGTGTTTTCTCCTTAAGCATCTAGAAAAGAGACCTTCAAATAATAAGTACTTTCTAAATGTTGGTTGAATTTCAATTTAACGAGTAGCTTCTTCCTTAGCCATCTCGAATACAACAATTATGACAACAGCAACAACGATAATTAACATTTCTATAATGCTTGGAGCAGCTAGGTGGTGCAAATGGATAGAGCACCAGGCCTGGAGTCAGAAAGACTCATCTTCCCAAGTTCAAATCCTGCCTCAGACACTGCCTCACTGTGTGATCCTGGGCAAGTCACTTAACCCTGTTTGCCTCAGTTTCCTCATCTGTAAAATGAGCTAGAGAAGGAAATGGCAAACCACTCCAGTATCTGCCAAGAAAATCCCCAAAAGTGTCACAATGAGTCAGACACAACTGAACAACAACAAAAATATAATAATAATAAAATAAAGTAAAATAAAAATAATAATAAAGACATATTGTGTGCCAGGCATAGTGCGTCAGTTGAGGAAGCATCAACACTGATAAGCACTTTACAAATATAATCTCATTTGATCCCCACAGCAGTCTTGTGAGGTAAGTGCCATTAGACCAGAGGTTAAATGGCCTGCCCAGGATCACAGAGCTAGAAAGTATCTGAGCCTAGGTTTGAACTCAGATCTTCCTGACTCCAGACCTAGCACTCTATCCACTTTGCCACCTAGCTGTCCCAGTTCTTCCTTTCTTAATTTCTTCCATTGGTAGTCCTGAGCTGCCTATCCCACCCAAGAAGTGGCATCACTGGCTACACCTTTGAGAATGCAGGTCCTGAGAGACCAGCCAGGCCAAACACTGAGAGTCCAAGAATAACACAGGAATGACAGTCACGGCCCTTAGGCCTCCTAAAGAGTCCACTCTTTCAACAAGGGTTTTTTAGAGCAACTTCTGGTAGCAGCTTGGGGTTCTGCCTAGTACTCTGCAAATAGAAATCCCTGCCTCAGCCATGGAGAAGTAGAAAGAGGGTATGAATAACTCAGAAGGTCCAAGGTCCCTTCCAGCTCTGTCATTCTACATCAGGAGGGAACTTCTAACTATGACTTTCTGACTTATGTTTTAAGGGCCTCCATGTAATTTTCTAGTTATTTCCAAACCATGCCACCTAGACTCTAGTCATTCTACTTGTCCTTCTCCCACCAGAATTTGGACTCTGGCCTTGGACCCTGGGCTCTTACAAGCCTTCATTTTTGTCTTGCCTGGAACCATTTCCAAACCATGGCACCTAATTATCCCCTTCCCACCTCCACCCCACTCCTAGTTCCCTTTTATTATCAGATATAAGTCCCTTGAGGGCAGAGATTATCTTGCTTGTATTTGTACCCCCAGCTGAATGTGGAGCCTGACATATAGCAAGTGCTTAAGAAATACTTTTTCATCCATTTATTTGGTCTAGAATTCTGTGTCCTATGTCCTAGTCTGCTATAGCTCTGCTGGTCTGTAGTCTCAGGATTGTTCCATGCTGAGGATTTCCACTCTCTTCTGCCACTAACAATCTCTGTTCTATATTTAAAAATTTCTATTCTCAGGTTTAAGGACTCAGGGATTCTTCAGTTCCTGTCTTCCAGTCTATTTTCTCTTACAGAATCATAAAATCTTGGAGCTGAAAGGTCATTTAGCTGAACCCTACTGGGGGAGGACCCCTCTACAGTGTCCCTGATAAGTGATCATCCATCCTCTGCTTGCATACCTTTAGTCATGGGAAACTGGGGGCAGGTAGGTGGTGCAGTGGATAGAGCACTGGGCTTGAAGTCAGGAAGATTCATCTTCCTGAGTTCAACTCTAGCCTCAAACACTTAGTAGCTGTGTGACCCTGGGCAAGTCACTTCATCCTGTTTGCCTCAGTTTCCCCATCTGTAAAATGAGCTAGAGAAGGAAATGGCAAACCACTCCAGTACCTTTGCCAAGAAAACCCCAAACGAGGTCCCGAAGAGCAGGCTATGACTGAAAAAAATGTCTGAAATATGGAAGACTAATTATTCTAATTTTGGACAGCTCTCACTTTAAGGAAGTTTTCCCATAAACCAAGTAGAAATCTACCTCTTTGTGGCTCCCTTTCTGCTTCTTAATTTTTCCTAATTTTTCACTCTATGTTTTCTCTGTCTCTTATTTCCCCTCCTCTGCCCCCAACAGGGGAGACAAGGCTGAGCACACAGGAAGGGATGGGCAACTGGATTGGTTGAGAAAAGCCTATTGAACTGAATAATCTGGTTTACCCTCCTGGGGTACAGGGCTCCCTGGCCTCCCTCCTTCCAGGAGAGAGGAAGAAAGGAAGCAAAGGAAAGGGGCCCCCTCAAAAGCACAGCTCCCCAGGGCTAATTCTGACTCATCTCTGTTTAACAAATCACCTCCAAATGGATTTGAAATTGCGTAATTATTTGCCATTGGGCCTCTTTGTTCAGACTGTGTTTGCAGGAGCACAGCCCAAATGCCATTTGTCTGCCTGGTTAGCATTAAACACACATGGAGAAGCTAGAACTAGCTCATTTACAATTTAGGTTTCCACTCATCCCGTCTAGTGTTCCAAGTCTCTCTCCCTTCTTTTCTCTCCCCCTCCCCAAGGCCTCTAGAATTTGGGGGGAGGGGTTTAAAATCTAGCTGTAGGCCTGCCCAGGGAACTTAGTATTGTCCTCCCTGACAGCAAAGCATTGTCCACTTTCAGCCCTCAGAGAACCAGAAGGGGAAAGAAGACACAGCCTCTGCCTTCAAGGAGCCTTAAGTCTGAGGTTGTAGCAAGGGGAGTATCCTTCCTGCCCTGTCCTCACAGAATCTCAGAGTTGAAAGGTACTTCGATCAGTCAATCAGTAAACACTAAAGCTCCCACTATGTGCAGGGTGCACTGGACTATAGCACTGGGATACAAAGAAAGTTAAAAAAAACAGTCCCACCAAAGTTAAATGTGTTGTCACTTAGATAGGCTACAGGGTCTGGTGCTAGAGGGGAGAAACATTATTTCATTCCCAAAGTCCCACATATATCTTCCCACTCCCCACCTTCCAGGGCTGGGCAGGGGTTCAGGGCTGAGGCACAATCAATGGTCAGTGGCCATGGGAGGCTCTCAGGAAAAGACCTTTAGTGTTTACAAGTCCCTACCCTCCTTCCTCATTCCCTAAGGATATTTTTCTTGAGATATGGGATGAAGTCCATTTGGCACTGTTTCTGTGTATGTTTATCTATATGTGAATCTTTCTTTGTATGTTCTTGTGTGCATGTGTGTGTGTGTGTGCGCGTGTATCTTTGTGTTTCTGTGTCTATGTTTTTATTGTATTTATTTGTGTGTTAGGGATTGAGAGAGAAGCTGTCTTTCCGAGCATTTCTCATCTGGGAATCTATTCACCACCTGCTTCTTCTCTGATTCTCTCCCATTTATACTTTCTGAAGACCTTATTTCTTTCTATGGATCCATATTGAGAACCAACCTGCAAAGAGAACACACCAGAACCATGGACAGCACAGAGGGTTTAAGCCCTGTCTGTCCCATCAGATTGACCTTATTTCCATTGTGGGCAGGTGAGTGGCTAAGCAGCTGAAGTAGAGTGGGTCAGGGAGGATTTTGGGAAAAAATATATGTCTATCTACCTACCTCTTGTGTGTGAGGATCACCAAGTACACTTTACACACCCATCTTACAGGGAGGTCCTGCCCTCTCCCAGTTAAGTAATACATTGTAGGGGAAAGAAGACTGAACCTGGAGTCAAGAGACTTGGTTTCAAACTTGTTGTGTGTCTTTTGAGCAAATCATTCATCTATTTAAGCCTCATTTTCCTTATCTGTAAAATGATATTTGCACCATCTCCTGCCTAGGCATGTTGTGATGAAAGTACTTTATGAATCTTATTGCGTTATAGAGGCCATATGTGCATGTATGTATGTGTATATACATGCACCTATGTACATATATACATGTGTGTATGTGTGTGTATTCCTTCTCTTAATAGTGCAGAGTTGACCCTGGTTCTTGAAGGCTATGCCAGTGAAGTTCAAACTCTATGTCCTAACAAGCTAAAAAGGTCTTATCAAGTAGAGGCCTGGTGATGGAATGTATGTCTACCACCTAAAGACCAGGGAAGCTAAATTCTGAGAAGTTTAATGCGCCTGACATTGGGGGTGAGGGGGTGCATTTTTGTCACAATATTTCCAAAGACCATCTATGAAATTATAAAAAGGCGTCATTGGGGAACCCACACTGATGAGATCATAGGCATATTGTAGCATCCAAATGCTGACAACTACAACAAATGATGACAGTGACTTTTCTTTTGGTATGTAACTGTGTCTTCATCCCATAGGGAGCTCCCCGTGTGAAAACTCAGACATATACATACATGCATATATACATACATACATGTACATATATGCATACATATATACACATACTGTATATACGCATATGTATTTATGCAATTCTTTTGTAATTTTTAATGTTAGCGAATTGCATGAGGCACTGAGAATTTAAATGACTTGCCTATGGTTACACATCTAGTATGTGTCAGGAACAAATTTTGAGTTCAGATGCTCTGAAAACTAAGGCCAGTCCCCATCTGCTATACTAACAACAAAAGCAGCAGCAGTGTAGGACATAGTTTCCAATCCTTTTACCATTTTGCTTATTGTCCTTCATATCAATTCATATAAGTCTTTCCATGCTTCTCTGAATTCATTATATTTATCATATATTATCATGGCAACATTCCATTCCATTTAGCTCTTCCCCAATCAATAGTCATCTACTTGGTTTCCAGCTTTTTGCTACCACAAAAAGTAATGCTATATTTCCCACTGACGGTCTCTTTATACTGTTTCCTGATTCTTACATTCACTTCTCTTGTAACCCTGAAGTAGATCTCGATAGTTGGGGTTTTTTTTTTGTTTTTTTGAGGAGGGGAGTTCAGAACATTTAATTTCATTGCTCTAGGGAGCTTCCAGTGAGGAAAAACCTCAACCAATGCAAATATGCATCTGTTCTGCAACTTAAGAGTCCTCTAGAGCTGCTAGAGACACTTCTAGTTAAGTGACTGGCCCAAGAAGACCACACGCTCATCATGTGTCAAGAGACAATACTTGAACTTGGGCCTTCCTGACCCCAAGCCTGTCTCCTCATTCACACTATACATGCCACCTTTCACTGGATGTTATACCTACTAAACCTCATCTTTTTCAATCTACTTCACTACACACATCATATTGCATACTATCTGCAAGAGCCCTGAAGCAGATGAACAAAACACAGTCTTTGGCTCAGAGCCAACTAAAAAGATAATATACAATAACCTAGAACAAAAATGCTGAGTACTCAATCAAAATACAAAGGCAGTTCTAAGAGTTTCTTGAAGAAGAAAAGACCATCTTATTAGCTTCAACCTATTAACCCAAGTGCTAAGAAACTCTGGATCCTAACTCTTGTCAACCAATGTGCTAGTAGTTTCTCCCAGTTGTATATCATCTATGCATAAGAGGAGTCTAGCATCTATGCCTTTACCCATTAGATTGTAAGCTCCTGGAGGGCAGGAGCTGTCTTTTGATTCTTTTTGTATCCCCAGTGCTCAGCACAGTGTCTGGCATATAGTAGGCATTTAATAAATGTTTATTGATTGATTGAACTGATAAAAATGCCGAGTGGAACAGAGCCTTGGTACAAGCCATTAGACACCTCAATTTACTTCAAAGAATTTGATTTCACTAATATTTATTAAGTGCGTACTATGTGCAAGTCCCTGTGGATGGTACTGAGAATACAAGATAGATATACTCACAATTCTTGCCCTCAATAAGTCCTGTAAGTGGGTAAAGACAAGCACACAAGAGAGGGTGATACAAGAGAGAAAGGAAAATAAAAAATTGAGGGTCCAGACAAAATGCTAGGGGAAGAATGGGAAGAGAACTTTCCTCCCTAGGAGTGGTCAGTGTGAAGGAAACTTTCATGAGCATTTGGGCTGGACTTTGAAGCAAGAGAGGCAGATGGAGAAGGAGAAGAGAGAAGTTGTGTCCAGGCATGGGGAAATGTGCAGCAGCGTGGAACTGAGACAGAGTAAGAGATAAAGATAACAGAAAGTCAACAAGCATTTATTAAACATCTACTCTGAATACGGCTAAAGAAAACAATGAAAAAAAAAAAAACAAAAGAAAGCTCCTTGGGGAGTTTCCTGTTTTGTGTTTGCTGTTTTCCAGTTTTTCTGGAATGTAGAGTACCTGAAGGGGAATAATAGGCTGAAAAGATAGGTTGTGGAGGATGTTGAATATCTGGTTGAGTTCATACCTTATTTGGTAAGCAGTGGAGAGCCATGGAAGGTTTTTTGAGTAGAGTGGTGTGATCAGAGAGATCCATTAGGAAGGTTACTCAGGCATTAAGTGATGGGTAGATTTCAAGGAGAGATAGTGGAAGCAGGGAAGACATTTAAAAGGCTAGGCAGATTGTCTTGGTAAAACTAGAAAAAGGTCAGAGAACAGCGGCTATAGTGAGGTGAGAGAAATGATTTTTTCTCTCTTGTATTAATAACTAATTATTGCATTAGGATCAAGGTTTTTCCCTTTTTCTACTTCCTCATCCAGAAGTCAACTAGTGTGGGAAATCTTTTTAAAAGACTTACCCAGCCAGGATGACTAAGTGCTAAGATCTGGGAGATCCAAGTCATATACCCCAAGATCCTCATTGTAATATAGCCCAGCCTCTCCTTGCAATATTCATTTTCTCATTAACTGTTGACCAATCAGAGTTGATTGCCACCCTCAGGAACACCTGCTCTTCCAAGGGCATATAAACTGTGAGCCCGCCACTATTAGGGGTCTTTGGTTTACACCTCTTAGGAGAGATGGCCAAATGACCATCCTTTTATAAAAAAAAAATGCTACCATTATTAATAAAAAGATTAAATTACCCAGAAACTATGACTCAAATGCCAGAGAGATTAGACATTGAAACATCAATCCATTACTCAAACCCTCCTTGAGTTTGATCAAATCACATCAAATCCCTCATCATTTGACTTCTGTATTGATCCAGCATACTATATTATCATCTAGCCTATCCCCACTCCTTATTTTCCACCCTTTCCTCCTGATGCCTCATTCCATTCTCCTTATAAAAATAAAGGAAAATCCCAATGCTTGGGGGCAGACAGCAGTACTGGACTTAGAGTCAGAAGACCTGGGGTCATGTCCTAGCTCTGACACTTGCTAGCTGACAGTTGCCACAGGAAAATCACTTCCTTCTCTTAGCCCCAGTTTCTTCATCTACAAAAGGAGGATTTTGCTGTTTTCCCTCTGTACCTCCCAAGGCTGTTATGAGAAAAGTGCTTTGTATTTTTTTAATGTTCTAGAGAAATGAGCTGTTATTATTATTATTGCTATGGTACAAAGCAAAAGGAACATAGAAAAAAAGAAGAGAGTCCAAAACAGACCTTTGAGGGATACTTATGTTGGGGAGGGGGAGGAGTTGATGATAATGATTCATTGTAGGAGACTGAGGGGTAGTCGAACAGGTAGGAGGAGAAACAGAAGAAAACAGTTTCATGAAAACCAAGGGGGCATGAAATACCCCAAAGCAGAAAATGGCTAACAGTGTCAAATGCGGGAAAAAAAGAGTTTAAAAAGATGAGGAGAGAGAAAAGGCAAGCAGACTGAACAATTAAGAAATCATTGGTAACCTTGGAGAGAGCAGTTTCAGTTGAATGGTGAGGTCAGAAGTCACCGGAGTTCTTAGAATAGGCTGATAAATGAATGGGAGGAAAGGAAGTGGTGGCAACAGTTATAGGCACCTCTTTCTTTTTTTTAATTAGCAAAACTCTATTTTCTTTTCCTCCCACCTCTCTATCCATTGACAAAAGAAAAGAAAGAAAAAAACTCTTGAAAAAACAAGCGTAGTCAAGCAAAATGAATTCACGCATCCATTATGTCCAAAAACTCTGTCTCAATCTGCCCCTTCGGTTCATCACCTCTTTGGCAGGAGGTAGATAGCATGCTTCAACATCAGTCCTCTAGGATTGTAGTTAGTATAGACACCTTCTTTTAGAAGTTTGGCTGTGAAAGAGAGAAAATGTATAGGATGATAGCTTGAGGGATCAGCAAGGTTGAGTGACCTGAGCATATTTGTAGGCAGTAGGAAAGGAGACAGGAAAAGACTGAAGATGAGAGAAAGGAGGGATGAATGATTGAAGGGGTAAGCTGCTGGAGGAGACAGGAGAGGATGAGATCTAGGATGCAAATAAAGGAATTGGTCTTATCAAAGAAAATGGAGGAATTAGTCTTATCGGTGAAAAGGGAGAGAATTAGGGATTTTGAAGTATCAAAGAGAAGAAATCTTGTAATAGATGGCCTCTAGTATCTCATCTTCTAGAGGGACAGGTTGTAAGAGTGTTTAGATCCAAAAATAGGAAGTTAGGACCAGAAAGGGTCTCTGTTCCAGAACATGCAGGTAGCGCAGTAATAGAGGCTGAGATCGACAAACAATTATCCCTGAAATAGAGAGTGTAGTTCAACGGCAGTTAAGAAGGTTAGTGAACAAGGAGGGCGGTGTGTTTGAGAGGACATCAACGTGTAGACTAAAGTCACCCCGGAGGAGAAGACTTTGAACAAAGTACTGCACTCCTCTAGAAAGGAGAGAGTGTGGCCTGGAATCTGGTAGACAGCCATCAGGGACTGGATAGAGCGAGGTATCTGGATGGCATAAATCTCAAAAGGGAAGAGTTTGCTGAATGACGTTTGGTAGAGGGAAGCTCTGAAAGTGTTGCAGAGAAGGAAAACAGTATGTTTCATCTTTCCCCTGCCTCAGTGTGTCGGAAGAGACTCCATCAAGGGTACATCTAGTACTAGAGAGGGTGGCCAGGGCTGTCCTGTCTTTTGGGTAATGCCAAGTATCTGTCAGCTTAAGGGGGAAAGGACTAAGGTCAAAAGAAGTGTGTTGATAATAAAATGGGATTTCCAGAGGATACAAAGGAAGAGAAGGGACAGCTCAGGATAGGAAATTGGGAAGGGAGGGCTGAGGGGGCTGGGGAGGAAAGAGAAGGGAGGGTTTTTACCTCCTGTATCAATCACAGAGCTTAGGAGATGAAGTGGAAATTTGCTACCCATAAGATAGTGAGATAGTATATTTTGACTGGGACTGTCGCCTCCTCCCTTTAAAGGTATCATGATGATAGAGGGTGATATCAGTTCTTTGGTTTTTTTTTTCCTTTTTGGGGACTAGAGGCATGATTTTATTGGTTTAGGGACCTCCCAGTAAGAAATTCTCCCCTCATACCCTCCCTTATACTCTGGCTGAGATGGTAACCATGTAGATATAGATTATACATATGTAATCATGCAAAACATATTTCCATATTAGTCATATTGTGAAAAAAGAGACACAAAAAAAATCACACGCAAAAAAAAGAAAATGAAAAATTATTTCATTGACATTCAGACACCATCAGTTCTTTCTCTGGAGATGGATAACATTTTTCATCATAAATCCTTTGACATTGTCTTGGATCGTTGTATTGCTAGTGGCTAGGTCGTTCACAGTTGTTCACCATACAATATTGCTATTACTGTGTACAATGTTCTCTTAGATCTGCTCACTTCACTTTGCATTAGTACATGTAAGTCTTTTCAGGTTTTTCTGAAGTCCACCTGCTCATCATTTCTTATAGCGCAATAGTATTCCATTAAATTCATATGCCACATCTTGTTCAGCCATTCCCCAATTGATGTATCCCCTCAATTTCCAGTTCTCTACCACCACAAAAATAGCTGCTATAAATGTTTTTGTACAAATTTGTCTTTTTCCATTTTCTTTGGTGTTTTTGGGATACATACTTAATAGTGGTATTGCTGAATCAAAGGGTATATATGGTTTTATAGTCCTCTGGGCATAGTTCCAAATTCTTCTCCAGAATGGTTGGATCAGAGTCAGTTGTTTCTTAAGCACCAACCGAGAGGAGAAATTGGGCCTGATGTGAGAAGCTGGGGCAAGAGTTCTGGTGTCTGAGGCCCTGGTCCCAGGCTTTGTCTAGTACAGCAAAGGCAATCTTGTCAGGTCTCAGTTCAAAGGCAACAGAGAGCTGTCTATTGGAGTAGAGGGGTGGGGCAGAGTAGTATGTCAAATCAATAAACAATAATTAATAAGCTCCTCCCTATGTGCCAGGCACCCCACTGAGCACTGGATAAATAGTAGCAGATTCCAGGTTACTGGGTTGTAGGTAGGAGAAGGAGCCAGAGAATCCATTCTGCCCATGTAGACATTGGCTCGGTTCTCCTGAAGTGGCTCATAGGAGTGGTTACAGCTCTCCTGTCTCCTAACCTTCCTCTTTTTTGAGCCCTCATGGTCTTAACTCTGACCCAATTCCTCCTAGTTCTACCACCCCTCCTCTCTCTGCCCCCGCCCAGGGCCCAACAGCACACAGAATCCTTCTTCCGCATGATAGCCTTACAGATGCTTGAAGGCAATGATCATGCTCCCCCTAGTCTTTTGTTATCCAGGCTAAGCCTCCCAGCATCCTTCAATGGTTCTCTGGTGTCCTGGTTTCCCAGGGCACAGATGACCCTTGGTGGTCAGGCCATGCAGGGAAGGCAGGGTCTCTGGAGCCTGGCCCACGCTTGGGTCAGCATTCATACATTCATGCCCGTGTGGTATAATTGCCAACAAGTAGTGATGCTTGTTAGAGCTGGAGCCAGTCAGAGGAGCTAAACTGAAAGAATCTGTTCCTCTGCAGACAGGAGGAAGCATTCCAAAGCATCTTCCAGGGCCTGGGGAGGCCAACCTAACAGCCTTCAGTCTTAGTATTCATAGGATTCATACAACCCAACCCTGGCAAGGAGTTTAGAGGGCATTATCTGGTCCACCAGCTCTCAAATTTTTTTTTTTTTTGGTTTCAGGACCCCGTTTTACTCTTAAAATTTTAAAGAACCGCCCCCCTGAAGATCTTTTGTTTACATGGGTTATATCTAGTAGCAAGCTGGTAAATGTTTAACATCCCTGCACCACACTTTGAGAATTACTGGTTTAGCCTAAAATGTTATTTTACAGAAAAAGAAAATAAGGCTGAGAGAGAGGAGATTTGCCTAAGTTTGCACTAAAGCTGGGATTCAGACCGTGGTTCTCTGACTCCAAATCCTCCTTTCTTTCCACTCCGCCATCCTGACTCTTGACAGACCTGGAGATCTCGGTTGCTGCTGGCTGCTACGGTGGGTATAACAGAAAGCATCTAAGAATTAAGAGACCCAGAATTGAAGGCCTGATTTGCTATGTGCCTCAGTTTCTCCATCTACAAAATGAGAGGAGCAGACTAGGATTATAGATCATAGCTTTAGAGCCCAAAGGGACCTTAGAGATCACTCAATCCAGCCCCACTCCCCCCCCCCACACCTTTTTTTACAGGTGAGGAAAGTGAGGTCCAGAGAGGTTGAGTAATTTGCCTGTGGTTATGCAGCTATGAAGTATCTGAGCCAAAATTTAAATTTCAAGGCCCTTTGACTAAGTAATCTTTAAGATCCTTCTCAGCCCTGGTGTTCTACGGCCCATGACAACTGGGACACAGTGGAAAGAATGCTAGATCTGGAGTCAAAGGACCTAAGTTCGAATCTCGACTCTTCCCCCTTCCTAATTGTCTGACCTTGGAGAAGTCCATTCCTTTCTCAGGGTCTCAGTTTCTCCAATTGTAAAAATGAAAAGGTTAGGCTCGAATACTTGCAAGGTATCTTCCAGCTCTAAAACTCTGATCCTAAATTAACACTGAAGATGAAGAATTATTTCTGAGGGATATCCCTGGTCATCAGTGTATTACCAAGTTGTGTTATGTTGGCCATCTGTGTCACCTTGAACAAGTGCCTTTCCCTTTTAGGACCCTCAGCCTTCAAGTAAGGAACTACTGATGAGGGGAGGCAGACAGGAGTGCTGAAGGCAGATGGAGCAAGCAGGATGCAGGATGTGAGCTATGGGATAAGATGCAGGATGCGACCAGCCAGAAAAGTGATCTCGAAGACCATGCATTGAAGCCCCCCACCATGGACTTATCTGTGTGTTTTCACAGAGCACCCCCAACTACCTGACATTCCAGAACAGCTCTTCCCCTCCCCTTTCCTGTTCCCTTTGTTCATCTATTTGGAATATGTGACCCTCTGGAGCAGCGCTTATCCTCCCCTTCTCCTGCTCCCCTTCCCCCATCCTGTCAAACTGTATATAGACCAGACACCTAACCCTGCTGGGTGCTCCCATAAGGAACAGAGCCCACTGGGTGCATCACCCCAATAAGTGCCTTGGAGACATTCTGAGTGAATTCTTCCAGGACAGATACTGTGACTCACACTGATTCTTCATCATTCTGCTGGCACTGGTATGGGGACCTATCTTTTGGCTTGGACTCATCTTAGCTAAGACCAATCTTGGGGCTGGGCCCTCTAGCAGCTGGCCAGATAGTCTAGGGCGTACAAAGGGAGATTTTCTGGAGATTCCCTTAACTCAAGGGATGCTTTGTTTAGGAAGACTCATCTTATTCCTTCCCTCTGTGGGACGCTGCAGTGGGGAAGTGATTCAGGGTGCTAAGAAGAGTACTAAGCTTAGGTAAGACCTCTCTTTCATCAGGGCCCCCTAGCAGCCAGATAGGCTGGGGGAGGGGGTACAAAAGGGTTCAACGCCCAAATCTGTGGCCCTAGAGAACACTAGCTTCGGACCTTTACATTATGCGTCAGTTTGCTTCTGTGTCTAGGAGCTCCCCTCCAGGTTGCTTACTCCAAAAGTGGGACAAGCTTAGTGAGAAATTTGGTCTCTAAGACAAAGAAACTGGCCACACCCTGTCAGTATTAAATCAAATTCCTTAGGTCTCTGCCTGGGTCAAAAGCAGCAGTCCTAGTATATATAGCTTGAAATTCCTGGGAAGATGGAAATAGAGAGTTGAAACACTTAGGGCAGTTCTTTATCTGATAAGTCTCTGATAAGGTAAAAGAGATAGGGAACTCCAGCTCTTTAAGGAGGTAGAGGAAAAGGTTAATTGGAGCTGGGAATTGTAAAAGGTGAGGAGGAATATGTGAATGTTTTTAAACTTTGTTATTGTGATAAGGCTAATTTAATTGAGTATGTTCTTGGCTTATAAAAACTGAATCTCCTCCTCATTACAAACACCTTTTTGACAAGAGAATTTAGGTAACTAGGAATTTTGTGGCAATTAGGAATTTAGTTTGTTATAGTACTTTGGGGATTTATGTTACTTATAACATATTTTACACCAACTTAGTTTTGATAAATTCCAATTTTTAAGGTTTCCAATTAATTTACTTCATAAAAGTTTAGTGATTATTCCTTTTAACATCAGGATAAATTGTAAATTGTTTTTAAGAAAGGGAAGTAATTTTATGTAGAAATGTTTTGCAAAATCTTTTGTGTGATTTTTAGAAGGCCTACTAAATTTCCATTTGTTGCAATAACAATTTGATATTGATAACAATTATGTCCAAATCTACTGTCAATTTCTGAACTTCATTCCTAGGTTTGTTGTGTCCTCGGACCAGCCTTAAATGGATGTTTTCAGAGAACCGGAGTCAAGAGTCATTATGTTCCCTTTAGTCAAGTGGGTATCTCAGTGTGGAGATTGCAACCTCCCCCCTCCCCCACCTGGTGAAAGGAAGGAGTGGGGAAGGGCAGCAGCTACAACAGGGGCCCCAGTGGTAAAGATCCTGGCCCCTGCATCCCTGTAGACTGCCCAGAAGACCTGGAAGTATCATCTAGGTTCGGCACAGCAGCTGCAAACAGCATCTGCAGCCCTGGAGAGAGAGGGAAGGGACTGGGGGTGAGGGGTGTCAAGCAGTATGAGGTAAGAAGCCAGTCACCTTCTGCACTTGGTAAGCCTGCCTTTGTATCAGTAATTTTTATATGATCTAGAAATGTGATTGATGTCATCTGAAGTTTATCATTTGTGTTACAGCTAAAACAGTTTGGCTATCATTTATGAAAATTGTAAGATTGTTGGTTATTGTTTTAATGTTAAAACCTAAATCTGGCAATTAATTACTCTGTGTGTGTGTAAAGGAAGTAAGTCCTTATCCAGACTGGTTCTGCCCATTCAGATCAGTCCTCAGGGCTAGTCAAAAAGCACAATCCACAGCAGCTCTAAGTGTATATGGGGTGAATAGATAGCCTCTTCTCTGGGGCTCCTGTCTGTTCCCCTTATTTTGTAAATTTGCCCCTAGGTTCCTAGAAACCATCTGTGTGGGCAAGGTCATCAGCCCTGGGAAAAGGAGCTTGTTTGGGTTATGGAGTTCCTAAACAATGAACTTGGCTTGCTGAGAATTTTCAAGCATATAGAAATGATCTCTAGTGATTGGCTTTTGCACGAGGACAAATTTAAATTTGAGATGTGAGTCCTGGTAAATTTTTCCCCAAGCTGTGATTAGTGAAACTTGCCACCTAAAGTAAGAGCTCTTGGCACTATAACAGATTGTGTTTTGAGTTTTCTGCTGGATCATAATAATGTATCAATAATCAATAGTCAATAATCCACCATCTGAGAGAAATGCCACAAGCTACTCAGAGAGAATATGACTATCATAGGTGGAGGTCTGCATCTGGGAAAAACTGGAGGGACAATCTTAGCCTCCATCTAGGATGGGATCCTCCTAGCTCAGTTTCTCCATTGTGTTCCTTTGAAAAGGAATGTTTCCCACCTGACTATTCCTGAGTCTGGCTATGAGATGGAATTGATACTGCATGGTTGGAAAACTGATGCTTTATTCCTGTTATTCTTGGTATAACCATTTTCCTGCTTTTTCCTTTCGTAGAAAATTTCTATAAACAGAGCAAGTGGTCAGTAAAAGATATGGGGCACAATGCAAGTATGTGAAATCTTGCTGTTTTCAATCTGAATGTACAGTCATTCCATATCCCAAACAACTGAGTAAATTAGTACTCCTAATAGTCACGTGAAGGATTAAATTCCTAGAATAGAAGATTCTTTCTGAATGACATGGGAATAATTAGACAAAAGGAAAAGAAGTTTGTGAAACAAAGGTACAAACATAATGTTGAATCATTATCCCATAGACTAAGGCTGGGATATATCTGAGCTAATACAATAAAATGTGTGTTTAAGATCTGAGCTATTCAGCAGATGGTTGTGCAACAAGGATACCAACCTGTTCCACACTCTCCTCATCCCCTGGATGCTGCTTCAGCCTCATTTTACTTCCCTCCCCATCCCCACACAGGCAGGGACAGCTCTACACCCCATCCCAGAAGGAGGTAGCTCAAAAAGATACATTCATCCCTCTCCCAAAAGCATTTGAGTGGATATTTCATGAAGGGGGAATGATGAGATGAGGCAGACAGGAATGCTTAAGGCAGATGGAGCAAGCACAGGGTGCAGAGTGTGAGATGTGAGATAAGATACATGATGTGACCAGCCAGAAAAGTGATCTTGAAGACTGTGCATTGAAGCCCCCATCATGTTTTCACAAAATGCCCCCCAACTACCTGACATTCCAGAATGGCTCTTTCCCTCCCCTTTCCTGTTCCCTTTGTTTAACTGTCTCGATTGGGTGACATTCTGGACCAGGGCTCCCCCTCCCCTCTCCTGTTTACCCTCCCATTTTCTTAAACTGTAGTAACTTCCCCCTCTCCCTCATCCTGTTAAACTGAATATAGACAAGACACATAACCTGACTCAATGCTCTGCCTCCTGTGGGGAGCAGGGCCCACTGAGCACATCACCCTTCTATTGGTGTTACAATAAACCTTGTCATTTGACTAGAAGAAGGTTTGAGTGCATGAATTCATTCCAGGCAGACACTTCCCTGTGCCCTGGCATTTCAGGGTTCCCAGAACCCCA
This sequence comes from Phalanger gymnotis, assembly GCA_028646595.1. NCBI lineage: Eukaryota > Metazoa > Chordata > Mammalia > Diprotodontia > Phalangeridae > Phalanger > Phalanger gymnotis. The sequence goes on from CM053624.1 coordinate 310,269,363, forward strand.
AACCATATTGTAAGGGTGGTAGGCAAGGGGATATAACCTACAGAGATGAATATAATCCAAAATAGAGTAGTAAAGGGGCCTGGTAGCACCAGAAGAAGTAAGGGAAACATAGCAGTATATGAGCTAGCAGAAGAGTTGTTACCTAGAATAGAACTAACTAGAAATAAGGCAGAGAGACCTGGTAAGAAAAAAAAATTGATGGTAGAGAGTACTGAGGTAGAGGATCAAACCCTGATCTCCACATTTTTGTCAGGTGCCCCACCCAGATTAGTACTGTGAGTCCTAGCAATAATACAATTCCTAAGGGGCTGGGGAGCGGGGCACACAAAAGGGGGAAGGGACTCTCAAGATAATTTGTAGACTCAGATTCTCTATGTCCTTACCGTGTAAAAACAAATTCACTTTGAACCTGGGTTTCCTCATCTATAAAATGGATATAATAATACTTAGAAAGTCTGCCTCATGAGATTGTTGTGTGCACTGGGGAGGTAAAACTGAGTTTGTAATATAATCAATGTTTTTCATGGGCATTTTATAACTGCAGTGACAGAAATGTTCAAAAATTTAATTTGATGAATGTAGAATCCCATTCATGCATTCAAAAATACCCCCTTTAAGCAGGGAATTGCTGATAAATGTTTAACAACCAGGGCTTTAAAAATGAATGAAATGCTTTTAAGTTTAATCTGTATTATTAAAATTTTATTCTTCACTTTCTTAAGTCTAGGCAATCAGCAAAGCAATAAATCAAGCTGTGATTGTAGCATTTGCTAATTTCCGAATAGGCTGGTGCATACCCTTGCCTTTAAAGTACTGACTGTCATATAGAGCATTCTGGTGCTGAGAAGGGCAGAACAATTACTTTGCATAAAGAAAAATAATTAAATTAAATGGTCAAGGATATAAAATACAGGATGTAAAGTTTATAAGTGAACAATCTGCTGTCTAAAAGGAGAAGAATTTTTGTTTACTAAAAACTGGTAGAATCTCTATGTGTAACATTTTCAGATAATCTATGAGCAGTTTGAATTAAAAGAAGACAGAAAAAAAAACTGTGGCATAAATATAAAGGCTTAAGTCTTTTTTTAAAAAAAGAATGTTTTTATTTTATTTTCTTTCAATTACACATAAAAACAATTTTTAACATTCATTTTTTATAATGTTCGAATTCTAAATTCCCTCCTTCCCTCCCTCTCCTTCCTGCCTCCTTGAGAAGGCAAGTAATTTGATATAGATTATACATGTGCAGTCATGCAAAACATATTTCCATATTGGCCATGTTGCAAAAAATAACACAAACCAAAAGAGGGGGAAAATAAAGTCAAGGAAAGAAAAAGAAAGTTAAAAAAAAATCATGTTTAGATCTCTAGATCTAAATAGATAGACTCTATTAGTTCTTTTCTGGAGGTGGATAGCATTTTTCATCATAAGTCCTTCAGAATTTGTACAATATTGCTGTTACTGTGTACAATGATCTCCTGGCTCTGCTCATTAAGTCACCTTTTAAAGGACATAGAGTAATGCCGTTTTTGTATGTGAATAGTTTGATTGTTTAAAGCAGACGTGTCAAACTCAAAGCCACAGACTGCAAACAGCCAGCAAAACTCCACTGGAAGTAGATTAAAATGTAATTAGGGAATGTTGAACAAATAAATAAAAATACATTAAAACAGGTAATGTTAACTTGTCATTTCTAAATGAATGTGCAGTCCCAGGGAATTTGACACCCCTGGTTTAAAGGGCCAGGAAAAAAAAAAGAATTTTTACTTGTTTAAAACTTATAAAATGTAAGTAAGAAGAAACAGTTTTCGAAGACATAAATTGAAAGACGACTTCTTTAGGAACAGATAAATGCCTGTAGCTGTAGGGCATTGTGGTTCCTTGACTCATTTGCATATAACTATTTTAAGACTTAAGAGAATACAACTTACAAAACAAATTGTAAATCGTGTAAGTGTTGGAGACTATGGAATGTTTATATAAGGATTGTCAATTTCACAGGGGGAGATTTTATGAGTTTTACCTCTCAAGTGAAAAGTGAGTCACTGAGTACCCAGAGGCTGATTTGAGCCATCGAAAGCCTAGCTGAAGTGGTCAAGAATGGGCAGGAAAACTCATCAGGAGGTAGAAAAACTAGCTCTTTCTTAGCCAGAATGTTAGCAGACAGAAGACTTCAGCTACTTGATTCCTATTCACTGCAGAGTGACTTGGAGAGCATTGGGTTGAAACTTTCAGGGTCAGCTATTGTCCTTTTGTGCCACCTAGAATCTGAGAAGTGAAGCCTCTCAGAAATGCCTATGGCTCTCTGCTATCCTCTATATTTTAAGAGGGAAAGGCAGAAAGAGGAAAGAAAAGTTTTGCAATTGCTTTGCTGCAAAAGGAAGAGATACTGACATATACTTCTATAACACAAAGCAAAAAGCTGCTTGGATATGTCTACTTTGTTCAGTGAGTCAACCTGAGCTGTTTGCTGTAAGCCTGACTCTAGAAGACAGAACTGTGAGCAATGGGGAGAAGTCAGATGTATAGATTTTGCCCAACATAAGGAAAATCCTAAAAACTAGAGCTGTGTAAGTCAAATGGGCTGCCTCAGAAGGTTGCGAGCCACCCATCACTAGAGGTGCTCAACAACCACTTACAGAGGAGGTAATAGAGGGAATTCCTGTTCCAGCACAGGTTGGACTGGGTACCCTTTGAAGTCCTTTCTAACTCTGGGATCCTGTGGTTCAAATCTGCTTCTGTCTCAGTTTCTTCTTTCCAGGAACCAAGAAGGAATTAATGTGGATTGGAGGAAGGGGCATGCTTCCTGAAAAAACCTATCATCTCTCTTATTCCTCTACATGGCAAAAACTAAGACAATTAAAGCTCTTTAGTGCTTGTGAGCAAATTGGTTGAGGAAGGAGAGATTCTACAACGGACAAAAAAAAAAATCATTCTTTAAACACAGCTCTTGAAAGTAGTCTTTGCTAACCCCTTAAACATTTTTTTATTATGAATGAGAAAATTACCAACGAACATGACATTTCTATATACAAAGGTCAGAAAAAGAGAATTTTTATGAAATAATGAACTATTATAGACATATTGTGTTGTTGGTTTTTTTTAAACTAAATCTAATGTGGTAGTTCCAACATTGCCTTGCTTTTCTCTATGTCCCCTTTTTGAACTTTCTTCTCTTCTCTAGATTGTATTTTCAAAATGCTTCATTAATGCTCTTTTCTTCTATTTTTGGTGTCACCATCACTAACTCCTCACTCTCCTTCCCATCTCCAGAGAGAGAACTGATGGACTCTGAGTATAGATTGAAACATATTTTTTCTCTTTATTTTCCTTGTTTTTTTTTCAATGTGGCTAATGTGTGCATTTGTTTTACATGACTTCATATATATAATGAGTATCATATTTCTTGAGTTCTCAATGAGGAGGGGTAGAGGGAGGAAGAAAATTTAGGACTGAAACTAAAATTTTTTAATTTTAAAAACCTTTTTTTTTCTGAGATACGGTCCCTAGGTTTCACCAGACTGCCAAAGGAGCTGATGACGTAGAAAAGGTTAAGAACCCTTGGTGGAAAATATATTGTCTCCTCCAGAGAATTATGTAAAAGTTGAAAAGGGATTCTCTCACTGCAGCTGAACAAATCTCTCCCACTGTTTGTTATGATGTCTGAAATAATACCATCCAATCTTTTGGGTCTCATAAGCTTTTTAAACTTTGCAAGGATTAGATAGTTTATGGTCAGCAAGACCCCTTGGGAAAGGGGTACAGAATTGGTCACCAAGGGTGGGGATGTCCAGGAGTGAGGTGAAGCACTTATTAAGTGCCAGGTGCCACGCTGGTTTTGGGGATATATTGACAAAAATGAAATAGTCACTGTTCTCAAGGGGCTAACATTCTATCGGGGGGAAGAAACGTGTGTCTTTATAGGTATATACAAAAGGTTTGAAGCACGGGCTTGAAAGAAGATGGTAGGGGGGCTTTAAAGACAGGAGACATGATGGCAGAATGTCAATGTGTAAGGACTGGAATAGGAGTCAAGAAACTTGGAATTGGACCCTAGTTCTGCAATTAATTTACCGTGTGACCATAGATAAATACTTTAGTTTCCTCAACTGTAAAATGAGAGGAATGGGCTAGATGCTCTCTAAGGTATTTTTCTGCTCTAACAATATACGAATAATAAAATTCTATGAGCATTCTGCTTCTTTTCTCTCTCTCTTTTTCTTTTATTACAAAGAATGGTTCACTGGGTAAGAAAAGGAGAAGGGACATATTGAGGTGATGAAGGAGATTTTTTAAAACCAAACCCTAAAAACTCTAAAACAAAAATATAATAATAAAACTTTTAAGTTAATAAAATAAAAAACATAGTCTAGGTTTCCAGTCATGTCTGGAGCACTTTGCATGAGACTCTCCTCATTGGTAGAGAGAATGCTAATGATTCTGCATGCTTATGTGAGAGGCGGAGTTAGCGTGAGAGTTTTGAAGAAGTGAGATATTCTCCATTTCTCAAAATTTCAGAATCTCTTCAGGGTTCACTCCAAGGAGGATGAAGAGAAAGGCTCTTTTCCAGACATGTAGGAAAATATAGCTCCCCAACAAGTCCCTGATTTCCAGCTTACCTCCCTAGAGATTTCAGGGAATTTCTCCTTGGGTAAGATTGAGGCCTCTCTTGGTTGAGCTGAGATATCACAGGCCCCAAGGTAGATTTCCTTCATTCTATGTGTTTTCTAATATACTTTAATCTGCAGAACTTCTCCAATTTCTTTTCTTTTCTTTAGTAATAAATTTATTTTTTATTTTTAGTTTATAACACTCATTTCCACAAGTTTTTGGGTTCCAAACTTTCTCTCCCTCCCTCTCCTCCCCACTGCTCCCTCCACCCCAAGACGGCATGTAATCCAATGTAGGTTCTACATATACCTTCACATTGAACTTACTTACATAATAGTCCAGTTGTAACGAAGAATTATAACCAATGGAATGAATCATGAGAAAGGAAACCAAAAAAAAAAAAAAAAAGAAGGAAAGAAAAGAGAGCTAAAAGTTTGCCTCCATCTGCATTCAGACTCCGTAATTCTTTCTCTGGATGTGCATAGCTTTTTCCATCATGAGTCTTTTGGAGCTGTCTTTGAACCTTGCATTGATGAAAGGAGTCAAGTCTATCAAAGTTAGTCCTTACAGATAATGTGTGTTTGTAATCCTGTATAATAATTTCTTGGTTCTGCTCCCCTGGCTCAGCATCAGTTCATATAAGTCATTCCAGGTTGTAATGAGAACTTCTCCAATTTCTGTTTGCTTTCTGCTTAGATAAATGGGTTTACTCGTTATTCACTGTCTGTGATGGTTTTTTGTATAGCCAGCTTTTGGCAGGAAGGAACCAAGCCAATGGGTAAAATCTTGGGGCAATTTCTCTCCTCAAGAGATAGAGGCCAGGAAAGCAGATTTTTGTTTTGAACAAAAATTGTTCCCTTAGACCAACAATATTTAGGGAGGCAGACAGATTTATTTCTAGTCCAGTATCCCTTTCTTAGAGGAGAACAGAGGGGGCAGTGACCTGTCCCCTCAAGACAGGAATCTGAATCTTTTCTGGAGAGGACTGAGTAAGATTACAGAGACATATGAAGCAAGTTTCTCTGATAAAGACCTGATTTCTCAAACATATATAGAACTGAGTCAAATTTATAAAAATAAGAGACATTCCCCAATTGATAAATGATCAAAAGACATGATCAATTTTCAGATTAAGTAATCAAAGCTATCTATAGCCATATGAAAAAATACTCTAACACACTATTGATTGAGAAATGCGAATTAAAACAATTCTGAGGTACTACCTCATACCTATTAGATTGGCTAATAGGACAGAAAAGGTAAATGACAATTGTTGAAGGGGATGTGGGTAAACTGGGACACCGATGCACTGTTGGTGGAGTTGTGAACTGAAACCAACCATTTTGGAGAACAATTTGGAACCATGGCCAAAGGATTATGTTACATACCCTTTGATTTGTCAATACCACTACTAGGTCTGTATCACAAAGAGATTTTTTAAAAAGGAAAAGGACTTATATGTACAAAAAAATATTTACAGCAGCAATTTTTGTGGTGGCAAAAAATGGAAATTGAGGGAATTCCCATCAATTGGGGAATGGCTGAACAATTTGTAACATGTGATTGTAATGGAACACTGTTTTGCTATAAGAAATGTTGAGCAGGATGCCTTCAGAAAAATCTACTTTTCAGAAAAAGACTTACATGGACTGATGAAAGTGAAGTGAGCAGAACCAGGAGAACATTGTACAGTAAAAGCAGTGCTGTATATTGATCAACTATAAATGACTTAGTTATTCTCAGCAATACAATGATCCAGGACAATTCTGTAGGACTCATGATGAGTAATGTTATCCACCTCCTGAGAAGGAATCAATGAAGTCTGAATTCAGATTAAAACATACTATTTTCACTTTATTTTTTGTGAGTTTTTTTCTCTGTTTTCTTTCACAACATGACTAATATGGAAATGTTTTGCATAATTGCATATGTATAACCTATATCAAATTGCTCACTGTCTCAGGGAGATGGTAGAGTATGCAAGAAGAGAGAGAAATTGAAACTCAAAATTTTTTTTAAATGTTTAAAATTATTTTACATGTAATTGGAATAAATAAAATATTCCAAGTTTTAAAAATGAAAAAAAATATTCCAGAGACATAGATCAATGCCTTTCTTTGAGCTTCTGGTTTATGCATTGGGACATCTTGTGTGGATATAGACATTCTACATGGACAACACACACTTTACAGAAATGAAGATGACCTTTTCTGCCCGAAATCCTGTTATCCTGGGAATTCCTGGCGAGGCTCTTGACCGTCTCGTTGTTCCCTATCTAGGCATTAAACCTAGGAAGATGGAAAGCAGCATCAGTGGAAGCATGCGAGCGACTCAAGGGAGCCAAAGTGAAAGTCCAGGTCATCACCTGACACTTTCTTAGCATCCTCAGTACCCTTTGCTCAGACTCGGAGAGCCCTGGTAACACCAGTGGGAGTCAGCATGAGTTTCTGTTACTTGTATCAAATGAAATAATATTTCTAAAGAGCATAGTGCAGGGTCTGGCACACAATAGGCTTTTAATAAATGCTTGTCCCCTTCCCTTCCTTTTCCAGGTAAGCCAACTAGATGCAGAAGAAAGAGCCCTGGATCTGGACTCGAAGGACATAGATTTGAATCCTCCTTCTGCTACATGTGTGATGCATGGCCTTGAGTAAATCCCGCCCACCTCTCTGAACCTCTATTTCCTTATACGTAAAACGAAAGGAGTAGACTAGATAGTCCTTCCCAGCTCCCGTGAAAGAGGTGGCATTTGAGCTGGTTTTCAAAGAATGGGTCATAATTCAACAGGTAAAGATGAAGAAGGAAGAAAAAACAGTAACATGCTGTAAGCGAGCACATGGGAGGATGAGAACACAGGGAGGATGAGAGGCAGGGAGGAGGCTTGTTTGTCTGGATCATCCAGTGCAGGGAGGGCAGTAGGATAAAATGAGATTGGAAAGGGAAGGGAAGGTACCAGATTAGGGCAAACCTTAAATGCTACCTAAGGAATTTCAACTTTACTCCAGAAACAATAGGATTCAAGATTTGTGAGCAGAGAAGTAACATGGCCAGATCCGCACATAAGAAAGATGCATATGGCAGTGGTAGTAAGGATGGCTTAGAAGAGGGAGGAAGTGGAGAGATCTGTTAGAAGGCCACGACAATAACTGAGGCAGGTGGTAATGAGGGCCTGTGCCAGGATGACAAGGGCTGAAATACAGAACAGGAGATGTTGGAAGGGACAAATCAACAGCACGTGATAACTGATTAGATATGGAATAGGGATGGATAGGGAGGGAAATCAAAGATAATCATAATGATAACTCACATTGACATGTCACTCTGGTTTTTACAGTACACTTTTCATACATCATCTCATTGGATACTCACAACAATGCTGTGAGAGAAGTGCCATTATTAGCCTCATTTTACAGATAGGGAAACTGAGTTACAGAAAGGTTAAATAACTTACCCAGGGTCATATAGCTGGCACATACCTGAGGTAGGATTCCAACCCAATACTTCCTGACCCTAGATTGACCAGTCTATCCACTATGCCGAAAGGTCAACCCAAGGTTGGAGGAACAAAGGTGCCACTGAGAGGAATTCTGAAGGCAGAAGGAAGAGCAGGGTTAAGGGAAAGGGAATGAGTTCAGCCTGGGACATGATGATTTTAAAACTAAGGCTTATAGCAGGAAAATATCTCTCTCAAGTTCACATATGGAATCTATAGCAAGAGTTCGCTTTGCCAATGGCTCCCCAAATACTAACTCCCACCAAGCAATGTGGAGTGGTGTGTTTGTGTGTGTGTGTGTGTGTGTGTGTGTGTGTGTGTGTGTGTGTGTGATTTAAGGGAAGGGTAGAAGAGAGGTAGAGGGTAAAGAACCCTTTTCTGAAATTTCTTCTCAAAAACCCCATTCTTAACTCCCATTCTACTTAGGCTCCGAAATCATTGGCCACTAACCCCAACCTTAAGCTGCTATGGCAAGTTCCAACTGTGGTACTCGCAGAGGATGAACTAATGAGGGAGATAAATGCTGCCTCTGGATTCAGAAGAGACAACATGATGTAAGAGGAAAAACACTGGATTTAAAGTCAGAGGGCCTGGGTTTGAATCCTGACTTTGCCACTTACTACCTTGTGTGACATTGGGCAAAGACCTTTGCTAATCTGGGCTTCAGTTTCTTCTCAGTGACAGAATTGGACTAAATGACCTCCAAGATTTCTCCCAGCTCTAAATCCTATGATCCTATAAAGTCAAGTTCCTTATTAGCAATATTCAATAATTGAAGCATGTTATTTTTCACTTTCTTCCATTTTTTTATTTGAGTTTTCCTATACAAAATGACTACTATGGAAATGTTTTAAATAAATGCACACGTATAACCCATATCTGATTCCTTACCATCTGGGGGGGAGGAGAGGGAAGAGAGGGATGGATAGAATTTGGACCTCAAAACTTTAAATAAAAACATTTAAAAATAAAAAATAATAATATCTAGTGCATTCTCTTTCTCTTCCCCCTTCTAACACTATGGTTCCTTCCCTCCCTGTTTCCCCTTCTTCCCCCTTCCTCATGCTTTTTGACTTCTAAGAAGGTTTATAATGTAATGTAGTGCAAAGAGGACCCCTGAGTTTGAAGTCAGGAGACTGTGGTTGGAAATCCCAGCTTTACCACTTATAGGCTGAGTGACCTTGGACAAGTAACTTATCTCTGAGCTTGTTTCTTTATGTACAAAATAGAGATAATTCTACCGGCACCTTCTACCTCCAAGTGATGTCATGAGGAAGGGATGTAGAAGTGATTATTAATGCTTCCTCTCCTTCTCCTACCCTCATCCTTTCTTTCCTCAACTCTTCTATCTCTAAGAATCATCATCATCATCTCTCTGTCTTCTTTTCCTAAGGATTCCTCAGGCCAATCTGAGTCTGGGTTCTGGATCTGGGCTGCTTAGATGGCTGTGGATTCTAATCACTGGGGGGCAATTATACTCCCATAGGAAATAGATTAAGGAGATCAAAGGCCTACCGCTTTGCAAAAGAAAGATTAATGTCTTTCAGTCAATGCTCCCAGGCCAAGCTGGAGAGAGCTTAATTTTAATTCTGAGTTATGGGGAGTGCAGAACAGAAAATAAGTTCATTAGAGAGGTGTGAATAATGGGCTCTGAGATTTAATCAGAGGGAGAGATCACTTATACCTTGTTTAATGTCAAATGAGTATCTATGGCAGGATAAGACAAACTAGGATCAGGTCAATGACAGGAACTTTTCATTGCAATGTATAAAGATGATGCCTCCAGGTATTTTTCATTACAATGCCCAAAGAGGGGGTGCTTCTCTGGTTTGGGGACACACAGAAAGGAAGTCACCAAACTGAGGTTAGAAGCTGTAGTGCCAACATGCCAAGTCTCCAATGGCACTTTCCACCCCTGAAAAGTCAAGAGAAGACCAGGTAGCAAATCCATTAACTGTCTTTCTACTGATGCTTCTGTTCTCAAGGCTAACTGGATTTGTTTAAGTAAGAGCCTCTACCTCAGTGAGCATGACCTTTAATAATAAACAAGAATTTGTTTGTATTTCAGGAATATCACAGTTGGCTGTCTGACAAATGGACATGTGTTATGGCATCAATGGCTAATAATTCAACTCAGTCAGCATTTGTGGAGCGTCTACTGTGGTCAAGGCCCAAAGGGGTTCTTGGTCACATGGACTGGGATTTTTAGTGTGTATCTTTGTCAGAGCCAATCTTGTGAGAAGGTGGAACAGCATGCTGCCTATGTGTGGATTAAGAAGGGAGGGTGCTGAGAAAGTCCTCCCATCCAGTTCTAAAATATCTTCTCCACCACCTTGTCACCATGGAATGGAAAGGAAAAGTATTTACTAAGCAGTAAATGCTCACAAGGTGTCAAGCATTGCACTAAGTACTAGGGATATAAACAGCAAAATGGGACATCCTTGATTTAAAAGAGCTAGAATTCTAACTGGCAGAGAACACATATAGAAGTCACTCACTACTCCATTAAAGAAAAAAAAAACACCATTAAAACTTCATGCTTTAAGTTTGAGAAGGGTTTCCTGAATATGTTGAGTTTGTGGTGCCAGTGGGACACTCAGGTTGACATATCCTATAGGCAGTTGGACATTAGGGTCTGAAGCTCAGCAGAAAGGTCCAAGCTGAAATCATTTGGGGTTTCATTTGCATAGAAGCCATCATTGAATCCAAGGGAGGGGAAATAAAAGGAGAGAGAGAAAGAAAATTAATCAAGCATTTATTAAGGACCTATTAGGTGCTAGGTACCAGCTTAGGTGATTCAGTGGATAGAATGCTGTGTCTGGAGTCAGGAAAACCTGAGATCAAATCTGGCCTCAGACACTTAATAGTTATATGACCCTGGGCAAGTCACTTAACCTCTGTTTGCCTTAATCCATTGGAGAAGGAAATGGCAAACCCCTCCAGTTCTTTGCCAAGAAAACCCCATTGACAGTATGATCTATGGGGTCACAAAAAATTGGACATGTGGGGGTGGAGCCAAGATGGCACTGTGAAAGGAGGGAACTACTCGAGCTCTCTCACAAATTCTGTCAGATACATCTAAAAACGTAAATCTGAGCAGATTTGAGAAAGTTAGAAGACACTAGTAGACTGTGACAGGGGCAGGAGCACCGGGCAGCAGAATGATACCAGATCACACCAACAGGGAACAGCAGAGGAACCCAGCCAGCATATCAGTCTGGGAGAGCACTGGGAGAACAAAATATGGGAACAGGAGCAGGCCCAGGGCGGAAGTACCGGCTACAGCCGTGATAGAGCCCCAGGCCTTCTCAGCCGAGGACTGGAGTCTGTCTGAGCTATGGGAGACACCAGCGCAGAGCCTGTGGCCTCAGGAGCACCTACCCCGGAAGCCTCAGCCCACAGCCTAAAGGTTTGAAACTTGCCTTCTCAAACTTCCAGGATCCATGAAGGCCAGGTAAACTGTCTCGCCCTCCCTTCCTCACCCAGAGAATACTCCCTCAGGAGAAACAGGAGCCAGAAGTGGGGCTTCAGTAGCCTTTTAGTGAGAGAAATTAGAGAGAGGGCCCTTCTTCTGGTGGCAGAAGGAGACTAGGGAAAGAATAGAGGTGTCCTAGCAGGCCCCACCTCAGCAGAACAACAAGAGTTACTGAGCCCCAGTGGGGTAGAGCTAGCAAACATCCACGTCAGGACCCTAGATGTGCCTTTGCACAGCCAGGGGAAGTGGCAGACACCAGCACAGACAACAGCTAAGACCACAAGTGCTGTAGAGCAGTCCTGGGGAAGAGGAGACTCCCAGCAGCCAGACCACCCCTGCCCCACACCTCATGAAACCAGAGGCCATAGCACATAAAGCTAGATCCCAACACAGGAAACTCGGGACAGATCCCCTGAGCCTCAGAAGCAGAGATCCACTTTAGAAACCAAGAGGAAAAAAACACCATGAAAAAGAAGAAGCTTTCAAAGACCATTGATTAGTATTATGGAGACAGGGAAGATCAAAACACCCATTCAGAAGAGGAAAGCATGGACACTACACCCATATCTGAAACCTCAAAAGGGAAAGTGAACTGGTCTCCACGACTCCAGGAAGACATTAATTAAGAGCTCAATGGAAAATTTGGTCTTTAAATACAAAACTGAAGAGAGATATAAACAGGCAAATGGGGGGAAAAACCCTTGTTGATCAATAAGGCAAATTATTTACATCCTTATTTGTATTATTTATATATATTGTATTGTTTTATACATATGTCAATCTTGAGAATAGTACAGTAATTATGACAATTGAAAGGGATATGCATAGACTGTGGGTGTCAGTATAAAATAACTGATATAATGATAAGAAATATAATTAAAAAATATAAAGGGATGGTTCTGGGAGAAGAGGTAAGGAGGTAGTAGAAAAGGATAAATTACATCACATGAAGAGGCACAAAAACATATTATAGTAGAGGGAAATAAGAGAGGGAGAAGAGCAGTATTTGAGCTTTACTCTCATTGGATTTGGTTCAAGAAGGGAATAACATACTCTGATAAGTATAGAAATCAAACTTGTGCTACAGGTAGTAGGAGGGGAAAGGGGAAAGAAAAGGGAGGAGGCTGGTCAGAAGGGAGGGAAGAAGTAGCAAGGGGAAAAAGGTAAGATAAGGGACGGGAATCAAGAGGGATGGTAAATTGAGGAAAGCAGTGGTCAAAAGCAAAACTCTTTTGAGGAGTGAAAGGGAGAAGGGAGGAATAAAAGCATAAACAGGGAGGAAATAGGATGGAGAAAAAGACACAGATAGTAATCATACCTGTGAATGTGAATGGGATGAACTCTCCCATAAAATGGAAGCAGATAGTAGAATGAATGAAAAACCATGATCCTACAATATGTTGTTTACAAGAAACACATTTGAGACAGGGGGATACACACAGGGTAAAGGTAAAAGGCTAGAGTAGAATATATTGTGCTTCAGCTAAGCTAAAAAAAGCAGGGGTAGCAATCCTAATCTCAGACAAAGCAAAAGCAAAGATAGATCTAATTAAAAGAGATGGGGATGGGGCAGCTAGGTGGCACAGTGAGTAGAGTACCGGCCCTGGAGTCAGGAGGACCTGAGTTCAAATCTGGCCTCAAACACTTGACACACTTACTAGCTGTGTGACCTTGGGCAAGTCACTTAAACCCAATTGCCCTGCCTTCCCCCCTCCAAAAAAATGAAATAAAAAAAGAGATAAGGAAGGATACTATATCCTGCTAAAAGGCATCATAGACAATGAAGCAGTATCATTATTTAACATATATGCACCAAGTGGTATAGCATGCAGATTCTTAGAGGAGAAGTTAAGAGAATTACAGGAGGAAATAGACAGCTAAACTATACTAGTGGAGGACCTCAACCTCCCCCTCTCTGAACTTGATAAATCTAACCTCAAAATAAACAAGAAAGAAGTTAAGGAGGTGAATAGAATTTTAGAAAAGGCAGATATGAAAGACCTCTGGAGAAAACTGAATGGGGATAAAAAGGAATATACTTTTTTCTCAGTGGTACATGGCACATACTCAAAAATTGACCATGTACTAGGGCATAAAAACCTCACAATCCAGTGCAGAAAGGCAGAAGTAGTCAATGCAACCTTTTCGGATCATGATGCAATAAAAATTATTTGTAATAAAGGACCATGGAAAAATAAACTAAAAATTAACTGGAAACTAAATAATCTGATCCTAAAGAATGAGTGGGCCAAAGAACATAGAAACAATTAATAATTTCATTCAAGAGAATGACAATAATGAGACAACATACCGAAACTTATGGGATGCAGCAAAAGCAGCTCTTAAGGGAAGTTTTATATCTCTAAATGCTTACATGAATAAAATAGAGAAAAAGGAGATCGATGAACAGAGCATGCAACTGAAAAAGCTAGAAAAAGAACAAATTGAAAATCCCCAATTTGTAATATCAATTAAGTTGAGTGTCTTTGATTGAGTCTTACTAGGTGCTAAACTCCAGCCCCAAACCCCTATCTACTAGGTGCTAAGCCTATGTGGGCATGAAGCCCTCAAGATCCTAAGGGGAGTTGCTAAGACCAGAGCCAATAGTAGGAGCCTGAGCTCTGGTCACACAGATGATGTTTGATGACTGCTAAAGAGTGTATAAAAAGAGAGAACAGAGCTATTTGCTGGGGGCTCTCACTCTTGGAGGTATGTTGATGTGGTGACTCTGGGCAGCTGTAGTTAAGAGCCCTCCAGCTTGTAAACCCAGATGTTGAGACTTTGTTAAACCCTGGTAACCATACATTAACATTTGAATCAGACAAGGTCTTTCTGTTGATGTTTGTAATTTCTGTTTGTATTTGCCTTGAAGTTCAGGGGGCTGATCTTTTCTCCCAGAACTGTGAATGATATTTGTATGTTTGACTAAACTGAGATTGTTAATCCCCTTAATGCTACTTTCCTTAGTAAAGCAGATCAAAAGAACCCATGCTTGCAGTGTTATTGTTGTTGGGCTTGTGCTGGTTTTTCACCCCCACAGCATCTGCTAGGCAGATTGTTGCAACACAATTAAATACCAAATTAGACATACCAAAAATCAAAGGAGAGATTAATAAAATTGAATTCAAGAAAACTATTAAATTAATAAATAAAACTAAGAGCTGGTTTTATGAAAAAGCCAATAAAATTGATAAACCTTTGGTCAATTTGATTAGAAAAAGAAAGGAGAAAACCAAATTACCAGTATCAAAAAATGAAAAGGGTGAATTCACCTCCAATGAAGAGGAAATTAAAACAATAATTAGGAATTATTTTGCCCAATTGTATGCCCATAAATTTAACAACCTTAGGGAAATGGATGAATATTTACAAATATATAAATTGCCCAGGTTAACAGAAGATGAAGTAAAATATCTAAATAACTCCATCTCAGAAAAAGGAATTGAGCAAGGCATCAATGAACGCCCTAGGAAATAATCTCCAGGGCTAGATGGTTTTATATGTGAATTCCACCAAACATTTAAAGCACAATTAATTCCTATACTTTATAGACTATTTGGGGGAAAAAAAGGAGTCCTACCAAATTCCTTTTATGACACAAATATGGTACTAATTCCCAAACCAGGAAGAGTCAAGACAGAGAAAGAAAATTATAGACCAATTTCCCTAATGAATATTGATGCAAAAATTTTAAATAAAATATTAGCAAAAAGATTGAAGCAACTTATCATGAGAATAATATACTACAACCAGGTAGGATTTATTCCAGGAATGCCAGGCTGGTTCAATATTAGTAAAACTATCAGCATAATTGATCATATCAACAACAAAACTAGCAGAAACCATATGATCATCTCAATAGAAGAAGGAAAAGCCTTTGACAAAATACAACACCCTTTCCTATTAAAAACACTAGAAAGCATAGGAATAAATGGAGCCTTCCTTAAAATTGTAAATAGCATCTACCTAAAACCGTCAGCAATCATTATATGTAATGGGGATAAGCTAGATGCATTTCCAGTAAGATCAGGGGTGAAACAAGGATGTCCATTATCACCCCTATTATTCAATTTGATACTAGGAATATTAGCTGTAGCAGTAAGGGAAGAAAAAGAAATTGAAAGAATTAGAATAGGGAAAGAAGAAACTAAATTATCATTTTTTGCAGATGATATGATGATTTACTTA
>CM053624.1:310285229-310312807 GCA_028646595.1 Phalanger gymnotis
GAAATAATAAACAACTTTAGCAAAGTTGCAGGATACAAAATAAACCACATAAATCCTCAGCATTCCTATACGTTACTAACAAAACCCAACAGCAAGAGATAGAAAGTGAAATTCCATTTAAAGTTACTGTAGACACTATAAAATATTTGGGAGTCTACCTGCCAAGACAAACCCAGGGCCTATATGAACATAATTACAAAACACTTTTCACACAAATAAAGTCAGATCTAAATAAATGGAAAAACATCAGTTGCTCGTGATTAGGCCAAGCTAATATAATAAAAATGACAATTTTACCTAAATTAATTTACTTATTCAGCACCATACCAATCAAACTACCAAAAAATTATTTTACAGAGCTGGATAAAATAATAACAAAATTCATCTGGAAGAACAAGAGGTCCAGATTATCTAGGGAATTAATGAAAAGAAATGCTAGGAAAGGTGCCATACCAGATATCAAACTGTACCATAAAGCAGCAGTCATCAAAACTACTTGGTACTGGATAAGAAACAGAGTGGTGGATCAGTGGAATAGGTTATGTACACAAGACGCGGTAGTCAACAACTATAGCAATCTACTCTTTGATAAACCCAAAGAATCCAGCTTCTGGGCTAAGAATTCACTATTTCACAAAAACTGCTGGGAAAATTGGAAAATGGTAGGGCAGAAATTGGGCATAGACCAATATCTTACACCATATACCAAAATAAAATCAAAATTGGTTCATGATTTAGGAATAAAGGCTAATACTATAAGCAATTTGGGAGACCAAGGAATAGTTTATAGTTTAGCTATCAAATTATGGGAAAGGAAAAAATTCATGACACAACAAGAAATAGAGGTCATTACAAAATGCAAAATGGAAAATTTTGATTATGTGAAATTGAAAAGTTTTTGTATAAAAAAACAATGGAACAAAGATTAGGAGGGAAGCAAAAAATTGGGAGAAAATCTTTACAACCAGTGTCTCTGATAAAGGCCTCATGTCTAAAATATACAGGGAACTGAGCCAAATTTGTGGGAATAAAAGTCATTCACCAATTGAGAAATGGTCAAAGGATATGAACAGGCAGTTTTCAGAGGAAGAAATTAAAGATATCTATATGCATATGAAAAATGCTCTAAATCACTATTAATTAGAGAAATGCAAATCAAAACAACTCTTAGGTACCACATCTCTCCTGTCAGGTTGGCTAACATGACAAAACAGGAAAATGATAAATGCTGGAGAGGATATAGGAAAATTGGAACACTGTTACATTATTGGTGGAGTTGTGAACTGATCCAGCCATTCTGGAGAGCAATTTGGAACTCTGCCCGAAGGGCTAAAAAAATGTGCATACCCTTTGACCCAGCAATACCACTTCTAGGATTGTATCCCAAAGAGATCACACAAGCGGGAAAAGGACCCATATGTACAAAAATATTTATAGCTGCTCTTTTTGTGGTAGCAAAGAATTGGAAATCAAGGGGATGCCCATCAATTGGGGAATAGCTGAACAAGTTGTGGTAGATGAATGTAATGGAATGCTGTTGTGCTATAAGAAATGGGGAAGATACAGACTTCATAATAACCTGGAAAGACCTACATGATCTGATGCTGAGTGAGTGGAGCAGAACTAGGAGGATATTATACACAACCACAGACATATGGATTCTGTGATGACTAACTTCTATAGACTTAGCTCTGCTCAGCAATACAAAGTTCAAAGACAACTCCAAAGGACTCATGATGGAGAGAGCTATCTATACACAAAGAACTATGGAGTCTGAATTCGGATTGAGACAAACTATTTGCTCTCTTTTTCTTTTATTTTCTCTTTTTTTTGTTTTGTTTCTTCTTTCTCGTGATTCATTCCATTGGTCATAATTCTTCTTTACAACTTGACTATTGTGTAAATAAGTTTAATGCAAAGGTATACATAGAAGATATATTGGATGTCACGCTATTTTGGGGGGGATGGGGAAGGGGAGGGAGTGGAAGAAAATCTGGAACTCAAAAACATGCAGAACTGAGTGTCGTAAACTAAAAATAATAAAATCTTAATTTAAAAAAAAAGTTGGACATGACTGAACGACTGAACAATAGCAAGTGCCAGGCACTGTGCTAGGCACACAGATGGAAATGAGGATGATTTAGGGACACAGAAATGAAAATGAAAACAGTTCCTTCCTTCAAGGTGCTTACATTATATGAAGGAAACAACATATACATACATAATCAATCAACCAAAAAGCACTTATTATATTCCTACCCTATTCAAGGTGCTGTAGGAGGGGCTGGGGATGCAAGTACAAAGAGTGAGATGATTCCTACTCACAGTAAGCTTACATTCTACTGGGAGAAACAAGCTCACATAAAATTATAAACAGCATAAATATAAAGCTAATAAATACAAACATATACAAAGTAGTTGAGTACAAGGTAACTTGGGAGAAAGGACTCTTAACAATCTGAGGGGATCAGAAAAGGCTTCATGAAGAAGATGGTGCCTGAGCTACATCTTAAAGGTCACCTCTCTATACGTATGGATATATAATGTGTGTATATGCAATATGTATGAATATATAGATATATACATACACATATGTAGATGCAAAATATATGCAGAATAAATATGAGCCAATTTTGGGGAGAGGCATTAGCATCTTGGCAGTGGGGCCAGGAACACTTTGTTCTCAGCCTCTTAGCTGAGTTTTGAAGGAAGTTATGAATTCTGAGAGATAGAGATAAGAAGGGAATGTGTTACAGACCTGTATAAACTTGAGGACAGAGGAGACAGACCAACTTGGATGATGTTGCAAGAAGGCCAGCTTATCAAGACAATTGAATGTGTGAAGGTGAGCAGTGTATAAGAGGTTTGGAAAGGTAGGTTGAAGCAACGTTCTGAAGGACATTCTTTTTTTGCGTTTTTTTTCTTGCTATTTTTTCTTGCTATCTTTTGTTTTTGCATCATCAAAATTTCTTCCACCTCTCTATCTCATATATCAAAGAATATTTTCAAAGAAAAAAGAGGAATGAGAAGAAAAAATAAGCAAACCATTCAATATATTGAAAAAATCTAGAAATATATGCAATGTTCCATTCCTGTGGACTTCCCACATCTATAAAAGAGTTGGATGGCGGTATCTTTTTATATCCCCTTTTTGGGGCCATGCTTTTTCTTTGAAATTTTGTAACAGTCATTTTTTGTTGTTTTATGGTTTCTCTTTTCATTTTACATTGTTGTAGTCATTGTGTTATTGGACTTTTTGTCTGCTTGCTTCAGTTTGAATCAGTTCATATAAGTCTTTTAATGCTTCAATAGGCACCTACTTAATTTCCAATTCTTTGCTACCACAAAAAGTGCTGTTATAAATATTTTGGTGTATATGAGGACTTTCTTCTTATCAACAACCTCTGTAGGATATATACTTCATAATAAAATCTCTGGGTCAGAGTATAGGCATTTTAGTCACTTTAGTTGCATAATTCCAAATTGCCTCCCAAAATGTTGTACCAATTCACAGTTCCACTAACAATGTGCTAGTGTGCCCATCTTAGGAAGGACTTTCAATGTCAAAGGAGCTTGTATTTGATTCTAGAGATAACATAGAGTCACTGAAGTTTATCAACAGGGTAGTGATATAATCGGACCTAAGCTTTAGGCACTTTGCCATCTGTGTGGCATATTGATTGGCAAAGGGAGAGACTGGACTCTGGTAACGAGGCTATTGTAACAGTTCAAGAGAGAGATGATGAAGGCCTGAATTAGGGTGGTAGCTACATGGGTGGAGAGGGGACAAATACAAGAAGTCTTATTGTGATAAGTTCAACCAAATTTGACAACTGATTGACTATGAAGGAGTGGGACGAGGGAGGATGACTCCAAGGTTATAAACCTGGGTATCTGGAGGAATGGTGACATTAGTGACAGGAAGAAGGAAGGCGGTGGAATGAGCTTGGAGAATACCATTATCTCTGTTGGAAGTTTTGGGCTTCGCTAATCAATATTGGAAACACAAACCCAGATCTGAGCTCCCCAGATGGTTTCAAAGCACTCAAATCCATAGATCAAAAAAACTAATCAGTGTTTGCACTGAATCTGTCTCATCCTAATCAATTCTTCATTTGTCTAATTTGTCTACAGGGTGCAATGTGTCACACAGATCTTTCTTCACATTCTGCTCCCCTAATCCCCTTCTCTAGCTTCCCCTACAATCTGGGAGCAGCCCGGCGTCCCAGCAACTAATGCCAGCAACCAATCCTTCAGCTAATCTGTTTCTCTCTCCCTGTGGCACAGAGGCAGTGGGTGGATGAAAGTAAAGGCAGGCCTGAAGCCCCCTCCCACCTCACTCCCAGGCAATGAATCATAGGATCTAGGATGCCATGTGTAATTGAGGTGTGTTTGCGGGGGTGCCGAACAGCAGGTCACGGAGTGCTGAGCCTGAGCTATTGAATCTTTGCCACTTCCTGAGAAAAAAAATGTGATTCAGAACTGAAAGGTCATGGAGATTCTTTATGAAGTAGCAAATTCTAGATGGTACCTTGGTCTTCCCCTTGCCCATAACAGTGACAGGAGTGGGGAAACGGAGATGGGGAGGAGGGAAAGGCAATACATCTGCTAAAAAGGAGAGACACCTCTCAGTTTACTCTCCCCCTCCCACTCTCCTGTGCAGCAAGTAGCTCTCCCTCAAAAGCAGGTAGAAGAGGGGCTGATCTTGCCCCCATAGAGCCATGGCAGTTTGGGCAGACTGGGCAGCCTCTGTTAATACCTCCTTCCCTACTACCTGACATCGCTGAATCCTCCTTCTCCTCCCTCAGGAATAAGGAAAGGCTAAATCATCTCAGACCCAATAGTTAAGTACTGAACTTGAGGCTCCATCATCCTGCTACGTAGAAATCCAGGCCAGACCCTATAGTGTAGGTGCATTGTTCTTCACCCTCACTCTGCTGGAAGGTTTCCGGCACAAAAATCCATGGTCTTCCTTTACCTGACCTTCTTCTTACCCATGTCCATGCTCTTTCCTTCAGCGATAGTACCCATTCCTATGGCATACGCTAGATGATTCTTCATTCCGCACCTCTAGTCCTGACCTCTCTCCTGAGCACCAGTCCTGCATCCCCACTGCCCACGAGGCAACATCCTCACCCGAGTACCCCAACAGCACCTCAAACTCATCATGTTCAAAACTGAGCTCATCCTCATCCCTCTAAACCAGTCCTTCCAACCAGTTTCCCTATTTCTATTAATGGGATCACCTTGCTTCTAGTACCCCAGAATGAACGTGTTGGAGTCATCTTTGACTCCTCCTTCTCCTTCGGTCCCCACAGGCAAGATCAAATCAATCTGAGCACTGTCAACTATTCCTCTCCTGACTCTCTCAATCCGTCCTTTTCTCTCCACTCCCATATGCCTGGAATGCTCTCTCTCCTTACCTCTGTCTCCTGGTTTCCTTTGCATCTTTCAAGTTCCAGCTACAGTTCCACCTTCTACAATAAAACCTTTTCTGATCCCCCTTAATGCTGATGACTTCCCTCTGTTGACCAACTCCAGTTTATCTTGGACCTATCTTGTTTGCACATATTTGTTTTTAGGTTATCTCCTCTATTCGACTGTGAGCTCCTTGAGGGCAGGGATTCAGTTCCTGGCACATGGTAAGTGTTTAATTGACTGACTTTCTTATGCTGCAACCATTCAAGTTCAGGCCCTTATCACTTCTCCCCTGGATTATTGAAATAGCCTCCTAACAACCTTCCTGCCTCCATTCTCTCCCCTCTCTAATCTGTCTTTCATACAGGTGCCTGAATCATCTTCCTAATACATAAATCTCACCATGCCATTCCCTACCCAAAAGCTTTCCCTATTGGATTATGGGATTTAGAGTAGGAAGAGAGCTTAAAGTCCATCTACTCCAATCCTCTCATTTTACAGATAACATAAAGTATAAGCAACACCAGTATATGAAGTCCTCCATAGCTCCACCCTTCTTCATTCACATATGTTACTTTCCAAACAAACTGGACTACTCTCTATTACCAGCTACGACCAAACTGTATAAGGAAATATATAATATCTGCTCTTGGAGTTGCAACATTGAACATAGACAGATTTCTGAAACAGATATCATGCACCTTCTGTTTCTCCATATGTGACAAACTTTTGATGAACCTGTCCTGCAAAGGGCAACATGGCTAGGTTGGTTCTCTCCCCATTTCTGTGTGTTGATGTCCTTAAAAGCCCAGCTTGAGGGCCATTGCTTCCAGGAAGCCTTCCTTATACAGCCAGCTGGGGGAAAAAAAAAAAGTCTTTCCCTTGAATTTCCCCTAACAGGTTACCTAGACTTTCCCTTTCTTTTCATTCCATTCTGTCTTATGTCATAAGTTTATGCACAAGTATTTCCTCCTTGTCTCTTCCTGGTGTTCTTTTCTATATTCCCATTGGAGCAAAGGTTCTCAACCTTTTCTGTGCCATGGAGTCCTTTGGCAGCTTGGTAAAAACCCTTCTGAAAATAATGTTTTTAAATGAATGAAAATAAAATACAGAAGATTACAAATTAGCCCAAATGTAAGTGAAAATGAAGCTATGACTTTTCCCATCCAAATTCACAGGACCTCTTGGGGTCCATGTGCCCCAGCTTAAGACTCTCTCAACTTCAGAATTTATGGAGGTACTAAGCAGTACAGTGGATAGAGCGCTGGGTCTGGAGTCAGGAAGACCCGAGTTCAAATCCAGCCTCAGACACTTCCCAGCTATGCGACCTTGGGCAAGTCACCTGTCCTCTCTTTGCCTCTACTTTCTCAACTGTAAAACGACGATGATGATAATAATAACTCCTACCTCACAGGGTTGTTGTAAGAGTCAATGAGACAATATTTGTAATGATATAGCATAACACCTGGCACATAGTAGGTGCTAAATAAAATTGAGTAATTAGTATTATTATTATCGCTAGCGTTGTTATCCTGTTGCCACCTTATGAATGACTAGGACCTGCTTATGATTGTGTCTTGGCTTTCATGAACTTTATACGTTTACTCACCAACAGCTGCAGGTTCTGAGAGAGACAAAGTTCACCCACCTGAAACAGAAGACAATGCTCTACACTGTGGGGTTCAAATTCTACGTGATCCTTTTGCTGCCTGTGGGAATAGAATCATCCCTGCTAACAGACAGATCATCCGTTAAAGGTACCTTCTCTGCCAGGAGAGAAATAGGGCAGCATCTCCAGGGGACAGCACAGGCTGTGGAAAGCCAGACCCAGAAGGCACCTTAGAATACAGAACAAAAAAAGATGGACCAGAGCTGGAAAGAATGGCAAAACTTGGAATGTTAAGAGTATAGGATAGGTAGAAGCCCCTCGGAACTACCTCCCCAAATCGGCACTCACAGGTTTGCCATTTGGAGTCTCAGGGGAGTGACTACTCAAAGATTCGAGGGTATGCTCTGGGTTCGTATTTCTAAAACTATAGCTCGCAAGCCCTCACTGGTGAGCTTACCCTGAATAGTCAGACGGTAGACACAATTAGCTCCAGGCAAAGGCATTTACTAGCGTGACAGTGACATAATAACAATAGTAGCCACAAAACGCTCCTATGTTCCTCTAAACCGAAGAGGCATACTCTTCCACAAATACACACAATGCCTGTGAAAAGTTGGTCACAAATTTAAAGAACATTGATATGTAAGGCCAAGATGTAAGGAGCATATGTGGCCAAGGAACCTTATGTCTCTGGCACTGCAGGGTCCTGATAGTCATTTTCTTCTCCTGGTTTCCTCACACTGCACCCCCCCCCCAGGCCCAGCATCTCTGCTGGGCACACCACTCAGCTGGTTGCTCTGGGTTGGGTCTGCTCTGAAGCTTGATTGTCAGGGCCAGTTCCCCCTTAGAACCATAGTCTCTTCTCTGCTGCCAGAAGTCACATTCCTTAAAGCTGTTTCTGCCCACCGATTCCCTGTGTCTGTCTTTCTCTCTGGGTATAGTGGCTCACCCCTATTGAGTCGGGTTATTAGCTCTCCTGAAAGGTATTGTGGCTGAGGGGCAGAGGAAAAGAGAAAATCACTTCCTTCACCTGCTGCCCCTCTGGTAGAAGTTCAGAGGCCCCATACACCCCAAGACTGCTTCCTTACAGGGCTTCACAGGGCTGGCAATACTAGCTTTTTTAAAGGCCTGTAGGAGCAGGGTCAATCTTTTGTAAGCCAAAGGTCAGCTGTCCTTCCAATTCTATCTGAGAAACTTTAAACTTTGTAAAATGAAATAGAGTTTATATTTTGTTTTTAAAATATTAACACATCATTCATTCTATTTTTTCCCTTACTTTGCATGAACCTATCAACTATGCCAGAGGGGAGAGCAATTCTCCTCCACTATGATAAGATATCAGAACATGGAATGCTGCAACTGGAAAGGATCTTTGAGGTCTTACTCTAGTTTAGTGTTTTCATTTTACAGATGAAGATGATGAAGGCTAAAGAAGAAAAATAAACAACATCCTCAAGGTCACTCAGTTGGGGGCAGAGCTAAGTCTCAGATCGAGGTCTCCTGAGTCTCACTCAGTCCAGGATTCTTTCCTTCTACACTATAACAGTATATTTTGTTGATACAGAAAATATTTTTAGAGATGTTTCCAACCATGGGATATGGGATAAGGGCCTTAAATGGGTGGTCATGGAGGGGTGAGGGAGAATGGCCAAGACTAACTTAAGTGACTTCAGAATTTTGCCACCAATGACCCGGGAAGATTTGGAGGAAGAGGCTACTCTCGAAACACAAGTTTCATCTGGTTTCATTTCACCAGTATGTGATCTATCCTATTCTGAAATTTAAAGTTGGAGTCCCAGGGTTATCTGACATAGGAGGCACAGGAAACTGGTCTTGTCTCCTCTAGTCGATCAGAGATAATCCTAGAGATAAGGCCTCTCAGATAATGCAGGGCCTCATTGTGTCTAGTCTTCATATTGAGCTCAATATGTAGCCTTGTGTGTTACTCAATGTGTATTGACTGAGACCAGACAGAAACAGGTACAATCTTGGATGCTCATAAAAAATGTCATGACAAAGTCAGGTAGCTTGGTTCCTCCAGGGCATGGTCTCCAGAGGTCTAGTTTGTAACTCCAGCATTATAACCACAGAAGAATGAGCAAATCACAGACAGAAATAGAAGAGTCAGAAGGACTTAGTGGGAAAGATAATGAGCAGGGTTTTGGACATGTTGACCTTGGTGGCTCTGCAACATGTCCGGAAGGCAGTTAGAGGTACAGAGCTGGAACTCAGGTCAAAACTAGTGGTGGGGGTTAGATGTGAGAGCTATCTGCATGGACCTGGTTGTTGATACTGTGCTTTCAAATAAATGAGATTATACACGAAGAGTATAGAGAGAACAGGACCAAGGACAGTCTTGGGAAGTACCAACACTAAAAGGTCCAGATTGATGAGTTTTATCCAAGTAGGTAAGTGAGAACTGAATCACTGCTCTCACAAACAACCCTCCCAGTAGCCAGAGAATGTCTGGTAAGTCCCAGCCAGTAAGACATGGGGCATAAAGTTCCCTTATGTGAATTAAGATGTTTACCGACAGGAACTTAGCCCAAAACAGCAGTGCTGACTGAAGTTCTTTTTCCCTCATTTGCTGAATACAGCAAAGTCTTAATGTTTCTCCATCCAGAGACTTGGTAATTGCTAATTATTTAAGTGGCTGCCTGATCCCATCACTCCATTCAGCTGAGAAACACTCCTGAACAATCCATGTTGGACAAGGCTTTAATGAATTTAATGTCTCCAGAGGAGGAGGAAGAATTTGCCAAACCCAGAACTCCTTCGTTCACTCTCTAATTGGTAGATGCTAAGCCATGAGACTCGGTCAACAAGCATTTATTAAGCACTCACTTTTTGCCAACCATTTTGCTAAGCTCTGAGGATACAGAGAAAGAAAGGCTTGTGTCCTCAAGGGGCTCACATTCTAATGGGGGAGGCAATGTATATATAACTAGGTACATGTAATTTATATGCAGATTAGGTGAAGGTCATCTGAAAGGGGAAAACATTAGTAGCTGAAGGGAAGGGCAGAAAAGGATGCCTGTAGAAGATGGGATTTGACCCAAACATTAAAGGAAGCTAGGGAAACTCAGAGGCAGGTATGAGGGTGCAGAATATTCCTAACATGGGCGACAGCTAGAGCAAAGGGTACAGAGACAGGAGTGTCATGCTCAAGGAACTGCAGGTAGGCCAATGTAGTTGGACCATAGAGCAGATGGAGGAGAGTAAGGTACAAGAAGTTTAGAAAGGTAGGAAGGGGTCAGATTATGAAGAACCTTAAATATCAAACCAAGGACTTTATTTTTGATCTAGAGGTAACTGGGAGCTACTGCACCTCATTGAGCAGGGGAGTCACGTAGTAAGATTTATGTTTTAGAAAAGTCACCTCGGCCAACTGAGTGGAAGATGGATTGAGTAGGAAGAGACTTGGGGCAGAAAGACCAATAAAAAAAGGTGATTGAGAGTCCAACAAAATACAAGCTATTCTCCAATTGATAAATTGTCAAAGGATATGAACAGACAGTTTTCAGATGGAGAAATCAAAGCTATCTATAAACATATGAAGATGTGCTCTAAATCACTTTCGATTAGAGAAATGAAAATTAAAACAACTCTGAGGTGCCATGTCACACCTATCGGATTGGCTAAAATGAGAAAAAAAGGAAAATAATAAATGTGGGAGAGGATGTGGGAATATTGGGACCCTGATGTTCTGTTGGTGGAGTCGTGAGCTGATCCAACCATTCTAGAGAGCAATTTGGAACTATGCCCCAAGGGCAACCAAACTGTGCATATCCTTTGATCCAGCAATATACCACTACAAGGTCTGTATCTCAAAGAGATCACAAAAAAGGGGAAAGGACCTATATGTACAAAAATATTTATAGCAGCCCTTTTCCTGGTAGAAAAAATATTGGAAATTAAGAGGATGCTCATCAATTGGAGAATGGCTGAACAAGCTCTGGTGTATGAATGAATGTAATGGAATACTATTGTGCAATAAGAAATGAGGAACAGGCAGATTTCAGAGAAGCCTGGAAAGACTTGTACAAACTGATGCAAAGTGAAATGAGCAGAACCAGGAAAACATTGTACAAAGTATCAGCAACATGGTGTGAGGATCAACCATGAATGTCTCAGCTGTTCTTAGCAACACAATAATCCAAGACAAGAACAAAGGACTCACAAAGGAGAATGCTATCCACACCCAGATACAGAGCTGAGGGACTCGGAATGCATACTGAATCATGCTTTTTCACTTACTTAATTCTTTTTCAAGGTTTTTTTTTTCCTTTTGGTCTATTTCTTCTTTCACAACAGTGACTAATATGGAAATATGTTTTCCATGAAAGCACATGTAAAACCTTTAAAAAAATGCCTACCATTTTCAGAAGAGGGGAGGGAGGGAAGAAAAATTTGGAACTCAAAATCTTGTAAAAAATGAATGTTAAAAATTGTCTTGACATGTAATTGGAGGGAAAATACTATTAAAAATACACAGAAGAAAGCAGACAAAGTTCAGAAGGGGATATAAGATAAATAGGGCAAGGTTGGCACTATTATTTTAAATTTAATATACATTTCATATTATGTAAAAAGCTGGGGGGGGAGGAAGACATGAGAAAACATATGACTTGAAGCAGAGTGAAGGGAACAGACCCAAGAAGAACAATTTATATAATGCCAACAACACTGTGAAAATAAATAACTTCAAAAGCTAACAGAACTATGACCGATATGATAAACATTAATCATTTCAGAGATCTAATAATGAAACAAGCTCTCTATTACAGAGAAGTGATGGATTTAAGACATAGAATAAGGCGTATTTTACATACCATCATTGCTGGAATTTGTTTTGCTTAATCATGCATACTTGATAATAAATAATTTTTTCTTTTCCCTTTTTTCCTTTTCCTCTTTTTCCTTTTTTTTCCTTTTTTTCTTTCTGTTCATTTTTTTTAAATAGAAAGGGGTGATACTGATGTGAAATGTTGCATGTACTTTCAGAAGATCGCTATTGTTTTTTAAACTTAATTCTTTTACTTTGTTATATGAGAACTCTCATAAAGTAGGAGTAATCTGTAAATGTAAATAATGTAAAACCAAATCATATCAATAAAACTGAAAGTGAAATATATATACATATATACATACATACATATATATACATACATATCTATATCTATATATCTATCTATATCTATATCTATCTATCTGTACATATATATATTCCAAGAGAGTGGTGAAGGGGGCTTGAAGTAGGGTCATGTTTGTGTGAGCAGAGAGAAGGGGATTTATAAGACAGATGTTTTGATGGTAAAAGTGACATGATTTGACAACAGATTGGATATGTAAAGTGAGTGAGAATGACCATGAGGTTGGGAATCTGGAGCCTGGATGAGTAGGAGGATGGTAGTGCCCTTGAACAATGTTGGGGAAGTTGGGGAGAGAGAGGGCTTGGGAGTAAAGATAATGAGTTCTATCTTTGACATGTTGAGTCTGAGATGCCGATGGTATATCATGTCCAAAAGACAGTTGGCAATGCAGGACTGCAGGTTAGGAGAGAGACTAGGGTCGGATATACAGAGCTGTGAATCATCTGATAGAAACAATAATCAGAACTGTGAAAGCTGATGAGATTCACCAAGCAAAGTAGGGAGAAGGAGGCCTAGAACAGAGACATAGGGGACACCCACAGAGAGTATAATGTGACATTGATGAAGAGCCAGCAAAGGAGACTGAGTGGTGGGACAGATGGGGAGGACCAGGAAAGCACAGTGTGATGAAAACACAGCTTGCCTGAATGTGGCCCACTACACTCCCAAATGTGGCCCGAATCAGATTAAAATGTAATTGGGAAATATTTAACAAAATAAGTAAGTTAACAAAAAAGAAATAAACACATATGGGGTTTTCCAAGTCAATATATGACCTGGAGAGATCCTTACGTATGGTTTGACGGCTTCTATTTCTTTTTGGGTTTGGCCACACTGCTCTACTCCCCATTATACTGTGATTATGAAGCCGTTTGCATAGGAAGGAGGAGGAAAAAGAGAAGCAGAAGAGGTCTTTTTATAGCAGAGAATTTGGTGGCTGTGTTCCCAAGTGGCTTTCCCTATGTTTCTGTATTTTCATTCCCCTGTGTTGTATGCCCATGTGGAAAGTCTTGTGAATTAGGCTGTGTTATAAGCCACCTGAGGTCTTAGGTAGAGAGAATGCCAAAAGATAGGGTAATGATAACTCTGTCACAAGATTGGTAGCAGTTTGTCTTTGACAAAGAATTCTGAGTCTCTCCCTGTTCTCTTGGGCACACCCTGTGTCAAGGTTCCCTGAACCTTGGCAATAATCTGTTGGCCTCTGACCATTCCCTCTCTCACATCACAAATGTAATAAGTTGCTGTGTTTTATTTCTCCCTCCAAAATATTACATACATCTCCAGCTCTCATTGCAACTATCTTTAACTACTTCATGTCCTCACATCGCTTCTCACCTGTCCTATTTGTAATAGTCACCTAATCTTCCCGCCTCCAATGTCTTCCCTTCCAATCTACCATAACTGATGGCCTAGTACTTGAGGTTATGGGATTGCATAGGCCATATGCAATTTTCCATATGCACAGGGCCCTACAATAGACTTATGGGATTATTTCACACAGCAGAATCAAGTAACTGTTGGGGCCTAGTTCAACCCCTTCATTTTACCAGCAAGAAAATAGGGGCCATGAGTGATTTGTCCAAGTGGCAAAGCTGACTACTGTCAAAAATCAGACTAGAATTAAGGTGTCCTGACTAATTTTAACACGTATTTCTCCAATTGACTTGAATGTTCTCTCTAAGACTATAAGCTTCCTGAGGGCAAGGATGATGTCTTTTTCATCTTTGTACCTCCCATAATGCTGAACACAAGATCACTCACAGAGTAGATACTTTCATGTGTGTGTGTGTGTGTGTGTGCTTAAGAGTATTTTATTTTTTCTAATTACACGTAAAGATAGTTTTCAACATTCACTTTTATAAGATTTTGAGTTCCAAATTTTTCTCCCTCCCTTCTTCCTCTCCTCCTTCCCCAATCTGATATAGGTTATACATGTGCAGTCATGTTAAACATATTTCCACATCAGTCATGTTGTGAAGGAAGAATCAGAACAAAAGGGGAAAACCACAAAAGAAAAAAAGAGAGAGAAAATAGTCTGCTTTGATCTGTATTCAGACTCCATAGCTCTTCCTCCGGATGTAGATAGCACTTTCCATCATGAGTCCTTTGGAATTGTCTTAGATCTTTGCATTGCTGAGAAGAGTTAAGTCTATCATAACTGATCATCGCACAATGTGGCTGTTACTTACTGTGTACAATGTTCTCCCAGTTCTGCTCACTTCCAGAGTAGGTACTTAAAAAAATTTTTATTGGTACCTTGTTTTTACATCACAATCATTTCTGGATAAATCCATCCCCTCTCCTCTACCCAGCAAGGCATCCCTTGTAATAAATACTAAAAATGAGAGAGAAAAGCATCAGTTTAGCAGAACACGTCCCACTATTCCACATCCCCTGGTCTCCCCACTTGAAAAAAAAGGGAGTTGGCGGTTTATATATGATATACAGTTGAAAGCATCCTTGGTTAGGGCAATTTTATAGCTTATATCTGACATTTCCTCAGGTAAGTTGTGCCCCTAAACATATAGTGGGTCCTGGTCACATGGAATAGAATGGTTGACAAAAACCTAGGGTCCTCTAGGAAAAAGATTGCCTATCACCATGGCTGGAGGTGGTGACCCTGTAACTCCCAGGGATCCTTGAAGATAAAGGACTTTTCTCCTTCACGTCACCTAAAACATGCCTCATCTGCCCCTCAGTAGGGAATGGGGCTGCCACATTCCAGCTGACTTTGAGTGTTAAATGGTGGTTGTTTCTTTGAAAATGGTCTGATTCAAGAGGCAAGAGATCTACCCTGATGGCAGGGATTGTACACACAAGCAGATGAAGCTCTGGAAAATAAAAATAGTGGCCAGAAGAAGAGAGTCTGGAGTACAGTGGAGAAATACTGCTCCCCTCAGACTGGGTGCTCTCTGAAGGCAGGGCTGCATCTCACCTCCTATCCTCCTCACCTCCGCCTCCTGGTTTCTTTCTTCAAAACTCAGTCTTCTGCGACAAGCCTTTTATGGCTACCTCCACTTCTAGTGACTTTTCTATTAAGATTATCTTCTCTTTACAGTGTATATACCTTGTATGCATGATTTTTTTTTCATTTTTAATCCCTCATAGAAATGTATACAATGTAAGGGCAGAAATTGTGCTTTTGCCTTTCTTGGTATCGAAAGCATTTAGTACATTGCTTGGCACACAGTAATTGTTTCATAAATCCTTATTGACTGACTGACTGACCTCTGGGTTGATTCTGACAAGGTTACATTTTCCCTCCCCCTTTGCCTTGAGAGCAGGACAATGTCTCTCCCACAGACTAGAAACCTGGGGCAGAGAAGTATCTTACTCAGAATAGGGGCTTCCTAAAGACAAGGACTGCCTCTCCCTCAGACTGGGAACACCCTGAGGACAGGTCCATCTCTCCCCTTTCCCACCTGCTGAAGAAGAAGAAGAAGAAGAAGAAGAAGAAGAAGAAGAAGAAGAAGAAGAAGAAGAAGAAGAAGGAGGAGGAGGAGGAGGAGGAGGAGGAGGAGGAAGAGGAGGAGAAGGAGGAGGAGGAGAAGGAGGAGGAGGAGAAGGAGGAGAAGGAAGAGGAGGAGGAGGAGGAAGAGGAGGAGGAGGAAGACTCCCTCAGGACAGAATCTGATCTTCCCTTGGAGATCAGGTTTTGGAGCCAAAAGACCATGGACTCAGAGATCAATTGTCTCCTCCACCTACAATGGAGAAAGGACCCCCCCCCCCAAGGCAAGCTCCCTTCTAGTTTTCATTGACTGACTGTCCCTGTGCCTGGAATGTTTTCCCCCTTTATCTCTGCCTCAAGTCCAACTAAAATCCTACCTGCCACAAGAAGCCTGTCCCAATCCCTGCCTGTGCATTCCCTCTGTGGATGATTTCCAAATTAGCTTCTATATGGCATTTTTGTGTATAGTTATTTATTTATCATCTCAGTCATTAGACCATGAGCTCCGTGGGAGCAAGGACCATCATTTGCTTTTCTTTGTATTCCCAATGCTTAGCACAGTGCCTAGCACTCAGCAGGCACTTAATAAATGTTTAGTGATTGAGTGATCAGGCATGTGGTCCCTGGCTGCAGGTTGCAGTAATGCCACCCCTTAATTCTGCATTCATTCCTCGCAGGCTGGCTGTCGTAATAGCCAGAGTGGAAGATTCTCAGGGACACAATGGACCAAAAAATCTTTCCTTGGCTCCATCTCAGCTCAGGAGGGAGGGATCTCTCTGTCTCAAAGAGACTATAATAATAGAAGTGCTTGGAAAACCTTTTTTTTTTTCTGGAAAAGAGGCATCCCATTGTAGAGGGAAGGGCAGAGGACAAAGTCAGGACACTTGGGTTCCAGGGCTGGCTCTGCCCTCCTCACTTCGTGATCTTGGAGAAATCACTTCTTGTCTCTGTTTCCCCAAATAAAATGGGGAACAGGAACTGGGGGTGGGGGAAAGTTCTTTAAAACTATTATCAGTTAAGGTGGCCACTCCCATTTCTCCAATACTTTAAAGCTTATAAAACATTTTACTCACAGCCCCATTTTATAGGTAAGAAGACTGAGGCTCAGAGACTTGTGCAAGGTCATACAGCTAGGGACAGGGACAGAATTTGAAGCCAGGTCTCCTGACACCAGGTCCTATGTTATTTCCCACCACACCGCAAGCCGGTCAACATGCTTCTAATAATCTGGGAGAGAGGGGAAAGAGTATGGGACAGTGGCAGGAGTGCTGATTTTAGAGTCATATTTACTACCCGTGTGACCTTGGGCAAGTCACTTAACATTTCTAGACCTCAGTTTCCTCCCGTGTGAAATGAGGAGGTGGGACTAGATTTTATATAGAACTATAGATAGAGTCAGAAGCCATCTGGTCCAACCCGCTTATTTTACAGACGAGGAAACTGAAACCAAGAAGACAAAGGACTCACCCAAGGTCAAAACAAGTAAGTGTCACATGATCTCCAAGGTCTCTTCTCTGCTCCTAAGTCTATGATCCTAAGAACCCACCTTTCTGGGTCCCTTTCATGCCTCCAAATTCCTGCCTGTGGGAAATCCATAGGCATTTCCCATAACCCGGCTTTGAAATCAATAAACAAGGGTTTTGCTGCCTAAAGCCCTCCTGCGGCAAATGGTAAACTATTATTCTGTGCCTCCTCTACCCCTCCCCTCCCCACTCTCCCCTTCTCTTCCTCCCATCCCACGCAGGGCCGCAATGAGAATTCACAAATCATATTGAGGTCCTTTCTAAAGCCAGGAAGCAATAAAAGCTTTGGCAAAATCTCCTCATACAATATTCATAGCCTGGGGGAAAGAGAGGTGACTTGCTCTTAATACACTAACTCCTGTTTTGTTTAACTTTCTGCCAGATTAGGAAACCTCAGCCAACCCTGGTCCTCAAACCTTTCAGGGTAGAAGCACCTGGTCTCTTCCCCCACATTTCAGGGAAATAGACCCATCACACATGCCAGGGTGAGTTTCACTTTGGGCTATTGCTGCTGACGATCCTTTCAGATTATTTGAACCCCAATAATATCCAAAGCCTCCAAACTGCTTTTGCTCTATTCTAAAAATGCCCCTTTCTGGTGTCAGCAACTTCAAAGACCAGATAATACTGACAAGGGGTATCTTTCCTGTTGGTGACAGGATGTCTACAACCAGAACGATTTCTCTTATCTTCATATTCTAGGGACATTTGCATCTTGTGACCACAATCTCTAAGTGACACTACCTTGTCAATTGTCTTGTTCAACTAAGAACTTCCTTTCTTATGATATGGAGATCATAAGATTGAGTAACATGGACATGCTGAGTTGGGACTAAAAATGTATTTAAACCTTCTCATTCCTTTGGTCAGTCAGTCAGAACTTAAGCTCTGGCTCCTTGTACGTACAAGTAAGCTAGCTCTGCTATCTTTAAGGGAATAAACATCATGAATTTACATCACCTAGCTTGTTTGCCTCCTTTAACCAAACTTTCAGGTTGACACTGCCATGGTTCCTTCCTGTCTCTGCTTGGAGTGCATTCCCATCTGGGAAGTCCACACTGAGGTCTGTCTCCTCTGACTTCCTAGGAGGTGGTTAGTATTATCTCCATTTTGCTTTCCAGCTCAATGTCTTAC
Organism: Phalanger gymnotis; assembly: GCA_028646595.1. Classification (NCBI taxonomy): domain Eukaryota; kingdom Metazoa; phylum Chordata; class Mammalia; order Diprotodontia; family Phalangeridae; genus Phalanger; species Phalanger gymnotis. The sequence continues at coordinate 310,303,515 of CM053624.1, forward strand.
CCAGAGACCCATAGAAATGGTGACTTAGCTTGGCCAAGACCTCGGGCCTCCTGGCTCTTACTCCTGAGAGGCAAACAGGATGCTGTAGACATGAAGTCAAAAGACTCAGGGTCTAATCCTGCCTCCAACACTTATTAAAAGTGTGGTCTTGGATCAATCATTTTACTCTGAGTCTTGGCTGCTTAAAATAGATATTATATCTTTTTCACCACCTGCCTCATGGGTTATTGGGAAGAATGTAAGTACTTTGTAAACTTTAATAATAATTGACACTTCTCTGTTTTTAACCTTGACAATTTTAAATAGTTTTATTTTTTCTATTTACATATAAAGACAAATTTTAACATTCATTTAAAAACTTCGAGTTCCAAAAATTTCTCCCTCTCTCCCTTACTTCCCCCTTCCCTAAGATACTAGGCAGTTTGATATAGGTTATAGATGTTTGATTTCCATATTACTCATAATAACTGACATTTCTATGGAATTGTCAGCTCACCTGACTACATCTCCTGACCTGGATGATTTAGGGCATCAGGGCAGGGCAGGGTTTGCTTCTGCTAATCCAGTCTCACTTCAAGCTATGCTTCAGGACGTCACACATTCATGACTGTGCCCGGGTGGGTACTCCATCCGTGAATGCAAACTGCAACATCTCCAGTAACTCACAAGACAGGCTCAAAGGTTGCTGAGGGCCATCCCTACCCCCCCCCAACCTTAGCCCACTTAGAAAGGAGTGTCTCTCTCTCATTTTCCTAGGTAGAACCTCAGATAAGATGCGCATTTCATCACCAGGAACACAACCTACTTAAAGGGTGTGATTCCAAGGATACCAAGGAGACTCATCCACCTTCAAATCCCATCCCCAACTGGGTATATCAATTCAAAAGAGCCCTAGGTGGGAGACAGAGGATCTGGGCTCTCATACTAGCCTTGTTATTAATCTGTGACACCCTGGGTAGGTTATTTCCTTCCTCTGAGTTTCAATTTCCTTCTCTGCAAATTGGAAAACATAGAGATGATTGATAGCTAGGTAGACAGATATGTAGACAGACATATAGACAGTAGAAAGATGTGTAGATATTTTGATAGAGAGACACAAAGAGAGAGATAGACTGAGTGCTTACTAAGACCTTACTTATGGGGCAGTTAGGTGGTGCAGTTGATAGAACACTGTTTGGACTCAGAAAGATTCATCTTCGTGAATTCAAATCTGGCCTCAGATTAATTTAAATTTAGATACTCGCTAGCTGTGTGACCCTGGGCAAGCTACTTACCCCTGTTTGCCTCAGTTTCCTCAACTGTAAAACAAGCTGGAGAAGGAAATGGCAAACTACTGCAGTATCTTTGCCAAGAAAATCCCAAGTGGGGTCACAAAGAGTCAGACACAACTGAACAACAAACATGTGCCAGACATTGCTCAAGGCACCAGGGATACAAATACAAGTGAGCAAGACAATTTCTGCCTTCAAGGAGCTTACACTCTAAAGGGAGCAGACATGTTAAGGGAAGCTGGGAAAAGGGAGGTTGCTTCACATAAGGGCATGGTGAGGAGAACATTTGAAATTTTTGTGGATCAAAATGCTATCCACATCCAAAGAAAGAACTTATGGAGTCTGAATGCAGATACTATCTTCACTTTATTTTTTCATGGTTCTTTTCTTTTGGTCTGTTTCTTCTTTCACAACATGACTAATATAGAAATATGTTTTACATGATTGCACATACATAACCTATATCAAATTGCCAAACATCTTAGGGAGGTGGTGGTTGGGGAAGGAGGGAGATAATTTGGAACTCAAAATTTTTTAAAATGAATGTTAAAAACTGTCTTTCCATGTAATCGGAAAAAATACTATTAAAGGTTTTTGTTTGTTTGTTTTTTGTTTTTTGTGGATCTCTGCTCCCTAGGAAAATCAGATGAAAGTTCACCTATCAGAGCCAAGGGACCCAGGGGCAGAATCCAAGTTTCTAGTAGAGGGGGAATAAGGATGATGATACTATCTCCTTGACAGACTATCAGAATGACACAGTAAGAGGCAAAAGGAAGGTTTAGACTGAAATGTGAAGACGCTAAGTTTCCTTTTAATAAAGGAATAATAAAGGTCCATAGTATCTGGAATGGCCTAGTAAAACTTGAGGGGAAAGGAACCAATCAACCAACCTACCAATTAATCAACAAGACTTTTCTAAGCATCTATACAAAGAAAGCCCTTAAGGAATTTATATTATACTGGAAGAAACAACATGTGTGATTAACTATAGCAATCGATACACATAGATACGTGCATATATACACATATGTGTATGTGTATATATCTATATACATGTGTATACATGTACATATACACACATGTGTGTTTGTGTGTGCATATATGTATGTATATAAATATATATACATATATTTGCAAAAGGAAAGGTCTCAGTAGGAAGTTTCAGGCATGTAGGACACAGCTGAGGTGAAGGCACTTGTCTTATCACTGGCTTTGGTAAAGTATCCAAGGGCTAGACTCGTAGGAGGTACTCAGTAAATAGTGATGTTTGGATTGGTTGCACGTTCCTTTAATTATTGAAGTAGTAAGAGGGAGGTAGGTTTTGTTTTCTCTGACAGCAAGAGAAGAGAGTATGAGAATGAGGAGGGGAAGCTGGTATGTTACACAAACATGGAATGCATGATAAGTCTCAGTTTTCCCTACTGGAAAATATGATGTTTAGACTAGAACCTCTCAGGACTCTAAATCCTCTAGCTCTAAATAAATCCAATGATCTAAAGGGACCTGTGGCTCTCCATCTCCATTGTCCAACTGTGCTGAAATGACAGAAGTGATACAGGTCCCACCAAAGACTCCCCAATAGCTATGCTCCTGCCCTGGCCATTAGTCCTAGGGTGTCTTCCACAGATAGCCATTGTCATTCCTATACCTTATATCAGATTGTATCCTTTCCCCAGTTCTCTGAATTAAAGCTTCTCTGTCATTCAAGGCCTCCTTCATACGTGACCTCCTCCTGGTTACCTTCCCTGATCACAATGGGATCTTCTCCTCCAGTCACTACCAAGTTTAACAGATAACTGACTGTCTTCCATACCTACAACATAGACCCTCCTCACATTTCTACCTCTTGAAATTCTCTTCCTTCAAGGCCTATCTTGGGTTCCATGTCCTCCATGGAGCCTCCCCTGATGTCCTTAGCAGGAAGCAACATTTTCTGTTTCAAATTTTCTCAGAGCAATTTGTCTAGACTCTCCATTCAAAAATTCATTTAAATAAACTTTTACTGAGCAGCTACTATATTATATGCAAAGGACTGCACTGTCATTTCATTTTCCCTTGTCTATTACTTATGTTTATACATCTTACATCTCCCCCATCAGAGTACAGGCTCCTTAAGAGAAGAGAGGTCCTTTTTCATCCTGATATCATAGATCCAAGGAGAGAGCTCTCGATACACGTTTGTTGAAATATGTTTCATGTAAGTGGTTCTTATGGGACCAAGTAGCTGGGCAGGGATACCCAGTCCTTACTTATTAGCTATGGGTCTAGCCCGGGTCTAGTCACTTAGCCTCTCCAGGATACCATTTCTTCACCTGTAAAATGAAGACTTCTATTGGGGTGGGGTTGGGCTTGTAAGGTCCATTCCAGCTCTAACTCCTACAATATCATGACCTGAGCTTGAATCTTTGCTCAGATACCTATTCGCTTTGTGACCTTGGGTGAATCACATGAGGGTCTCTGAGCCTCACCAAGTGAGTAAAATGAAAGGGGTCAACAAAGTGATTTCTCAGCTTTCTATCCACTGCATCTTCATTCTTCACATGGGGGAAGGATCTCTACTTCCACCTATTAGTCCTGAATGAGAAGTGGGTGCCATTACTATCTTCATTTTTGCATACAAGAAAACTAAGGCTCAGTGACTTGCCTAGGGTCGCATAGCTAGTAAGTGTCTGGGGTAGGATTTGAACCCATCTCTTCTTGTCTCCCAGCCTCTATAAACTTTTAGGTACTATGGAAGAAAGGGTTTTTATTATGTTTTTCATGAATTTGGCCATAAGTGTCCCCAGTGGATTGTCCTTCCCTTGAAAACAGTGCCTCATCCATCCCCAGGCTCAAATGGTAAGTGCTTGGGACTTACTTGCTCAGGAACAAAGCACTGATTGCCCTGTGCTAGTTACAGCTAAAAGTGCCATGCACATCACCTTCCTTCCCCCAATGTACAACCAATGCATCATCTATTCAGGAGGAAACTTCAGAAGGAGCCAGCTATTAGAGGTTTTGATTTGTCTTTCACTCCTAGAAACAGGCCAGACAATTGGTTTGCCCATTGGGACTGATATGGGTCTCCGTCAGAGGTTCCTCAGGCTTTGTCCAGCCTAAGCACAGTTAGTTCATCTCTGTCAAAGGCCTCCTTCAGTTCCTTACTATGGCATAGAGGTGGTCCCTGGCCTCTCAAAGACTATTAATAGTCAGCAGATTGCCAAATCTGGAGGGCTTTACCAGGCTTTGACTGCAGGCCCAACCAGGATGGAATGTATTTTGGTCTTCCAAAGACAAGTCTAGCCAAGCTCAGAGAAGTTCATTGCCAGTAGGCTGGCCACCAGATGACAAAGATTGTTTTGGCCATGGAAATTCATACTCTCCACAAAAATGTGTAGGGACTAGGATCTGTGTTTGCAGAGGGAATGATAACCGTGGATAAAATGGTAGCTCATTGTAATGTTAAAATGTTCGTTAATTAATGTATATATTCCAACATTAAATGACACCTACTATGTGCAAGGCATTGTGGCGCTGTGTGGGTATAGCGGGATGTGGAGATTAAACAAGTCACAATCCTTGGCTTACAGTCTAGCAAAAAGACACACACGCATCATTGTGGTACTAGGCAGTGTGCGGATGGTGTCACGGGGCACAAATTAAATTCTGTTAGTTCAAAAAGACACATACACATCTTTGTGGTACTAGGCAGTGTGCAGATAGTGTCCTGGGCCACAAACTAAATTCTGTTAGTTCAAAAAGACACGCACGCATTCTTGTGGTACTAGGCAGTGTGCAGATAGTGTCATGGGGGACAAATTAAATTCTGTTAGTTCAAAAATGGGGGAAATCCTTTCTAGTTTGGAATGGGGAAGTAGACGAGGATTAGAGAAAGCAAGAAAAAAAAGGAATGAAAGAAGAGAGTGAATGGAAAGGAGAAGGGAGAAAGAGGAAGGAAGAAGGGAAGGAAGGAGAGAAGGAAGAAGGGATAGAAAGAAAAAAGGAAAGAAGAGAGAGAGGGAGGAACAGAGTGAAAGATGGAATTAGGAAGGAAAGGATGGGGGGAAAGAAGGAGGAAAGGAAAGGAGGAGGGAAGTAAAGAGAGATGGAAGGAGAGAGAGAAGAAAAGAGGAATGTGAAAAAGGAAGGAAGGAGAGAGAAAGGGGATAGAGGGAGGGAAGGAATGAAGGAAGAAAGGGAGGAAGTGAGGGAGGGAGGGAGGAAAGAAGGAAGAAAGGGAGAAAAAAAGAAAGGAAAAAAGAGAGAAGGAAGGAAAGGAAATAGGCTAAGCTTCCAAGTGCCAGATCTCAGCAGAGGCTCTTTAAATATAAATCACACAAACTCTTATGTCAGATAATCCAATTTCAGTGTCTCTGAGCTGCTAAAGTCAGGAACCTCTGCTATCTGGCATCCATACTTCTGTTAACTGACACTCCTGTGTTTGATCAGTGCAAGGATTATTAATGCTCAGGCCCTAGAAGATCCCACGGGGACTTTCTGCATCACCCAGGCAAGAGTAAATTGTGTCTAGAGGAGTTCTGGTGTTAGGTGATCTGATTGTCTTCTGATTCTTAGAAAACAGCTAGTCAACATGGTACATGGAAGTACTCTCTATTAACCAGAATATTGGGCTCACCAGAACATGACATTCCCAGATGACGCCAGATGACGGAGAGATGACTTACCAGCTCTGTGACCCTGAGCAACTCACTTTTCTGAAGCCTCAGTTTCCTCATCTGTAATACAAGGAGAATATACAGTTTCTACAGTACCAATCTCATGAGGTTGTTGCAAGAAAAGTTATTTTATAAACCTTAAAGTTCTATAGAAATGGGACCTATTGTTGTTATTTTTATGATGAAGAAGTTAAGGGCTGTCCAATTCTGCTACAAAGAAATAGGAAAGAAATAAGAAATTCCTGGCCTTGAAGTGTTCGAAATTCAAAGATCCTAAGGGAGTGAAGCTTTCTCAGCCCTAAGGTCCAAGATTTAATTTTTAAAAAGCCCACATTCCCTGAACTGTCTGTGTAGCAGCCACAAAGTGCTGACAATACAAAGTGGCAAATATTCTGGACCAGCATCTTTTTATAGAAGAAAATATTGAGGTCCAGATAAGTTCAGCGTACTTACCCAAGGCCATACAGCAAGTGAGTAACAAAGTGGTCTCTAAGGACGGATAGGACTGAGCAAAAAATTAGGAGGAGGCATCGTGGGTCGGGGCAAAGATGTGAGCAAAGGTGACAGGAATGTACATGATGTGTTCTGGGAGAATTTACTGGGCAAATTTTGCTGGAGCAGAGGAATCATAGACTAACCACACAATTAATTAAGTGGCTCTCATTTCTATAACCCTGTAAGAGGTACAAGGCACTTTTCTCACAACACTTATGGGAAGTTGGCAATGGTTAGTTTTTTGTGCATTTCACAGATAAGGAAACTGAGGCACAGAGAAGGCAACCAGCCAAAGTTCACCCAGCTGGTAAACACCAAAGAAGCAAGGATTTAAATGGAGGTATCCTGAATCTGTCGAGTACTCATCCTACTACAACAAATCTCTGGGGGATTGTGAAAGGTATGTGTGGAAGAGAAGAAAAAAATGATATAATGTCTGTCAGTTAACAAGTCAGTCAATAAGTGTTTAGTAAATGCCTACTATGTACTAAGTGATGGGGCTACAAAGAAAAGCAAAAATAATTCCTGCCCTCAAGGAGCTCACAATAGAATGTAAATCTTTGCAACCTTAAAGCAGTCTAAGAATGCCTAACATTCAGGGCGGCTGGGTGATGCAGTGGACACAGCACAGGCCCTGGAGTCAGCAGACCTGAGTTTGAATCTTGGCCTCAGACATTTACTAGCTATGTGACCCTGGGCAAGTCATCTAACCTCAACCGCCTCCAAAAAAAAAAAAAAGAGTGCCTAATGTTTATCCTGTAGGCCATAGGGAGAAGAAGACTCTGGAGTAGGAGCGTGGCTTGATCAGAGCTATACTTTAGGAAGATGAATCTGGCTGTGTGTACAAATGTGCTCAGGTCTGTCCTTAAAAAAATAATAGATCTAGAGTTGAAAAGGACCTTAGTTGCTGTCTAGTGCAATCCAATACTCTTCATTACACAGAGGATGAAACTGAACCACAGTGAGTTAAGTGACTTTCCCAAAGTCACATAACAAGTAGAAGGGGTAGGAACCAAGGCCCTCCAGCTCTCTTTCTACTACACCGTGCTGCCTAAACAACAAAACAAACCAACTTCACTGGATCCTTTGATAAGAAATGGGAGGAGGAGTTTTGTTTCCACAGAACTAAAGGTGTGCTTCCCCCCTCCTCCCCCACCCCAGCTTTAGCAGAAACCAGGCCTCAAGGTCGATCAGGTGAGAGGTAAGAGGCTTGTATGAGTGTGAATGCTTTTTGAGAAGACAGTCAGGGGAATTAGAGAGGCCAAACCTTTTGAACCAGTTCAAGTTTATCTAGGGTCTGGTTGTGGTCAAGAATCCAGGCCTACTGATTTGCATAATTTGCATATGTTAAAGAGGAAAAGTAGTGGAAGTAAAAGAATGTAGTTTAATCCTAAACTAAGACAAGGAAAATCTAATTAACTTCACTTTTGCTTCTATATTCTTATTATCCTACCTATATAAACTGTATAACCTAGGAAAACTATGTAAAAAATAAAAATTGTAAACTAACCATAACTCTAACAGGAGTGGAGGGAATGGTTACCCCTGTTCCTGCAGCCTTATCAGTGTGAGCAGTCCAGTGAGTACTATACCTGCTCTCTCAAGGAGTGAAATAAAATGCCTTTCTCTGGGGCAGACTACTACTTGGTCTTCCTTGGGGAGTCCTGTGGTCTGCACAGCCTTCCTTAGGGATTGTCACAGGGTTTTTCCTCAGGACTTTGACCCTGCCTAGGAAGTCCAGTGATCCCCATAAACCATGGCAATTTGGGGAAGTCCAGTAATTTCTCATACTTTTGGCTCCTCCTGGGCATTTCCTCCCCTTTGCTGCCAAAGGGCTAAAAAAGAAAGACAGAAGCTCCAGTCCTCTCCTGCCTTATCACTCCAGCCCCCAAACCATCAACTGCCTGAGGTGAAAAGAACCCTAGTGACCATCCAGTCCAAGTCCCTTATTTTCTAGATGGGGTATCTGAGGCCCAGAGGAAGGAAGTGACTTATTCAAGGTCATCTAGACAGCAGGGCTGAGATTGCCCTCAAGCCCCTTGACTGAAGCCAGAGCTCAAAGCAGAGTCTCCTTTGAGGACCTTGGGGGGATGGGTGGGGGGGGTGAAGTTTTAAAAAGGGAAAGGGATGGGGGCAGAGCCAAGATGGCAGCTGGAAAGCAGGGACTAGTGTGAGCTCGCTGCTAAGTCCCTCCAAAAACCTATAAAAAAAAAATGACCCTGAACCAATTCTAGAACTGCAGAACCCACAGGGTAGCTTAGGGAAGCAGGGCTCTAGCCCAGGACAGCCTGGATAGTCTCTGGTTAAGGTCTATCCCGCACTGAGCTGGGAGCAGAGGGGAGTGGAGCTGAGCAGAGCAGAGCCCAGTGTCGGCAGCATGGACCAACGAGACCAGGATCTGGGCAGAGCGTGCCCTAGCACCCTGAATCAGTGAGCTGCAGCAGTTACCAGGCTTCTCAACCCACAAACATCAAAGACAACAGAGTAGGTTAGTGGGAAAAGCTGCTGGGGACAGGGAGTTTGTGGTTCGGCTACCTCCTCTGGGGCAGCGGAGGTAGAGCAGCTACAGAACTACAGTTGCAGTTGCTTCTGGCCCCAAGCCCACCTGGTGGGAGGAATTAAGTAGTGGATCAGAGCAGGAGTGAAGAGCCTACTGAAGATCTAAGTCCAATCTGGGTTGGGGGTTCTTGGGGAAGGAGTGCTGTTGAGGCAGAGCTGGCACATCCCCCCAGGCTTGGAACATAGAACTCTTTAGTCTACAAGCAGTCATATCCCGCTGAAAGACTCAAGAGTCAAGTGAGTTGGCTGGGAACATGGCCAGGCGGCAAAAACGCACCCAGATTCAGTCTCAGACTCTAGAATCCTTCTTTGG
>CM053624.1:310313307-310315807 GCA_028646595.1 Phalanger gymnotis
GGGGGGGAGGGTAGAAATGGGGAGAAAATTTGTAATTCAAACTCCTGTGAAAATCAATGCTGAAAACTAAATATATTAAATAAAATTTATAAAAAAAAATAAATAAAAAGGGAAAGGGATGATAATCGGTCTAGAAAGGTTTGGGGCAAGACTTTCCTGGAGGCAGGGACTTCACTGAATGGCCCAGAGGTTCTAAGCCTCATCAGACTGAGTGGGATACCTGACCACCCTCTCTGCTGAGGTCACTCCCTTACTTGGGTCCTGAGGCTGCTGCTGAGCTGGGAAGAACATAAACATCCCTGGGGGGAGCCAGGGAGCCAGGGAGGTTTCTGGTGCCAGGTTCACTCCCAGAGGAGAGATTATGCTCATTTGGAAGGGCGCAGGCTCCTGGCAAGAGACGAGGAAGACAGGAAAGCAGAGCTGTGTTCCCTCCCCTCCTCTCTCTGCATGTGGGCTGGATGCAAATATAGATGAATCACCTGCCGCCTGATTGCAAGGAAAGCTTAGGCCTCCCTACTAGAGAAGAGGAGGGGGGAAGGGGAAAAAGGGGGAGGAGAGGAAGGCTGTTTCATCCACTGCGACCAACCACTCAGTATAATAACAGTGATACTCATTGTATTGTGTTTAAAAAAAAAGTCATAAAGATAAAAACCACCTCCCCCATTCACTCTGCCTCAACTATAACATAGTACAATAGAAAGATCACTGGCTCTGGCATCAAAGGACTGAGCAAGTCACTTAACTTCTCTGGGCCTCAGTTTCCCCATCTATAAAATGAAGGTGTGATCCTCTAAGGTTCCTTCTCTCTCTAGAGCTCTGATTCTATGGGGCAGTACAAGAATTATCAGCCTTTTACAGATGAGTAAACTGAGGTCTACAGAGGTTAAAACTAGTAGAAAGTCTACTCGAGTTGAAGACAGGACACCCAAGCTCACTTACTACTGCCTGTGTGATCCCTGAGTAAATGCTACTGCCTCTCTGAGCCTGTTTCCTGGAAATGAGAGGACTGGATGAAATGACACACAAGGTCCCTTCAAAGATGAACATACTATATAACTTATTTGAGGTCATTCAGCTAAATAAGTAGCAGGGCCAAGACCCAAACCCAAATCTTGACTCTGGGGACCTTTGCATTACATCAACTCAGACAAGGAGTAATTCAGTAGAACAGAAGGCACCCCAGATTCTAGGCGGCCGGGTCCTTCCACTGATTTTTCCACGTGCTATGTTTTAAGGTCTCTCCAAGTTCTTTCTTTCTCTTGTTCTAAGGTCCCTTCCTAGTCTACCATACCTAGCCTAAGGACCCATCACCCAGTTTGGGCATTCATTTAAACTCTCAGGGCCAATTTTCTCAGTTCTAAAATCAGAAAAGTAATAACTTCACTGCCTCATTCCCAATTATTGTGATGATCGAGGGAAAAAATAAATGGGAAAGAGCTGTTTCATGACTTGGAGGCATCAAACAGGTATTATTTGGACCTCCTCTCACCACACAGAGACTTCCCCCTTGCCTCCCTTCTCTGTTCCTCAGAATTATCCTTCATTTAATTTTCCCACTGACTCCCCTCTTTAAACCCCGGGTGCTCCAACCTGGTAAGTGGCTAAACTGTTGCGAAGGCAGACTCAGGCCCTGCCTTCAGGGAGCACTTAATTGGGCAGAGTCAGCCCTCATCCCCAAGGAACACTATTAGAAAACACAGGACCATATGTGAGCCAGAGCTGGCACGGGAGAGTCCAGCTGGAGGAGCTCAGATCACTTCTATCCTACAACCAGATGCAAAAAATAAAAGCTAACCTCTTCACTTTAAGGTTTGCAAAGCCCATGACATATTAGAGCCTCACAGCAACTTTGTAAGACAGGTACCCTTCAGTTTGTTTTTTTGGTTTTTTTTTTTTGGTAAACAGTTTAATCTTAATAAAAACACATAGAAATTAGGTGAACCACAATAGCATAAAATATAAACTTTAGAGAAACAAGAGATAAGCTTTAGAATACTTGCCTTTCCTGGGGAAGAAAAAGAAGACAGAGGGTGGAAGGGAATGATAAACATTATTAGTTTTGGCAAACAAAAACAGAAACAGCCATAATCTTTCTTATATCGTCTCCATGTGGCTTCTGCCTGGTCTTTTGCCCTCTTCCCTCACATACCCCCTCCCTGCCCCCAGTTGTGGTATTGATATCAGTGGCAGGGGGGCGCTCATCACCAGGACCTCTGCCAGTCTCAGTCAAACCACATTGAATCTGTCTTCTAAGCATTTCTTCACTTCTCATTTCTTGTAATATTTCTGCTGTCTCCCTTCTTCAGGAAGGAAGGAAGGAAGGAGACAGAAATTCTCTTTTCCCAGAGTAGTTACACCTCCAACAATAATGATTTCTATCCTATCCATCAGGATCCTATCCCAGATACACTGCAACTCCTTGAATAAATCCAAGAAAAAAAAAAGCTATCATTCTATGATGCCATTGTAGCCCATCCCATTTTATTCAAGGAGCTGCATT
>CM053624.1:310320807-310347427 GCA_028646595.1 Phalanger gymnotis
GGAGAGCAAGTTTAACCCTTTTGTATAGAAAAGCCCTTCAAATACTTGAAGATAGATGTCATGTCACCCCTAAGCCTTCTCTTCTCTAGTCTTAATATTGCAAAACAAGATGCTGTTTTATCCCTAAAAACAATCATCTTATATCATGGTCTCTGATCCTGATTATCCCTGTCTATCTGGATCTGCAGGATTGTCAACGTCCTCCCCAAAATATGGTTCCCAGTACTGAACATAATAAAGGCCTAAGCAGGGCAGAAGAGCATAGGATGGTGCTCTCCTTGGTTATGAACACTCTACTTCCGTAAACATAGCCCAAAACCACTTTTTTCTTTCACTTCAGTTCACACTGCTGACTCATTGAACTAGAGAGCCACTAAAACATCCAGATCTTTTTCAATCCACTATAGTCTAGTTCCTCTTTGACTTATAATCCAGATTCTCCCCATATTCCTTCATCAGGGCTGGCAAATGTCACTATACAAATTCTGCCTAACTGCCAAGTTCAACACATGAGCCAAAGGATCTGAGTTCAAGACCTGGATGGGAAAATCTATTAACATCTCTTCAGCCTCAGTTTACTTATCTCAAAAAAAAAAAAACTGAAGGGTTTAACTAGATCATCTTTAAAGTCCTTCCAGCTCTAAATAGTATGGTGTCCCAGATGGGGTGAGCAGTGGATCTCCTAGGTTTTAGCATTCTATCCCATTGGTTGCAGGGTTGATCCTCTGGGTCACCATAAATGGTTAAGTGACAGATTTTCAATGCTCTGAAGGGGCCTGTGATCTAGTCACATACCTGGCCTAGTCTCCTAGTTACAAGAATGTAACTCAGCTCCCCGCTGCTCTCCCTCCCTTTCTTCTGCTCTCCCTTTTGCCCTTCCACTCCCTAGCTGGTAACAAGGCCCATTGTGACCCTTCTACCAAATCTGAGGAGGTCCTGAACTACCCACTATTTTATCCTATAAGTTCACTGGTGAGTCCCCCAGTCCTCAAGGGTGTGACTAATTCAGATTCACTGATGGGATTGCTCTCAGCTTCTGGAACATTTCAGTTTGTTTCCTTTGTGTGTGTGGGTGGCATTTTGGCCAGGCTCTTTATCACCTTTCCAAGCTGCCAAGCACCTGTCACTGCTCTGGTTAAGAGAGGTATTCAGGGAAATTCATTAGCCCAGCCTGCCCTTGCTTACTCAGCAGAGCTGCAGCCATCCTCCCAACCTAGTTCATTGGTTAATTAGTCATTTTGAGACCAATCCTGTCCTTTTCTGCCTGACCCTGGAGAGATGACCAGTACCTACAGAGACACAGACACACAGAGAAACAATTCTAAATCTTATGACATCCTGGATGGGGTGGGGAATAGACCTCTTGGGTTTGAGCAGATCCTACCTTATGGGTGACAGGAGTGATCTCTGGATCACCGTAAATGGCCTAGATTTCCAATGTACTAGATTTCCAATGCTCTGGATGGCCTGTGGTCTATTTTCCTAGTCGCAAGAGGGGGTTCTTAGCTCAAAGAGACACAGACTATAGACAAACAGAAACAGAGACAAAGACAGAAACAGAGGCAGAGCGGAGAGCTACCCAGTCATCTTCAAACCTCCTCATTTATAGCCTCACGGACTCCCCTTACTGGCTGTCCAAGGACTCCCTCTGTTTGGTACTCCCTGGACAGCAACCCAGAATCTAGATCTGCCCCTCTCCAGCCACCTATCAAAGCTCACCTCACCTGTGCACTATGCCTGGGATCTCAAAGACTCTCACAGACAGAATGGACTCTATCTGGGTCAGAATGAATCTCTGACAAGGGTCAGCCAGTCTCTGCTTAGAGACATACGGTGACAAGGACTTTCAGGACTGGCCCATTCTGCTATGCTTTTGCTAAGGGAAATTCATCAACACAGCCCACTTATTTAGTGGCAGGACACAGGGCATTTTAGTGATGGAGTATTGGTGTAGGGATCAGGAAGATGCCTCTGATGATTTTAAATTATGTGATTATAGAAAAATCACTGATGCCTGGCACATTGTAGCAGCTTAATCAATGTTTATTGACTGACTGATCCCCTCTGGGCCTCAGTTTCACCCTCTCTAAAATGAGTATAATAATGTTCTGTAGTACCTACCTCATTTTGTTGTTGTGAGGCTCAAATAATTTTAGTATGCAAAATGTTTTGTAAACTTCTAAGGTCTATATATCTGTCAGCTCTTAGTGTTATACTTTCATTCCCCCTACCCCCGCCTTTTTCTGTCAAGAGCATTAGTTATTCTGATCCCAGTCTTTCTTGCCTAACCAGGAGAGACAATCAGTATCCAGAGGAAAGGACCAGAGATCTATCTAGGATTTGGGATCCTAGTTTTTAGAGCTCAATCTCCCAGGATCATGGACTTCAAATTGGAAGAAATCATGAAGGTCTGGTCTGACCCTTCATTCTCCAGATGAAAAAACAGAAGCCCAGAGAAATTAGTCAAGTGATCTATCCAAGGCCATACAGCTCTTTTTTTTCCTATTTCATACCACTCACTTTTTAATTTTTTTCTATATTTTATTTTTTCCAATTACATGTAAAAATGGTTTTTAACATTTTTTTAAAATTTTGAGTTCCAAATTTTCTCCCTTCCCCTTTCCCCCTTGCCCCTCTCTGAGATGGCAAGCAATTTGATAGAGGTTATACATGTTATGTATACAGTTATGCAAGGCATATTTCCATATTATTATGTTGTGAAAGAAAACATAGACAAAAAAACCCACAAAAAATAAAGTTGAAATTAGTATGGGCAGCTAGATCTCAAAGTGGATAAAGCACTAGGCCCCAGAGTCAGGAAGACCTGAGTTCAAATCTGCCCTCAGACACTTACTAGCTGTATGACCCTGGGCAATTCACTTAATCTTGTTTGCATCAGTTTCCTCATCTGTCAAAGGAACTGGAGAAGGAAATGGCAAACCACTCCAGTACCTTTGCCCAAAAAAAAAAAATAAATAAACCAAATGTAGTCATGAGCAGTCAGACATGACCGAAAAATGACTGACCAACAGCAAAATAGTATGCTTCAATATTGAAACTCCATCAGTTATTTCTCTGGAGGTAGACAGCATTTTTTATCATAGGTCCTTCAGAATTATCTTGGATTGTTGTTTTCATCAGAATAGCTAAGTCTTTCACAGTTGATCATCCTGTAACTTTTCTGTTACCGTATGCAATGTTCTCCTGGCTCTGCTCACTTCACTTTGCATCAGCTCATATAAGTCTTCCCAGGTTTTTCTGAGAGCAACCTACTCATCATTTCTTATAGTATTATAGTATTCCACCACAACCATATACCACAACTTGTTCAGCCATTCCCCATTTGATGGGCATCCCCTCAATTTCCAATTCTTTACTGCCACAAAAAGAGCTGCTATAAATATTTTTGTACGTATAGGTCCTTTTCCCTTTTGGGAGGTAGGGCAGAGAGGGAGAAGATACAGACTTAAAAATTGTATTGCTTGGTCAAAGGTCAAAGGGCATGTACAGTTTTATTTTGGGGCACAGTTCCAAAGTGCTTTCCAGAATGGTTGCATCAGTTCACAACTCTACCAATAATGCATTACAGTCCCAATTTTTCCACATCCCTTCCAACATTGGTTAACATGACAGAAAAGGAAAATGACAAATCTGATAGGTTTGAGGTGGTACCTCAGAATTGTTCTAATTTGCATTTCTCTAATCACTAGTGTTTTAGAACATTTTTTCATATGACTATAGATAGCTTTGATTTCTTCTTCTGAAAACTGCCTATTCGTATCTTTGGACCATTTATCAATTGGAGAATGACTTATATTCTTATAATTTTGTCTCAGTTCTCTATGTATTTGAAAAATGAGGCCTTTATCAGAAAAACTTCCTGTAAACTCACCTCCCCCACTCCCAGTTTTCTGCTTTCCTTCTAATCTTGGCTGCATTGGTTTTGTCAGCCTTTTTAACTTAATGTAATCAAAATTACCTATTTTATATCCCATAATTCTCTCTATCTCTTGTTTGGTCATAAATCCTTCCTTCTCCATAGATGAGAGGTAAACTATTTTATGCTCCCCTAATTTGCTTATGACATCACCTTTTATGTCTAAATCACGTACACATTTTGACCTTATCTTGGTATATGGTATGAGATGGTAGTCTATACCTGGTTTCTTCCAGACCACTTTCCAGTTTTCTCAATAGTTTTTGTCAAATATTGAGTTCTTATCCCAAAAGCTAGGATCTTTGTGTTGGTCAACCGTTAGATTACTATGGTCATTTATTACTGTGTATTGTGTACCTAATCTACTCTACCAATCCACCATTTTATTTCTTAGCCAGTACCAGATTGTTTTCACGATTAGCGCTTTAGAATACAGTTTGAGATCTGGTATGGCTAGGTCACCTTCCTTCACATTTTTTTCATCAATTCCTTTTATATTCTTGATCTTTTCTTCTTCCAGATATATTTTGTTACCATTTTTTCTAGCTCTATAAATAAATTTTTGATAGTTTGATTGATATGGCATAATTAAGTAAATTAATTTGGGTAGAATTGTAATTTTATTGTATTGGCTTGGCCTACCCATGAGGAATTAATGTTTTTTCAATTGTTCAGATCTGACTTTATTAACGTGAAACATGTTTTGTAATTGTGTTTATATAGTTCCTGGGTTTGTCTTGGCAGGAAGACTCCTAAGTATTTTATATTGTCTACAGTTATTGCCATACTACTTTAAAATAGCAGGATTTTCATGGAGAGTCAAATCTACTTTTTTTTTCCCAGTATACCATATGGCTTTCATTGTTAGAAAATTCTTCCTTATATCCATCCAGTTAAAATCTTCCTCCCTCCTGCTTCTACCCATTCTTTCAATTTTGTTCTCATGGGCCAAGCAAAATAAGTCTAATCCCTCTTCCATAAGACAAACCATCAAATACTCACAGATAGGGATCATGTTTCCCCTAACTCTTTTCTCCTCCAGGCTATACATCGCCAGTTGTGTCAACAAACCCTTACCTGCCACTGATCCCAGCATCCTCTCTGTCCTGCTTCCTCTTTTCTGTATCCCCTAGCTTGTCAGAGAAGGTCCCTCCTACAGCATGACATCCAGAACCAAGCATAACACTTCAGGTACAGTCTGACCAGGGCAGAAGAAAATAAGACCATCCATCATGTGCCTTATTCTGGACACTATACCTCTGTTAATGGGGCCAATTAAAGGTCGCCTTAATCTTTTTGACTGACATGTCAAGAATTTACTAATAGTGGAACACCATGATCAAAAATCAGAATCAGATCTGATCCAGAAGGCAATGAAGAACTATACTTATCAAATTACAAAGAGGACACTTTATAGAACCAGATAAAATAATAACAAAATTCATTAGGAGGAATAACATGTCTAGAACCTCAAAGGAAATAATAATTTTTAAAAGTAGGAATGAAGGGGGAATTGCACTTTGAGACTTAATATGTAAACATAGACTATTTGGAACCATTAAAAGAGAAAAATGTAGGGAGTAATCATAGATTCCAGCTGAAAGGGACCTGAGAGATAATCTAGTCTAACTCCTTTGTTACATACATGAAGAAACTAAGGCTCACAGAGTTGACTTGCCTAGAGTCACACAGCTAGAAAAGCATCAAAGGTGATATGTGAACCAGGTATTCCCGGCTCAAAGTCCAGCACTCTGCTATGCCAGACTGCCTTGATCAGAGGCAGATAATATAAGAAGATCAGATAAGCAAGAATCAGGAAAATGAGAAAAAGAAGACCAGTGGTTAATGAGACCAAGCACATAAATTAACAGGGGAAGGACTCTGCATTTGACAAAAACTGCCATGGAAACTGACAAGTAGATTAGCAGGAATTATCTTAAACATCATCTTACACCATAAAACACTAAAAGGTCCAAATTATTACCTGAATACAAAAGGTCACACTGTGAAAAAAAATAGAGGAAAATTAAAGGAGGCACTTTTGCGCAACTATCATTAAGGGGAGGATTCTTGATCAAAAGTAGATAGAGGTAATCGCAGAGACAAGTTCAGTTACATAATAAATATGTAATATATTAAATATAAATGTAATAATAGATATGGAAATATAAACAAAAATAAATAAGTTCAGTTACATAAATTTCAAAAGTTGATTGTGGCAGATAACAAGATTGGTTGATTTTAGTGAATTCAGAAGCAAGTTGACTGCAGAATAGCTGAGCTCTATGTTCAGAGGAGATTCAGTTTAGAGTGTGGTGACAGTGCAGAGCTGAGGTGAAATGTAAACTGCTTAATCAGCAATCCCACAAACTAACATAAGTTCTAGTGAGATTTAACCATCAGCCCTGTAGCAGATTTTAACAGCAGTTTTTAAGTTGTTACCCTGTTTTAAGTTTGTTTTTCTTAATTATGTGCTTGTAAGTGCCCTGTATTTAGCATTCATTTTGTGTGTAAGAATAAATTGCCTAATTCCTATTGTACGATGAATTCCTTTTTGTACCCTCTTTTTGGAGTAATCTCTGGATATGAGCCATAACCTACTAAACTCTTAAGTAAAATCTTTTCTGGGATACTGGGGAAGGGGCAGGGAAGGGGCTTAACAAGCCATTGAGTGTGGGAAGAGGGAGCCTAATTCTTCTTATTAGAGGCAAGCACCCCTATAACTAAAGCTTATTCAAACTGAAAACCTGGGTACGGAATGGGGTGCAGTACCACGGCCACTGTGGTCACCCAGCAGTGATTCTTCAAGGTCAAATTTATAAGATTTTAGAGACAACTTTATAGTTGCAGTCAAAGATTCCATGACTGAGTTTTCGAAGGTTTAAAGTGTAATCCCCACTTTCTACATGCCATCTCCCACTTTCCACTTTACACACTCTCCAGTTGGAACCAGCACTTCCTAACCAATTGCATGTGAACTGGAGATCATCAGCTCTGAATACTTTGACTGGGCTGCCTTCTCCTGCCCCATGTCAGGAAGCTGAAATGATGAAGAGCTTTTCATTACCATCACTTCTCACAGGGAGATTTCCTTTCTTAGGGAACAGGACACAGTAGGGCTCCAGCCCACATCTTTCCCACATGCAGCAGGTTTTCTGTGCCCTGCTCCCCCAGTCATACATCTGACACATAACCTTGTCTGTTCACCTGCATTAACAAATAGTTACCTTAAAAGCATGTCAAAATCAGGAAGGCTGTTAGAATACAGAGTAGTAGAGCCAGAAGGGATATTAATACAAAGAATGGAAAAGCCCTTAGGAATGATATTATTCCACTCTTTCATTTTATAGTTGAAAAAACTGGGCCCAGAGAGAGGAATGGGTTGGCTCAAGGTCACATAGCAAGTTAATGACAGTGCTGGGGCTTGAGCCCAGGTGTCCAGGGCTCTCTCCCCTGTCCTATGATGCCTGTAACTTTATCTTCCTTCAATTTCTCTGACTTGGGATGTTTGCATGGAAACAGCTGCTCCACCTTGGAGCAGCCCTGAGGGTTTCCTTCCTCCCTCACTGTTCTACTCTACTGAATCATCATCTTCCAACCCTCCTCCTTTCCCCCCAAACCCAACGACAACCAATCATTAAGTCACTACATGTCAAAGATTTCAATGCCAGTCAAAGGCTTTACCATAAATGAGCCTTCTCTTAATCTTCACCTCACCACCCACTTCTCCTCAAGGCTACAAGAATATCCTCTCTCCCTCTGTGTATGTAGGAGAAAGGATAGGAAGGGAAGGTCCAAGAGTAATAAAGAAAAGGGGTAAGTTGGTTTTGAGAGTGGAGAAAAGAAGACATGGGACGGTATGTCCCTAGCCAAGAGCTTTAGGGCTATATGACTCGAAGGGTCATATTGCTGACTTGAGCTAATTACTTTTCTTCCCTGTGCTTTTGTTTACCCATCTGTTATTCAATTCAATTCAACAAGTATTCATTGAGACCCTCTGTGCCTGGGTCAGTCTGTTGGGTAACTCAAAGACTAGAGCTGCAGATAAAAGCTGGCCCCAATCTGAAGTTCTAAGTCTAAAAGGACAAAGCACAAACCCAGCCCTTGACCTCAGGAAGCAAAATTAGAGTCTGGAGAAGACAGAGGAGGAGCAGGTCTAGCTTCTGTCCTCACAGGACTAATAGTTTAGACAGGAAACCTGTCTGATCCTTGTCCTCAGAGGGCTTACAGTCTAGAAGGGAAAGAGCAGGAGCTGCGCTAGCCCCTCTCCTCAAGGTGCTCAGTCAGAGGGAAACTCACAAAGGAAACGGTTAAACAACAGCCCCCAAACTGTGATTAGGTGTCATACTCAAAGGGAGAGGTCAGAGCAGGTTGGAGTGGTCAGAGAAGGCTTTGTGCAGAAACTAAGATTTTCTGGGGGCCCCAGAAAGCACAATGCATTGTTGCTTTTTACATTATTTGCTCCTTAGCACCCTGTGAGGAAGACAGGGCAAAAAATAGCAAAGGACTTCTCTGATCCCCTATCTCCTCCTCCATTCACTGGGGTTAAACCATTTGGTCAAAGTCACACAATGGGTCAGTGAGAGAGACAGACCCAGAGCTCAGATCTCAAACAAAGGTCCCTGGGGTCATAGTGTCATGGTGTGGAAAGAGTCCTAGTCTTGAAAAGAGTCCTAGCTCTATTACAAATTGCATAACCCTGAACAAGTGAATTCCCCTCTCTGGGCCTCAGACTTCTCATCTGTAAAATGGAGATCACAGAGGATTGTTGTGAGGAAAATACTGCCCAGAACACTCTCAAGACTGTGCTACTTCAAGTCACTAGAATGTCCATAACCTTTGACCCAGTGGCACCACTGCTGGGAAATATCCCAAGGAGGTCAGTGAGTGGCAAACAGAAAATCACTATGTAGTCCAAAATATTTCTAATGCTTTTTGTAGCTACAATGAATTGGAAACAAAGTAGATGCCCAGCAGCTGGGGGATGGCAAAACCGGTGCAGGTATATTAATGTAATAGAATATTACTGTTCTGTGAGACACAGGGAAATATGAGGAGACTTATATGAACTTATACAAAGAACTAGGAATACAATATACACAATGACTACACTGATGTAAACAAAAGGAACCGCAGCAAAACAATCTAAACTGAATGCTGTAAAATTATAATGTCCAGCCTCATCCCCAAAGGAAGTATAGCTAGCCAGGACTACAGGGATAGAAGACTTCTGGTAAAGCTAGACTTTTCCTACATGTTGGTTAGTTTTGCTAAAAAGAAAATTTTTCATTCTTTATCCTGAAATATGAGCCTTTGGGAGGGGAGTGAGAGGCATACATCTGGAAATCTGGGTTCAATGTTTCTGTCATTCACCTTAAGCAAATCCCTTCTCCTCTCTAGACCTTAGCTTGTTTCTTTGTGAAATGGGGGGGGGGGGAGGGAGTTGGGGAAGGGCAACTTAATGATCTCTAAGCCTCTTCCAGCTCTGATAGTTTGAGTTTGAATCTACGAGTCTCAGGAAATATGGGTGATGTAAAAATAAAGTATATCAATTAAATGACTTTTTTTTAAAAAATGTAATGCATCTTCCTTCTTCTTAAGCCACTGCCCCTTTCTCTCTCCCAGAAATGACTGAAGGCCCCTCTGGGGTACACTGGGTGGCCCTGAGTTCCTAGGAGGGAAGGAACCTAACGGATTCCAAATCTCATTCCTATTCAGACCAATGTTCTTCGGTAGAAACGTTGCAGCCCACATGTGGGACCCTGATTCAGGATGTTAGTGGCTGAATAGGTAATTTCCTGCAGTGGAAATGGCTGATGACCCTCTCTGCTCTGGGCTGATGAGACCTGGCATCCAATCTGTTTCTGGACCCCTCTGCATCACCTTTACAAGTCCATCTGTCACTGCTTAATGAGAAAGCTCCCATTTCTCTAGCCTTCTGGGGCTTACAAAGCACTGTCCTCATAATAAACATGTGCAAAAGGCAATGAAGAAGGGAGTATTATTTTGCATCCTTCCAACCCTCAGCACAGTGTTCTGCATATAGTAGATGCTTACTAAATACTTTTGTATTCTTTTATCTCTATTTTACTGATGAAGAAACTAACAGTCACAGAAATGAAGCCATGCTTCCAATGCCACAAAGTTAGGAAGTGCTGGAAATGAAACTAAAACCCAAGTCCTCCTACTCTATGCCCCCTGCTCTTATGTCCTGGAGAAAGGATCAGTCTAACTATCCCCACTTTCCAGATAGGAAGACTGAGTTATAGAGAGGCTAAGTGATTTACCTGAAGTCACAAGGAAATGAGCAGCAAGCATGTCTAGAACCCAAATGCTTTGCTGAAGCAATAAGTGTTGAAGGAGTCCAGAGAAGGCAGACTAGTTAGTCTTCAGGAAAGGCTTCTTGGAGGAGGTGGACGGAATAATGATAGGTCCTATTTCTAGAGAGCTTCCAAGTTTACAAAGCAAATTCCTTACAGCAACTCTATAAAGAAGAGAATACAAAGATTAGTCTCCCCATTTAATGGATATGGAAACTGAGGCTCAAAGAGAAGTGACTCACGCAGCTAGGAATTGCTAGAGCTCAGTCTGGAACTCAAGACTCCAGGTTCATTGCCCTTTTTAATTAGCTACGCTGTCCCTCAGAGCTTGCCTAATACAGCCAGCTCAGTCCCTTCTGCAAAGAGAACAACAGCTGCCCCTCTAACAATGAGCTTGGAGGCAGGGAGCCATTTAAAGGTGTTTTCCATGGAAATATTGGCCTTTTTGAAAGAGGGGGAGTTTGGAGATGCCTTGTTCATTTGAGGTTCTGACGGCTGCTCTGATTACCAATGAAAGTGTGAGTATTGGGGATTAAGAGTGAAGATTATATTTTTATACTTTAACTGGATCAAAAGATGAATGGCTGTCCTTGGGATGTCTGCCAATTTTGATCTTTCCTCCTATTCCTGCCCCCTTTTACTCCTTTGCCCTCCATCTGCTCTGTCTGCCTTTATCAAGATGGCGACCTAATCTGCTGGCCTCAGTTTCAGACTACTGGGAGTACTATGATATACTGGATAAAATACTGGCCTTGGAGTGAGGAATGGAGCCATAACCAGGGCAGGGATGTCAGGGCTTTGTACCATGGTGGAAAATGTATAGGATGCAAAAATCTAGCCCATGCTGTTCTTCAATAGAAGGTAGAGAGAGAAGAATAAGCTTAGATGTTGTCTGAGGAGTAGGGAGGAGATTTGGGTTATAGGTAGCTATGACAACAGCAGACAGCCTCTGAACCCACCCCAACTCTCCCCAGTGTTTTCCCTTCCCTCCATATTTTCCAGGAGAGTTAGCCTCTCCCTTTTCTCCACAAGCAGTAATCACCAAGGTTAGTATCCTTGATACTACCTGCCCTCTCCCACACTGTGGGGAAAGTAGCCTCATGGGAGTGTCTCTAGTGAATTTTTAAAAAGAGCATGGGACCCCAGATCCTATAAGTTCAACTAGCTGACCTCTAATGTCCCTCCCATATCTAAGATTCTACCCATTAAGCCAAGGTGTCAAAAATACAACTAACAGGCTAGAGTGGGCCCAAACCAGATTAACATGTAATTAGGAAATGTTTAACGAAATTCATATATGTATATATATATACATATATATATGTGTGTGTGTACACATATGTATTGTGTATGCATACACATGTGTGTATATATATATACATACAATGAAACAGAGATAACGTGGTTTTCTAAGTCAATATGCCAGTGTTCCTTATGTACTGTGTAGTAGCGTTCGTTTGTATTTGAGATGGATACCACTGCCCTAAGCCACTGAACTAATTTGCCTCAGTTACTTCCTGTATTATTTTCACATCATGACTTACACCATTAATTTGAGGACACATTCAAGTCAGCTTGTCCCACCTGGTACTGCTTTCCCTGGTGCTGAAATTGCTAGTTACAGCTCGGGGGCAGGGAGGAAATGTGGGTACAGTGTTTCTGCCATTTATTCCCTTTGGGCCTGAGGCAACCTCTTCTCCTTTCTGGGCCTCAGTTAGCTTCTTTGTCAAAAGAGGGAGTTGAACTCAATCAACGATCTTTAAGGTCCTGTCCGGTTCCGATATTCTGAGCATGAATCTTCAAGCCTCAGTCTTTCTCTTTGTCTTGCCCATCAGCCTCTGCTAGTGACTTCTGGGTTCCCTGCTACTGCAGCCAACTTTTCTGTTCCCTCATGTCCACTACCCCTCCCCACACACACCACACATACCCCAACTTTGATCCCTGTGCCCTCTCTCTTTTATTCCAACATCATGCCCTGGATCATGCCTCTGCTGCCCTCTACTGTTGTAACTAATCCTGAGAGCCCTAAAACCCTCTGCCTCAAACCGATTCAACCAACATTGACTGAGCCTCTACTGTGTACAGAGTCCAAATAGAGACCTTAAATAACCCAATCTTCTTAAAGGAAATAGAACTAGTCTTAAAGAAACTACCAAAAGGGAGTTGGAGTGGAGAAGAAGGGGGAGATCTGGTTCTGATGAATCTACAGGAAAATTCTATCAAACTTTTAGAGAACAGTTAATACCTCTACTGCACAAATTAGGACAATTAGGTGGTGCAGTGGATAGAGTGCCCAGCCTGGAGTCAGGAAGACTCATATTCCTGAGTTCAAATCTAGCCTCAGATACTTACTAGGTATGTGACCCTGGGCAAGTCTTTTGACCATGTTTGCCTCAGTTTCCTCAACTGTAAAATGAGCTGGAGAAGGAAATGGCAAACCACTTGGGGGGGGGAACCCCAAGTTGGGTCATGAAGAGTCTGACACAACTGAAAATGACTCAACAACAACAAATTTCATTAATCCATTTCCCAAGGAATTTCCATCAGTAGATGAAGCACTCACACTGACTGAAATGTAAGAACTCTGAGGGCAGGAAGTATATTTACTTCTTCTTTGTATGCCCCTTCGCCCTCAGCCCTTAACACTCTGCCCGGCATATAGAAAGTATTTAATTAATGGATTAATTTGTTGATTGAACTACAGATCATTCAGAAGAAAAATGTTGAAGACAAATCATCATTTAATGATATTGCTTTATGAATAAGAAACACACGGTTCAATATTTTAAAAGATCTATGATTTCCTTGGTGTGGTTCTTCTCTTGACCAATATAGGCCCCTACATCTCTCCACACCTTAGTAAACAGGTCTTTGCCAGTGACTGTGATAGGAAAAATTCATCCTCTGGTGACCCTTCCATGAAGTGAGCCTGGCTCTGAGGCTGTAGACACACACAGTTCATTATAGGGCTCCTACTCAAAGCCTTTTGAGCATAGTAAGGCTTTATAGAATTTACACTCCACTAGTAGAGCCTTTAAGAACTTAAGAACTTCCTGCCATGATGATGTTGAGGGAGAAGTCTTTACTGAAGGGAGAAACACAAGATACTCACGAAATATTATGAATCCTGATTATTATATCTCCATATCCAATGATATACCTGAGACAACTAGGCTGCTAACTAACCTGGAATTACCAAAGCATGTCAGGGGCCATGTCTTAGCTGGTGGCAGTGCCCAGCTATGAGAGAAACTCCCTAGCAATTCAATTCAACAAGCATTAATATGTGCCAGGCAGTATACCAAGCATGAGATACAAAGAAAAAGTGAAAACAGTACCTGCTTTCAAGGAGCTTACATTCTAATGGAGAAAACAACATGTGCAGAAATAGTTCTGTACAAGATGTAAATGAAGTAGACACAAGCTCACTTTAGAGGGAAGGCATTAGCAGCTAGGACGACCAGGAAACACATCCTGCAAAGGTGCTCCTTAAACTATTTTGAAGGAAGCCATGGATTCCAAGATAGGGAGAAGAGGGAAATCATTCCAGGTAAATGAGACAGCCAGTGAAAAGACACAGAGATGGGAGATAGAGTGTTGTGTGTGAGGAACACCACTATGTCTGGATTGTAGAGTGCATGGAGGGGACCACTGAGTAAAAAGACTGGAAAGACAGGATAGGACACCCAGGGATAGAGATTAAAAGGGAATAGTATGTAGTCAGAGCAAGGATGATGGCATGGGAAAATACTGAGGGATTTGGATTTCAGGTTTTGGTTAAAGTGAGGAAAAGAATAGATTTGGAAGTAGTAAGATACAGGGAGAAGTGGAATGATAAAAGAATGTTGGAGTCTTTAAAAATTGAAATGACCAGAAATTTATCTGGGGAAATCCAAGTCTCAGAGAGTGCCACAAGACAGAAAAAAAAACTCTGAAGAGGTCTAAAATAAAAGGCAATTTGCTGATGATAGAGCAGGAGATACAGAGGGCACAGTGGAAATGAATGAGTGGAAGAAAGAATTGTCTCAGATCCCCAGACTTAAAGAAGGTCACATCTGGAGAAAGGTTCCATCTCCTACCAGTCTGTGAGATCCCTGAGCTGAGGGCAACACAACCATAGATTCTTCTCAGTGCCTAGCACTGCCTAGGATCACCCACATATCTGTGGCATCATAGAGATCGATCCATTGATTGGCTAAGTAAATGCATGAAGATGTTTACCTGACACTCCAAGACCATTCCAGTTCTGAATCTGAATAAGAATAATAATTCAATTTAATTCAATTCAACAAATGTATATTAATCATCTACTATTTATAAGGTAGGCATTAATGATAGACAAAAATGAAACCTTTCCTGTCTTCAAGGAGTATACAGTTTACTTGGTAGGGGGAAAGAGATGGTGGTGGAATATAACATGTATGCAAATAAGTAGATTAAAAGTATATGCAAACTCTAAAATACAATTTCAGGAGGGTATGGATATCATGAACTGCCAGGACTGGGAGTCAGGGAAAGTGCTTACTTACATAGGAAATGGCACCTGAGCTGTACTTTAAAAACAGACAGTCTCTCAGGGGTGGGGAACATGCAGCCTCAAGGCCACATGTGGCCTTCTAGGTCCTCAAGTGCAGCCTTTTGACTGAGTCCAATTTTTACAGAACAAATCCTTTTATTAAGGGGATTTGTCCTGTGAAGTTTGGATTCAGTCAAAGGACTGCACTTGAGAACTTAGAGAGCCACATATAGCCTCAAAGCCACAGGTTCCCCACCCCTGATTAAGTAGAGGTGAGAAAAATGTGCATTCTGAATGTATACAAAAGCACAGAAGCAAGAGATTAAAAATTGTGTGTGGTTAGCAGGTTAGTTGAACTAGAAGAAAGTATGTAAAGGGGAACAGTGTGAAATGAGACTAAAAATGTCACCTTTTCCATTAGATTATGATATTCCTATGATCTAGATTAGACTAGGAGGTCCTTGAGGGTGGGGGCTATCTTTTGCCTTTTTTTCTATCTCTAGAGCTTAGCTCAGTGTCTGACACTGAGTAAGCATTTAAAAAATATTTCTTGACTGGCTAGCTATAAAGCACTTTGCAGTTTATTAAGCCCATTATACATGGGGCAGGATGGGGGTAGAGAGAGCAGCTAGGTAGCCCCATAGTGCACAGAGTGCTAGACCCCATAGTCAAGAAGACTCTTGCTGAGTTCAAATCCAGTCTCAGATAACTATTTAGCTGTGTGACCCTAGGTGAGTCACTTAACCCTGTTTGCCTCAGTTTCCTCACGCATAAAATGAGCTGGAAAAAGAAATGGCAAACCACTCTAGTATCTCTGCCAAGAAAATCCCAAATGCGGGTCACAGAAAATCGGACATAACTAAAATGATTCAACAAGTGCACGTGGAAAACCGTGTGATTTATTAGAAAGAACCCTGCATTTGGTATTAAGAGACCTGGGTTCAAGTCCCATTTCTGGCAGTGGTAAGTTATTTAACCTCTATTTTGCTTTTGTCCTCTGTAAAAATGGGCATGGTAGTTCCAACACTCCCTACCTCACAAGAGCAGAGTGAGGACAGTGGCTGGTCAACTTTTAAGCCCTAGAAAAATGGTAGCAAACAGTATTTGTTCTTCAAGCTGCCTCAACTCCCTAGTGTCCTCCGCCCAGTATCCTAACATGGCAGAGAACATTTTACAGATGAGGACCCTAGAGACAAAGGGAGTCTTCCAAAGTCACCCAGCGAGTGAGCAACCGGCTTGAGAGAACTTGGGTCTCTTGGCTCCAAATCTAGCACCCTGTGTACCATCCACACCACTGACACAAGCAGCCAGGCTCCAGAGACAGCAGGTTTTTGAGCCGTGGGTCAATGGTGAATCACAAGCTCTGCCCCACCCATCTTCCCCCTGCCAAGAGGGCAAAGCGATCCTTCAAGAGAACGTGCATTGATTACCTGTCACGAGTAGATCACATTATCTTTTGAAACATGCAGTGGTAACATATTATTGGGCCAGCCCAATCGATGGGTAATTGTAACTAACAGGATTTTGTATACGTGGAAGGGCAGTCAGCACTCCATACAGAGCAAGTCCTTGAACAAACAGCCATCCGTTATGTGGCCATGGCCCTGGAAGGCTTATCCCTTAGTTTATCTTTCCCAGTCATGGCTAACTCCTAGAATAGTGGAAAGAGCCCTCAATTTAGAGACAAAGCATCTATCTAGCTTTACTATTTAACGATCACCCCGGACAAATTGCTTTCTGTCATTGGGCTTCGGTCTCCTCCTCTGTAAGATGAAGTGTCTAGACTACATAACTCTTTCTAGTCCTGACATTCTATGACTCTGGAGAGTGTTTCTAAAGACCAGACACATAGGCAAAAATGCATATTCTCAAGAAATGAAATGAATGAAATTTTCAACAATGTTTTATTTAACTGGAATATTAACAAATAACATCTTCAATATGATTTCCATCATTTGTGATGCAAAGGTTGATGCGCTTTGCAAGATTCACATGAACTCGATGCAATAACTCCACATCACGGTCAATTTTCTTATATGTCCAGACTTTAGAGACACCCCATACAATCATGAAGAATAGGATATAACAAGTGAGAGGACAGCATGAGAAGTATTAGTCATGTGACTTTGGGTGAGTCCTTTCCTTTCCTGTTGTCTCAGTTTCCCTGCTGCGCAAAATGAGGAGGCTATATTGCCTCTGAGTTTCCTTCCAGCTCCCAATCTATGACCTTCAAATCAGAGAGGATGCTGATCAGTTCCCCATTCCCCCCAGAAGATGGAACGAGATGGGGAGGAAACCCAATCTTGCAGAAAGGGGTTTATTAAAGACATAAGGAGAGGCTTCTTGGCTATAAGTTTAAATTAAGGCTTGAACAGGCTTGTGGAACCACAATCTCTGGAAAGCTTTCAAAATCAGATAAACAACCCTCTGTGTTGGATAGTGCGCTGCCTGGAGGGTGAGGAGACTGGGCCAGATGAGGCCGCACCAGGGAATGTAGAGGGGTGGGGAGAAAATGCTATGGTCTCATAGCCCCTCAGGCCTGTGCCTGTCACAAATAAAAAATTCAGCACAAGGAAGGAAAGACCAATCAGAAAACTCATTAACTAGAGTTTTGTTTACATTTCTATTACCAAGGCAAATCGCATGTTCCTTAAAAGTGTTCTTTCAACCTGAAATAAAGTTATTTACGCTTGTGGTTGACTTTTCTCATGTGTCTCTACTAATTTCAAATCTTCCACTGCCCTCTCATTCTATTGTGCCTTTGATAACAGCCCCGCCCCCCAACTGTGAACTAAATCCCCTTAAACCTTGTTTTCTTTACTTCACTCTCTTTCCATCTTCTGGCACTAAAATAAAGCTGGCTCTCTCTAGAAGGCCCTGCACCCCTTGCCAATTTCTGGGTTCCCCTCCCGCATCCCTTGACAAGAAAGAAGAATAGGCACCCTCCTTGCTCCTCATCACCATTTCCAAACTACATTGCCACCATCGCTCAAAAACCTCTGTTGGGGTTCACTTTATCCAGTTATGTCACCTGGACCAGCTCTTTATCACAATCATCTACCAGCCGCCAGGTCAAGTTAATAACGAACATTTATAAAGCACCTACTGAGTGCCAGGCACTGTGCCAAGTGCTGGGGATACAAGGAAAGAAAAAAAAAACAGCTTCTCTCAAAGAGCTCACAGTCTAACAACATGCAGACAACTATATACACACAAGATATATACAGGATAGATTGTAGCTAACCTTTAAGGGAAGGCACTGGCATTAAGAGAGATGAGGAAAAGTTTCTTGAGGAAGATAGGATTTTTTACCTGGAACCTGAAGTAAGTCAGTGTAGCAGCAAGTACCCTAGCACATCCAGGATGGCCTGCTAGCACAGGATCTTTGGTCTGCTTTTCTAGGAAAGACTGCTCAAAAAGGAGCAACGATCCTACTTTTAATTACATTTACTCGTTCAGGGGAAGGGTCAGCACCCTGAATGTCACAGAAAGTACAAGCAGAGAAAAATAAAAGCAGAGAAATCACATCATTTGTGCAAATCAAGCACAAAAATCAACAGACAGGGCTCTAACTGCCTGATCAAAGCAATAGTGCTATACGCTTGACATACATCTTTGGATCAAGAGAGCCTTTATATCTGAACAATCAGAGGGTTCTAAACATATGGCTACTCAGTATCTTGACCAGGATATCAAAAGACTCTTCTCATAATCAAACCCCCAAAGCAAAATACAGAGTACATATACATTTCTCAGAGCCAGAAGACATCTCAACCCTCCTGACTCAGTGCCTAATCAACTTAGTAGGAAAAGGTGTGAAAGCCTTGCTACAAGCAAGCCTCCACTAAGCAAGCTTCCCTTAATGGGCTCTGCATGAGGCTTTTTAATGGGTAGGGAAGATATTTATATCCCATTAACATTACAGTCAGGGAAACCAAGAGATGGAGATGAGGAGGGAGTATCCCAGGGATGGGACACAGCCAGGGAAAATGCCCAGTCAGGAGATGAAGTATCTTGGGAAAGGAATATGAAAGCCAGTGTCACTGGATGGCAGAGTATGTAGAGAGCAGTAAGATACAAGAAGATTGGAAAGGTAGAAAGGGACCAGGTTATGAAGGGCTTTAAAAGTCAAGCAGAGGATTTTCTATTTTATACCTTGAATTAGGGAGCCACTAGAGCAGCTAGGTGGTGCAGTGGACAGAGTTTCAGGAAGACCTGAGTTCAAATCCTACCTCAGATTCTTCCTAGCTGTGTGACCCTGGGCAAGTCACTTAACCTTGTTTGCCTCAGTTTGCTCATCTGTAAAATAAGCTGGAGAAGGAAATGGCAAACTACTCCAGAATTTTTGCAAGAAAACCCCAAATAGGGTCATGAAGAGTCAGACACAACTGAAAAACAACTCAACAACACCAAAAATGGAGCCAGTAGAATTTATTGAACAGAAAATGATAAGTCAGGCCTATGCTTTTGGAACATATGATAACTGAGTGTGCTGGAATGGATATGCATTCTTTCCTAAGGAGTTTTCCTAAGTGTGGGAGTAAAGAGGTATCAGGCTGCTTACCAAACTCAAAGTCTACAGAGCCATTGTGCTGACTTCATTGTTATATCCTATGAAACCTGAACAGTCTACCAGCACCATGCCAGGAAACTGAATTGCTTCCATTCAAATTGTTTTAGAAAGATTCTGAAGATCACCTGGCAAGAAAGGACAATAAGGTCCTTTCTTGAGTTGGACTGCCAAGCATTCAAACTGTACTGCAGACAATGCAACTCCAAAGGGCTGGCCACATTATTTGAATGCCAAAAGTACCTTTACCTAAAAGACTAAAAGAGAATTCACACAAGGCAAGTATTCACATGGAGGTCAGAAGAAGTGATAGAAGAATACTCTCAAAGCAGAATTGCAGCGGCTCAAAAGAAACATGAGATACACAAATTTAGAGACATCTCTACTCCACATGTTCATGTGGACTATTTGTGTCTAACCCATGATAGAACCTTCTGAGCTAGTATTGGTTTGATCAGCCACAGTCGAACACATTGTACCTTGACCCCAACATAGTGATGTCATTTTGGTCCTCTTCAAGAATGAAGGACAACAACCAGAACCAGGAGTTCAGGATGCGGCTCACAGTCTTCCCATCTACTTCACCACTTAACCTCATAAGGAGAATTTCAATTTCTTTTCAAACAGTCTGGCCTCTCAGTCCTTCTTCTTTCTCCAAATATCTCAGTCACACTGAGGGATAGGGATGTGTTTAAGTTCACCATCACCCATAATTCCTCCACCATGATCTTGAACTCTGAAATTACTCTTTCTGATAATAATCACTTATATTTTATCTCAACTCTCCCTTACTCTCCTAAATCTAATCTTTACCCTCACCCCAATCTCCATTCACAATACTCCTCTCTGTTCTCCACAGTATAGCCCCTCCATTCTGGACTCACTTTCTTCCCTTGACCCATAGAGTTGAATAAGTTGACTCCACCTCCAGTCCTGAGTTATCCTCACCATACACTTTCTCCATTTTCAAGCACATGCTGCTGAATGCTGGGAAAAGTGTAGACAGACACTGCCAATAGATAATGATTTGGACCCAAAATGGAATAGGAGGAAGAAAGCAGATTGGATTACTTTTGGGAAATTGCAAAGTCTTTTAATGACCCCAAATTCTCCCTAAAATATAGATCAATCTTTTTAATACCAAAATTCCTCTCATGCTGTTGTATTACCACGAGTCGTGAAATACCAGACTACATGCCAAAGTCTCTCCCATCCTTAAAAAAAAAACCAAAACAACTTAATTTGATCCTTCTGTCTCCTCAATCTATCATTCTCTGTGTCTTTTTCTTTTTGTAGCCAAACTTCTAAAAAGTGACATATATATTCATCGTCTCCCCTCTTCACTTCCCACTCAATTCTCAACCCTTGCAGTGTAGCTTCTGCCCCTACCAATTAACTGAATCTGCTTTCCCCAAGGTTAACATTATCTCAACTCTTCAATTCAATGGCCCTTGTTCTGTACTCATTCTATTTTATCTCTTTACAACTTTTCACTGTCAACTACTCCCTTGCTTTCTGTGCCCCTGCTCTGTTCTGAATCTCCTTTTTCAGTCGTTTTTTAGTCATATCCAAATCTTTATGACTCCCTTTGGGGTTTTCTTGACAAAGATATTGCAGTGGTTTGCCATTTCCTTCTCCAGCTCACGTTACAGATAAGGAAACTGAGGCAAACAGGGTGAAGTGACTTGCCCAGGGTCACACACCTCGTATGTATCTGAGACCAGATTTGGACTCAGGAAGATGAGTCTTCCAGACTCCAGGCCAGCACTCTATGCACTATGGCACCACCTAGCTGCCCTGAAACACCCCAAGACTCTGTCCTGGACTTACTTGATTTCTCTCTCTCTCTCTCTCTTTCTCTCTCTCTCTCTCTCTCTCTCTCCATTCTAATTGATCTCACCAGTTCCCCCAGGTGCAATCTTCATGCAGATGACTCCCCCAAATCTACATATCTAGCCCTAGTCACTCTCCTGCTTTTCAATTCTACATTGCCTTCTAGATATCTCCACCCAAATATCCCTTAGAGATCTCAAGTTCAAACACAATGTCCAAAATAAAAATAAAACTCAGTATTTCTTCTCGCTCCAAACTCAGCTCTCCTTCAGACTTTCCTCTTTGTATTGAAGGGACCATCTTGCTTCCATTCACTCAGGTTTGCAACCTCAGAGTCATGCTGGACTCTTCTTTCTCCCTCAACCTCCACATGAAATCATTTGCCAAGTCTCATGGACCTATCCCCTAATATCTTTCCAATCATCTCACCCAACACCCTATTTCATCCCCCATCACCTCTCACCTGGACTTACTGATCTCCCAGATTCTAGGCTCTTAACTGACCTTCCTTCCAATCTCTCTCCCTCCATCTACCTTCTACAAAGCTGCCAAACTAATTTCTAAAACACAGGTTTGACCATGTCACTGCCTTCCTCAAAAAAAAAAAAATCACGGTCTCTTTAATGCCTGTAAGCTAAAATATACACTTTTTTTCCTTAATAGTATTTTTTCCAATTACATGTAAAGATAGTTTTCAACATTCATTTTTTAAAATTTAGAATTCCAAATTTTTCTCCCTCCCTCCTCTCTCCGTATCCCTCCCAGCAAGAGAGTAAGCAATCTGACATAGGTTATACATATACAATCATGTTAAACATTTCCACATTGGTCATGTTGTGAAAGAAGAATCAGAACCAAAGAGAAAAACCATGAGAAAGAAAAAAAGTGAAAATAGTTTGCTTTGATCTGCATTCAGACTCCATAATTCTTTCTCTGGATGTGGTTAGCATAAAATCTTTAGCCTGACATTTCAACTCCTCCACAATCCAGCCCGTACCTACCTTTTCAGACATTGCATATTATTCCCTTTGCAGACTCAGGGTTCCAGCCCAACTGGCCTGCTAGCTGTTTCCCAGTCATTCTATCTCTATACCTTGGCACAGACTTATCTTCCATGCTTGGACTATATGCTCCTTCCTCTCCTACACCTCTGAGAATCCTTAGCAACTTAAAGGCTCAGTTCAAATATTACCTCCTGCACAAAGCTTCTCCTGATTCCCCTAGTCAGGAATATGCTCTCTCCTAACAATGGGTTAGGAAGACCTGGATTTGAAGCCTGCTTCAGATACTCCCTAGCTGGGTGACCCTGAAAAAGTCATTTACTGTCTCTCTCATCTGCAGTTTCCTCTGGTAAAATGGACTTATCTCATGGGGTCTTTCTGTGGATTAAATAATTCTGGAA
The DNA here is from genome assembly GCA_028646595.1 of Phalanger gymnotis. Lineage (NCBI taxonomy): Eukaryota > Metazoa > Chordata > Mammalia > Diprotodontia > Phalangeridae > Phalanger > Phalanger gymnotis. The sequence goes on from CM053624.1 coordinate 310,343,386, forward strand.
AGCACCTTGCAAACTTTCAAGCTCTTTATACAATTATAACTATTTATAACTAGTATTTTTTTGTGTACATGCTTATATACCTTTCACAGCTAAAGGTGGGGGATAGATTCTTAACTAAACAAGGGGTTGGGGCAATTACAAATGACAAAATAGATTTTTTAATTATGTGAAGTTGAAAAGCTGTTACACAAAATGAACACACCTCAGATAAAAAGGGAAGTGGTTTTTATAGCAGCTCTTCATTGTGGCAAAGAACTGGAAACTAAGGCGAAGCCCATCAATTGGAGAATGGCTGAACAAGTTGTGGTATACGATTGTAATAGAATACTATTGTACTATAAGAAATGACAAGCAGAGTACTTTCAGAAAAACCTGGAAAGACTTACATGAACTGATGCAAAGTGAAATGAGCAGAACCAGGAAGACACTATAATATACACAGCAACATTGTACAACAATCAACTATGAATGACTTAGCTATTCTCAGCAATACAACAATCCAAGACAATTCCAAAGGATTTATGATGAAAAATGCTATCCACCTCCAGGGAAAGAATACAAGGAGTCTCAATGAAGATTGAAGCATACTTTAAAATTTTCTTTATTTTTCTTGGATTTTTTTGGAGGGGCAGGGGGTTGTCTGTGTTTTCTTTTGCAAGACAGATAATCTGAAAATATGTTTTGCATGACTTGATATATATAATCTATATCAAATTGCTTGCCTTCTCAAGACAGGAGGGGAGGGAGAGAGAATTTGGTACTAAAAATTTTAAAGAAATGAATGTTTAAAAAAAATTTACATGTAACTGAGAAAAAGAAAAGAAAGATATATTTTAAAAAAAGAAGAGAAGTAGCTAGGGAACAGGGAGTGGAAATCTTTGTATCAGATATCTCTGAGAAATATTTACTATTCAAGATATATAAACAACTAAGAAATATAGGCAAGACCAAATGTATATGACCAAAAGTTATTCTTCAATAGATAAATTGTCAAAGGATATGAACAAACAGCTCTCAAAATAAAAAAAAACAGCAAACCGTTAAGAACCATATGAGAATTCTTCAAATATTTAATAATAAAAGAAATGTAAATTTTAAAAATCCTGAGATTCCACCTCACACCCAGAAAATTCACGAAGATGACAAAAGATGAGAAATAGTGTTGAAAGGGTTATGAGCACATTTATGTATTGTTGGTGGAGCAGTACATTAGTACAACCATTCTGGAAAGCAATTTATGCTTATACAAATAAAATGAATAAAATGTCTATAGCCTTGGTCCAGAAATTCTACTGCTAAGCATACACCCCAAGGAGTTCGTTGCTCCCCACCCCCAAAGAGCACTTTTTGTATTGGATGAAAGGAAAAAATATAAGCTATGTAAACTATATACATCTGTGTGTATTTGCATATGTGTCTGCATAAGAGCTATATATAGCTATGTATATATGTATAAGCTATATATAGCTATATAAATATAGATGTAGATCTCTCTGTATGTGTATATAGTGTTGCCTACAGCTCAGAGGCACTTACACCTGACCTTGCCACCTCTATGGAAACAACAAACATCTTGGTGTCCCAGGTTTAAAGCAGAGGGACAGAGGCATTTCAAGTTGATTAGTCTTACATTCTTTTATTGTCTTCCTTTTATATTTCATACTATATCTACATACTAAAAATAGCACCAGTCTCTGTAATACAGGGAAGTTCCACTCTAAAACAAAACAAAACAAGACAACTGAAGGTAGAAAAATCTGGAATCAAAGAAAAGATCAAGAATGGACATTATACACCACTTTAAAGGATTCTTCACTTTAGGGGAGGATTTCCCAAGGAGCAGCTAAACAGGCCACTCCAGGACAGCAGTTACAAGTTTGGTTTAAAATTAATGAAGACTTTACCTAGAGGCTGGAGGGGAAAATACCTAATGAACTGAGGTATTCAAGTTTTTGTTTAAAAGAGTGCTGGACTTGGTGTCAGAGGACCTGTGTTCAAATGTTCAATTCTGTCTTATTATCTGTGTGACCTTGACCAAATTACTCAAAACCCCTGAGCCTCAGTATCTTCATCTGTAAAATGATTGGCTAGGATGAGGCAAACTCCAAAGTCTCTTTCAGCTCTAAATCCTGTGATCCTGTGCTCTATTTGGAATTGGGGGGAAAATGTCTCTGAAGCCACTATGGATGTCATGTGGAAGTAAGATTTACTTCACATGTACCTTTTTATTGAAGATTCCTTAGGCTGCATTAACAGAACCATAGTGTTCAGAGTTAGAAAGGTGATCCAGCCCTGTTGTCCTCTGCAATTAAAATAATTGCAATTGACCCTGCGGATCAGCTACAGTCATCTCTGGTCCCTGCGGCGATCAGATGTAGAATCACAGAATGTCAGAGGTTTGGGAGGGACCTTATCTGTCACCCTAAACAGGAATCCTCTGTATAACCACTTTGACAAGTGGTCATCTAGCCTTTGCTTGGAGTCTTTCAGAGAAGGGGAGCTCACAGATTCCCACCCCAGCTCATTCCATTTTGGAATTCCACCAGCTGTCATGGTGGGGAAGTTTTCCCCTATGACAAGAAGCCTGCCTCCTTAAAACTTATCCCAACAGTTGTTCCTAGTTCTTCCATATAGAACCAAGCAGACAAGTCTATTCCCCCTTTCCCATGGCAGCCCTTCAAATACTTAAAGACAAGATCACAATTCCCCTAAGTCTTGGCTTCTCTAGGCTAAATGCCAATTTCTTCAACCCGTCCTCACACGGCATGTCTCCAGACCCCTCCTGGTCCTAGTCGCTCACTTCTAAAAATGCTCCAGAGGGTCAACATCCTTTCTAAAGTGTGGTCCCCAAAACTTCAAGGTGTCCTCTGACTAAGGTGCAGAGAACAACAGGACTAGATTACCTTTCTCACTCTGAACCCTATACTTTTGTTTATATAGCCTAAGGTTGCATTAAGGTGTACTTAGCACAGTGCCTGGCATAAACTAGGTGCTTAATAAATATTTATTGACTTGATCAATGGATTTGGAATGGGGAGCTGGGAGGGTAGAGACCAAGAGGAGAAAGTGTTCTTTAAGGAGGGCAAGCCCAGGTGAAGGCAACCGATGTTTTCAAAGCAAAGAAAAATCCCTGTACTCCATTTTTGCCAAAGTCAATTCTGCCTGACCCCTAGAAGAATGACTATCTAGTCCACCTTGAAATATCTCCGGGAAGGGAAACTCCATAACCACCGTCAGGAGCAGGACAGTCCTGAAAGCTACAGACTGATCTTATTACGCTTGTTCAAATCAAGCTAAGTCAACAACCAGTTATTAAGCACTTATTATGAACTAGGAGCTAGGGATAAAAACAAAAGCATGAAGAAAGACAGGCACTGCCTTCAAGAAGCTTACATTCTAATGGGAGAAGACAACACATAAAAAAGAATTGGAAAGGGAGGTGGGGTTGGACCCTTACTCAAAGTGGAAGTTTAGAGAATAATTTCCCAGTGGGAGAAAGAGGTCATAGGGTTGGAGGGAGAAGACAGCAATGCTTAAAAAGATAAGTAAGCTATAAAGAATAGAGATCTACAGAGCTATGTACAATCCTCTTTTTCTGTGCTACATATACATGCAAATGCCCATTGTCTTTGAAATTTAAGTTCAGAATAAAAATTAAATTAATTTTTGAAAAAAAGTAAAGGATAGAAAAAAGGGGCAGGGATGATGTGTAATGGGATACCACCGTATATTAAGGAGATGTATTCATGTGAAGAAACTCAGGAACCAGAGCAGGGAAGCAGGGTAGAGATTGTTCGGGTAAAGATCAACGGAAGAGAGAACACAATGTTACAAATCACCTGGGCAAAATGAAAAAATGAATGAGGGATTTGAAAAGAAACAAAAAGCACCACTGTCAGGGACTCACAGAATTCTAGAAGTTTAGAGTTGAAAAGGCATTTAAAGAAACCCTTACAGATTCAGTTTCTTTTTGAACGCTTCCACCTTCCATGAAGCTGAGCTATTCCACTGTTGGGCAGATTCCATTTTCATGAAGTTCATA
>CM053624.1:310347927-310379665 GCA_028646595.1 Phalanger gymnotis
AAGGGAGGGCTGACTGGGGAACAGGACAACCAGAATATACACCATCTTGGAGTGGGGGGGAGGGTAGAAATGGGGAGAAAATTTGTAATTCAAACTCCTGTGAAAATCAACGCTGAAAACTAAATATATTAAGTAATAAAAAATTAAAATAATAAAAAAAAGAAAAAAATAAATAAATGTCTAGGGTCCAATGCCTCCACAAAGTCCTAAGCCAATGTCTCATCATGGCATAAAGGTGACTCTGAGTTCTCAAAAGCTATGCCACTGAAAAAAGGATGGAAGTAAGACAGTAATAGGCCTAGTCTTGCCTATGAGGGCAAGATTCACTCATTCCCCCTCACCTGCCTTCTCTTGGCCAAATTTCTAAGGATCAGCCTAGCTAACAATGAGGCATGTCACTCATAGGATGGCCACTGAGGGATGAAATTTTTTAGCCATGGCAACCTGTGAAACAATGAAAAATAAAAAAGGACTCTATCATGGATGGCCCCCTTCCACTTCTGCCATGATGTGGCAGAGTAACAGGAAAGGGGTCAGAGGGCTCTAAGAATCAAATACTCTTTATACTATCAATACACTTGCATTTGAGTTTTAATACCCTTGTGGCGAGGCAACTCACTACAGGTATTTGGAGGGGTTTGGGGGAGAGCTTAGGCGAGTCCCTTCATTTACTCCACCATCTTCATATCCATCTCTTATAATAAACAATTTAAAAGAGCAAGAAATGGCCAGAGGGAGAAGTTCCACAAAACTAAGCAACATATCGAAAAAGCCTAATGTTTTCTGCAGCATTTCACACCCAAGAATTCCCAGCTCTTCAAAGAATCAGAAGGCTCCTCACCTCTCTTCTTTGGAGTCAACTTTATTTATTATGATTTTGAAGCATTATTTCAATTGTTTTGTTGTTGTTCTTTCTATTCCCATCGGTATAGCCATTGTTTATATCATTGGCTCTGCTTACTTCCCTCTGTATCAGTTCATGTAAATCTTTCTATGCTTCTCTGTATTCGTCATGTTTACCATTTCTTATAGCGTAGTAATAGTCTGTTAAATTCCTATAGCACAATATTTTTAGTCATTCCTCAATAGATGGTGATGACTTTGAAACCAATATAAATTAATTGTAACAAGAAGAAGACCAAAAGAGCCCAGGATGCTCCTTAGCAAACATCTGACTTACTTGCCAAATGGAAAGAAGTGGCTTCCAAAGGCAATATGAAGTTAAGAATATTAAATCATTTGTCAAAATCATGAAGGATATATTTGATTATAAGCAGTATCATCTCATGAATCAGAGGGAAGCAATGGAGAGTAAAAACAATTTAAAGAAAGCTTGGCAAGATATAAAGTCATCAGAAGGGTATTCATGGATTCAAATTGAAAGATGATTGATTGCAAATGAAAGAAAAAGGGAAAAGACTTGGAGAAAACATTGTAGCAAAGCATTTTCCCCATTAAGGATAGTGGAAGCATCAGTCTTAGACTGTGACATCAGAGTCTAATATGTATTTATAGAAGGGCTAGAAATGGAGCTAAAGAGAGGGAAGACAGGAAAGATAATCAAAGCAAGTGTATACAAAGGAGATCCATACTGGAGGGGACACAATTGTGACAGTAATGAGGGACCGATATGCAAGTTATCTAAAGAAGAAGAAAATACCAAAGGGGGTGAACATCTTGGTCCTCATTAACCCCCCAAAATGTGACCAAGAGAACTTGAATTTCTACCAATCCACATAGCCCACTCTCCCATTTCTACCAAATCTTTATTAATATTAGTAAGGAAGAAGCAGGCATGTGTAAGCAGTCTTCAGCAGTGGACCACATCTTTGTCATTTCACAATTGACTGTAAAGCTACGAAGGGTCTCAGAGTATAGACATCAGAAATGGGAAGGACTTTAGAACATAGAATGTCATAGGAAAGGATCTTGAAAACACAGGTCATAAAATATCAGAGCTAGGAGGAACCTTAGGATTTGAGGGCTGCAAGGGACAATAGAACATAGACTGCCAGAGCTAGAAAAAAGCCTTAGAATATAAAATGTTTCAGAATATCAGAGATGGAAACTATGGAGTTAAAATGCTATATCTCTTATATACTTTCTCAGCTCCTACCCACTCAACAGCACAGTGCCTCCAACATCTATTTTTAAGAACTGACAGTACCATTTCTCCATGTCTCCAACCCAACCAGGATCTTTTAAATTGTCACCTAGAAACAAAGTGAGATTTAATTGATTATTTGTTTTCCCAGACAACAACACAAAGGAAAACAAAGCTGTCATGTTTTTTCAGGGCAATTTTTAATGGTAACAAAGATCCTGCATGGGCATTTCCTTGCTCCTCTGATTCACTTTATTGTTAGACCCTTGGGGACTCCAATCTGATTGACATTGATTCATTAATAATTACTCTTTGGGCCCAGTAATTTAACCCATTCTACATCCAGATAACCCTCCTATTCTGCAGATCATATTTCCTCATCTTGCCCACAAGAAATCACAAGAGATTTTGTCAAACTTGGTGTTAAATGCAAGTATACTTTATCTAAAGAATTCCCCTAATCTTCTAATCTAATGAAATTGTCAAAAAAGAAAATGAGCTTAGTCTAGCATGATTTGTTCATAAGGAACCCATGCTGGCTCTTAGTGATCACTTTTCCAAGGGCTAAGAAACCAATCTTTAGATAATGCATTTTAAAATTTTGCCTGGAATCAAAGTTGAGCCACCTTCCCTATAGTTTGGAGTCTCCACTTGGCCACTAAGCTCCTGTGGGATGAGAATTTGGTCAAGTCCCAAACTCAGCCTTATGTGGTCACACTTATTTGGTTTCACCAACAGCAGGACCCTTATGCACACAGAGTACAGCTGGTTGCCTTTTGGAATGGCTCCGCCTCAGCATGGGAGGGATCTTCCTTATCAGAGGGACTGCTCACCACCTGGCCCTACTTTCTCTCTAGAAAGGCTTGAACCAAAGATTTAGGCCCCTACCCCAATGTGCTGCTCATAGACCTTGTAGGATTCCTTAAGATCCTACACATGGGTCGCATGGGATTTCTGGGGTCCCAGGTTAAGAATACTACCATTCCACATCAAAATGGTGTGAGAGTTTTGCATCAAAGCCAAGGACCTGGGGAGGTGGAGGGAGAACTAGCAAGGCCAGTTTTTCTTCTGCAAATACCCCAGACTATGGTTTTCAGACTTGGCCACTGCTTTATCTCCAGCTCCCCTTTATTGCCAAACTCCTAGGAACAGTCATCTACACTCCTTGACTCTTCTTCACTGCCTACTCACCACTCATTTCTTTTTTTTATTAATTTTTTTTTTAGTTTATAACACTCAGTCCCACAAGTTTTTGAGTTCTAAATTTTCTCCCCCTCCCCCCCAAATGGCATGTAATCTGTTATAGGTTCTACATATACCTGCACATTAAATTTCTTTTCCAATAATCAAATTGTAAAGAAGAATTATAACTAATGAAATGGACCATGAGAAGGATGTAACAAAACCAAAAATAAAATAAAAATTTTTTCAAAAGAGAGCAAATAGTTTGCTTCAGTCTTCTTTCAGACTCCATAATTCTTTCTCTGGACATGGATAGTCTTTTCCATCATGAGTCTTTGTTGAGAAGAGCCAAGTCTATCAAAGTTAGTCATCACAGAAGCAATGTGTCTGTGCTTTTGTACAATGTTCTTCTGGTTCTGCTCCCTTCACTCAACAAATCATATAAGACTCTCCAGGTTCTCATAAAGTCCATCTGCTCCTCATTTCTTATAGCACAATAGTATTCCATTACATTCATATACCACAACTTGTTTAGCCATTCCCCAGTTGATGGGCATCTCCTTGATGTCCAATTCTTTGCCACCACAAAAAGGGCTGCTATAAATATTTTTGTACATATGGGTCCTTTCCCCCCTTATATGATCCCTTGGGGTACAGCCCTAGAAGTTCACGACTCATTTCTAACCCTACCCCTCTACCAACACCGTTTTTTTTTTAATACTTTATTTTTTCCCCAACTACCTAACACTGTTCTAAATTCACCTATGACCTCATAATCCCCAAAACTCATCATCTCTTCTCTGTCCTCATCCTCCAAGACTTCTTGCCAGTCCTGGACACTATTAACTCTCCTCTCCTTTTTTCGGTATTCTTTTTTCATTTTCTCCTGAGACATTACTTTGTCTCAGTTCTGCTCCTTCCTATTGAACTACTCCTTCTCAGACCCCAACATCCTCCTGCCCCACCCCCATCCTTAAGTGCGGGCAACCTCTGAGGTTCTATCCTTGGCCTTCTCTTTTCTCTCTCCACTCTCTCCCTTGACAATTTAGATTATTTTGTATGCAGAGAAGCTTGACTCTCCCCACCCAGTCTCCTCCCCCAACCAAAAAAAGACACAGACTAACCCTTAACCAGAGGCCCAGACTGAACTCTGACCCTGGCTGTGGACAAAGCTCCCTGCCCACAGTCAAAGATGTAGCCCTGATCCCAGACCCAGACTAAGCCTTAAAAGGTCCAGAATGACATCGGCATTGAAAGGAGAAAAACATCTAAGGTGGTGAGTCAAAAAGCACAGTCAAAACATCAAACAGTACTTTTGATCACTGATTCAACACCTCCTGCAGACCCCTATTGAAAAGCCCTGTACTAAGACACTATGAGGAGATTTAGAGGAGAAGGCAGGGCCAAGGCCATCAGAGGAATGGAGGGGATGGCAAAGGCACAGGGGGCTTTTCAGAGGCACGATAAGAAAGAGAATAGCCCCTGGAAGCCCTCAGAGGGTCCAGGAAAAAAAAAGATAATAGTCTCTCATGTTGGATGAGAGGCTCTTCTTGGCTCTGGGGAAACAGAAGGGCCATGGCGAGAAAAAGGAGGGAATGAAGAAGCAGTATCTGGGACACATTAAGGAGGGGCTGAGGCATTCAATACATCTGTCCACTCTGGAGGAACCATTGTCAGATCTAGCACAAGCAGCTGCTACCCTCTACTGGTCAACGATCGCCTGTCCAGAGGCCAGTTCCAAACATGACACCCAGTCCCACACTCCTCAGAGGCATGGAGGGGCTCACAAGCCTTGTCGGCCAAGAATTCAGCCCTAAGGGGAAGAGATGGCCAGCCTAAAAGGGCAGTCTGGAAAAGTGATTAAATTTAATCTTCATGCAGAACACAACACAGTGAAAGTAGGTGTGGGGAGGGGGGAGATAGAGTCTAGGCAGTGCAGAGTCTCTGGTCTTTTAAGACATCGTAGGATCAAAGCTCCATCAAGAAAGCTAGGTGGTATGGTGGATAAAGTATGGGAAGAACTGAGTTCAAATCCAGCCTCAGACACTCACTAGCTGTGTCATCCTGGGCAGGCCACTTAACCTCTGCTTGCCTCACTTTCCTCAATAGTAATAAAAGCACCTTTGAGGCAATCTGTGTAACATGCTTTGAAAACTTTAAAGTGATATATAAATGTTAGCTATTATGATTATCACAGAGAACTGGAAGAGCTGGACAACTATTACTAGGGAGGCCTAGACAACCTGGACCAGTCACTTAATCTCCTAGTGCTCTAGGCAAGGTACTAAACCAAATTAAGATGTAATTGGGAAATACTTGACAAAATAAATAAAAATACAAGAAAACATAGGTAATATTCACATGTGGTTTTCTAAGTCAATGTATGGTTTAGTGACCCTCCTGCACCCCATGCTTAGTCCTCAGTGATCTGCCTGCTCTTTGTCCTGTGTGTCCCAGACTCTGCAGCTGTGACTATGGGGCATCATGCATCTGTAAGCTGGGGCTCAGAACCAAAGCTCTAGGTTTACAGAATTGGTTTGACCTTGGGAACTTTTCGAAAAAAAAATTTTAACTGCATTGGGGGGAAGAAGTTTCCTCATCCAGGAGTTCCCAATACCAATGAAATCACCAGTCCATTTCCTATCAAACACTTGAAGACCACCATCAGGTCCTTCCTGCCTCTTCTCCAAGCTAAACATAATGATGATAACAGAATGTTTTCTCACACTTTAAACATCTGTAAAGTGCTTTACATGGATTATTTCACTTCATCCTCACAATAGCCCTGTGAAGTAGAGATTACCGGTATTATTTTACAGATAAGAAAAATTGAGGGCTCAGAGAAGTTGTAAGTGACTTGCCCAAGATCACACAGCCTGTCAGTGGTAGAGATAGGATTTGTACCATGTCATCCTGACTCCAAGTCTAGCCCACTAAAACACTGAGCTGCCTTTCATTCCCAGTCCCTTCAACTTATCCTCTGATGGCATGATCTCAAGGTCCCTCACCAACCTGGTCACTCTCTTTTGTACATCTCTAGGTTGTCATGTCTTTTCTAAAATGCTGTGCCTGACTATTTACACCTTCTCATTCCATGCTTCTTGATCAGTGATCTACCCACTTCCTTTGTCTTGTTTGCCCCAAATTGTGCAGCTGTGGCTTTGGTGACAGGGCCAAAAGCCCTGAATTTGACATCCTAGAAAACTCTAGGTTTTCACAGAGTGGATTTAATTTTGGGAACTTCTCAACAAAATCTCCCTTTCTCTTATTTTGGCTTAAGGTTTTCCTAAGAATATCAATTTGGCTCACCTTCACAAAAAGGCCCTTCACTCAGCAAGCACACAAACTAATAAAACACGAACTACAAGATAAGCTTTATTTAATAGAAAATGCAAAGGATTCGCACTGAAACCCACAAACAGCCAAAACAACTCAAATTTCCTCTCCAAAGTCCTGCATCTCTAGGGAGCTCTCCCTAACTTACAATAGTGATCTGGTTGGAGACCCCTTGAAATGGGAAATGACTTCAGTTGCTTAAGAGTCAAACAATACTCCCCTCTGATGAGCCCCCTTCTCCCACGAAGCTATTCAGTTTTATAGATGTGTTATACTACCTTGGGGTGGTGTTAATGCAATTAAAGATCTTCCCCAACCATTAATCCCTTTAATAGGCCTCAGGTGGAGCTAGTTAAGGGAAGCTTGAAAAGGAGAGGCTTGTTTATAGGAAGGCCCACACCCTTTTGCTAAATAGGTCAGATTCGTCCTCTCTGACTTCAGTTTTCTCCTCAGTAAAATGGAAATAATCTCCACCCTCTTTTCTTCACTGGGCTGTTGTGAGGATCAATACAAAAAGAGACTGGATGAGAAATCCCTTTGCACAGTAAAAGGTATGAGGGAGGAATTGTTATATAGAGGGATTTATAGGAAGGAGAGTTTGACCCTCCTGTACCCACTGCTTCACACTGAGGTGTGAACCCTTGGACCCTTAAAAAGGATATAATGTATATACTCTGAGTGTAGCCTTTAAGCTCTCAGAACTGCACTCTCAGAACTTTGGGAAGAGAAGACACAGGCAAGCAGACAGCTAGGATTTGTGAGTGTTTACGGGAGGGCCCAGCAGAGAGGAAGGTTATGGGATGGCGTGGCTCCCTACTGTGATATTGTGTTTTAAGTTCCTCGCTGTTATGATAAAGTGGGCTTACTGGTTTTGAGATATAATTGCTGCTGTGTTGAACTGGAGTTATTGGTTTTGGGATTTGATCCTCTGGCATCTGAATAAATGTTTTACTTCTTCTGCCTTCTATATGGAAAGTCTCATATTATGCAATGCAGAACTATACACGTATATTCACGGTCACCATTGATATCGTGACACTTGCCTTACAGATACACCTAGGGTATGCTCCACTGCTCAAGGAGAAAGCACTTAGACGCATCTCCCTTCCCTGAATCTACAAAGTCCAAAATAACTCACAGTACTAGTGAAAGAAGAGACATAGGTTTGTGCCTCCCCATTGTGGCTCTCCCTTGTGATTCCTTGACTCTCTCAGTGGAGGAGCTCCCTCCTTCCTCATCACTGCTGACTCTTGTTCCTAAGGTTCCCCTGTCAAGCCAGCAACTCTTCAGCATTCAGTCACTGCCTCTGTTAACCATCCCTGGGGCATGGTTGTCTAGAACACATGACTCCCTGGAGGGTTAAGGTGGCTATGCAGGCTTCCTTCCCTCTCCCCCAGGAAACTAAGTCTGTGTATCCAAATGGCTTCTCTCTATCTGTCCTCTCTAGCTTTCCCTTTTAAAGACCAACTCCAATGGTGTAGCCCAGGTGTATAAACTTGAAGAGAATCAGCCATCTTCAATGTGGCAACCCAAGAATAAGGCAAGAAATTCACACCTTGTCAAAGAAATTTCATACTGTACTAAGGAGATGTCATCAATGCCAAACTAATGCCATATCATTTGGAAGCCATAAGCACTTCTGTGCTTTTTATTGGGAGATGTTATCATTGCCAGAATTGAGTGTCCTGCAATGAGGGAGTAACCAGAACAATGTCTGAGAATCTCCTCTGTGCATTAAAATGTGGAACTGTTCCCTTGTGCCTCTGTGGCAGAGAGCAGAACTAGGAACATGAGCAAAAGTTACAGGAGTTTCAACATAATATAAGTAACAACTCCCTGATATAAGCACTGACCAAAGGTGGAACAGGCTACCTTGAAAAGTGGTGAGTTTCGTATCACTGGAGACTTACAAGTGGAGACTGAATATAGCCACTTTCCTAAAGTATTTTAGAAGAGATTCCTGCTCAGGTAAGGGTTGGATTAGAAACCTTCTGGATTTATTCTAGCTCTGAGATTTTGTGAAGAAACTATGTCCACACAAAGAATTGGAAATTGAGGGAATGCCCATCAATTGGGAAATGGCTGAACAAGTTGTATATGATTGTGATAGAATACTAGCATACAAGCAGGATGTTCTCAGAAAAACCTGGAAAGACTTAGATGATCTGATGCAAAATGAGGTAAGTAGAGCCAAAAGAACATTGTACACAGTAGCGGCAATATTGTATAATGATCAGCTGTGAGTGACTTAGCTATTCTCAGCAATACAATGATCCAAGACAATCCCAAAGGACTTACTTATGATGAAAAACGTTATCCACCTCTAGAGAAAGAACTAATGGAGTTTGGATGCAGATCAAAGCACGGTTTTTTTTTAATTTTAATTTTTCTTAGGGTTTTTTTGGTCTGCATTTTCTTTTACAACAGGACTAATAAGGAAATACATTTTGCATGAATGCTCATGTACAACCTATATAAAATTTCTTGCCTTCTCAAGGCAGGGAGGAGAAGACAAGAAAGGCAGGAGAAAATTTGGAACTCAAATTTAAAAAAACAAATGTTAAAAATTGTTTTTACGTGTAATGGGAAAATAAATACATAGTCACCAAAGAAGACATTTGGGAATATAAAGTATTAAAGCCCAAGCTGGGGGGGTAGGGGCAGAGAACCAGCACCTCCTACAGAATTCCCAGAACTGCCTGCTTCTTAAAATAATGTTACAGGTTAGACTCTGGACTTCATGCTCTAGAGGTTGGAGGATCCACAAAACTAAGGCTGGCTCCAGCTACCTCTCCCCAGTCTTTTCAAGTTCCTAGAGGGGCTGTCTAGGTCAATCACTGGAGACATTTTACTGTCAAAAGCAATGTTATACTCAGCAGGTCAGGCAAAAATAACAGAAGAAAAGAAAACCTACTTCAGAATTTAGAGTAAATGCCAAAGAGAAGGCAAGAAAAGAAAACCCCCTAAGAACAATGATAAAACCAGCATATCACAAATGGCTCTGTGGGGGTGGAGGGGGAGAAAGTGGGGAGGGGGATACACCATCCACTTATTTTTTGGAGGCAATCCAGATTAAGTGACTTGCCCAGGGTCACATAGCTAATAAGTGTCTGAGGCCAGGGTCCTCCTGACTTCAGGGACAGTGCTTGACCCACCATGCCACCTAGCTGCCCCCACACCGTCCACTTTTAATTTTAGCCTGAATTACTAACATTTTCCCCATCACTTTAAGTCTAGACAATCTCAAAATAATAAATCAAGCTCTGACTTGTAGCCTTTGTTGATTTCCAAAGTGTAAGTGCTCACACTGAAATGTAACAATTGGTTCCTCAGAACCAACATGAGCTAGGTCCAGTGCATCCCTGGATGACACCCATTTCCCTGTCTCTTGGGAGGTGGGGGACTATGGGTACACAATGTTACACATGCGGTCAGACAGTGCCAATCTGTTGGCAGGTTATGCTTAACTGTTTTTCTTTATTACGAGGGAAAGTTGAGGGGGATTGGGGCTTATGGGGGAGTAACTATGATGTAAAAAACCAAAAGCATCAATAAAATGTCTTTTAAAGAGACATGAGACAAAAAAAAGCCAAACTGAGATAGCAAGATTCTTCCTGCCCCAGGGAAGGTGTTTGGTACCTGAAGAGAGACTAAAGCAGAGATGAAGCAAGAATGTAAGGGGCCCAGAGGTGGGGATGAAGCAAAACCTTGAACCCACTACTACCTCATCCATTTATCAGAGAGAGAGAGAAGCGAGCCTTTATTGCTTATGATCACCAGATTCCCACCAAAAAAAAAAATAGAAGACCCAGGAGTAGCAGAAAGGGAGTGAGGCAAAGACCACGATAATGGAAATGAAAAAGAAAAACAGCAAAAGAACATTATATAATTATGACGACCAAGTTTGTCCCCAAAGAAGAGATAAGGGAAATTCACCTCCCTTTCTTCTTTGCAGAAGTGGGAGACCATGGGTACAGAATACTGCATGTGCTGTCAGACTTAAATGATGTGTTTTGCAGAATTTTATTTTTCTCTATTTTTTTATTGGTGACAAGGGATGACTATGTAAGGCAATGGGGGAGGGATTATTTGAAAACGAAGGTGAGAAAAAATAAAAGATATTAATTTTCAAAATATTTTAAAAAGAAATAGAGAAATAAATAAGCAAGCCTGTCGGAATTCCAGCTAGATCAGGAGCTGCCAGCCCAGCTTCTGTGGCCCTCATGCTCCCCTCATCCTGGTCCCTCCACATCTCCCATAAACACACCCATCCCAGCCTCCCCAACCCTACCTCCTGTCAGCCCCGACAAGCATCCCCCCAGTCTGGTGCCCATCCAGACATCACACATCCCACACTGGACTCCACAAGTCCTTCATCAGCACCATTCGCTCTTCATTCTTGGCTAAATGAATCCCTGATACCAGACAAATACAAGATGTGCCCCATCCCCTCTGTGCCATCCTCCCGACATCCCCCCTCACAGACACAAAGCAGGCCACCCTTTAAAACAGCAGCTTTAATGATTCCAAGACATACCCCAACCTGGGACCAAAGAGGTGGAGTGGAGCCCACAAGGGAGCTACCCCTTGCCCTTGTCCCCTTGTCCTTGACCTGGGTCAGCACCATCAGAGCCAGCAGCGGAGCAGGGGCCAGACAGACAGACAGACAGTCCATTGGAGGTCAGCTCTGTTAGCACCACCTGCCCTCGTCCCCCCAATCATTTGGGCCTGGAGGACAGGGGCAGGAATTGAGAGGGGAGGCAGGAGGGGGACCAGGTAGACCCCCTCAGCCCTTTCACTGGACACAGTTTCACGGATACTGACAAACATACACGTACACACCCATGTAGCACCAAGTTCCCCTCGGGCCCCATCTGAGGGAGATAAAGGGTGGGGGTAGGGGCCAGGCCCTTGTGCAACCCCCAGTGACTTCTCCAGGGTCAGTACTCACTCCCCCTCAGCAGGGAGGCAAGGACCAGTGCCCAGGGACCCAGGTACTCTGTCCATTCCAACACCTCAACTCTAGGAGGCAGGGGGAGCACCTAGGAAAGATTAGGAAGAGGATGACTGAGCTGTCCTCTCTGGACCCTCTGCCATCCTCCACTGCGTCTCCTAGCATCTCTCTGAAAACCCTCCTCCTCTTCCAGAAAACTTGTCCTAAACAAACTCCATGCTGCCTGGACTAGGCCTTTACAGCTTAAAGACAGCTTCCCCTCCCTCCCACCCCAGACCAGGGACTCCCTGAGGCAAGGGGCCATGTCTGCCCCCGTCAGTCAAACATTTATTATGACTGTGCATGGTTGTTTGCATGTTGTCTCCTCCACTGGATCATCAGCTCTTAGGAGCTGGAACTGTCTTTTTGTATCATTTTTGTCCCTCTTGGTATGCACTGGGTTTAGCATAGAGCCTGGCACATGGAGACTTCCCTAAAGCCAGGAAACATCTCCCTCTCAGACCAGGGGCTACCTGAGGGCAGGGGAGTCTCTGAGGGCAGGGGCCAAGCCACCCCCTAAGATCAGAGGCTTCCCGAGGGCAGGGGCTGTGTCTCCCCCCATCAAACCAGGGGGTCTCTGAGGGCAGGGGCCAAGCACCCCCTCAGACCAGGGGCTCCCAGGAAGATCACACAGACATACCCGGTCCTCTGTGGGGTAGACATTGTCGTTCACAGTCCTCACGGGAACTGAAGCGGTTGGCATTGCCCTCACAGCCACCAAATACAAAGGGTTGACAGCCCCTGCCAGGGCGGTGATACCATCGCAGGGTATAATTGAAGCAAGAGCCTTCATCCATTGGCAGAGAGCACAAACCTGAGGTGGAGGCCAGTGAGGAGGAATTCATTGGGGGGGAATTGGGGGGCACTTCTAAGTCAAGGGCTCTAGGCCAGATCTGGGGAGGGCGGGGCGGGGGGGCATGTCTCACCATCACCAGCAGCCCAAGTCTCCTCAGTAGCATCACCCTCCATGTCCTCGTAATCCTCCATGGAGTACTCATCATCTTCTGGAGGCCCCGGCCCTAGGGAAAGGAGGACAAGGACCTGGACTTTAGGTCCTGGGTTCACCCTGCTCCATCCACCCAGCCCTGGAAGCCAGAGCCCTAGTGATGGCCTATGCACTCACCACCTGCAGGAAGTCTCATTGACCACCCTATCGCTTCCGATCCTTGTATCACCAACATACAGCATTGAGTGGTAGGTGCCCCTGTTTCCTCCCTGGACCCAGGCCAGATATGGCTCTTGGGCTGCTTCCTAAATAGACTCACCTTCCTCTTCAGCATGGGAGAGCCTCAGCACAGGTACAGGGTGGGGCCAGGAGCCAGGGCCTGGGGTGTCTGCAGAGTAACTGGGAAGGGGTCCTAAGAGGGAAGACCACCACACATCATGGGCACAGGGACCCAGCCAGCCACTCTTCTACCTTGGAGAGAGGGTGGGGCCAGGGACCCAAAGGTGGGTCCACAGTATTTGTGGGGTTTGGGGTCACAGGTTAGACGGAGGTTAAAAGGGAGAGTCGAGTTCAGGGGGGCCGCAGTTAGAGGGATGCAGATAGAGATCAAAGGTGAGGGCTGGCTAGAAGTACAAAAGCCAAGAATGAGGAGGTGAGGGGTGAGTGAGGAAAAAGGATTAAAAGGCAAAGAAATGGATAGGACTTAGAAGCGAGGGACAAGCACAGAGGCTTACTTGATCCTGATGAGATAAACTGACCCCCACAGGCTGGAGAAGACAGAAAGAGAAGGGCATATTCACAACCTGAGGCAGGCCTTACTTCCTGCCCCAGACTCTCATCTCCTTCCCCCAACTCCCAAGTTATACACAGGGAACCCCGAGCCCCTGACATTTGGTGGGGTGGGGAGAGGAGGAATGGACCCTTTCACACAACTCTGGAGTTCCCCTTTCATCCTTCCCTCGCCCCTCCTCACCACAGTGCTGACTCATCTCTTGTCGGATGAAGCTCCGGATGTCAGATGCCTGGAAGGACACAGAGTTAAATTAACACTTAGCCCACTCCAAGGTGGGAGAGGTCCTGCCCTTCCCCCCTGCCCCATCCTCTTGTCCTCCTCCTCACACCTCTGACAGGGAGGGTGTCACTCACCGTCATAGATGGCTCCCCCTTCTCTCCTCGGGGGCCCATAGGACCCGGGCTTCCCTGAGAGAGAAAGGAACTCAATTCAGGTCACCAAGCACTAAGTGTCTACTGTATACAGAGCCCTGTGCTGATCTGGGAGAGGTACCAAGATATAGCTAGGTCCCTGCTCTCGGGTTTAGCCTTCTAATGGGATTCTAAAGACCAACGTATACCTATAACACCCAATACAACATAACTAGTGAGTTAGTTATAAAACAAATTGCTCTGTAAGATGGAGGGGGATGACTATTGACAAGAGAAGGCTTCCTGGACAAGGATGACTAGGAATTCAGCAGTTGCACAAGAGGAAGTATGTGACAGTGACAGTGTGAGGCTCCAGAGGAGGGGACACGGGTGAGACATCCCAGGAGACAGAAACCCCAGGACTCAAAAACCATTTGGAAGGGAGAGGGAAGAGGCAAAGGGGACCCCAAAGTTACAGGCATGAGAATAAGGATAAATGAAGGTGCCATGTGCAGGGAGGAGTGGGTTCAGAAGGAAGGACATGATATGTCCTCTTTCCCTGGGGGCCCCAAGAGGCCTGGCAGCCCCAGCTCACACTGAGAAAGAATGAGATATGAGTCTAACCCACTCCCCCCATGACCCAGACGTGAGCACTCCCAGACTTGAGCAAACCCCTCCCCAAATGGGAGCAAAGCCCCCTGGATGCATTATGAATAATAAGTTGACTACACCCTCTGCTCCCTAGAAGATGCAGTCCAGGGGACCAGCCCAGGCCTTCAAGTGTCCCTGAAACTCTCCCAACAACCCACAACATTCCCTCAGAAGCCCAGACTCACCTGCTCCCCACGCTCTCCTGGGATTCCAGGGACCCCTCGAGCACCAACCACACTCTCTCCAGGGGGACCCCTCTCCCCCTGCAGGAGACAATGAACGGGAGAAATGATGAGCCAGAGGCTCCAACTCCCCCTTCCTCCCTTCTAAAAAGTAATCTCTTTTCTTTGACTGAGAGAGAAGGCCCTGCTAAGGGTGCAGCTCTGTGTGCCCACAGCCAAGAGCTCCAAGATTGAGTACAATTCCTAAAGATTAGGGTCGATGCCAAAGGCCATGGATAGGACCGCAGGAGGGTTACTCACCTTTTGCCCCTGAATGCCCTCAGGTCCTTTAGGGCCGATGCTGCCTGGAGGCCCAAGGGGTCCAGGGGCTCCGTCACTGCCCCTGGGGCCTTGGATCCCCCCAACACCAGGAGCCCCCTGGGGGAGAAACGGGTGGTGAAGACATTGAAAGTGAGCAATAACAAGAGCGATCAAGAGCCCTTGGAGGCCAGCCTGTGGCAGCAGGTGGAGAACTGACGCCTGGGTGTTGAAGCCCTGGATTCAAATCTAGCCTCTGGTACCTACTGACTGTGTGAATGTGGACAAGTCCCCTGATGTCTTGGGGAACCAGGCACCTCTCTAAGACTGAGGTACATCTTCCATTGGCCGCCTGCACCGATGAAATCACAAGCCCCTGCTAGAGTGCAAGCTCCCTGAGGGCAAGGGCTGTTTTTTTGCCTCCTTTTACATCCTCAGTGCTTACTACAATGGTTGGCACATAGTAGGTGCTTTAAAAATGTCTACAAATTGATTGAAGTCCAAATGCAAACAAAGCCTGATATTTATATATCAAGGAGAAGTTTGCAAAGCCTTCAACATAAATTATCTCTAGGCTTCACAACAACCCTCTCCCCATTTTATAGATGAGGAAACTGAGGCTCCAAGATTATATGCCTTGTCCAAATTCCACAGCTAGTGCCAGGGATTAGATTCGAACCCAGGGCTTCCAGGCTCCCTCCCAAATTCAGCACTCTATCCACTAGGCCACACTGACAATTAAAGTAATAAAAGTGGACATTTCTATCACTCTTGAAAGTTGATAGAGTGTTTTCCATGTATCATTTCTCCTGATTCTCACCCCGATTCTGTGAGCCCATTTTAGATGAATAATTAAGGTCAGGATCAGGGCCAGCTAGAATCCCCTATACCAGTAATTTGGGGAAGAATAAAATATTATTTAAAAAAATAGAATTTCTTGCACCAGCTTCAGCCAGAAGGTATATGGACTGCTCTGATAAGGAAACATGACCTCTTCTCTTGCGTACCCGCTCCCCTTTCTCGCCCTGGTCACCCTTGGGTCCTTGCTGACCATCAAAGCCTCGGTCACCCTAGGAGAGAAAGCAGTTAAGTCTCAGGGGGGCCCATCCTCTCCTCCCCTACCCCTAGCCTCCTCCAGCTCTGCCTTTATTTCCTGCATCCCATCAGACTCCCATCCCCTCCAGTCCCCTAATTCCACCCTGCTCCCCACCAAAGGGGATATCTACACTCACACCACCCCCCTCAGCAGCCTAGTGAGGTTTAGACTCAGATTCTAGCACCAGAGAGAGCAGAGAGGTCCCCTCCAACTTCATACCTTAGGGCCAATCAAACCCTCCTTTCCTGGATGCCCCGACAGGCCTGGCAGCCCCATCTCCCCCTGAGAAGGAATAAGATGTGAGTCTAGCCCATTTGCCCCCATGACCCAGATATGACCCCCATACTAGAGGCCCTCCTCAGGTGAGAGCAAAGCCCCCAAATGCATTGACCCTTTCGTCTCCCTTTAGATGTGAGCCCACTTCCTCCAGATGTGATGGAGGGCACCCCAGCAGTGTTTGCCCCTAGCTACCCCCACACCCCTCACCGGCTCTCCTTTCCGTCCAGGGAGTCCAGGCCGTCCATGGAGACCTGCTTCCCCCTAAGGGTGGAAGAAGACCAAAAAAAATCCAATGAAGGAAGAGAGGGTAATTCAGTCATCTGATGAAATGCCCCAGTCTGACTCCACCACCCCATGAAAGACAGACCTTCTTCCCAGCATCACCCAGTCCTTTCCCCAGGATGTTCCTTACCTTGTCTCCCTTCTCCCCATCTTGGCCACAGGCCCCTTTCAGGCCCCGATCTCCCTGCAGGACAGATGCTGATGAGTCCCCCTCATCACCAGTCCCATCTCCCACCATCTTGACCTTGACCCACTAAGTCGAATCCTTTATGAGCTGAAAAGGACCCTAGAGACCCATCTAGTCCCACCCACCCCCCACCCCTTATTTGTCAGGGCAAGAAACTGAGGTCAAGAAAGAGGAAGTTACTAACCTGTAGCCACAAAGCAAACTAACAGTGGAACCAGAGGGCAGGTTTCCTAATTCTGGAGCCAGGACTCTGCCCTGTACCATACCAACTCCTGCCCATCACCTTGGCTTCCAACCCTAACCCCAACTTTCCTGGGCACAACTCCCACCCCTGCACCTACCTTGGGACCTCGGGGGCCCATAAAGCCTGGCTCTCCTTTCCCTCCATGGGCACCAGGAGTGCCATCCTTCCCAGAGAGACCCTGAGGGAAAGAGAGTGAGCACCTCAGAGAGGGCCATGGAGCACGTGCATGGAGAAAGGCTGGGATCGAATGGAAGGTATGGAGGTTAAGAACAGGGAAGGGTCCTAGGAGGCAAGGGTCATAGTCAGCATATAGATGAATGGGGGCTCAGAGGGAAGGATGTCTCACCGTTGCCCCGGGGATCCCTGGGTCACCAGTCTCGCCCTGTGGGGAAAAGACAGTCAGAGTGGGGTGGGAGGTGGGGGTGGGGTAGAATCCCAGGAGGCTTCTGGGAGTCAAGACTGAGTACACACGAAGTTGTGGCACCACCTACAGCTGGCACACAGAACCCGTGAAGTTAGGGGCAATCAGGCTAAGACCTGATGGGTGCCAGACACACTACCATGTGCTAGGGATAACCCAGAGAGGGCATTCACGTAATCTACACACAGACAGTTGTAGGACATACACGATACACATAGCTAATTGTAAAGGTGGCTCCTGTGAAGACGTAATGAATGCCTAAGGCCAGAGGAATCTATACATGCAACCAACATGTGCCTTTGGCTGTATCCTTACCTTCTGCCCCGTGGGACCTCGAACACCCTGGGAACCAGGAGAGCCTTTGTCTCCCAGTTCTCCCTTCACACCCTATGGAAATGGGGGTAGAGAGAGTGTCAGGAGAATGCCATCAAAGATTCAGAGTTGGAAGAGAACCAAAAGCCTTCAAGTCCAACCCTCTCCCTCATCTCCCTCCCTCCCTCAGAAAACTGAGGCACCAAGACTGACTTGCCCAGGGTCATCGAACTAGGAAGTATTTGAGCTGGAATTTGAACTCAGGTCTTCCTAAGTTGAGTCCAGCATGCAATCCATCACGCCAAGATGCTTCTGGAGAATAGCGCCATTCTGCCCCTTCCCCCACCCTGCCCAACTTTCTGGCCCAACCACTATCCTCACCTTTTCCCCAGGAAGGCCCATGTCCCCTCTGGCTCCTTTGTCACCATCTAAGCCTCTCAGGCCTCGGTCACCCTGAATTGGGAAAGAGAAGGGACGGTAATAGAAAAAAAATGTATTTTTCCATTTGAGAATTGTTATTTTCCCTAGGGAAACTCTCCAGGTACGGTCCCAACAAACATCACCAAGTCCTTCCTTCTTGACCCAAAATGAGCAGTGAAGATGAGATAAATTGGAACATTCTGAACCTAACTTCTTCATTCCTTAGATTCTCCATGAGGAAGTGGCCAGACCCTAGCCCTCAGGAGTCTAACCCCTACTTAGGGACCCCAGGTATCTAGGAACCATGGCAGATTGGAGAGAGGGCAGGGATCTCCCAGGAAGCATGCCACTCAGACTTCCCCCATCCCCTCCTCATAGCCACCCCAAACCTCTGCCACCATATTTCTCCATTTGCCAACTCACTGTCTCTCCCTTGGGGCCTCGAGGACCAGGAGGCCCCTCAATCACCGCTGTATCACCCTGACAGGAGAGGAGAGGGAGAGAGAGAGCTATGAGTCACAGACATCCCCCCCTTCAATCCGTTGTCTTCATCCTTCCCCCATGGCCTCCTCCTTCCATACTCCCCTCTTCCCTTCCCCATCTCACCTTGTCACCTTTCAGTCCAGGGGCTCCTGCATCACCCTGCCAGAAGAAGGGGAGGAAAGAGAGACAGGAGAGGGGGGAAAAGGTGTTCACTCAGCCCAGGACATAAGATCATAGGACATGAAGCTGGACAAAAGTTCAGAGATATCTGATCTGACCCCTTCATTTTTCACATGAAGAAACTGAGGCCCAGAGAGGGCAAGAAATCTCCCCAAGATCACACAGCTCTGGGAGGGGAGGATGGGCTGGAGATCTCGCTCCCTTAGCACCCCCACTCTCAGACACCTCCCCTTTTCACTGTCTCTAGCCCCCAACCCTCACATATGGATGCTCCTGCACATATACACATATATACATGCACATACTTATACATGCATGTATTCATGGCTATGTTCCCACACTCCTTGGGCCTATCCGCACATACTCACCTTGTCCCCTCGTTCCCCCCGGTTCCCTGGAGGGCCCTATGGGAGGGAAAAATGGGAGCAGAATTAACGAAGCCATCTGGGAAAGGGACCGGGGGTAACTCCTGGGGAAGAGTGGTAGGAAGGTCAAGGAAGGTGTTAAGGGTGGAGATATCCAGCCTGGGCTCTCTTGGAGACATAGGTGAATCTCTTTGGTCCTCATGTCCCAGGGACAACACTATGTGCGAAGTCCTGGATTCAGCCAGAGGAACCCATCGGTGGCACTGACCCAGACCCTGCTTTCAAGATGCTTATGCTCTAACGAGGTAAAGGACACGTACAGAAATAACCGATGCCAGAAAGTGAGGCCAGGACAAGAGGGAGCCTTGAGCAAAATGCTTTGAGAATGTGAAGGAGCAGAAATCCCTTCGATGGGTTAAGGTGCCAGGTTCAGGTTCAGTTGCTCACTCAAACGTGCTTATCTCTAATATTGCAGATTATCTCCCTGCCAATCAGTGAGCTCTAGGAGGGCGGGGACTGAATCTGAGGCAAACTTTTACCTCCCCCAGCACCTAGCAAAGGCTTGCGCGCATAGTAGGCGCCTAATAAATCCTGAATGAATGAAATATGCACTAGGATTTACACCACAGCAGGATGCTCTTACACTTACCGCGGGACCTCTGTCTCCTTCCAGACCAGGACGGCCATTTTCACCCTGGAGGAGAAGTCAGGTTTCACAGGAATGTAGGGGTCTCAGAGATAGGACAGCAAGATTTTGGGGAATAAGGAATTGGGGTGAGGTTAAGGGTCCATGGAGTGACCTTCCCCACCTCCAAGGCTAGGAGCAATGGTTGCTGCCTGGTTGCATCTATGGAGACTCCCATACTCAAAGGCATACATACCCGGATGCCCGGATCCCCTCTCTCTCCTCGGGCTCCTGGCTGCCCCACTCCAGGATCTCCCTGATAAAGAGGTAGATGAGCTTGCTTGCTCTAGCTGGAGGGGTAAGGGGCATGGAGAGGGAGGGGCCAAGGACCAGGGCCTCCCCCTCCTCCATGCCTCTCTTCTCTACTTTCTCCAAGTCTCTCCCTCAGCCCTCTCTTCTTACCTTGTCTCCTTTGGGTCCAGAGGCCCCGGGTGGTCCCTGTGAACAGACAAAGAAATGTGAAGAGGAGGAGAATGGGAGGAGACGCAGGGATCTGTGATGACGGAGGTTTAGCCTCATGCTCTCTGGGGAAGGGTAATGTCCCTCAGCCGAGCAAGGTCAGGAGGGCCCTGGGAGAAGACATCCATAGGAATGAGCCCAGGAACATACAGACACTCAGATAAATGGATGTGGGAGCATTCAGACACACAGACACTCGGATACATGGATGCTAGGACTCACCGCTGCCCCGATTGGTCCTGGGAGCCCAGGAGGCCCTGGGGCCCCTTCTTTCCCAGAGGGCCCCATCAAGCCCTGCAGAAGAGATGAGAAGATGAGGGAGCTAGGTCCTCATATAGAACAAAATAAGGTCAGAGGAGTGGGGTCCACAGTGAGACTCTCCCAATCGGAAACATAGAGAGCTTACAGAGAGCCCTCTCCTAAGTCCTCATGTCCTCCCCCTCCTCCAGCTTCCCCCCTCTTCCTAATGACTCAGGATCCAAATCTCAGCAGTATTTCTAGACATAGACAGAAGAGAAGGAGTAAGGCACGGGGGTGGGGCCCTGTCCATCCCACTGCATTACCAGTACAAAGGCCCCCACCTGAGTTTAGGCTCTAATCACTTTTCATCTGAATGATTACAATAGATTAATATTTAATTTCAGAACTTGGTCTCCAAGGAAGGGTCCTTCAAGATCAATTCCTTAGTTTATAATAGACTGAGGCCCACATATAGGAAGAGACTCGCTCAAGGCCCCACAAGCAGTAAATAACAGAGCCTGGGTGGCATAGTAGAAAGGGTGCAGGCTTTGGAGTCCAAGGACCCGGGTTCAAATCTTGCCTCTGACACTGACTGTGTGACCTTGTTCACTTAATCTCTCTCTAACCTTGGGTTTTTTCATCAGCCAAATGATAGAGTTGGCCTAGACATCCTCCAAGTTGCCTCCCCGCTGTCAAACTATCTTATGATAGGATCTTCTGATGCCCAAACCAATGCTTTTTCCATTACACACTGTTAACACTGTGCTGCCCCAACTCAACACGCTGCCCCTATTACTGCTGGATGAAATATCATCTGTTCTGTTTGGTTTGGAAAGCCCCCACCTCTCCTTCTAGGAAGGAGAAAGCCCCCACCTCTCCTTCTAGGCTCATTACCACCACTCGCCCTGCTGCATGCTGTACAAACTGTACCCAATGTCCTTCTCTCTCTGCTCCTCACACTCAACGCTCCATCTCCCTGCCTCCTCCAGGAATCCCTCCCCTCCCTCATGAGTCAATGCAAAGACCGCCCTCTACACGAAGCCTCCAAGAGCTCATGCCCACCTCCCCTACCTATCTTTTAAGTTTATTCCATATTTTTGGTGCGGTGGACAGAGGCCTGGCCCTGGAGGCAGGAAGACCTGAGTTCAAATTGGACCTCAGACATTTACTGGTTGTGTGACCCTGGGCAAGTCATTTAACCTGTCTGCCTATAAATAGTGGGGGTAATGATAGCACCCACTTCCCAGGGCTGTGGTGCGTATCTAATGAAGTAATATTTGTAAAGCGTGAACGAGTAAGCACTATATAAATGCTTATTATTATTATTGCACAGGTCTGTGCTGTGGGCCCTGATTGTCTTTGTGGCCCTGCATCTTTTTTTTAGAGAGGGGGAAGGCAAGGTAATTGGGGTTAGGTGACTTGCCTAAGGTCACACAGCTAGTAAGTATATCAAGTGTCAGGCCAGATTTGAACTCAGGTCCTCCTGATTCCAGGGCCGGTGCTCTACTCACTGCTCCACCTAGCTGCCCCCACACACTCTCATACATACAGACACATTCTCATACACACAGAGACACACACTCACATATACCTACTCAGACACTCACAGACACACTCACACATACACACTCTCATACAGACATACTGTAAAACACACACATACAGACACAAATACAAACGCACTCACAGACACACACTCGCATACACATACACACAGACACACATGTGCATGCACAGGCACACACACACATGTGATCCCCTCTTTTTCTTGCACTGTTTTATGATTATAGCAACCTTGAAATATAGGTATCACAAAATTATTTGGAAGTTCACAGATGGCAGATTGACAAGGACGCTCTAAGCAGATCTCTGACTCTATCCTTCATGCCCCAACCCCTCCTCCTTAGGAAACCTTGGCTGATGACTCCAGTGCAGAGGAATCTGTCCCCCACAGACAAACAATTGTGTGAGGTCCCTGAGGTCACTCATGCTGCCCAGAGAAGCCATACCTGTCCACTCTCCCCAGAGACTGAGCATTTACACTCAGCCCTGAGTCTGAGGCTCTTCCATTTTCCCCAGACTGTGTGCTCCTGAGGGCAGGCCCCAGACTGGTCAACTTTTCTCAGCTGAGTCTCTCTTGGTCTATAAACTCTCTATAGTGGTGCCTGTCTCTGCTTCTCTTCAGTCTCTTCAGAAAAATGGGGTTCAGCACGAACGTGCTAACTGTGTGACTGGCTATGAGGAGGCATTTGATCCCCGGGGAAGCCTCTCCTGTTCCACCCACCCCATGGTCCCCCTTACCCTCTCTCCAGTAAGGCCCGGCTGCCCAGGCTCTCCTCTGGGGCCTGCATGGCCAGGGAATCCCACAACACCTGGTGTCCCTGGGGGTCCAGGAGGGCCTGGAGGGCCTGAGTCTCCCTAAAGTAAAGATAGAGAGAGGCTCAAATCATAAGTTAATGTCCCCTTCATCCATCCTCCCTCCCCTTGGTCCCTATCCACACCCCAGGTCCTAGGTCATAGAGTTTAAAACCAGAAGGGACACAAGTGATACTAGGTCAGTTCTCTCTTTCTAAACCCCAGGTAGGAGATGGGACTTGCCCAAATCACAGAGCGCAAAATCTGTTGCTTCTTCTCCACCCCCTGCTCCACTCTCACCCTGCTATTTTTCAGTCTCTTAGGATCCCCATCCTCTTATGCCCCATTTCTCCTGCCCCCAAACCTCCCCCCTCCAGGGTCTTCTTCTCTATTTCAAAACTGCCAGCTTGAGCTGGGGAGGGGGGCATTCTCACCTTCAGGCCTGGGGGCCCATCTGATCCAGGAGGGCCCTGAACCCCAATCCCCATGGAGCCCTGAAGGGAGAAGGGGAGGTTAACTCTGGGGCCTTGGAGGAATCTAAGAAACCCCCATGATAGCCCCAGCCCCACCCCCAACACCACCCCAGCAAAGACCACAGTAAGTATTAGGGGAACACAGAGTACCAGGGAGAATCACAGGCTGAGACGGGGGAGAGAGGAGGGGAGCCCAGCTGGAAAGATGGAACTGGAGGAAAATGTACATGGGGACTGGGGGTGGAGGTCACGCATGCTCACCTTTTCACCTCTGAGTCCTGTTGCCCCTTTCCGGCCCTGAGAAAGAGAAACACATGAGCTAGAGAGCTCTAGCATGTGACCTTGGACACGTGTGCTCAGACATAGGGACGCAGGCATGTACGTGCTCAGATGTGACAGCAGACATAAAGGTGCTCAGACACACATGTGTATATACAATATATGTATATTGTAATGTATATGTATATACTATATAAATGTACATATGTCCCCCCAGGATGAGTTAAAGTATGTATATCTTTTTATACACCTGAGCCAGCACAGGTGTGTACATTCATTCATGTTCTTAGATGTGTTCTCCCTTCATCAGCACCACCTCAACTTACATCCTCTCCAGGGTCTCCAGGTTCCCCAGGTTGTCCAGCCTCACCCTGCACAGAGGGAAGAGAGGATATGGGGACTGCAGACCACACGTGAGCTCCCCTTCTTCTCCAGAGCTAGGCACCCTGTCCTCTTTCTCCTTTCCACCTTGGATTAGTGAACTTGGAGAGAGAGGTCCAGTCCTCACCTTCTCTCCTCGAGGCCCAGGAATTCCTCTGTCCCCTTTGGATCCCTGCAGAAACAAGGTTAGGGAACAGGGGTCAATGGGATAAGCTCAGGGCTAAGTGACTGAGGGTCACAATGGCTACTCTGGGGTAGGTGTGGGAGGCCACAGATCACTGTCCTTGGGGGATCAGTACAGATATTCTGGGGGAGTAACTGATCAGGAGTCATGGGTTCACTCTAGGGGTGATCATAAGGGTTATGATGGTTATCCTAGGGGGTCATAGAGGTCACCGATTAAGAATTATGGAAACCCCAGGTACTAAAGAGACACACTCACAGGTTCTCCCACAAGGTCCCCAGCAAGGCCTCCAGGGGCTCCCTGAAAACCAAGAGAATGGAATCAGGAATGGTAAAGGGAAGGCCCCAGAGAAAGAAGGGTCTTCTCCACCCTCCAGGACCCAGAGTCACTTCTCCACCTGAACCCTTCATCTGGCCCAAGTCTTTGTCCCATTCTCTCCCCCGGGACTTGGTCTTGATTCACTCACCTTCTCACCCTTCAAACCAGGGGGCCCAACCACAGCCTGGGAGGGGAGAGAGACACAATGTGTGAGTGCATCCCCTGGGATGCTGTCACCTCCTCATCCGCACCATCATCCCCTTGTTGGGGGGACGACAGGAAGGGGACTAACTTTTACTTCTTGAAGGTTTCTTGTAGAATGGAGGGATAACCCTGGCCTCCTCAAGAACAGAAGCTAATGAGTGAGGGGAACAGAACCAGGAGAACATTATACACAACTACAGACGCACGGTATCTGTAAGGACTAACTCTGATAGACTTGGCTCCTCTCATCAATGCAAGGTTCAAAGACAGCTCCAAAAGACTCATGATGGAAAAAGCTATGCACACCCAGACAAAGAATCACGGAGTCTGAATAGAGATTGAGGCAAACTTTTGGCTCTCTTTTCTTTCCTTCCTTTTTTGGTTTCCTTTCTCATGACTCATTCCATCGGTTATAATTCTTCATTACAACTAGATTATTATGTAAATAAGTTCAATGTGAAGGTATGTGTAGAACCTACATTGGATTACATGCCATCTTGGGGGGAGGGCAGGGGAGAGAAGAAGGAAGGAGAGAAAGTTTGGAACCCAAAAACTTTTGGAAATGAGTGTTATAAACTAAAAATAAAAAATAAATTTATTTAAAAAAAAAAGAACAGGAACTAAAGGCACATTCTTAGGGTCATACACAGTTTATGTTGTTGTTGTGATCATGGGATTTAGAGTAGGAAGGGAGCATAGTCTAATCCCCTCCCCTTTATACAGATGAGGAAACTGAGGCTGAGAGAGAGGTGCCTAATGTGAGACCCTGGATTTGAACCCCCCTCCCCCAACTCCAGAGCTGAGTCTCTCTAGAACATAGTTTACAACATGCTTCACACACACGATTTTCTATCTGATCGTCGTAACAGCTTGTGAGATTTTTGCTCATCACATTCATTTTACAGAGGAAGAAATCAAGGCCCAGAGAGGTCACTGACTTGCCCAAGGTGACAAGGCTAGTTAGTGACTGAGCTGGAGCTTGAAGCCGGGCCTTCTGGATCCTGATTCTGCCACTTGGAGCTGCTGGAGGAATGACCAGGATGGAGGGAGGGCAGGGGGAAGGCTGAGGGGCAAAAGGGTTGGGTCACATTGTCCAGTTACCTGTCCCGGGAGTCCTGCAGCTCCGGGCTCCCCCTTAGGTCCGACAGGGCCAGGCAGGCCAGGTGGCCCCTGTCCCAAAAGAACATTAGAGAGGCTGACCTCTGCCCACCCTCTCATGCCTTCTTTTCCTTCACCCTGATTAATCCTCTGACTCCATCCCTCCCCCGCCACCTCCACCCCAGCTCTCTCAGTCCAGCCCTCCGGCCCCTGTTCCTTCTCTCCATGATGCCACCTTCCCAGTCTGCATACTTACAGGGATGCCAGGGGCTCCCCTTTCTCCATCTTTACCATCCCGGCCCGTCACTCCAGGCTTCCCTGTCTCCCCCTAAGACACAGATGTCACGAGTCATTACCATCTGTCACCATCTTTCCCTATCCCTCCCTTTCCAACTAATATCCCCACTCCAAAAATTAAAAAATAAAATTTTAAAAATATATAATATCCCCATTCCTTGCCCAAAGACTCACCACTTGGCCTGGTAAACCCGGTGCCCCCTGTGGGCCCTAGAGGGGTGGAGAGAGGAACATATCAAACAAGATGGGAAGGAGGAAAGGAGGCCAGGAGAACAGGACAAAGACTGAAAAGGAAAAACACTCCCAGGGGTGGGACTGGGGGTGAGACAGAGCCTGGGAATGGTACAGAGACCTAGGGTGCCCCTCCAACCCAAGGCAAACATAGCCACTCACCACAAGGCCAGAGGAACCTGGGGGGCCAGGCAGACCCACAGCTCCTGGGGGCCCCGGAAGGCCCTATGTGAAGACACAGATGGACAAAGAAACTGAGCCAAAGTTTCTCGGAGGGAATAACCTCCCCGACCCCCCACTCAGAGTCTGAGTATCTTATGGGAGACCCTACCTTGGGACCTCATCAGGAGACAAAAGATCAGGAGAAACAGTAACACCAGCCCCCCCCCAACCCATAATTCCCCTGCACCGACCCTATGTGACCAACCCTGATGACCCCTTAAAGGTAGGAGTCACTCACCCGCCCAGGTGGTCCAGCTTCACCAGGCTCACCCTGCAAACAATCCAAGTAATCCCATGAAACTGTAAACACAACCCAAGGCTCCCACAGACCAGACCTTTCCTCTCCAAGGTCCCCTTTGCCCCAGAAGGGTCAATCTCTACATCCCTCCACCTGCCAGCTGTCTGATGTTTTCTTTGTCTAAACTAGTACACAGCCCCGCTAGGAAATGTGGTCCCCACTGCTCCCACCCAATTCTTTTCCATCTCCTCTTGGGTACTCTGCCCCCAAACAGGATCCTGCCCTTCTCCACAGGGTCCCCTAGGCCAGATGACTGAGTCACACATAGCGCCCCAAAACACCTTTCACTGACCTTCAAGCCCGATGGGCCTTGGGGTCCTGCGGGGCCAGCAAGTCCCTGGAGAGAAGGTTCAAAGTAATGGTCAGAGGTCAAGGGACAGGGTGGACAGTAGAGGAGAAGTTTAAGATTAATCAAACCTTGGGCCTCCTCCCAGTACAGTCTCAGAATAAGAGGCCAGGCCTGACTCCAGCAGCTCTCTTAACCCCATTCCATCATGCTGGTCCTCAGGACCTTTGGCCCAGCATGGCCCTTGCTTCCCCCATGACAATCTCAAGTTCTCTCCCATATCATCTCAGGGCCTCCAGCCACTCCACAAGCGCTGATCAGGTAGCCTTGGGTGGCCTCCTTATAGTCATTGGGGCCAGGTGAGCTTAGAGCTAATTCAGACCTGTGACATCGACATCGTTATGACATTACCTGGGCACGGCCCTCCCTCCCCCCAAGGCCCTGGAATAGCCTCTGTGATCCAAAGCACCTGTTCTCACTAACTCTTCTGCCCTCCAAGAGGATAAGGACAGATAGATGGTGTTGTCTAGAAGGGGGATACCTACTGGGTATCTGAGAGCCATGGCCATGGACTGAGGCTGTAAGTGAATCACCAACACCATCCCCCCTTCACTCAATGGGGCCACCAGGGAGTGCCACTAGTTCCATCCCTATAACTCTGACCTGACAGTTCTGCTGGTTTCTGAGCAGCCCCCGTTACCACCACTGACTTCCTATTCTCCTCCCTTCCCATTTCTCATAAAGAGGGAGGAAAAAACCCTCCCACGGCATTGCCCCAGGGGCACTACATCCCTTCACTCACCGGGGCACCCTGTGGTCCTGGGTCACCGTGGTTGCCCTGGAGAAGAGGAAGAAGTCTGATGAGAAAAACCTAATGCCAATACCCCCACAGCCTCCAAAAGCCCTCTCTGAACTAAACAGATGGAGAAACTGAGGTATCCTGATTTACAAGACCAGGAAGTCTTTGGAGTGAAAGGAGGACCCCAAGAAGGAAGGTGGGAACACAATCAAGAGAAAGGGAAAGGTCAGTGAGGTTTCTATAGGCTAGGAACCAAGGGGGAGGCCTGGAAGTGGGGAGCAAAGGGCTCCTGGGGGGAACAGGAACAGAAAGGATCCCAAGGAACATGGGGGAGCAGTTGGGTCCCCAGGGTGAGAGAACAGGGGAGTCCCTTGAAGGTGAGGGATGTTCTCTGGAAAGTGAAGACCAGGTGGATGTATGGGGGTTACTCACTGCTGGACCTGGGGCTCCTCTTGCACCCTGAGGACCCTAGATGGAAAAGGGATGAGATGAGGGT
This sequence comes from Phalanger gymnotis, assembly GCA_028646595.1. Taxonomy (NCBI): domain Eukaryota; kingdom Metazoa; phylum Chordata; class Mammalia; order Diprotodontia; family Phalangeridae; genus Phalanger; species Phalanger gymnotis. Next base: position 310,376,336 of record CM053624.1, read on the forward strand.
TTCCTCTATAAGTCCATAAATGTTGGGGGACCTATGACTCTTCAGTGGAATCAACTATGACCATAGCCACAGATCTTTGGAATTGTGAGAAAGGACTGGGTGGCTAACGCTGAGGGTGGAAGCAGCCCCAAGACCTTGCAGTAAGACTCCCCTGAGGAATAGTGGATACAGCACTGGACGCAGGGTCAGGAAGATCAGGGTTACACCCTGCCTATGACACTTACTAGTCTTGTGACCCTGAAACACTTAAACTCTCTGGGCCTCAGTTTCTATAATTGATGACCCCCTAATTTATAATCAAAGGATATAATTATAATCCTCTCTTGGCCATTCTTGTCCACCTCCGTATTGCCTGTACCCCACTTGCCTAATAATGAAGGAAAACCAAGGACCAGATATTCCAAAGGCTGACTACTACTACACCTGGAAGAAATGCTGAGCTAACTGCCCCTAGACCCACCTTACTTAGATCCAAAGCCTGATGTTGGGAGGGGTTTGGCAAGGGAACAGAATTATTGGCTCATTCCAACCGTCATGGGGCATTAAGCTAGAACTGTGACCTGGCCCACCTTCTTTTCACCAGGTACCCACTCACCGGCTTTCCTTCTGGCCCTGATGGTCCCCGCTCTCCGGAAGGACCCTGGAGAGAACAATATTAACCCTGAAGAGCCTATGGAGGATTTTCCCTTCCCCAACCTCCAACCTCCAGGGCATGGACCCTGGACAGGCATAGGGTGTCCTAAGAATGAATACCACCACGTCCATCTCCACCTTCACCACTGCCATCCCAGGGACCAAACTGAGGTTAGTTTCTGGCTAACAAGGTCTCCATTCATGCAGTCTCATGTGCATTGCAGACCATGTGTCCCCTACACACACAGTACTAGATACACAAAATTGTCTCACCCACATAGTACACGCGCACACATACACACACACTAGCTTACATACATGTAGTCTCCCCACATGGCCTTATGCACAGAGGAGTATATACATACACAGTCCTGTGTACACATGCAGTCTCTATGTGTCCCCACATACAAAGAGTCCACACACACAGGGCTGAGGTCCTACATTATGTCAATTTACTCACAAAGTTTCCCACATGAAGTTCCAGACACATATGCACTCTTTCCCATGGCCCACATACTTGCTCTCATGGGTCTGCCCCTTAAAGGCCCATGCAAGGCTCCATATAGACACAGCCTCCCGCCCATGCAGGCCAGTCAGTGCCTGAGGAAGCCAGCTCATGCTCACCGGGCTGCCATCTCGGCCCTTCTCTCCAACCTCTCCACGGTCACCCTTGGCTCCATTTTCTCCCTGCAATTCCAACATCAGGCACTAAACCTCGGCAACCTTAGACTCAGACCAGGGTGCAGCCCCTCAGCCTTCAAGGAGGGGCCTAAGGGTACTTATTTATTCATATCTGATCTATAATAAGCACTGGTGAGCCCTGTGATGACCAGGAAGGCTGGATCCCTTCTTGGGAAGGGGAGAGAATCACAGGCTTGTCTCTCAAGAAGAAGATAAACCGGCTTCTCCCCAATCCCCCTGAGGAACCAGAGAAGCTACTTTGGGCCCAGGACAAAGGAGCCCCCTCAGCTGCTGAGGGGACCCCAGGGATGGCTCTCACCTTGTCTCCTTTGGAACCTCGATCACCATCTCTACCAGGCTCACCCTGACAAGGGAGAAGAAGTCTGTGTATCAGACATCTGGATATCCTGGCACCCACCCTCTCCCATCTCCTTTCAGTCCTAATCAAATGCCTACCCAATTCATCCCCAGGACAAGGAGGGGTGAAAAGAAAGAAGAGGAAAAAGAGGAAGAGGAGGAGGAGGAAGAAAAAAAGATCTCACTTCAATTGCACCATAAGGAACAGAAGGAGACATTTTTGGACATGGTTACTGTGTGGATTTGCTTATTTGCTAATGAATTTTCCTCCTCTCTTTTTAAGGGGGAAAGGTTGCAATAATGACTCCAAAGAGGGCTACTGAAATATTTTTAAATGCGCAAAAGAGAGCAGAAGGAAGCACGGAAAAACAAAACTGTCTGGAAGTTACATGCAGAATTTACCATATGCGTCTTTTAAGAAGAAAGCGGTATGCAGCTGAGATTTGTGGTTTTACATGCAATCCTGTTTTAATATTCTCACAGGAGAATGCTCGTGTTAGAGGGTGTTTAAGTTCACAATATTAAAACAGCACAAATGTCAATGGCACTTTAAGCTTTACAAGGTGTTTTCCCCACAATAATCCTGTGTACAAGCATTATGATCCCCATTTTACAGATGAGGAAAACTAATTACCACCATTCTTGCCCAGACTGACCTTAGCTCCCCTGAGCCCAGGGATGCCAGGCTCTCCAGGGACTCCAGGAATTGTCCCATCCACATCAACCTAGAATATGAGGAAATGAGGTGGGGAGGCCTAAGTAAGAGGGGCAGTGAGAGGCAGTGTAGGGAGAATCTTTAATGAACAGAATGGGTACTACCATCAATGCTCCTAAGGGTGTCTAAAGGTTAGTTAATAGACGGCATTTCTACCTGCTGTTCGGTAAAGAGTCTAAGAGCACCAGGCTGGGGTACCCTGATCAGAAAGCTATGAATCACCCAACCATGTTGGTGGCAAGCAGTGGCATTGCCCCCAGACACGGACCAGGAGGAAAATTCTGTCCTTGGGTCACTAAGAATGACAGTGTCCCAGGAAGAGACTAGGAATAGAATTGGGAGCTGGAAGGGACCATGGCTCTCATCTGGTATAACACCCACATTTTACAGATAAGCCCTAGGTCCTACAAGTGCTACACAGGACAGCCAGAAACAGAGCTCAGGTTCTGTTACCCCTTCCACCCTAGGGGTCAAGGGAAAAGTCTAGGGGTCTTTCTCCTAAACGGAACTTGCTTAGGTAGGGGTAACTGATGGGTCAGCAGGACTTTGAGGACATCAGAGGACATCCAGGGTCCCTCACCTTCGGCCCAGGGGGTCCAGGAGGCCCTTGTAACCCATCTCTGCCCTGTGGATGAGATAAAAAGAGTCAATCCTCCACCCTCTCCCTCCTCCCACTTCAGGAACTCCTGAGAGGGAGCCATTTGGGTTCTTTGGACACTTCACCCTACTCACTTGTTCGCCACGCTCCCCTTTCTCTCCACGCTCACCCTAAAAAAGCAAATAATGTGGGGATCATGCCAAGCATTAGCCCTTCCCTCCCCAACCCTTCTGCCCCATTCTCAGCCCTCATTCCTCCTCTCTACTCAGGGAATCATGCTTGACCCCCCTCTCCCTGCCATGGTTCCCTCATTCATCCTCCCCATTCCCCCCTCCCATATGTATAC
>CM053624.1:310380165-310395734 GCA_028646595.1 Phalanger gymnotis
GAGAGACCATACTCATCACCTCCCTATTCCTCGCATCCCTCATACTCACCCTCTCCCCTGGCCGTCCAGCCTCACCCAGCTCTCCTGCTCGGCCTGGGAGCCCAGGGATACCAGGTTTGCCTGGCTCCCCAGGCTGACCAGGAGGACCAGGGGGTCCCCTCTCTATAAGGCCATGGCCTGGAGGTCCTGGGGGACCTGTGTCTCCTCTGTCCCCCTTTGGGCCTCGCTCTCCGGTCAAGCCAACAGGCCCCTAATGAAGGAGGATGACTCCATGAGGCTCCAAGGTACCCCTGACCCCAGAATCCCTTGTAAGAAGGACCAACAAAACTAACTCCCTAATGGCTGTGGCTGCACTAGCCACACTCTTGGAAGGGCTTAAATCCCTGCTCCCTTGCAATAGCGGACCATCGAGTCTAGCACTAGAAAGGACCTTGGAAATCAAAGTCTAACTCCCTCATTTTATAGATGAGGAAAGAAAGGCCCAGAAAAATCATTAACTCTAGGTCACAGAGAACTGGAATTCAAACTTTGGACTTCTAACTCTAAATTCAATGTCCTTGGGACAGCTAGGTGGTGCAGTGGACAGAGCACTGGGCCTGGAGTCAGGAGGACAGGAGTTCAAATCCAGCCTCAGACATTTACAAGCTGTGTGAGCTTGGGCAAGTCACTTAACCCCAATTACCTCCCCCCAAAAAAAATCAATGCCCTTACTGCTATACCACATCATCCCTCCCCTCCCCATCATCATCATCTCCAATTCTCCCACTTGCCTCCTTGCCCATTGGCCCACGCTCTCCAGGCTCCCCTTTGTACCCTCGGAATCGGTCAGAGATGCCAAGGAAGCCCTCTGAGCTATCTTTCACAATTTGTCGAAGTGCAGACACCTTGGAAGGGGTGAAGGGAATTGGAGAAAATCTGAGACCACCGAGGGATTAAATGGGAAGTGCAGAACTGTCACATGCCCCCAGGTCTGTTACCAGGGGCCCTGAGTATTTACCACTCTATATCCTCTCTCCTCCCTGCCCTGCCCTGCATTTCCTTTCATCTCACCTGTTCCAGGGATATCCAGTGCCTATCACTCCTTAAAGTACCCATCCTCTGCCTCTGGGCACTCACCTCCTGTCCATGGTCCCCCCTGTGGATGTCTGCTGCCCTGTCTATCCCATGGGCACTCACCCCGTCTGTGGTGCCTCCTGGAGATGTCTGCTGCCCTGTCTATCCCATGGGCACTCACCCCCTGTCCATGGTCCCGACTGGGGATGTCTATGCCACGGGCACTCACTCTCCCCTCACAATTTCTGCTGCCCTCCCCAATTTTCCCAACATCTTACCTTGAGGCCAAGGGACTCCAGGGATTGTTCTATGTTCTGAGGGAACACAAAAGATGAGGGGTTATGATCCCAGGACATCCCATTTCCTCAGGCTTCTTGTTCTGCCCATCACCCCATATGCATTGGCCATTTCCCTTCTAATGTCTCACTTACTGTCACAGATCCTGATTCCCCTTTCAAGCCACGCTCACCAGGGAGTCCCTAAGAAAGGGGGGAAAGACGGTAAGCAAAAAAAGAAAAGAAAAAATAAGCTAGGCAAAAAAAAAGAAAAAAGAAAAGGAAAAAAGGTAGGCAAAAAAAGAAAAAAAGAAGAAAAAAAAGAAAATAGGGTAGGCAATGGCCTCCCAGGTTCCCTCTTTTCCCAAGCCCCCCCATCCTGCACCACACAAAGCGGAGGGTTGGGGGAGTGTACCAGCAGTGCTGGCTGTTATAAGTACTGTCCTGGTATGACTAGTTCAAGCATGATCAGACCCAGGCCTAGACTTACAGAGACCAGGACATAGTGGACAGCCCTTTCCTTTACTGTCTCTTATTCCCAACAATCTCCCCCTCCTCACACTTTCCTATGAAGCCAAAAGGACATACAGGGAAGTCCACATGGGTCCTAGGAAGAAGGTAATTGTGTATACTTGGAGACATATATATGACAGGCTGTATAAGCAAGCACTGTGGGCCATGTGGGCAGGTAGGACCAGGTGTGCACATGGCCATGCCTATATAGTGCTTTCTGGGACCGCATGGGGTCATGGGACTCTGTGTGTGTGTGTGTATACATGCATGCACATGCACATCTGTGTATGATGGGGGGATGTATGGATATGATTGTCATGTTTTATCTTTATGGGTGCAAGGCTTCTCAATGAGTCAGGAGAACTCATGAAGTTCATGAGAGAGGCAGGCGCTAGATCATCTGGTGGGAAAGAAGCCCCAAAGCGGGCAGGGCAGGGACAGGCTAGGGGAAAGGAAGGAGGAATTTCACCTGTTCACCTCTGGCTCCTGCTTCTCCTCGGTCACCCTAAGAATAAAGTTGGGACGGACAAGAGGGGTGTCAATTCAACCAACAGGGAACAATGGGAAAAGGGAAGGAAGGGGAGAGAAGGGAGGGAAGGAAGGGAAGGGAAGAAAAGGAAGGGAAGGGAAGAAAAGGAAGGGGAGGGAAGAAAAGGAAGGGGAGGGAAGGGGAAGGGTCAGCCTCCAAGGTGTCTCTCCCACTCAGGTGATACATTCCCTTTTTCGTCTTCTCAAGAAAACTTACCTTGGGTCCTGGACTCCCAGAGACACCTGGAAAACCCTAAGACACATGGAGAAACTGAATCATAGAGGGTATGGTGGCTCCTGGGCTTGTTTTATACCCTTCCCTTCCTGCCCCCACCCCCACCAAACAAAGAGCCTCCAGGTCTCAGGAAGGAAGCCAGGATCCCGGATCTCCTCTCCAAACTCCAAAGCTTCTCTGTGTAGTCCATCTTTTCCTCAATGTCTAGAATGTGCCCATAGGTAGTGGATGTAGAGAAAGTACCTGGCCAGGGGGGCCAACTGGGCCAGGGAGTCCAGGGGGACCTTGTAGTCCTGGGCTCCCTACATCCCCACGATCACCTTTGGAACCATCTCGACCCTGAAGAGAACAAAGCACATGTCACCAACGGTCCCCTCTGTCCTCAGGGACTCCCACCTCACACCCACATGCCTTCCCATGACCCAAGAAATGATGGAGCCCAAAAGACCCTACTCGAGGGATTCTGAGAGTCCCAGTAAAGAGGCAAAAGTGGCCTGGGGGGAAGGGGCAGTCAAGGGGTCAAGTACTGAGAGATTAGTGGGGGGAAGGGATAATGTACCAGGAGTAATCTCAAAGGAAGGGTAACTCACGTCTCTTCCCGGGGCTCCAGCTTCACCCTTGTCACCCTAACAGAGATAGATACCTCAGACCAGTTGTCCCCAGGCCCAGATGCCACTGAGTGGAGATGGGGGTGGAGGGAAAGGGAATCACCAGGGCTGATTCCAGGTGCTGGGGGATGGAGGACTCTTTACCTTCCTCCCATCTTCTCCAGGGTCCCCAGGTTCTCCCTGAGTAGAGAAAGAAGATCCCTCAATCCCTCAGTCCAGAGTACGTAGCTCCACACCCCCAGCTATCCGTAGTCATGTTCTCATGCGACTCAAGTGTAATGATTGAGAGTGAGTGCATGGGTCCATCTGACTGGACATCTGGTTATATGTGACTATGGACCAGGTGCAGGTGCAAGACACCTCCTCCCAGTCTCACCCCAGACTCACATTTTTTCCATTCAGTCCTGGTTTGCCATCATCCCCAGGCTTCCCCTGTCAGAGTGGAGTCAGAAAACATTGGAGATTAAGGTTAGGAGTCCTTCAGGGATCAATGTCAGAGTCATAACCCTTAATGCTCACTCCACTAGGCTTAAAAATTTCAAGAACAGCCCAAGTTAGGTGGGGGAAGGGAACGACTCCAGCATCAGATGACACCTCAAGCCATGGATACTTACAGCCACTCCAGGAAGACCAGGAGGTCCAGGGGGTCCCTGTTCTCCTCTCAGGCCAGGAAGTCCCTGAAATAGTCCCTATATGTTGATGTGGCAGAGAGCTAGGTAGGGAATATCCCCCTTCCCCAAACCCCCAAAGGATACCTTCTCCCAAGGACAGGACAGAGACTTCCCCTGAGGAAAATGAGACACCACACACACACACACACACACACACACACACACACACAGCAAAGGGAGAGAGCCCCACAACTCCCCCTGACCCTACAGACTTTCCTCCTCTCTCCCACCCCTGCTATCTTTCCCCCATCTTGCCCCTCTCTGCTCCTTCTTCCCTCCTCTCCTGGGGGCAAAGTCGTGGACAGTATCCTGCCCCTCAGGCTAAACTCACATCTCTTCCGGGCTCCCCAGTTTTGCCACTATCACCCTGGGGAGAGAGAGGTGGAGGTCAGTGGTTTCCAGGGTTACTGTGCCCAGGGACAAGAGGGTCAGTGTGCCTGGAGTAGCCAGGGGGTCCTTGCATCAAGTGGCCATTCGTTCAGGTTCATGGTCACTATGTGGGTATGGAGGTTGGGGGGAGCATCTTTTTATCAGATAAAGATGAGGAATCCCCTATGTGAATGAGGAGAAGACTCCTTGGAGATCAGAGCCTGAGTTTGGAATCTCTCTCAAATGGGGAAAACTGACTTTGGGTTTCTGGACCCTCTCAGACTCCACCCATCACATTTCTTCCATAAGATATGGGACGAGTTAAGATGGTGCTCACTAACTGAAGGAGAGTGGATCCAGAAACCCAACTTCAGGAAACCTGGTAGAGGGAGGCTAGGAAGCCAACTCCCCTTGGGAGGATAGGACAGAGGTTCAAGTCAGACAGGGACCCCAAGCTCATGTCCCACTATGACTCACCCTCAGGCCAGGGGGCCCTATTGCTCCTGGCTTCCCATCCAGTCCATTCCGACCATCAGATCCAGGGGCTCCTCGCTCACCCTGGGGAAGGAAAAGAGCACTGTGGGACAGCCCGTCCCAACCCCACCCTTCCCCTCAAGAGCAGGTAGATGAGCAGGAGTGAGTACCCTCTCCCTCCACCTCGGCCCCTGCCAGGCTGGTCATCTTCACCATCCCCCTGCCTCCAGCACAGTAAGAGGTGGTGCATGGGCTCCTTCCCAGGCCTCCTCACCTTCTCCCCAGCAGGGCCCCGGTCACCTGAATCACCCTGAACAGAAGAACAAACACAAGGGACTGGTCAGAAAGCATGAAAATGGAGGAGGGGGTAGGGAAAGGAATGATGAGGATGAAGAGGGTACACTCACCCGGGATCCAGGGGGACCTCGCAAACCTTCAGCCCCCTGTGAGGAGGAAGGGCAGAAGCTTATTCAAGAGGAGTCCACAATCCTCTTGGCTAGCTCCCCAAATCTCACTTCCTCTGGGAAATCTTCCCTGATCACCTCCTCTCAGCCCTCTTTAACCCTGAGACTCTGGATTGTGTGTCCCTTTTATACTGCAATGTTCTCTGTCCTCACTTCTAACTCTTTTTTGGTTTTCCCAGCTCAAATCCTACTTTGTACAGGAGGCCTCACTCCCCTACTGCTATGCCTTTCCTCTGAGACTGCCTCCTGTTTACCCTGAATATAGCTTCTATGTACACAGGCATTTATATGTTGTCTCCTCCATTAGAGTTTAAATTCCTTGAAGACAGAAACCATGTTTTTGCCTGTCTTTGTATATCCAGCAATTATACAAAAGCGTCTAATATAGGCTTCTTGACTGACTGATTGACCTCTCTATGAGATCAGGAGATAGTCCAGGGAGCTTTTCAAGGAGCCCCAGTACCCACTGTCCCCACTTCCCAGAGATCTTCCTGATACAGACCCTCTCCCCTGGAGCTCCTGGAGGTCCAGCATCACCCTTGGGGCCCCGAGGCCCATCCTCTCCGGGGTCACCAGGCTCCCCCTGGAGCAAGAGAAGCATTGGTATGGGGGTGGTCCACCCAAGCCAGTCAGCCCCATAATCAGTCAGGAAGCAGCAGCTAATGGAGGAAGGGGAAAACCCCTCCTTGGTGCCTATGGGCACAGCCCTCCAGGGTCCTCCCCCGCTTCCCCACACACACACATACACACCAGGCCCTGGTACCTTTATTCCTTTCTCTCCAACCCCTGGAATTCCAGTCCCTGTATCCACCTACAGGCAGACAAGGGGGCAGTGAGACAGAAGGTGGGAAGGGCATAGGAGGGACACAAGACACAGGGACATGAGGGGACATGGGAAGGGAAATAAGAGGTGTCACTGATATGGAAAGAATCTTGGGGGAACACAGGGAAATACAGTCACACAGCGACGCCTGGGGGAAACCTAGGGAGGTACTGATGGGTCAAAGGGCATGTAGTTTATTCACTTTGGGGGCATGATTGCAAATCGCTTTCCAGGAGATCTAGACTAATTCACAGATCCACTAACAGATGGAAGAGAGAGAAAATAAATGTTTGCTCAGTGAAATGAATATTTTTGCTGATTTTCATTTGAAATTACAATTTTGCTAATTAAAATTTGTTAATTTTAATTTAAAATAAAACGTAGGGAAAACATAAAGCAGAGCTATGGAGGAAGTACAAACTCTTAACTTACCAATCTCCCAGGGGGTCCTGGTGGCCCCTATAGAAGTAATCAATTGGGGTCAGAGAGGTCAGGGTAAAGGATTACCCCCAACAGGGCCCCAGGAATTCTTGGGAGCACTGCCTGGGGTCCTTTACCTCGACCTCCAGATACGGCCCCAACTCTTCCCTCATTTCCCTTCTGGATCTTCCTCATCCCCCTCCATAAGCTCAGAGGACGAGAGTTCAGCACTCTTAAGAGACCTTAATTACCACCACAATCCCCAGCACTCCAAATCCCAAATTTGGACTCCCACGTACCCCAGGAAAGGATCACTCACCGGTTCCCCACGTTCACCTTTAAAACCCATTGGTCCTGGACTGCCCTGGTTGGAAGGGTCCGAGATGGAGAGAGTGAACAGAGGAGTGGGGAGGGGGTTATAGGGGAGCAAAGGGGAGAACTTTAGAAGGTGAGGAACATGATAGAATGGAAAAGGAGATGATGAAAGCTGTGGTGGGCAACTTACATTTCGTCCGTCCTCTCCGGGGTCACCTTGGTCTCCCTTCTCACCTGGTGTGCCCCGAGAGCCTGGGAGCCCCTGGATAGATATAAAGAAACAGGGCTCAGAGACCCCCCATCACCAGGACCCAAGGCTCAGAGACACACCCCAAGAGCGAAGCTCCCTCTCCCATCCACAAACCCCAAGAGAATCCTGCCCTCCTTTCTAAGATCTCAAATTTTTGAAGAGACTTTCTGATTTCCCCGACATTTATATTCGTTTTTGGCCTGACATAATGGAAGAAACATCAAGATTGGGATAAAGCCATACTTACTCGAAGACCCCGGTCCCCAGGCTTTCCAGGCAGACCTGTCTCACCCTGGAAACAAAAACACAGAATTATAGAAACAGAGACAGATGTAGAAAGAGGCTGACCCAGCTAGAAAGAAACAAATAGATAAGATATATACATACACACACACACATACACACACAGATATAGAAAGAGACAAACACAAAAACTGACAGAAAGTCACAGAGATCTGGAGAACCAGAGACCCAGGAGACAGCAGAGTATGGAGTCTATGCATCTGTCTTTGAGATGGGCTCTCATGCTTTGTGGAGATGGGACAGGGAGCCCCACCTCCACCCCGTGCTTGCTTGGCTAGGGGCAGGGGAAGGGACACAGTGACCTGGTTTTCCCCAGTCCTAAGTCTGGCCTATTTTGTAACTATAGTTAGGGGTTGAAAGGTCAGAGATCATCACTGAGTGAAGAGCCCTATGGCTGGGCGGGGGTGAAAGGTGGGGAGAAAAAGCTGTCCATCTTACCACAGGACCCTCATCTCCCTTCTCTCCAGATTCACCCTGTGGGAGAAGACAGTGAATGCTTCCTTGATCTTGCTCCCCTTTCTCTGGTCCCTCCTCTAGCCCTCACTGCTTACCCCATTTCTATACACTATTCCAACCAGCCCACCCCACTCCCCAACATTGCCATTCTTCCAATTCCTATTCTTCTCCCAAGCTCCCCTCACCCTCGATCCACACAACCATTACCTCCCTCCTGGAGTTCCCTCCCTCTTACATCTCTCCCTCGAGGGCCAATGGGTCCTGGGGGCCCTGCTCGTCCAGGCTCCCCTTTCTCTCCGGGAGCCCCGACGTCACCCTATGGACAAGGACAGAGTTAGGAGTCTAAAGCCTGAGAAGTTCACACGGATAGACACATACCCACACAAACACACCCTGCTTTTCACATAGTAGGCGCTTAGTAAATGTCTTTTGAATAGTCAGAGTCACAGACACATGCATGTAAACTCACCTTGGGCCCAGCTCTACCCGTGAGGCCAATGGCACCCTGTGAGGATGGGGAGAGACAAAGTTGGGATGTGAGCACTGGGGTCTTCTTGGGAATCCTCTTTCTCCCCTTCTGCCCATAGCTCTTCATCCTCCCATTTACTTACTCGATCTCCGAGCTCCCCTTTGGGGCCAGGATCCCCAGGAATACCAATTCCAGGTGGACCCTAAGGGAAAAAAGATAGAGAGAAGAGGGTTAGAGAAATCCATGTGACCCTTGACCTCATCTTCCAAATCCCTTCTCCCCTCCCCCTACTCACCTGATCCCCTTTGGGTCCTGGGGCTCCCCTGGGTCCCTGTGGCCCCAGATTCCCCTGCAGATGATAGAGACGTTAGACAGTTTCTACCCTCCAATCTGTCTCTGTGCTGTAAGCACCCTCTGTCCCACAATTCCCCCATGTCCCCAGACACCCCACGGAGCCCCCAGGATACCTTCCTGTGGCCCTGAAGCCCACCCTTGGGCTCCCTTTATTCTTCTCATCGTTCCTAACAGCCTCTCTTTGATCTGCAGCCCCCCAAGGCCCACAATCCTCCTGACCCAGGGCCCTCTGACACCACTTCCAGGATGGTAAAGAAATCAGACCCTCCAAAGCTCCCAGTGGCCTCAGGCCTTCCCGCACCTTCTCTCCTTTTACTCCAGCACCATCAAATCCCTGAAACCAAACAGAAATAAGCATGTTGAGACCTTTCAGGACACACTGAATCTCAAGGAATATTGGATTTCCAGGGGGCAGGGGGAGTGCAGTGAGGGCACATTCTGCTCTTTAAGGGGTAGCTGGGTGTGCCAGAGGAAGGGATTTGGATCATTACCCCACCCTCCAAGTTTCCACCCCCAAACCCTAGCACCCTTACTCACCACGACCTCCCCAGGTCTGCCAGGCTCTCCGGGTTCTCCCTGAAATGGGGGGAGGGATGGGGTGAAGATGGGAGTCCACCCGGACATGGTCCCTTCCCATATACACACAGAAAAACTGAGGCATCGGTAAGGAAGGAACCCAAAGCTTCTAACTGGGCTGTATTCCCCAACATCCTAAAGATTCTGGTGTGGGTGGGGAATGGGGATGGGGGCCAGGGGGCAGCCTTGTGGGGCTTAGCTTGGCTTGAGCTCTGAGCTACCTTCTCTCCTCTTCGACCGGCTGGTCCTGGTGGTCCCTGTAAAGGGACAGAGCAGCTCTTTTCAGGGAGAGGAGGGGGAAGGGGATACAGCCCCTATCCCCCATCTTCCTCTTCCCCTCCAAACTCAGCTATCCCCCTCCCCCCATCCCTTTGGATACCTTCTCACTCATTCCCATACTCACCTCTTGGCCCTCAAGACCAGGTCGCCCTGACAAGCCAGGCTCCCCCTGTTGAGAGACACAGACCCTAAAGACGGGTGACTTCCAACTAGGACACCCCACCTTCCCCCCTGGACTCCTTGTTAGGGTCTACTCAGTGTGTTCTATGGGCACATTCCAGATGGTCTGTATCTCCTGTGATGTGCTCAGAAGAGGAAAGCCCCCCTCCCCGTAAAAGGATATGTTTGGAGGAAGAAGAAAGGGGCCCAGTAAGCAGCACCTTTGAAAGCCCTCTCTGGGACAATGACCTAGTCATGGAGGAAGGAGGATTGTGAGACATGGTGGCCTTGGGGAGGGTGGGGTGGTAAATATCCTCAAAGGTGGGATATTTAGAACAATGAGGATCAAAAAAGGAACACAGGGTGGGCTTCAGGGCAACCAGGAAGTGTGCTGGGGCGCAAGGAGACCATGAAGGGATCAGGAAGCGGGGTTTTGAAGTACTGAGAGAGTTCTAGAGGTACAAGTTGGTTCTAACAACTTCATCACCTGCAGGGGAATTTGGGGCCAGAGGTGTCCAGAGGACCTAAGAGGATTGGGAAAGTGATTTGGAAGGGGAGATGGGGGGCAGGGCAGGGTAACAGAAGACACAGACCTCTCCAACACCCTGCCCCCAACGCAGAGGCTGCCTTATACAACCAACCAATCTGAGAACTACAACGTGCCTGAGCAAGAGGGATCTGAGAGCTCCCCATGAGCCCTCTGATTTGTGCCAAGAAAGAAGCACGGGCCCAGAAGGAGGAAGGGGTTTGGAAGTTATAAGATTTGACAGCAGCAGAGACCTTAGAGATCTCACTCCAGCTCTCTCCTTTAGGAGGGAAGGGAAGTGACCTAGCCAAGACACCTTAGGGCCAGGATGCCCACCCTCCTACACACACATACACATACACTTGGGTGATCCAAATGCAATGTTCCTTCCATGACATCATACCACCTTTCTACTATGTAGCAGTTAGAGATTTGAACCCATATCTCGAGATCCCCCATTCAGGAAACTTTCCATTGCACCATGCAGAGATCTTCTCAGTCAAGGGATATGCCTTCAACAATTCCTGAAGCCCACTAGTAGGTGAGGTAGCACCATTCTGGGGAATAGTTCCCAAGCTCCAGGAGGGGGTTGGGAAGTGTGAAGAGGGACCAGAGCAGCAGGGGATGGGATGGGCAGCACACAGGACCTACCTGCAGCCCTGGTGGACCTGGAAGGCCTCGATCACCCTGACAGCAGAAAAAAGATAGTCAATATGGCTCTCGTGTTTATAGCACTGTCCGTGTAATAGTCCAGGGAGGTAGGGGGTGTCAGAATTAATTTCCCCAATTTAGAAAGGAGGAAACTGAGATTCAAAGGAATGAGAGTGACTTGCCCAAGACCACACGGCCTACTGTGTGGGAAGGGAAGGAGAGGGGTTCAGATTTCCCCAGGCTGTGTCCTAGCTGGAGCACAGGGACCACATACCCAGAGAAGCCCCAGCCCCCCCATCCACAGGGTCTCCTCATTGATGCCTCTCACCACGTCCAGCTCGTCTCCCAGAACCATTCCCCCAACCCAGCATATGTACGCACCTTCTCTCCGACTGCCCCTGAAGACCCTGGCTGGCCTGGCTCTCCCTGGAAGAAAGAATGGCTGAGGTTATGGGTGAACACGTAGGGAAGCACCAGTCTCTACATACACTCAGCCTCAGATCCTTGGCCCAGCCCTCATCCTGGACCACTTCTCATCCATTCCCCCGAGTCCCACCCTCAGCTCCAGTTCCATGACTGGTCCCCCCACAGGGGTACTGACAGATTAGGAGAGGTCAAACCTAAAGAAAATCCAAGCGTCTTAACCCCCTGGTTGCTCCCCCTCCCCCAACACTCACTTTGTTTCCAGGTTCTCCTGGTGGTCCTCGAGGACCCTAGAAGGATTGAGTGTTAGATTTTGTGGATCAAAGGTAGCTCAGACAGGAAGGGAGGACATATATTCCTTCCCAACACTCTGTGTCCCTGAGCCGGCAAGATGCCGACCAAAGGAACACCATCTCCATCCCACCCTCCTCTCTCCAAGCCCTGACCAGGCACTATACCCCAAATTTGGCATCTATCCTCTTCTCCCCACCCTTCTGCTCAGGCCCCACTCACTCTGTCTCCTGGGTTCCCCTGTCGACCTGGGAGCCCTGGAAATCCATCTTCGCCTTCACCCTGAGGGCCAGAAGTGTATGTGCTGGGGTAGGTATGAGAGATTCCCAGGAGGACACACAGAGGGGTGGGAAGAGCCCTTATTTCAGATTTAGTCAATGGATACACACACCCAAGAGTCAGTAAAAAGTCAAAGGGGAAAGGAAGGGAACGTCAGACCACCCCACCCCACCTCCCCACCCCACCCCCACTCCAGACCCACTAGACTGTGAGTTCTATAAGAATTGGCATCTTATCACAGCATCACCTGAGAAACTTCCAATCTAATCCCCTCAATTTATCAGAGGAAAGCTGAGATCCAAAGATGAGAAGCAATAAGCGAAAAGTCATTCATCTAGTAACAGAATCCGGATTTGAACCCAGGTCCTATTACTCCAAGTCGTGTGTTTTTTTTCACTTCCTCAAGCTGCCTCTCACACCATACTGTCTCGTACAACCCCCAAGCCTTAAGCACAGCGCTCTGCACACATTAGGGGGTTACTGAATGTTTGCCGACTCGACCTGGGAAGATACCCAGAGTTCAAACTTCTCCGTTTGACATTCAAGACTATAAGTTGGTGCTGCCTACTTTTCTAGCCTTGCCCCGCCAGCCTGCGTCTTCACGCACACCGTTCCCTGTGCCTACACGGCTCCCCACCCCATGCTGAATTCCTGCCTATCCTTTCTAGCCTAATTCAAGCACTATCTCCTCCAGGAAGCCTTCCCTGACTTGGCCCTGGCAGTGGTGACCTATGTCTCCCTCCATCCCCCACCTCCCACAGCACTGTACCTCTGCAATGAAATGTGCCACGTTCTAGGGTAATAACACGATTTATGTTTGTGCCTTATCCTCCTTTTCAGGCTGAGCTCCTTGTGGGTCCCTACCTTGTCTTAGCTAAAAATTGGTACCTCCCCTAGTACCCAACACAAATGGTAACTGAATTTTCATTTAAGGGTCGGAGAGGGTTGGAGAGGGGTTCAATGAGGGAAGTCATAAAGGACAAAGTAGAGAAGGGTTTGATGTTGGTGGGGAAACCACATCCAGGATTATCCTAAGGGACATTTACCTAGCTCCTTCAACACTCCCTTACCTTCTCTCCCTTTTCCCCACGGGGGCCAGGGGGACCCATAGGACCTGGATTTCCTGGGAGGCCCTGGGAAGAGAAGGGTTATAACTCAGGTATCACAGAAGGAAAAGGGGGTCAAGAAGTCCCCAAACCCATGAGGAAACAACCCCCCAATAACTCAGCTCAGGTAATATGGCCTTCAACCCTTGCCCCCAGAAAAAGTCCTTATAACTCCTCTCCACAGCCCCCCACTCACGGGCAGCCCTGGATCGCCCCCTCCAGCACCATCACGACCTGCTCCTGGAAGACCCTGGGAAAAGAGAGTACTGTTAGGGTAAAGTGAAGGTGAGAGGCTCCCCAAAATCTAATACCCTGCCCCAAATGCCCTTTCATCCTCCCGCCTTCCCTCATTCACTTACCGGCTCTCCTCGCTCACCCTTGTCACCCTGCAAAACACATTATGAATGACCACCTAGGACCACCCCTGCCCCAGAGAGCCCTCTCTCCCCAAGCCCTCAAGCCTCCCATTTCCCTCCTCACAAGTTTCAAGATCCCCTGCTCTCCACCTCCCCCTCTGGAAACCAGGAGGAACTAGGATACATGGGGGCAGGGAAGTTCTAGGAGGGAACTTGTAGGCAGGAAAGAGTTGAGAGAGAGGAATGTTCTGAGAAGACAGACACCTTTATCGATGTTCCTCGGGGCCCTGGCAGGCCTGGGGTCCCATCTGAACCACGGGGCCCTGGAGGTCCCTTTGGGTTTGGGGGAGCGGTGGGAGAAGAGGCACAATGTTATCAGGAGGCGGGACCACAGAATCCCTCCCTCCTACCCCTCTCCACCCCCAGCCCACTCTTCCTCCATCCATCACCACGGCTGTCCCAGAGCCCCAACCTACCTGGACACCTGGTTCCCCTTTCCTGCCTGGCTGCCCTGCTCCTCCTCCTATAACAGACCCAGGCTTCCCCTGTGGGACCAAGCAGTAAGGAGAGATCATGGATGGTGTTCACTACTCCCCTTAGTCCCCCCATAATGGCACTGCCCTCCATCCTTCCCTGAACTACTTACCGGCTCCCCCTTCTGTCCAGGCAGGCCTGGTTCCCCCTGCAGAGCAAAAAGAAATGGGGGAGAGGTCATGGCAAGTAGATGGCTCCCCCCAAATCAAAGTAGACACATTCAGAGTAAAACTCCCTCCTCCTCTACCTCCTCCTCCTTCGTGAAGCCTTCCTGAATTGACAATGACTAGGCCTTCCCCTGGGGTCAGTCCATCATTGGACATTAAATCCCTCATCCCATTTAAAGGTGGGATATGGGTTTTGGGGTTGTAAATAAGGGATCAGGCAAGGGCTATAGCCTGAGGAGGGCCACAGGGGCATCAAGAGGTTAATGGAGTTAACAGTGGGGCGAGGCATGCTCCTTACCGCTTCCCCTCGGGGGCCAGGTCGGCCAGGAGAGCCCTGTAAACAGAGACCCGAGATAAGTCTCCACACTGTGTGTATGAGCGTGGGGAACAGAAGACGCACGGCAGAGCCACAAGGGTGGGCAAACCAGGGTTTTTAGAGGACTCACCTCAGGCACTGAATATACTCCCTCCCCACCATCATCCCAGAGCTTTCTGGCTTCTTGTGGGCCCTACGCAGGAGGGTTCCCAGCCCCCATCGTCTCCCCTCCCCACACATATACACCAGGTCCTTCACTGTGGGCTACTCTACCCAGCTGGAATGCAAGAAACTGGGACGAACCCCACCTGCTCCTGGGGAATGCCCGGTGAGACCGCAGGACCAAAGGACTGTCCATGAACCTTGAATTACCGCCACCCTCGACTTTGCCCCAGGCACCAGAATTTCTAGTTACGGCACTGTGCAAGAGGTAACTTTGGTGGACACAAGATTTACTCACCGTCAGACCAGGACTTCCAGGGTTGCCAGGGCTGCCTGGTTGCCCATCCACTCCAGGGAACCCCTTTAGGGAACAGAAAGGTCATGAGTCAAGGTGCACAGAAATGGTCCAGAACTGACGCTAGAACATAGAACGCTACAAACAGGGCTAAGGATTGCCCCCACCCCCCGCTGCCCTGAAGACTCAGAAATATGCCCCACTTTTAACATAGCATAACTCACTGGCTCTCTGATATAGTCATAACTCATATTTTTCTAATAAAAACAATAATAATAATGGCTAATATTTATATAGTGCCTGCTGGGCACTGAGCCAAGCACCTTCCAAATATCTAATTGGATCCTCACAACCACCCTGGGAGGTAGGTGCTATTATATCTCCATTTTATAGAAAAGGAAACTGAGGCAAGCAAAGGTTAAATGACTTTTCAAGGGTCACATGGCTAAAAAGTATCTGAGATCAAATTGGAACTCAGGTCTTCCTGACTCCCGGCCCAGTACTCTATCCACTGCCCCACCTTGTAACTTGGTCATTCATCCTCTCTGTCTTTTTCTCTCTCTATCTCCTCTCTCTGTCTCTGTCTCCCTCTCTCTCCCTTCCTTTCCTCTTCCCTCTCATTTGTGCTATCTCCCCTACTAGAATGTGAGCCCCTTCTCATTTCTCAAATCTATAGGGAATTGAATCATATTTATAAAACTAAGAGCCATTCCCCAATCAATAAATGGTCAAAGGATATAAACAGGTAGTTTCCTCTTTCAGAAGAGGAAGTCAAAGCTATGCGGAAATGCTCTAACGATAGATACACGCGTGGCCTATGTTGAATTGCTTGCCTTCTCAAGGAGGGTGGGTGGGGAGGGAGGAAGGGA
>CM053624.1:310396234-310413183 GCA_028646595.1 Phalanger gymnotis
AGAGAGGAAAAGGAAGGAAGGAAGGAAAGAAAGAAGGAAGGAAGGAAGGAAGGAAGGAAGGAAGGAAGGAAGGAAGGAAGGAAGGAAAGGAGGGAGGGAGGGAGGAAGTGAAGGAGGGAAAAAGGAAGAGAGGAAAGAAGGGAGGAAGAGAGGGAGGGAGGAAGGAAGGAAGGAAGGGCAGGAGGGAGGGAGGTAGGAAGGGAAGAAGGAAATTAACAAAATTAATATGTCCTCTCCCAGTCCCTGAACTCTATGAAGAAGGCATATTTAGACTGTATTCCCTTGGGTTTGTTTTTGTTCTTTCTTTGATTCTATATGACATCCTGGCTGGGTGACCCAAGATAAGTCACCTCTCCTCTCAGGGCTCCAGACCTCTCCCTGAGGCTGTGATATACAGAGGAGGTGCAGATCTACATTTATAGAGCTTCTTCATCCACCACAGGTCCAGTCCCCATCCCTATATGCACTGCTCTAATCATTATGTATGTTGTTTTGCAGGTCCTCTGACTTTCCTGGCTCTGTCATTACCCCGGTTCAGGAGCCACCTACACCATGAAGCCTTCCTTGATTTCTCCCAACTGGAAGTGATCTCTCCCTCCCACATTTTAAACCTATAATGAACTGTGGAATCAGAGAACCACAGGATCTTAGGACCAGATAGAACTTTAGGGAACATCGTTTTACAGATGAAGAGACTGAGATGCAGGAAGGGCAGAAACAAGCCAAGGGAACTCAGTAAACAGCAGGTCTAGAACTAGAACCTGGGTTCTCTGACCTGCATCCATTTCCCAATTACATTTAAAAATTTTTTTCAACTCCAAATTTTCTCCCTCCTTCCTGCCCCTCCTCCACCCATTGAAAAGGCAAACAATAAGATACTGATTATACATATAAGCTCATGCAAAATATATTTCCATATTAGCCATATTGCAAAAACGCACACGCAAGCCAGAAAAATAAAGGGCACTTTCTCTGGCTCTCTCTTTTATCTCTACCACCTCTTACTTAGTATAATAGACTTCATCATGTACCTATCTCATACCCCACTATTAAATCGTGAGCTCTTTGAGAGAAGACAGAGGCATTTTTCACCTGCCTACCCTCAGTGCTTTGCACCCAGTAGTAACTGAATAAATGTTGGCTGACTTTAAGCTTGACTCGTCTCTGACATGTTTCCATCCAGCCCTCAACCCCTCCTTCCCTGGCCTAACAGCCAGTTCTGGGCATTTGATGGAGGGCTAGGCTGGTCCTGAGAACATTCCCAGGCACCGTGGGCAGAGCAGCTGCCTCTGCCTAGAAGAGCTGGCAGTGACAGAGACATAGAGAGCAGGGGCGGGTATCTCATCAGGGGGTCCCCAGGGTCAGAAGCATGACTGGGGTGGGGGGCATGCCACAGGACATGACTGCTAGGCAGTCACTCCTTCCCCATTCCCCTTACTCACCCTCTCCCCCTTCTCGCCACCTCCAGGTAACCCCCTCGGTCCAGGGGGGCCACTCCTGCCCTGAGAGAAAGGAGAGTGAGTAAGAGGGAATGAGGGGGCTCAGGGAGATGGGGTCTAGTAGACATAGGAAAGGTATGAAGGGAGGAGACACAGGGAAGGGGCTCAGAGGGGAGGGGCAGTTACCGGGTCTCCAGGGGGCCCAATTTGTCCTTTCTGGCCCTGAGAAGATACAAGGAACAATGAGGCCCAACCACTGACCATCCCCCTCCCCAAGTCATCCCTCATGCATCTCACCCACCCAAAGAATCTCTCGATTGTTTCCTCCCCTACTGACCCTTCTCAGCGATTCTCAGCGATTCTCCCCCCACCCCTACAAATAAATATGTTATCTCCCACCCCCATCCCCCAACTCCTACTCACAGTCTGTCCAGGTTCCCCTTTCTGGCCCTGAGGACATAAACGGGGAAGAGGTTAAGGTGCTCAGATCCAAGTATCATCTCCCAGCTCCCATCCTTTCGTTCCCTTCCTCCCTCCTCCCTCTCCAAGAGCCCCTGGACACTCACCCTCGGACACTGTGATGGGCAGGGCACAGGCCTCAGCTGTGGACACAAAGTCTCCTTGAAGCCTAAGCAACCCAAATCCTCCCCCAAGAGACTCCTTCCAAAGCCCATCCTTGGAGTCCTGGGTCCCCTCTATCTGCCCATCCATGCATATCTCACCTGGGTGCCAGAGGCTGCCTGGCAAAGAGCAGCGGCCAGGCCACCAACTGCCTGCTCCAGGCTATGGGCATTGTCCGAAGCAATAAAGACCGGGGCAGGATCCATACCGGACACCAGACGCCTCAGCTGCTCGGGTTGAGCCCCAGGCATACCCAATGCAAACACAGAGATCCCTGCCAGAAACACTGCTCAGATGGAGGGCCCCCCATGGGTAGATGCCATGTCTTTCCTTCAGACCAAGATCTCTCTTAAAATGGGAACTATGCTTCTCCCCAACACTTAAAGCCATATTATCCTCACAAATCTAAGCCCCTCACCTGCAGCCTGGGCCTCTCGGGCAGGACTGATGACATCATCCCCAGAAGGACCATCTGCCACCAGCACCAGCAAGCCTGGCACACCGGAGCGCCGCCCACTGCTGCCAGGGGCCAACAGGTACCTGTGTGCCGTATTGATGGCAACCCCTACAGAGAAAGCATGCTTTTAGGCTGGAGCCTCGAAGAGACAATTCCTAACCCCAGTAGCCCCAGGGCCACCCCTTCCTCAGCCAGTTAAATCCGTAGGCTTAGGGACAGTGAGCCCACAAACCACCCCCAGAAAACCCAAGATGCTATGGGCAAAGGATGGCCAATGACTTGGTGTGTGTTGTCCCACCCTGCGGTCCATCCTCCTGCCCTCCTGGCGCCTCACCAAGGTTGTTCCCACTTGGATCTGTGTAGGGAATGCCCTGGATCCGCTGAAGGATGGCGTTTCGATCATAGGAGCCATTCAGGGGGACCAAGGGGGAGGGTCGGTGACTGTAGGTCATAAGCCCAACCTGCAAGGGAAGAGGTTTGAGAGTTGAGATGTGTCTAGTCAAGCTAGAGGCCTGGGGACATCTTGTAATTAAGTCCTAGACATGCTCTAACACAACCTTTAAAGTCCACTTCATAAGCCCAGCAGCACTTCCAGAAAGCCTTCCCTGATCCCTCTGGTAAATATCAACCTCCACCCATGCCCAAGCCTCACTCAGCACTTCTGTTTGCATGCCTCCCTGTTGTAGAGAATGTAGTGTGTTCTAGCCATTGGTGCTTGGGTCTTATCCACCTATCAAACTGAGCTCCAGAGCCTAGCACAGGAACCCACATAGAGCAGGTGCTTAATAAATGCTTGTTTAATAAATTGTTGAATGATGGTTCTCAGCTAGACCTAGAGGAAAGACATCGGCTTGGGATCAGGATGAGAGATGGGCCTTTCTAGTGGTTGGGGAAAAGAGAGGCAGAGGAGGAGGCAGTTTATAGAGAGAGAGGGGGAGGTGGAGGGATCCCAGCAGGATATGTTGATTGAGAGCTCAGGTAGCACCCCAGAGTTAAGACAGGTCATGTGTGCTCAGGATACCCCAGGAGGAATTCGATGGGGGCGGGGAGAGGGAAGAATTATGGGGGATGCTGAGTCAGGGTTCAGGAGCTATCAGAAGAACACAGGATGATAAAGTGTTAAAGATGTTAACTGAGTGGCCCGAGTTCACCAGACTAAGAAGCTCACTTGTACCCTTGAGGTGGTAGGAATAAATTCTGATAAATGCTAGCTGAATGAATAAGAGGAAGGAAACAAGCATTTATTAAGTGCCTACTATATGCCAGGGGCTGTGCTAAGCACTTTACAAATATTATCTCCTTTGATGATGAGGGCTTATTTGAAAAGGGGCCCAATCAGGAAGAAATCCCACCATCTCCAGGAACCACCTGGGCCCCACGGTCAAAGTAACCTCGGTGAGTGATAATAGTAAGGCCAGGGAGGCCCTGCACCAGGAACTTAGGATTAGAAAGGGAAATAACAGAAAACACATGGAAGGAGCTGTGTGAGGTTTTAAATCTATAATAAATTGTGGAATCAGAGAGCCACGGGATCATAGGACTGGATGGAACTTTAGAGAACATCATTTTACAGATGAGGAGACGGAGATTCAGGAAAGTCAGAAACAGGCCGAGGGGACTCAGTAAACAGCAGGTCTAGAACTAGAACCTGGGTTCTCTGACTGCAGGTCTCGACTCTTCCCACACCAGTTACCTAAGTAATGTTAGACTATACTTATAAATGGATGGAGTCTGATCAGTAAAGGTTCCATGGTGTAATGGGAAGAGAATGGTCTGGGAATTGGAGATCTGAGCTCCCAGTTCTGCCACTGCCTGGCTATGTAACTGTGGAGAAGCCGCTTGCACACTCAGAGCCTCAGTTTCTCTATTTATAACACAAAGAGAACAGATGTGATCTCTGGAAGATTCTCCCCTACCCCGATGGCCTATGTTCTATGACTGTGTAAAGCTGGGAGCTGGGGACAGCGACAGAATTAGCTGCGTATAGGGAGAAGGGAAGAATTACTGAAAAGACAGAGAAGCCAGAATTGGGGCAAGCATCCAGGTGTAGGGCCCCTTCACAGGAAGCTTGAGCGGGTATCTGGAGCTGGCAAAGGGGACAAAGAAGTACCTGCATAGCATGCGGCCCAAGAGGCCCCAGGGCAGACACCAGGCGGCTGAGGATAGACTTCATAACGCCTGAGTGATGCTCATTGTCCCTAGTGGCATGGATCAGGAACACAACATCTGCCTGGCCTTTTGGGCACCCTGCAGGCGGGAGAGGGGAGAAGGTGCCCCCATTGGTACTGTCAGCATGCTCCCCGTGATTGCTGGCACCGCCATTCACATCTAGCAGACCTGGCTGCCCAAGCTCTTGACATCACTCCGTCTTGCATCTCACTGGCCACTGATACCCAGTAGATCTATCCTCCACCAATCCCCCTAGCTCCACACCCACCCCAAATGCTCGCCCTGTGATCTCTTTACCAGGATGCTGAGTGAGTACAACCTCAGGACCTCGGCTACTCCCTTGGACAGGTGTTAGGGAAAAGGTGTAGGAGACTCCCGGTTCCAGCCCTGACACTCTCTGGGAGCTCAAGTTGCCTGGAAGTACCTGCTGGGACCCAGGGGCAGCTACCAAGGTGGAAAAGAAAGGGGAGATATAATAAAGATTAAGTATGAGGGGCATCCTCTTACCAGCATACAGTGGACTTCTGCCACCAGACAGCTCCAAGACTTCCCCTAGAACTTTAAGCCCCCCTCACAAAATCCCAGGTACACATACTGTACCCCAGCTTGCAGATGTTCCAAATGTCCTTAGGATCCCTGTATTATACAAACAACCCTGGAGCTTTTCTCCCACAAAGGACCTGGAGACTTCCTCTCAACATAATGTTGGTAACACTCTACCCAAGTGTATAATCTCCCAAGAGAACCCACCACTGGTGGGGAGAGGGGTAGGAGCTAAGTCTCTGCCTCTCTCCCCCACACCAACCCTGAAGACTCCCTCCAGCCCACTCCTTGCCAGGCACTCTTACTGTGGCCAGAGCCTGGAAGTGGTCTCCAAAACAGGATGTAGCTGGATGTCCCTGGTACTGGCGTCCAGGCTAACGTCACTGAATCCACTGAGGTCTCCACAATACGAAAGTCGGTGGTAAGGAGAGAAGGAGGCCCTGTGGGCAGAGCCAAGAGTATCAATGTACAGAGTCATGGGAGGTGAATGGAGTTAGAGATGGTGTTTCTGAAGGGGACATACAGGGATTAAGCAGTATTGAGCACAGAGAAATGTTCCAAGAGGGGGTGGGCTTTGGGCTAGGATGTGGGATGGAAGGAGTGGGAGAGAATGAGGGGTGGCGAATTAATGTCCTTAGGGAGGAGGAGGGAGATCATACCTCCGTTGAGGGCCAGAGCAGAGATATGTCTTACTTAGGGTCATGTAAAACTAACACTAGAATCCAGGCTTTCTAATTTCCCAGACAGGTATCTTTCTACTACATCAGGTTGTCTGGGGTCAAGGGGACTGCTCCAAAAGAGAGGGTTTGGTTCAAGGATGGTGGCATGTTCCATAGAGAGAAAGAGATGGTGACCTAGAGACGAGAGTGCCAGTTTGGGAAAAGGGATGTCAGGTTCTTACCAGTTCGGGCAGATAGGGTCAACGGTGGGCTCTCCCCTGATCCAGAAGGACCCAAGGTGCTCAGGGTCACATAGTACAATGTCCCTGGCTCCAACCCCACCAGGTCATAGCGGCTGACTTCTGGGCCCAGGACCCTGGACTGCTCTGAGCCGCCTGGAAGAGAATGGGGGAAGAGGGCAGAAAAGTAGGAGATGGGGAGATGGGAGCAGATGGAGAAGAGAAGGATAATGATAGATAACATTTATATAGCCTATACTAAGTGCCAGGCACTATGCTAAGTGACAATTACTATCTCATCTGATCCCCTCAACAACCCTGGTAGATAGGGGTTATTATGATCCTCATTCTACAGATGATAAAACTGAGGCAAACAGATGTTAAGTGACTTCCTCAGGGTCACACAACTTGAAAGTGTCTAAGGTTGGGGTTGAACTATGGTCCTCCTGACTCCAGGCCCAGTGCTCTATCCACTATGCCCAGAAAAGAGATGAAAGGTGGAGGATATAGGGACCAGGGGATGGGAAGAAGAAAGAAAGAAAGAAAGAAAGAAAGAAAGAAAGAAAGAAAGAAAGAAAGAAAGAAAGAAAGAAAGAAAGAAAGAAAGAAAGAAAGAAAGAAAGAAAGAGAAATAGAGGAAGAAAGAGATGGAAGATGAGGGAGACAGAGCAAGCAAATGCAAGCTGGAGATGATGAGAGATGGGAAAGATGAGAAAGACAGAGATGGTGAGAGACAGGAAAATGAGATGAGGAGATGGAGACAGAAGGAGAAAAGAAAAGGTGAGGAGGAGATGCCAAGAGATGGGAGCTATGGAGAAAGACAGATGGAAGATGGGGAGAGAGATGAGAGAGGAGAAATGGAAGACAAATATGGGAGGTGAGTGATGGAAGGAAAAACTGGAGATGGCCAGAGAGAGGAAAAAGAACAGGAGACGAAGATGACAGATGTGAGAGACAAAGATGACAGATGTGGAAGATGAAGATGATAGATGTGACAGATGCAGATGAAGGAGACTGGGAAGGACTCCTGCTCCTAAGCCCGCCCCTCCCAGGGGCTTTTGAGTGGTGGTTCTGCCTTGCAGCCCCCCCCTCACCTTCGGGCCGCCAGCGGAGCCGGAACCCGCCGGCCCCGGGCACGGGGTCCCAGGCCAGGCGCAGTGCCCGCTCCTCACTCTGAAGGAGCCTGAGTGAGCCTGGGGCAGGAGGAGCCACAGGCGCTGCAGGGAAAGGGAAAGGGAAAAGGAGGAGGGAGAATCAG
Source organism: Phalanger gymnotis (assembly GCA_028646595.1). Classification (NCBI taxonomy): domain Eukaryota; kingdom Metazoa; phylum Chordata; class Mammalia; order Diprotodontia; family Phalangeridae; genus Phalanger; species Phalanger gymnotis. The sequence goes on from CM053624.1 coordinate 310,403,620, forward strand.
CCAGCCAGGACTCAGGCTCCGCCCCAGGCCCCGCCCATTTCCCGGAGGATCCACCCCCTCCAGGGGGCCCTTCCAAGCCATACGTGTGGTCACTATGAGGCTCACAGGCGCCCCCTCGCGGTTCCCTATCAGCGCAGTCACTCGGACTGTATAACTGACGCCTCCCTCTAGGCCACCAATCTCAGCTGAATCCGTGTCTCCTGGGAGCATGCGGCTGCTCTCTGGGCCACCTATAGAGCGGCAATGACAAGAGGACAAAAACTGGGTGGGACAGGACCAGGGAAATGGGGGGCAGGGCACGGGGCGGGGGTGATGTAGACACAAGGGATGGGACACAGATGGCCAGGAACAGGGAATGACCAAGACTGTCGGTTACGGGCTTAGGGAGGTTAGACCTTCTCCATCGTTCATTAAAGAGGGAGAGGGTTTGGGAGATGAGATCTTTTTGTGGGGGGAGGGGGTTCCTAGGGTCAATGAAAGAGATCGAGGATCAGTGAAACACTGGGTGCCAGGAGAGGGTGAAATGAGTGGAGAGAATCAGGGTCTGGGGGCAGGATGAGATGGCTGGCCAGAGGATTTGGGGTCATACCGTCTCTTCTTCCCCACACCAGCCTGTAGGATGTGGCACCAGGGACTCCCACCCAGGTGACTCGGACAACATCACTGGATGAGTCAAGGATCTGTAGCCTGGACACGGCACCCACAGGCTCAGGGGCTGGGGGACAAGGGACCCAGGTCACAGAGGGGACAGGATCACGGGATCACATGTCCAACTGGTATCAAGAGTAGGGTTGGGAGCATGAGAGGCCAGTTCAAAAGAGGGGGAGCTGAGGTGAATAGGGACTAGGGGGGTTAAGGGTAATCAGTCCTGATTTGGGTCATCAGTCCAGAAGTGACCAGTCTGAGATGTGGCATAATCAATCAGTCATTGGAGAGAATGCCAGTCGGTCTGGGGAGTGTCTGGTCTGAGAGTCAGACTAGAGACAGCTTACCCGTCCTCACAGCCACAGAAGCAGTTGCCCCTTCCGAACTGCCCACCAGGGCCGTCACTCTGACTGTGTAGTCTGTGTTTGGCTCCAGCCCATCAAGTTTGGCTGTTGAAGCTTCCCCAGGGACTAGCTGGGATTGTTCTGGCCCTGGGAGACCAACAGTACATTCCGGCAGTGCTAGTGACTACTAGCTGGACAATGACCTTCTCACTCTGGCAGTCCAGGGACCCCTCTCCAACCTCAACCAGACATTGAGTGCCCCCACATTAGTGGGGTGGCACAGGGATTTCCATACTGTCTGGATAACCCCCATTGCAGTGAGATGAACCCTCACTGACCCACAAAAACAAGGCCCAACAGTCCCTGCCCCACCCAAACCTGCACCTCTTCCTGAGTGCCAAGAGATCCGATAGCTTGTGGCTCCTGGGACGCCAGTCCAGCTGATCCTGACAGATGAGCTCCCAGCATGAGTCACCCGAAGACCAGCCACAGATCCTGGAGAGTCTGGGGGAGAGAAGGGGGTGGACTGGAGAGTCTGGGGGAAGGCATTAGTGGTAGCCAGAAAGAGGGAGTCTTGAAAGGAGACCAGGGGAAGCACAAGAAGGAGTTTTAAGTGAGAGGAAACCACTGGAGAATTTGGGGGAGGTGAGGAGGGAGAGTCCGGGGGAGGAGATCAGGGTCTCACCTGTGAGGATGGTGATGACTGAGGGGGGACCCTGGTCAGCGCCCCGTAGAGCAGACACTGAAACTTGGTATGTGGCCCCTGGTCGCAGCCCTCTGATGTCAAAGGATGTGGTATCTGCCGGCAGGGTCCTGGAAGACTCATGGCCTAGATCCAAAGAGGGATGAATCCATTTGGAGATCCTCTTTCTTGTGTTCTGACCAACCTCGCCCACCCCACGGCCCCCTACAGGTCTCCAGTCTCCTTCCTTTCCCCACTCAGATCAAGATCCTCACTTCCTCCCACCCCCACCCCTTCCCCTCAGGCCGAGCCAATGCCCTCCCACCCTGCCCTGCCGTCAAGCCTCTCACCCACCCTGACTCTTCCCAACTAACCGTCTCTCAGCCGCCAGCTTAGCCGGTAACCACTAATTCCAGGCACTGTGCCCCAGGACACCTGGACCCGGCCCGGTTCTGATGCTACCACTCGAAGTCTGGGGACTCTGGGCAAGGTCTCAGGGTCTGTGTGAGCAGGGAGAGGGCTGACCTGAGATACTCCCTCCCACTGCTTCACACATTTGCCCATTTCATGATTATAGCCACACACACCCCCCCACCTCCAAGCCTCTAAGACTAACAGAGCCTTTCACCCCCACCAGAGGCACCAGGAGTTCTAGTAGCCCTTGGAGGGCAAACATCCACATATCCCAGCCTCACCAAGACGAACAGTGAGGACGCCAGGAGGGCCTTCCCGGCTTCCTGCTAAGGCCGACACACGGACTACATAGCTCACGCCAGGCTGGACTCTGTCGAGCTCAAAGCTTGTCTGGTCAGCAGTAAGTCTCTGTGTCTTCTCGGAGCCATCTAGAGGACCAGAAGAAGGCATAGAAACAGGGACAAGGGGACAGAAACACAAGTATGGGGACAGAGACTGTCACTGGACAGAAATATGCACACGAGGGCAAAGAAAGATACAGATACAGACAGAACAAGTGAGGGCCTGCATACATCATTCTGGATCCCTAGGGACAGAGTGGCGGGGGTGGGGGGAGGGGTGTCATTCTGGGATGGCCTCCTAGAAGGAGGGGCCCAATGGGAAGAAGGCTGGACATGGAGGAGGAGATCACTGGCTGAAGAGAGAGTTGGCAAATGTCTCCAATCCCCAAGGAGGTGGAAAAACATGTCCCCCACTCACCTTGGGTGTTGCGTACCACAAAACGGTAACCAGTGGCCCCAGGCACAGAGCTCCAGACCACCCTAACCAGTCGCCTGGATGTGGATGTTTCAGCTACTCGTAAATCAGACACTCGGCCCGGGGCAGGTTCCAGCACTAAGTGGGAGTGGAGAATCCTTTTGGAATCCAGAGCCCTTCCCACTGGGCCCTAATAGGAAACTTTCCTAATAGGAGCATCATTGACCCCACACACACCGGGCCGCCCCTTACTGCATCCTCACCCTGGGCCACCCAGGGCCTCTCCCTATGCCTACCTAAGATCTTACCCAGTGCCCACCAAGCTCACCAGTTTGAGAGATGGTAGCAGGTGTAGCAACTTCACGCCCCTCGTACAGGGTATAGAGTGTGAGCCGGTACTCGGTGCCTGGCTGCAGCCCCTGAATCTGGTAACTGGTCACATCCGTGGGCAGCACCACCGACTGTGTCGGCTCCGAGCCTGGCAGGGTAGATTCAAAGGCCTGAACGTGTGAGCCAACCTTTTCTCACAAATTCCAGGGACCCACAGCTGCCAAATCTCCCCCTTAAGGGAGCTCCCTTAAGGCAGGGAATATGTCTCTTCCTCACATCAGGGGCTCTTTGAGGATAATGGCTGTTCCCTCTCCTTCAGTGGTCCCTGAGCCCCTCAGAGAGAATCCTTGTGGCAAGGACTGTGTCTCTCCCTCATACTCAGAGCCAACCAAAAAACACTCTGAGAAGGATGGCTTCAGAGGGGGTGAATGGAATGGTTATGGTCCAGACCCAGACTCCCCCCTCTTCAACACTCCCCCACTATCCCTCACTAACCGCTCACTCGTCTCCACTCCAGCCTGTATCCCTGGGCTTCAGGGATGTGGGTCCAGAATACTTGGATGGACGTGGGGCCCAAGATGACCGTCTGTAAGTTCTGAGTGATGCCCAGTTCTGGCCAAGGACACAGGAAAGTTCAGCACCTCGATGAACACTAGACCTCCCAACAAAGTCTAGGTCCCTTCTTCACTCAAAGGCTCCCTTGGCCTAGCCAAAAGCAGAGCCCTTTAACCCTGATAACAGACAACTCTTCCCAACCTCACCTGTTCGGGCTGTCAATGAAGCAGAGGGCCCTGGCATCCGGCCATGTAGAGGGGTCACAGTCACCACGTATTCTGTGTCTGGGCTCAGGCCTTTTAGAAGAGCAGATGATTGACCTCGGCCAACGTCCAGTTGCTGGGAGGACCCGCCTGGGGAAAGTATGGATATACTCAATGGAAGAAAAGGAGGATAAGAGGCTAGGGTGGGAGAGAGAGAGCATGACTGAGACACAAGGGAGAAGAATATTCATAGCACAGTATGTCAGGGATCCCCCAGTTTCCCTGATACCCCTCCATCTTACTCTCTAAACTTCTCCAGGTCACTCGATAACCACTGGCTCCAGCCACAGCCCGCCAGGCCACAAGGAGGGTATGGGCTGTGGCATTTTGGATGGAGATGATGGGCCCCTCTAGTGCAGCTGTGAAGGGGAAAGGGTCACTCAGAGTGGAAGGTGGCAAGGGCAGGGAGTCAGAGGGCTGGCTTATAGGGATGGGATCAGAAGCTAAGGAAGCCAGTAGGAAACCCTGAGAAGAAGGCTGGAGGAATCAGTGGGAGTAAAGGAGTCCTAGGTGAGGCATGTAGGTATAGGCTATGGGAATAAGGGAGAATATGGAGGTCAGTCATAGGTCCAGGCTGAGGGAGGAGTTAAGAAGCCTTGGAGGACCCCCCAGGGGAAATCAATGAGAGATATCACTCACCAGTCTGGGCAGTCCCACTCACAGCCTCCCCAACACTGTTGGCATACTGGGCAACCACCGTCACCTGGTACTCAGTCTGTGGCCGCAAACCTTGCAGCCGGACTCTCGTCTCCCCTGCTGGCACAGTCACCTGTTCCCAGGGAACGCAAGACTCGGTGTTGGCTGTTCCTCTGCCTCTAGGTCCCCTGATTGCTCCCAAGCCTTCACTCCTCTTTGCTCCTTACCTCTTGCCGCTGGTCAGGCACAGGTTGTCCTAGACCAGTGAGAGGGACATACTGGACCTTATAGCCGACCACAGGACCACTAGCTGCTGTCCATTCAGCCAAGAGGGATTCACTGCTTGCCTGTGATAGCATCAGATCTCGGGGACCAGAAGGGAGGCCCTCCGCTGCAGGGAGACAGAGGGCACCATCTGTGAGGACTATGGCAGACAACCCCCTCACCCATTCCCCAAAGTGACTGGTAGACATGCCCAGAGGTCAATGTCAAGAAGTGGGATGCCGTTCAAACTCAGGACAAAATGGTGGCTGCCTTGGACTGGAGAAGCCACAGGTATGGTGGGAAGAGAGCTGGGCCTGAAGGCAGATCCTGTGACCTTGACTCTGACACTTATCTTTGTGACCTTGGACAAGTCAATCCCTCTGGCTGAGCTTCCATCCCCTCATCTGCAAAATGAGGAGACTGGATAATCTCTAAGGTCCCTCCCAGCTCTAAATCCTACACTGCTAAGTATCAGACCTGGGATTTGAACCCAGTTTTCATAACTTCAGGTACAGTGTTGTTGTTTCTCATTAGGCCACCCTTCTTCTCCTTGTTCAAGGCAAAAGCTCTCCTTCTTAGAGTCTGGGGAAAAGTTGTTCAGAGATTGCCTGAGGTCACCTTAGCTCCAGGCATGACCCTGCCATCTCCTCAAGTTACTATCCTCTGTCTCCTCTTCACACTCCATTGAAAGACTCATCCCTCCATGCTTTCTTATCCATTTTCATTGTTAGTCACCCTCCCCTTCTTTGGGGTTGATTTTTTTTTGTTTGTTTGTTTTGAAGGGGAGAAGGCAGGACAATTGGGGTAAGTGACTTGCCCAAGGTCACACAGCTAGTAAGTGTGTCAAGTGTCTAAGGTCAGATTTGAACTCAGGTCCTCCTGACTCCAAGGCTGGAGCTCTACTCACTGTACCACCTAGCTGCCCCTCTACTTCTTAATGCTCTCTCCTACTGGCTCCTACACTCTTCTCTCTGAGTTATTTTCCTGTGTGCTTGACCCCCTCCTCAGTCTCCTTCGCTGGTTCTCCATCTTCTTCTCAACCCCTAAACCTCTCTGTCCTGTGCCCTCTGCCATTCCCTATACTGTCTTGGTGACCTCATCCACTTCTCCAATTATCTGCTTCTTCAATTCATATAGTGATCATACAGATGACTCCCAAATCTATAAATACCCAGCTCCAATCTCTTTCCAACCAATCAACAAGGATTTACAACTATGTGCCAGGCCACTGTGCTAGGCTGTAGGGATACAAAATCAAGAATGAAAGAATTCCTGCCTTTAAGGAGCTTACATTCTAGGGGGGGAGGGAAGATAAGATATATATAAACTAGAAGGTGATGGAGGGGGGTGCGGTGAGAGAGAGAGGGCGCTAGCTCTGAGGAAATCAGCAAATGCTTCACATAGAAGGTATTGATTGAGCAGAATTTTGAAAGAAACAAGGGATCCCATGAGACAGAGGTGGGATCACACATCAGAGTTGGAAGAGAGCCACTGCAGAGGAAGCAAGATGGGAAATGAAGCGCGGCGTGTGTGAGGAGCAGCAAGGAAGCCAGGATGGCTGGACCATAGACCGAGCGAAATGGAGAGTGACATATAATAAGGTTGGAAGGGTAAATTGAGACAAGTTTGTGAAGGGCTTTCAAAGCTAAACAGAGGAATCTATATTTGATCCCAGATGCAAAGTGGTGACACTGGAGTCTATTAAGGAGGCGAATAATATACTCCAGGACTTTAGGAGAATTAACTTTGGTGGATGCGAGGAGAGATTTGAACCGACAAGGAAGCTATTGAAATAGTCTAGGCAAGTGACAGTTAGGGTCTGCCCACTGGACATCACCAGGCTGCCCCGCCAGAACTTCAAATTAGCGTTCAAAAGAGAACTAGTGATTGTCCTCCTAAACCAACCGCTCCAAGTCTTTACTTCCCTGGTTCCACTGGTGAAACCACTATCTACCTCCCCAGACCCTCAGGCTTGAACTCTCAAAATCAGCTCATCGTTCCCTTTCTCTCATCCCCCACAGTGGCCAAGTCCAGGCAATTCTATCTCCTCAGCATCTCCCACATCCAGCACCTTAGCTCCACTCTCACCATCACCAGCTTAGAGCAGGCCCTCCAAATCATCATAATCTCCTCTTATTTGGTTTCTCTGTTTCCAATCTCTCCCTCTCCAATCTATTTTCCACATAGCTGCCTTCTTAAGGCACAGGTCTAACCAAGCACTGACCTTCTCAAAAGAAAAAAAAAAGTCAATGGCTCCCCATTGCCCCTGGAAAAAAAATATGAACATTTTAATCTGACATTAAGGCCCTTCACAATTCAACTCTAACCTGCCTTTCCAGCCTCATTTCACATTAGAGTACAAGTATACTCTGACCAGACTGGAATTCTCTTAAGTCAACATACCATCTCCCATTTCCACATCCCACACCTGTAATGGCCTCCATCTTTATCTCTACTTTTCTAAATTCTTAACTTCTACCAAGACCTAACTCAGGTACCACCTCCTCCATGGTGCCTTCTCTGATTTCCAAGTTGAAAGTATTCTTCTTCTCCAGTTTCCTAGAGCTCTTTGTCTGGCCGTATTCATTGTTCCCACCACCACTATCTTCTATTATCCATGTGTTGTATCCCAGTCCATCCCTACTACCCACTAGAATGTATGCTCCCTGAGGGTACAGAGTCATTCTTTTTTTTCTTTAGACCTTCAGAGATGGGCACTGTGCCTTCCACAGTCAAAGGGCAGGTGGTGGACATATGATTTCATTACTATAGAGCAACAGTTCTCAAAGTGTGGTTAGGAGACCCTTGAGGGTCCATGAAGTCAAAACTATCTTCATAATATTATCTATATGTTCTCGCTTCTACTATGGCAAGTATAGACAGCTATAACCTACATAAACAAGAGTTTCTGGCAGGGTCCTCAATTTTTAAGAGTATAAAGGGGACCTGAGACCAAAAAGTTTGATAACTCCTAGTACAGGGAACCTCTGCAGGAGAAAACTCCCGCTATTAATGCTGGTCAGCCCCTTCTCTAGCTTTGAGGCCAACTTTCTATCCACCACACCAGGCTGCCCAACTCACAGAAGATGCTAAATAAATGTCTACAGCACAGATATATGTACCGAGCACATAGTAGGTACTTAATAAATGCTTGTTGACTAACTGTTGAATGAACGAATTGGATCAGGTGGTACCAAGCTTGAGGGGCAATAAGAAAACCTCATTTCTCCAGGGGCTAAAGGGGCTGAAAGCACAAACATAGCTGAGTTCACGAGGTAGACGTAGTGTGAGTAAGAATGATAATAGTAAAAAAAAAAAAAAAAGAAAAAAGAAATAAATAAAAAAAGAATGATAATAGTTCCCATTTCTATAATATTTTATCCCATACTTTATAAGCCACAACCCTGTGAGATAGACAGTGTGAGTATCATTATACCCATTTTACAGATAAGAAAACTGAGGCCAAAAAACCCCACAAGTTAAGTGACTTGCCCAAGATCACACAGCTATAAAGTGTCAAAAGTGAAACTCAGACTCAAGTCTCTCTTAACTCCAAGCACCGTGCTCTTGTCACTACACTATGCTGCCTTTTTAACCCTCAAGGGTTGGGGCCCAGAGGAAGGTCCTGCAGATTAGAAAGAGGTATAACTGTTTATACACCAGGTTAGAGAATCAGAGAACCATAGAATCTCAGAGCTAGAATCTAGAAGGAAATTAGGACGAAGAAACAGGCAAAGACAATCCTGAGTTCAGTCGGATGACTCTCCAGCTCTAGACCTCTACTTCTAAGCACCATCTTCTCTCTCCTCCTTCCCAGAAGTATCCCTAGTCCTCACTAAAGCTAATCCCTCTCCCTGTGCCCTCAATTCCATTCCCTCCTGCCTCTACTATCTCTTTGATATCCATCTCCAGCTGTCATCTTTATCTGTATCTTCATCTTCAGCCCCACCTTCTCCATGGGCTTCTCCCCATTTGTCTGCAAATATGTTCAGGCCTCCCCAATCCTAAAAACAACTTCTCTTTCACCCGGCCACTCTCCTCCAACCAGAGCCCATCTGTCTTCTTCCCTGAACCATTTCACCTACATTCACTGCCTCAATAGCCTTTCCTTCCTCAAGCCCCTGCAGCCTGGCTTTGGCAACCTCGACCCTTGGGAACGTGCTCCTTCTAATGTCACCAAGGACTTACGAGTTGCTGGATCCCACGGCCCATTTTCCAGTCCTCGTTATCCTTGATCTTTCTCTTGCTTTTGGACATGCTAACCACCCCTTTCCCACTGCACACTCTCTTTCCTTGGCTGCAGAGACTGTACATGCTCCTGGTTCTCCTCCTGCACCTCTCCCTGTTTCTTCTCTGCCTCTTTCGCCGTTTCTTCTCCCCAACCCCTAAGGTGGCTGTTCTCCACAGCTCTGTCCTTGGCCCTCTTTTGCTCCTTCTACTCTCCCTTGCCGACAGTCTCATTCCCTCCAGTGACTTGTGCCGCTGCCTCTATGTAGACAGTTCCCAAACCTGAGTTCCAGACCTCAATACCACCCACTACTTACCAGGATATTCCACCAACACCTCAGACCCAACATGTCCAAAGCGGAGCTCCTTATCTTTCCCCCTAAGCCTGCTTCTCCTTCTGACTGCACTCTCTCTGCCTATGGCACCACTATTCATCAGGTCTCCCCTG
>CM053624.1:310413283-310453652 GCA_028646595.1 Phalanger gymnotis
CCCCCACCGCCAATCCATCCTGCACTTGCTGCCTGAATAACCTTCCTAGAACATAGATCTGACCACATCACTCCTTTGCACAGAAATCTTCAGTGGCTCCATGCGGACTCCTAAATAAAGTTCCAATTCCTCTACCTGGATCTCAAACCTTCTACAAGCTGATTCTACTCTCTTTTTCTAGTCTTACGTCTTATAATTTGCAGGCACCATTTCCTAGGAAGATTCACCACCCTCAGGGGCAGCAAGATGGTGCTGAGTAGAGCACAGGCCCTGGAGTCAGAAGGACCTGAGTTCAAATTTGGTCTCAGACACTTGACACGCTTACTAGCTGTGTGACCTTGGGCAAGTCACTTAACCCCAATTGCCTTGCCTTCCCCCCTGCAAAAAAAAGATTCAGCACCCCTTGTATACATCCCTCAGTATCCCACACATATGTCTTCACCAAGGCTGTCCCCTCCTATGCCTGTAATGCCCATTTTTCCCTCTTTGTCTTTGTCTGAAATCTTTATTGTTGTTATTCAGTCATTTCAGTCTTGTCCAACTCTCTGTGATCCCATCTGGGGTTTTCTTGGCAAAGATAGTGGAACAGCTTGCCATTTTCTTCTCCAGATCACTTTATAGTTGAGGAAACTGGGGCAAATAGGGTTAAGTGACCTGTCCAGGGTCACACCGCTACTAAGTGTCTGAGGCCGGATTTGAACTCAGGAAGATGGGTCTTCCTGACTTCAAGCCCAGCACCTACCCATTCCGTTAACTGAGCTGTCCTTGAAATCTTACCTTTCACTTAAGCATCATCAACCTAAGCTGAAAGGTACCTTAGAGATCACCTAATGCAACCCTCTTGTTTTAGACAAGGAAATTGCAGCCTGAGAGGTTAAGTGATTTTCCTAGGGTCACTCAGGGAGTTAAGTAGTGGAATCTATGCTAGTCCAACTCAAATGAGGAAACAGACCCAGAAGGGGAAAGGGTCCCTATGGTATGATAGAAAAGAATGGATTTAGAGTCCAAATATCTGGGCTCCAATGCCAGCTCTAAGACTTGGCCACCTGTGTGACCTCGGCCAAGTCAGTGTTCTCTGGGACTCTGTTTCCTCATCTGCAAAAGGACTAGACAGCCTCAAAGGTCCCTTCCAGATTTAACTCTATGATCCCAAGGAACAGATCCAAGTTCCAAACCTTGTGGGTCAGGTCTATAAACATCATTCTCCTTTTGTAAGTGGAGGAATCTTGACACTGGATTGGCAAGCCTGGGATGTAACACTCCTGCAGGATTCTCTAGTGACGTTCTTAATATTTGTGGACCATCTCCCTACCAGACTGTCAGCTTCCATCTAATCTGAACTTGCCCTGAGACCGAGCAAGCCCAGTGCTCTGCTTACAGAAGGCGCAGAATAGTAAGTTGAAGAACAGCCGGTAAAGCTGAGATCCCTTCCTGATTCTCACACCAACGCTCTCTCCATTTCAGTTAGGTGTGGAATGTGTTTGGGGGCAGGGAGAAGAAAGCAGTCCAGGTGGTAGAGAGGAGAGGACCCGTGGGTAATTTAGTGGGGACCAGGAAGGTCCTGAAGCATGGAGGGATCTCGTACTCACGGGGCAGGATCTGGGGGGTGCCCCCCGTGGTGGTGCAGACTCGACGGGACACAAGGGGCAGCAGGGTGCTGAGGATGCCAAAGTCATTGACAAAGTAGAAGAAGACATCTGGTGGTTCTGAAGCTGCTCGTCGAAGTTCTCCCTGGTCAGCATTCTTGATCCCTGGGTAGGGGAGGGTATAGGGCATCCAGAGGGCAAATTTCAGGTCAGATGCCCTGTGCCCCTCCCCCAGTGCCCCCCACAGCCCTGATGGCCCTACTCACCCACTGCAAACACCTTCACCCCCTGCCCCTTCAGCCTCTGAGCGGCAGGTTCCACCTGGTCCTGAGACTTGCCGTCGGTGATGAGAATGCAGACCTAGAAGCAGAGGCAGGTGGAATCAGGGTTGGGGTGGAGTCAGCCAGGTTCACAGGTAGCCAAGGTAAGAGGTGAAGGGATAGAAATGGCTATGGCCTCCAGGTTCGGTATGTAGAGGCTAATGAGGCCAAGGATGGGTGAGGTCAGCCAGGGTTAGGGACTGGAAGACAGAGTAGGCCAGAGTCGGAGCTTGGGGTCAGTCAAGATTCTGAATAATCAATCAATCAAAGAGCGTTTATTAAGCACCTACTACATACCAGGTGCTGGGCTAAGCACTAGGTATTCAAAGACAAAAACAAAATAGTACTTGCCTTTATAGAGGTTACATTCTACTAAGGAGATACACAGATGTGTGAATATAAAATATATACAAAGTATATACAAGACAGCACTAGTATTTAGAGAGGTCAGGAAAGGCTTCATGTAGAAGGTGGCACTTGAGCTGAGTTTTAAACAGAGATTCTAAGAGGGAGACTGAGGGCACCCCAGACTGGAGGGCAGGCCAGGCCAGGCCACAGAGACAAGAGGTAGAGGGTGGTGAGTAAGGAATGCAAGAAAACCACTTCGGCTACATCAGAGGATGACCGGAGAGGAATGATGTATAATAAGGTTGGAAAGGTGGTTTGGGGTCAGATTGTAAAGGATTTCAGATGCTAAAGAAAGGAGTTTGTGTTGGATCCTAGAAACAAAATGGGGCCTCAGGAGTTCACTGAGGAGTAGAACAAATGTGATTTAGGAAAATTACTTTGGCATCTGTGTGGAGGATGGATTGGAGCAGGAAGAACAACTAGGAGGCTACTGTAATAATCCAGGAGAGAAGAGATGGGGGCTTGAGTGAGGGTGGTGGCTGTGTGAGTAGAGAGAAGGAACACACCCAGACTCCCTAAATCACTCAGGGGTCCTCTCCTCCCAACCACCTGGAAGGGATATTGACAGCCAGAACCGACAAGACTTCCAACTGATTGGATATGGGGGTCAAGGATGACCCTAAGAGGTCAAGGATAACTGAGGTCTTGAACTTCAGTGACTGGAACAATGACAGAAACAGTGAAGTGGAGAAAAGCAGTAGGTTTGAGGGGAAAGCGATGAGTTCTGTTTTGAATACATCAAGTTTCATATAGCTATGGCATACCCAGTTGGAAATATCTAATAGGCAGTTGGTGATGTGGGAATGAAGTTCAAGAAAGATTGAGGCTAGATATATAGATCTGGGATCTACAGATCTACATCTCTCTATAGAGATAGACCTATCTAGAGAGAGAGAGAGAGAGAGAGAGAGAGAGAGAGAGAGAGAGAGAGATCATCTGCATAGAGATGATAACTAATCCTACAGATGCTGATGAGGTCTCCAAGTGAGAGAGTATAGAGAGAAAAGGGCCCAGGACAGAACCTTGGGATAGACCAGAGGTAGGGGCACTATATGGATAATGATCCTATAAAGGAGTTGGAGAAGGAGAACCAAGAAACCTGTGTCACAAACACCCAGAGAGAAGACAGTATTCAGGAGGAAAGGGTGGCCAAGTGCCAAATGTTACATACAGCAAGGCCAATGAGGATGAGGCTTGAAAAAATTGATCATCAGACTGGTCAATTAAGGAATTGTTAGTACTTTTGGAGAGAGTAGTTTCAATCAAGTGATGAGGTCAGAAACCAGACTGTCAAGATAGTGCCAGCCAGGTTCAAGAGTCAGGGTCAACCCATGTCAGGAGATGAGACTCCCTTGGTAGGGGAAGCTGAAGGGCTGAGGGTGGGACCATAGGCATCAAATATAAGGTTGTAATGTATGGGGAAGAAGTATGGGTTAGGGGCCAGGAAAAGGTCAGGTTTGGGAGGATGGGAAGAACTCTAAGAGGTGAAGACAACTGAAACAGAGATTGGAAGTAAAAAAAAGGGGGGTGGGGGTAAGCATAGTGTAAGGCTCACCTTGGGGACACCAGGCCGGGCAAGCTGAGGCAGAAAGATGTGGTCTGCAACATGTCGGAATCCAGCCCCAGTGCGAGTGTTTCCTCCCTTGTAGGTGAGCTCCCGAACTGCTTGGATCACATCATTACCAGAACCATAGGTATCCAGGCCAAACTCAGTCCTTGGGGGCAGAGGTAAAGTAAGAGGAAAAAGTCCATTGAGGAAAGGAGGCTTCTCTGAGTCTTTGAAGCCTCATTATGGATTTGGGGTCTCAAAGTATCTGGGAATCTCTGGGAGTTTCTAAGTGTCAAACAAGTCTCTGAGAGTCTTAGGAGTCCTAGGAGATGTTGGGGGGGACACTAGGAGTCTCTGGGAATCTGTGAGGGTCCTAGGTGGCCCAGCCCTCACCGTGGGTCATCACTGTACTGCACCACACTGAAGCGGACACCAGAAGCCCCTACGACCTCAGTGAAGGGAAGCACCAGCCCCTCCATGAAGGCCCGAACTTCTCGAAAGTTGTTTCGGCCAATGGAGGAAGATCCATCCAGCAGGAAGACGATGTCAGCAGCATAGAGGTTGGTGCAGGTCACTAGGGGTAGGGACATAAGCTCATAGGACTCAGGGGATACCAATCAGTGTGGAAGAACAGTGGCTTCAGGAACACATGTGATGTGGAGAGGTAGGACATGGAAAATGACTGGGGAAAGAGGAAGTGGAGCACATGGGACATAGAGGGACATAGAGAAACATAAGGGGACTGGGGACACAGGATTCAGAAACACAGGACATGAAGGATTTAGGTCAGTGGGAGCCATGGATCTTAGGACTTAATGGACACATGGAGGAACATAGATCACAGAACTTTGAAAGACACGAATCACAGTAGGCATAGGACGTGGGGAGGAAGAAAACATAGAAGACACAGGTCCTAGGTAGGGAGATACCTGGAGGTACTCCTTCAGTGGTATCATCCCACACCCCCTTCCCCCGGGGTACCAGCACTATGCCCCAATCCCATCCCATTTAAGGTCTCTCCCAGAGAGGACATGGACTCATCCGCGTATATATAAATCAGGACCTGAAGATGGAACAGAGAATAACTGGGACCTGGGGCTGGGGCTGGGCTGGAGCTGTATGTTTAGGGGTGGATCCCTCACCTCCTCCCAGGCCTGTGGGGAAGGCAGAGTTTGAGAAGTCTGAAGTTCAATAAAGGTTTAGGGGAATTTAGCTATTAGCGGGGCTTGGGGACTCAGATCGGAGGAACAGGGTCTTGAGGTCTGTCCATACCTCGACCTCTCTCTCCCTGTCCTTTCACTGGCACCAGCAGGACTCCTAGGAGCTGGACAGTGAACAGGAACCAGGGCTTCATCCTGGGGAGGCAACATTGGAGCGGAGGAATCAGGGTGCTTTCTAACAGACCTTCACCAGAAGAAAACACTTCCTGTCTTGGCCTCCTCTTTCTGCCTTTATGAAATGAAGGGATTGCTTCTTCTCAGCAGCCCCCGTCCCCTGCCACATCTGGTTTGTGTCTGACGTGTAAGGGGGAGGGGGGACAGGTAATGCCACAGACCATCGCTCCCCTCAGATGCCGAGCAAAAGTTTGAGAGAGGGATTCACGCCCCAGAAGGGCTAGCATCATAGGGAAGAGGCAGGAAGGATGTGGACGGGACCCCTGACCGCCCACCCATCTCAGACCGCAGGGGGTTTCCTTGAGGGGAAGGGAGGAGGTTGGGAAGAGTAGGGGTATACTTGGGAGGCTCGGGGTGCCAGGAGGAGCTTAGAAGAAGCAATAAGGAGGTAGGGGTAGGCTTCTGGGGGTTCCTCTCTGGCTGAGGAAAAGAGGGATTTCTTGGAGGGGGAGGTCTCTCCGGGATTTCTCAGTGAGGAGTATGCGTGGGCACATCTCTCAGGGTCCTCCTCTGAAAGGGTCTCTTTCTCTGAGGAAGTTTCCCAGGGTCTCTCCCTGGGAGGTTCTTCTCCAGGAGAATCACTGCGGGTGAGGATGGGGGTGGGGGTGGGGGTGGAGGGGAAGGTCACGGGAGGAACAGGAGTGAGGTGGGTAAGCAGCCCGAACACCCTGCAGTCAAATTCTGGGCGGCCGCCTGAGGAGGAGAGAGGGGGAAACAGTTCCACTCTCTCCACCACACCCATCCCGGGGTCCGGACTGTTACCTGGAGCTGTCCATCTGTCCGGAGCTCAGCAGGGCCACCTCGGTCCTCCGGCTGCCCCCGCCGCCTCTCTCCGCTGAAGAAAAGTCCCCGAGATCCCACGGGGCGGGGGCGGGGAGGAGCAGGGCGGACCCAGGCAGGCCGGCCCCCCGCCCAAAACCGCCCTGCTCCTTCCCTCGGACGAATCCCGTCCTAGCCGCCGCCCGGGAAGGGAGCTGGGTACCCCTCTCCACACCCCTTCCCGCCCCAGGCCGGTCCGGGCACGGGAAGGAGGTCTGTCAATGTCCCGAAAGCTGGAGCCCGAAGCTCCCCTCCCCAGACCGCAGTCATCGTGCCCACGCCCCCTCTGCCCCCCTGCCCCGCCCCCACGGACTGGGTCAGAAACTTGCCTCTCCGCAGTCAGAGATCGAGATCCGGAATGCTGCGCCCTACCTGCGCCCCCCCACCCCCAAACTCTCCTGCCGCAGGCTCCATCCGTTGAAGGGAAAGAGACCTGAACTGGGGAAGAGGGGCGGGTGGGAGGGGGTCAGAGGACCTGGGTTCAAATGCTAGCTCCGCAATTTACTACCTAGGTGCTCTTAGGCGTAGCATGTCTCATCCCTGGAAATGCAGTTTCCTTCTCTGCAAAGTGACGGGGTTAGCCTAAGATAGGGTCTAAAGTTAGTCCCTTCCAGACTCTAGGATCCCTCGCCTCACAGATATTAAAGGCCAGTTCACATCCCACCATCTCCAAGAAGCTTCCCTGACTTTCTTCTCCTCACCCCCTAACCCTCCCCAGCCCAGGGACTTCTCCCTACTCTGAGATCCTACACATTCTCAACTTCACCTCCAACACAAGAGAAATCTTCCTTATATCTGACCCACCGATTGGGCAATGCCCTGCCTCCTAGAAACAGACCTCAGGGTCCCTGACTACGAATTGACTAGATGAGAAAACTAGCCCTGCTTGTATCTCCTTTTCAGTCCAGCTCATCAGGAGGCTTGGAATCAGGAGACCTGGGTTCCAGCCCTGGCTTCAACTCCTATTAGCTATGTGACACCAGATTGCTTCACCGGATCATCAGTTTTCCCATCTGTATAATGGGAATTTCATGTTATAGAAAAGTCAGGTATTATTGTTAACATTGTTATTATTTTGACAGGGCACAGGGGAAAAGTAAATAGTTGGAACTCATGCAGTGTCAACATGGCCCAGTGGAGAGTGACAGATTTGGGTTCTGAGGACCCCAGCTTTGTGCTTACTATTTACTTAACTTCTCTGGGCCTAAACACCTCCTCTGTAAATAAGGAGGTTGGTCCCTTTTGACCTGTGATCTTTCGAAGGGCATGGGAAGGGGTTCTTGGCTGCAGCTGTTCCCTAGAAGATGGACAGGGAGGCAGCAGGTAGGGGTCCCAAAGACAGCAGAGCAGTTGGATCTTGTGGGATGGTTTCAGGAAGGAGGGAGACTACAGCTGGAAGTGACTCACAGCCAGTGCCCTCCTCCCCCTAGTCACAAAGAAGCAATCGCAGACAAGGCCTAGGGGCAGGGAACTTTTTCACTTCTCAGACACAGGAGCTTGGGGGAGAGGGAGGAGGGAGGATTCCTAACTAGAGCTTCAGCAAAGTAAGAAACAGTCTGCATCCATTCTCTAGCAGTGAAGACTGAGGTTTTAAGCAAGACAGAAATTCTGACTCACCTTAGGAGTTGGCATTGATGGGGTTTGTGGAGAGAGTCTAGAAACCACCCTGGACACCTGGCAATTCTGCAGACCCACCCTTCCCTGACAGACCTATGGCTGTCTGCCCATCCTCAGATGGATAGAGTGGCAGAACCAGGCCAGGGATCCTGGTGTGCAGGTCCCCATGGAAGACTGGACTCTCAGGAGCCAGCTTCTCATGTGAGGGAAAAGTATAAACAAAGCTGCATACGTGAATGTACATGACCACATATAACATCATACATGTGCATCCCAGTCTCCATCTCATGGTCCCCCTCAGTTCTTTCCAGACAAGGGATGCCATCCAGCTGTGCCTCTGGAGGAGGCAGAGGGATAAAGGGGGGGGGGGTGTGAGGGAATCACCCTTCCCAGATGTAAAGGGGATGGACCACCCACAGGGACAGCTCACTACAAAGGAATCTACCCAGAAGCAGCCCATGTGGGGGTGGTGGCGCATATGGAGGGACTTCAGTGCACGGAGCCCCAGGCTACCCTTAAAAAGGCCTAATTCAAATCAAGTTAGTCCCAGTCTCCAGGTCAGCCATAGGCTCATCTTTGTATGTCTCTACACAGAAGAGACTTTTTTAGAATCTCATCTCTTCTTATTCCCCCTTATTTCATAGATATCAGAACTAGAAGGGCCCTTGGAACATAGCACATAGACTGTCAGAGCTGGGAGGGACCTCAGAACCTGGCTAACAATATCAGAGCTGGGACAGGAAGTGAGAGGTTATCCAATATAAACCCTTTCCTTTTATAAAGGGGAAAAAGAGAAATGGAGAGAAAGAGTTACTTGCCCAACATCATTCAGCCAGCAGCCTGGGTCAAAATCCTACTTCACACTTATACTGGCTATTTGACATTGGGCTCTTCACTTATTCTCTGTGCCTCCATTTCCCTGTGCCTCCATTTCCCTGTCTATAAAACAGGACTAATAACTACCTCACAGAGCTGTCATAAGGATCAAAGATGAGGATGCACATAAAGCACTTTGCAAACCTTAAAAAGCATTATATTTTAATGGCACATATACTATGTGTGTAATATGCATGATGTACAGATGTACATGTAGATTAATTACACACATATAGTACGTGATTATTATTATTAAGAGCAGAGCTGGGTCCAGGGCCCAGGTCTCCTGTTTCAGAGCCTCCAGGCTCTTTCCACCACATTGTCTGTCTCACATATCCTATCCATAGCTCTGGCCCCAAGACATTCAGATCTCTCTCCAGCCCTGATGTCTCACTAAGCGCTCCAGTCAAGGCTTCTCCAATTGCCTGCTGGGCCTCTTCTGGATGACCTACCAGTGCCGATAACTGAACCAGCTTATTTCTCATATACCCCTACTTCATCCACAGGACCAGCCAGCCTCCCAGTCACCCAGGCTTGAACTCCCCCAAGTCTATGCCTCCTCTACTGCTAGTCTCAGGCATTGAATCACTTGCCCAATCCTAATGTTTCTATCTAGTCTTAGGTTACTTAGCTTCTAGGGAGCAGAGCCAGATTCAAACCCAGCTCCTCTGACTCCAAATTCCTACACTTTTTCCACTACACAATACTGCCTCTCCCAGACTAGGGGAAGGAGTGGTGGGATGCTTATGCCAAGGGAAGTTGCTTCTGTCTGGCAAAGGGCCTGCTCCAAGCCTGCTGGGGGAGGGGGAAGCTTGTTGGAGGACCGGCCTCAGCTCCTCCAGAATCTACAGTTTCTGGGGGACAAAGGTTGGGCTGGGGAAGCCACTGGAGCCTTCGCTGCCAGGGAGCCCTCAGAGACAAGTCAGCACCTGCCTGGCTGCCACCTGGAGATGGCTGTTCCCCGCCTGCTATCACCTGCCCTGTGCCTCCCTATGCCTGGGCCTCAAGCCCATACCTTCCAGACCCACACATAACTTCAGGGGAAGGGTAGGGGGGTGGTGGCACAGAGCCAGGTATGGGGACACAAAATCTCTTTGATCTAAGAAAGGGATGTTGGAGTACCCATTCTGTCCAGACCCAAGGAAAGGGAGGGGGCAATCTTTACTTCTTCCTCCTCCTGCCCAAGGGTGGGGTAAGGATGGTGATGTCAGGCAGATGGTGGGGGGAGGTGGGAGTGGAGCTGCTTCTGTTGAATTGGCTACCAACTCCTTCTCCTCCCCCAGCTTCCTTTTCTCTTGCAGTGCCAAAGCAATATATGGAAAGGAAAGGGGATAGGCCCATAGAAGGTCATATTAAGGACCTGAATGCTCAGTCCCTGCAAATATTCAGTTTCCTGGCTGGCTAAGAGGGCCAGAGCTAGGTCCAAGTTCAGAGCCCCACCAAAGAATCACAGAACCTCAAAAACAAACAGAACCTGAGCAGACAGGAATCTTTTCTACAGTATCACTAACAAGGGGTCACCCAGCATCCAGCATAAGATTGGTTCCCTTGTCACCCCATTCCACTTCAGGTCTGTTCTGATTATGGGGAAGCTTTTCTTCATACAGTGCTGAGATCTGCCTCTCCTAAGTATGCCTGAACAAACGAAATCCCTCTTTCACATGACAGCCCTTCAAATACTTGAAGTCCATGGTCATGTCCTTCATGTCATCTCATCTCCAAACTAAATATCCCCAGGCCTGCCAGTCTTATACCACTACCCAAACTAGGACCACTGATGCTTGTGCTACCCAGAGTCCTGGCTGCCAGCTGTTCCCCAACCCTGACACTGAGCATTCTGATGCCAACCCAAAGTCTCGGTGCGTCACTGGCCTGGGGCTGTGCTCTGAAGAAGTCCTGGGAGCTTGACCTCAGAGACTGAGACATCTGGCACCCCCTGTGGCCCAAGTCATCCATGGAGCCTGAAGGGAAGTGCTTCCCCCTCCCCCCAACCCACTCTGGCACCAAGTTCCAGGAGCAGATGTTCTGGGGAGTTGTAGGGACAGAATAGGCAGCTTCTTCCAGTAGCCTCAGAGATGTCACTGTGAGTCTCTCACTGCCCAAACCTGAAAACATTGGAAGAAGACAAGAGAGTCCAGGGATACCCCATACCCAGCAGAGGTTTGGGAGTTTTAAAATAGGCTCCACCCCTGAAGCAACACCAAGGCTTCCTGTCTGTAATCCTCGGATTGAGTCCCCTTGAGCACATTCTTTGAAAAGGGACATAATCTGGAAGATGGTAACAGTAATTGCTGTCATTCATATAGTATGGTGAATAGTTTAAAGTATTTGAAGGGTGGCTACGTGGAAGAGGCTTGTTCTTGGCTCCAGAGAGCCGACCTAGGACCAATGTGAGGGGAAGGTGACATGGGGAAGAAGGAAGAAGGAAAGTTCAAGGAACCTTCTTGTTCCTTCTGTATTTCTGCTTATTGTAAGGAAAAATTTTTAATACGCTGCTTTGGAGGTAGCAAACTCCCCCTCACTAGAGGTTTCCAAGCAAAAGCTGAATGACCAAGCACTCATTGGTTACTTCCTGGCCAATTCCAGACATACCACTCACACTCTGGCGATCCAAACTCTGCTCCCAGAGCCCTGGGCTTAGAGAGAAGAGCAATTATATTAGGTACAAGAGGAAGGCTCACAAAGTATAGCATTCAGAAGTAACTGAGATGATGATAAATGGACAAGAAAGGAAAGGTAGAACTATCTATGCAATTCTTATTTGGCTTGTCTCCCTCTTTCCCCACCTCCCTGCCACTAGAGAGCATCACATCAGACTTAGGAAGGGCAGGACCAAAATAGTGAAACAAGAGTTGAATTCCAAGGTGCTCAATGAGGTGAGAAGAGAGCATCGAGCTGCCTGCTCTAAAGCAGGTCCAAACGAATTACCTCCTATGAAGATCTATCTAGGAACTTTGAAAACACTAGACAGGCAACAAGCATTCATGACAGGCACTGGGCTGAGAAGTAGGGATACAAATACAAGCAACATAAAGGTGCCATAGGACTGGAGACAGGTAATGTTGTCCTGACTCTATGAGTGAGCCCCAGACAAAATGCTAACGTCTGAGTTTTAATATTCTGTTCAGGGCTGGAAGAATTCACACCTAATCAGCAAAAGGGTGTGTGTGAGCCTAGGGCTTTACACCTAGTTAGCAAAAGGGTGTGTGCCTGGAGCTTTGCCCCTAGTAAGACTTAATCAAAGGCACTTAATTAATTTAGCATTCTAAAACAGGAAAAAAGTCCCACCTTAATTACCAATACAATTAGACAAACTATGACTGCACTTTTATCACAGAATGGAGAGAAATGGGTTGAAGAATTGTGAAGTCAGATTCATAACTGGCAAAATATTAATTAATTAGTTTGTTAATTTACTAAATCCACCTGGAGGGCCATCTCTAGTGATACATGGCCCTGCTCCTTTTGATGCTATTATCATCGATTTGGTTAAAAACATAGTTCTACCTATGCCAGTACAGTTCATAAGCATGTCCTGGATAATAGATTCAGGCTCCAAAGACTGACAAATTGAAATGATGGAGTGAATTTAAAATAAATTAAATTTAGTAGGGATAATTCTAAAGTTAAGGGAAAAGCTTTAAAGTTGTCACACTCAGGTTGGAAAAAAAATCAAGTACTAAGTGAAGACCTGATTAGTATTTTTTGGATGTGGTCAATGTGTCAATCTCTTCTATTTCACTATGCATATTTATTACAAGAGTTTTTGTTTGTTTGTTTTTATGGTGGGGAGGAGGTGGAAGGGAGAGAAAATAAATTTATGTTAATTAAAAAACAGTTATTTAAAGTTAAAAAAAAAAAAAAGACCTGGCTAGAAGGCAGCTAATGTGAAAATGTCCTGGGGCATGGAGTTAATGAACAAAAACTCATCATGAGTCAACATCATGATGTGGCAGCCAAAAACTCTCATGTGCTCTTGGGCTTCAAGGTTCAGGAACAGCGAGAGTCTGGCTGTTCTCTGCCCTAGTTAGACTACCCCTGGAATACTGTGTCCAGAGCTGAGAACCACATTTTGGCAGGGACACTGACAACTGAAGTAAGCTTGGAGAGTCACCCAGATGAGACGGGGTATGTAAGCAATGGCAGATGAGTAAAAGCTGAATGGAGTGGTGGTGTTTAGACTGAAAAGGAGACGAGGTAATGAAGAAAACATGATGCTGGTCTTCAAAGACTGTCATGTGGAAAAAGCATTAGGCTTGTTCTACCCGGTGTCAAAGGAAAAAACTCAGAACAATGAGGAGAAGCTTGAGAGAGGCAGGTTTATGTAAATAATAACTTCCAAACCATCAGTTGTCCAAAAGCAGAATGGAGCTGCCTTGGAAAGTAGTGAGTTCGTTACTGGGACGTCCAAGCTGAGTTTGAAAGATCACTGGTCAGGGATGTTGCAAAGGGAGTAAGCCAGCTTCCAGGATGGGTCAGGCTATACCTACTGTGAGGTTTCTTCCAACTCTGGGATTCTATGACTCAACTTTTAGAGACTTTATCTCCCATGACTTCCTAACAGAGATATTCCACTCCAGGTCTCCTCGATGTCCTTGCATGCTAATTAGGCTTTATTGGTTTCAGAGGGCAGACCTAGGTCCAGTAGGGGGAAGTGTCAAGGAGACATCTTTCTATTTGAAAGGAAAATCTCAACGTTTAGAAATAGTGGAAAGTGGAATAAGATGTCTTATTGCCTCATGCCATTGTCTCCACTTGGGATGTTCTCTCTTCTGAATGTTCAACTCCCACGCGTCTTCCAAGGCCCCACTGAGGTCCCAAATCTGTCTTCCAAGATTAAGCCACTAATTAACATAGGCTACAAAGCTCCTCCTACTCAGAACCCTGGGTCCAACACAACTATCTATTGTGTTCTGGTGTGTTTGTTGTCTTCACAATTATACTAAGAGCTCCTCAAGGGCAGGGGAAGATGTGCGAGGGTTTTTTGTCCCCTAAACCATGAGTAATCAAAATAGTGGTGCTGCAACCCCATTCCAGAATGGTACTCACACAAGAGGAAGAAACAAGGCACTCGAGGTGATAGGTCAACCACTCTTCTCCATGTCTCAAAATGGGGATTTATCAGACTGAAAGCCTATCACCTATACTTGGAAAGGGTATCTAGATAGGCTTTCTAGGGAAGGAAGACTATTACTATTTTGGCATATGAATGCATTGGACAGGTAGCATGGAGTTACTCTGGAACACAGAGAAGGTGCCCCAAGAGAAGGAAAGCACAGAGAATCCACCTTACTGGAGCTCAAAAGTTTTGGGACAAGAGGGGAAAGAGCTAGGAATAAGGCTCAGGTCAGCCATCGATAGCACAATGATCTTAGGATTTAGAGATATAAGAAGTCTAATCTAATGCTCTCATTTTAACAGATGAGGAAACTTTGGGCTTGAAAGGAGGAACTGACTTGCCCAGGGTCACACAGTCTTAAGTAGCAGGGCTGAGATTTGAATCCAGGTCACCTGACCCCAAATCCATTTCCCATTTTGCTACACCAGGCTACCTGAACACACCTCACAGAAACCCAGGAGTAAGAAAGAGGAAGAAAAGGCAAAAAAGAGGATCATGGTTAGCAGGCTGAGACCCTCAAAGGGCATCTTCTTCCCTCTTGTCTATCAATGATCGATGTCAAGGGCCTCTACCCTACATGAGAAAACAAACATCAGCCAAAGTGCCTCTCTAGGCTTGGACTTAGATAAGAGGCTGGCACTGCCCTATGCTCATGCCTCTTCCATTTGACAAGACAGGGAGCCTCTGCCACTCAAGTCTCCCATTTACTGGTTCCAGAAGGATTTAAAAAGTTAATGCAGTGAAGGGCCCCAGCCCTGCAGCCTGACAGCTTCAAGTTCAGGGGATGACGTGACAGGCTGCACAGCTCCTAACATGCCTCCTACACGTAGGATGTTCAGACATGAACCCTGAGGGGAGTGGGGCTCAGAACCCCAGCCCTGCCCGGGCCCTGTTGAGCTCACCAGGCTGTTTCTGGC
The DNA here is from genome assembly GCA_028646595.1 of Phalanger gymnotis. Classification (NCBI taxonomy): domain Eukaryota; kingdom Metazoa; phylum Chordata; class Mammalia; order Diprotodontia; family Phalangeridae; genus Phalanger; species Phalanger gymnotis. Next base: position 310,427,889 of record CM053624.1, read on the forward strand.
TGCTGTGACTCAGCTTCATTTGCTCTCACAGGAGATGGACTTCTTTTAATTCCCCTTGTGCAGACGATACTTGAAAACCAAATGGAAAAACACAGCTTGGGGCTATAGGATTCAAATCAAACGGGTAAGACTGAAAGAAGGCAGGAGGAAGAGGGAATAGCATCTTTTGTACCCCCTGGAGAAATCAATTCCCCTCTGCATTCCCCTCTCCTCTCCACACTCAGCAGCCCAAATATAGATTGTAGAGACTGCTCCCAGGGCCAGACACGTGGGAAGAGCTTCCCTGGGGTTCTTTTCTGGGCTGAGGGCAGAGCTGACAGAAGACCCACCAGCTTGGGACTTCAGGCTTTGGATGTTAAGATCTGGTGTTCAAGGGATACAAATCCAGAGACCAAAACTGCCCACAGGAGGGGCTCACTCCCTTCTGGCCCCAATCCCATAAACTGAGCCTCAAGACAATGCTCCACCCACAGCTAGGGCCACTTCTTGCCAAGAGGCTAAAACTCATTCTGAATATAATTCGTTTTGATTGCTGGACAAAATTTCATGCAACAATCCGCACCACACCATGGCTTCATTCAGTGTTGCAGAACTCTTAAGTAAACATAGAAACCTCAGACCTTATTCGCCACCCCACCCCCACCTTCTTGCAGCCCACCCCCTGCCCAGGAACCAAGGGGTCCCACAGGCATCTCCTTCTATGTTTCTCCTTAAGGGAGAGTGCTTCCACCTGGTTCCAGCACAAAGAACATTTCCCCCGTGGCCCCTGACAGGTCTGTGACTGCTCCTCCATCCCAATATCCCTCCAGTCAAGACTAACCAGCCAGCCATTCCCCACCCCGCCACCCCTACCCCCACCTCGAGTCTCAGTGCTGAGGTGGAACATCTGTTCCAGCCACATCCAGGGCTCAGCTTAAAGAGATGAAAGGCTCCTGCTGAGCTCTGGTGTGATTCCACCCCCTCCACTAGTAGGAAGGCAGATTCTAAAACCAAACAGCAGGGCTCAGATAAAGACTTTGGGAAACTTTCCACTTTGGGAGAACATGCCCTGCCTCCCCACTGTTTACCACTAAGTCCTCCCTGAGGTGCAGTATTTATACTTTAAGAATCCCTGTGTAATTTGGTCAGTATAGAAGTTTATTCCTTATGAGTTGTTGCAGACAAAGAAAATTCTCATTAATTGGTGACTAATCCTCTATCCTGAGCTAGGCTGGTCTTTATATGAGTCCATCACTGGGCCTGTAATCAAAGCCTCTCCAAACACTGTGTTTAGCACTAGGAACACAAATACAAATGCAAAGGCAGTTCCTGCCCTCAAGGAGCTTACCTTCCAGTAAGGGGAAACAGCACAAAAGGTGGAGTGGTGGCCAGGGAGGGCACCTTTGGACAGCTACAGGGACAGTGAGGAGACCCTGAGGAAAGTACCCAAGACTGGAGAGCAGAGGCCAAAGAAGCTGGCGAGAAGACGGTCAGAGAGTAAAGCAGACACGCAGTCCACAGGCAGCCCCAGTAGCACACAATCATAGAAGGACTTGAAGGAACTGACTGGGAGTGTTTAACCTAGAGAAGTAAGGATTTAGTGAGGAGAATGCCTGGAACACAGTATGTGCTTAAAACATTTCATTTAAGTTTTTGAAAAGGTGTTACCTGAAAGAGATTTGTTCTGGCCCCAGAACAAGAAGAGAATAAAGTAGAAGTTACAGAGAGGCAGATTTTGACTTATTATAAGGAAAAATTCCTAACATGGAAAGCTGTCTAAAATCAATCTATTGGAGCAGTGGATAAGCACCAGCCCTGGAGTCAGGAACCTGAGTTCAAATCTAGCCTCAGACACTTACTAGCTATGTCACCTTGGACAAGTCACTTGACCCCAATTACTTCCCCCCGCAAAAAACTCCATAAAATCAATCGATTTAAATATTTATGTGCCAGACACTCTACTGTGCCTTGGGGACAAAAGTAAAAATGAACTATTTGTAGTAAGCATGCATTCTAATAGGGAAAATAACCTTAATACATACAAGCACATCCAAAATAGTTAAATACTAGTTGTTTGGGGAGGAGGGATGTCAGGAAAGGCTTCATGCAGAAAATGGTTCATGAGCTGTGCCTAAAAAAAAAAAAAAGAGAGTGCCTGTGAGGCAGAGGTAAGGGGAAGAGTGCATTCCAGGCAGGGGATGGCCAGCACACAGGCACAAAGACAAGAGAACGTTGTGTGTTGGGAACAGAAAGCGGCCAGCTTGGCTAGATTTCCAAGGGCCAAATGAGAAGTAAAGGCTAATGAGGCTGAAGAGATAGTTTGGGACCTGGTTGGGTAAAACTTTAAAAGCTAAACAAAGAAGTTTATATTTTATCCTAGAGGAAATCAGAAGCCAATGGAAACAGTTGAACAGGGGAGTCACGTGGCCAGATCTGGACTTAGCGATAATGACTTTAGCAGCAGTGCGGGACAGGAGTGAGGAGAGACAGGAGACCAGGAAACCAACTAGGAAGCTGAACTAAAGTGATGACTAGATGTGCTGGGGTTGTTTGTCTGTTGTTTTTTGTTTTGTTGTTTTGTTGGGGGGGAGAGGGCATTAAATTTTTTTATTTATTTTAAACTTAAATAGAAAATGAGAAAAAAAACATTGCTATGTACACAGCAGAACATAGGACAGGTTTCAAAATAAAACAGTAAGTTTTGATTTCAGGAAAGCCTATATAATAAATACTATATATTGTTTTCAAAGCTGCCCAGTTTTTCTTTGGTTCCCTGTAGGTTTTCTTTTGTACTGTTGTGTACTTTTTGCTTCATTTTTCCCCTCCCCCTGCCCTAAACAAGGCTACAATTAGTCGAGGATATATTTTTATGTATGTACGTATAAGATATATACACATATATACACACATATACATAGATATCTATAAATGTATATATATATCTATACACATACACACTTACACACATATATCTAAGACCATACTACGCTTATTCCCACTTCTCACCCGTTTCTCTGAAGGTGGATAGCACCTTCCTTCACAAGTCCAGGTCTTTCCATGTTTTTCTAAATCAGCCAGCTCATCTTTTCCTATACCATAGCAATAGTCCAACCTAATTACATCCTAGATGAGAGATTGCCTATCAAAGATTTTTTCAATTTTCTGCATTCTTTCTATTCTTGACTGCATGGATTTTATTTATACAAGAAAATTTTAAAGTAATCAGAATTATCCTTTTTACACTTCAACAGTGCTCTCACCTTATAATAGAGTTTAAAGTCGGATACTACTTTAATCTGCTTCCTTTACATCTTTTTTCCCTGGTTTTCTTGAAACTCCTGACCTTTTGTTCTTCCAAATGAACTTTGTTATTATTTTTTCTAACTCTGTAAGATAACTTTTTAGTAATTTAATTGGGATGGCATTAAGTAAGTTAGGTAAAATTGTTATTTTTTTATATTGGCTTTGCCTACCCATGAACTTTTATTTAATATTCAATTATTTAGCTTTGATCTTATTTGTATAAAAAAGTGCCTTATGTTTGGCAGGTATATTCTCAGGTATTTTATACTGTCTAGTTATTTTAAATGGTCTAAAACAATATTGCTGACATAGTGTAGTTTTCCTATTTTCCTCTTTTGATTAAATCTATTTTAGCTTTAACTTTGTCTGAGATCATGATCACTACCCCAGCTTTTTTTATATAATAAATTCTACTCTTGCCCTTTGTATTATCTTTGTGTCTATCTCTCATTTTGATAGTACTTCCTGAAAGCAACATATGTTGAATGAACTCAAATTTTTCAAATGAACTCAAATGAATTCAAATTTTTAATCTGCTATCAGTTTCCATTTTATGGGTAAATTCATCCATTCATATTCTAAACTATAATTATTTATCTATTTTCCTCCTATTTTTTCTCACTATTCTTCTCCCTCTATTTACCCTATCCGTCCTCACTCTTCTGCTTTACTTCTACCTTGCCCTCCTGTTCCTTAACCTACCCATCCCTCCAAGATTCCTTCCTTTGTCCTCTTCCCCTACCCTCTCCCCTTGCCCTCTTACTGATTTCTGAATTTAGACTTTTATACCAATATGTATATAATATACATACATATATACACACATACATATACATATGTGTACATGTATGTGTGTGTGTATGTTGCTCTTTCTTTAACCATTCCCAATGAGAGTATGGTTCAGGCACTACCTGCCCTCCCCCCACTAGCTTCTTCTGTATCAGTTTTTCCTTTTATGCCTCATTTGTATGAGATAATTACTCCTTTTTATCTCTCCCTACAGTTTTGTTTCTTTTAGAATAGCCCCCATCATACTCAGCTCAGCCCAAGCCCTTCTTTCAAACTACCCAAATAATGATGACAGTCATAAAAGTACTGATAATATTTTCATTTGTAAGAAGTAAACAATTTGACCTTATCGAGTCCCTTATAATTGGTCTTTAATGTTTACCTTATATTTCTCCTGGATGTTATATGTCAAACTTTCCCTTAGGTTCTGCTGCTTTTGTCACAAATACATTCGTTGAACGTCCTCTTTCTTTTCATTCAAGATTATACTTAACTTTGCTGGATAAGTTACCCTTGGTCATAGCCCCAGCTCTTTCGCTTTATGAAATACAGTACTCCAAGACCTATGGTCCTTCAGCATAGTAGCTGCTCAGTGTTGTGTAATCCTTATTGTAGCTCCATGATATTTAAATTGTTTTCTTGTTGCTTCCAAAATTTCCTCTTAACCTGGGAGCTTTGAAACTTGGCTATGATAATCCTGTACATTTTCCTCCTGGGATCTCTTTCCTCCTGGTGATTGGTGGATTTTTTTTTTTAATTTCTACTTTGCCTTCTTGTTCTAGAATTTCAGGGCAATTTTCCTTGATAATTTCTTATAATATGTATCCACTCTTTTTTTTTTAATCATAATCTTCAAGTAGTCCGACTATTCTTATATTATTTCTCCTCAATCTGTTCTCTAGATCAGCTGCTTTTTTTTCTGATGAGATGTTTCACATTTTCTTGTTTTTTTTTTATCCTTTTGATTTTGTTTTATTATTTCTTGATGTCTTAGAATATCATCTTCCCTTTGCCCAGCTCGTTTTCGAGGAATTATTTTCTTCTTGAGTTTTTATTCTCCATTTCAAATTGACTTTCTTTTCATAATTTTCTTGATTTTCTTGGATGGCTTTTTATTTTAACTAATTTTTCCTTAATCTCTTATTTCATTTTTAAAGTCCTTTTTCAAGTTCTTCTAAGACCTCTTTTTTGTGCTTGGGACCATTTGACGTTTCTTGTCGAAAAAAGAGGGGCTCCACTATCTTCCTCTGAGTATAAACCCAGATCTTCTCAACCCCTATCTATCTATGGTTAGGTTATTTCTCCTTTGCTTAATCATCTTTATTAATTTATTTTATTTTATTTTTAACAGCTATTAGAGTAATCAAGTTCTAGTCCTGAAGTATATGGAATGACGCCCCAAGCCTCACGTCCTTCTGAGGTTGGGTCCAACCTCAGGCTCTCCTCTGCACTTCTTAGACATGGCTAGGGTCCCCAGCCTCACTGTCCTGCAAATGATCTTGTTCCTAGCCTCTGGTAGCTGCAAACTACAGCTGTCCTCTCTGCCCTGGAACTGAAACTGAGGACTCTGTCCTCCAGCAAGTGCCCACAGCCAGCAGGGTCTCTCGCCCTCTGCAACTGCACTCATCAGGTGTGTCCTTGCTCCTTCTCCCCCTCAGCTGGCAGCCCAGCCCAGGATACATCTGATCAGCACAGCTACGCTTGGCATCCCTCGCCAGTGGAAGGTCTTTCAATCTTCTCCTACTCAGCTGTCAGACCCCCACACCGTCCTAGAGAAGAAAGTTTCTAAGGCTTTCCAACCTGCCTCCCAACCCCAACTGCCCCTAGGGCTTGTTATTTTCTTGATTCTGAAGAGTTGGCCTGAAGGTGTTTGCTCTTCACTCAGGCTGTCATTCCTGAAGGTCTTCTCTAGTTGTCTTAGGAGAACAACTGCTTTACCCTGACTTTTATTTCTGCTACTCTGCTCTATGATCCCTGTGAGGTGATGTTCTCTTTTTTTATGGAGGAAATTTGGAGAACCGAAAGTTTTCTGACCCAATCCAACATCTTCCCAGAATCATCTTATAGCTAGGTATAGTAAAGGAAATAAATGCCAAAATTTGGCCAATGACTGGATAAGTGGTATGAGGGAAAGTGAAAAGTCCAGGATAATGCCAAAGTTACAAACCTTGGGAGACTAGAAGGATGATGTTGCCTTCGACATAAATAAGGAAGTTTGGAAGATGGGAGGATTTAAGCTCAATTTTAAACATATTGAGTTTAAGATGCCTCTAGGACATCCAGTTTGAAATGCCCAATGGGCAATTGGTGATGTGGGATCGAAGTACTGGGGAGCCACTGCGGCTGGTTATTTTTAGTTGAGTCATCTGCATAGAGATGATAGTGAAACTCACAGGAATAGATTAGGTTACACAGAAAGACTGTAGTGAAAGATAATGTAGGATAGAACACTGGGTGTTTGATATACATGTTTGGCCAGCAAAGCAGACTGAGGAGTCTTCCTCAGGTAAGGTAAGGCAAGACAGACCGCAGACAGGTAAAGAGTCAAACCAGTACTGTGATCAATAGTGCAGGAGATAGGTCAAGAAATATTGGAGCAAAGATGACCATCAGATTTGGCAATTAAAGAGATCAGAATTTTTTCTGCCGAGATGGTCACCTGGAAGAAAGGCAGGCTTCCCACCTCCCAGATACCTATTCTATCAAAAACATAAAATTTACTTCATTATAACTGTCAATAATTGTCTGAATATTGTAATATCGATAATTATCAATAAATCCAATAAGAAACGACGGTGACTTCTTTGACTTCATGACTACACAAAAATTGAGCCTAAGGTCCCCACCAGCAAAGCTAGTGTCAACACAGGGCAGCCTGCTAGTAGGACCACAGGCTACCAGAGGAAAACATTGCCTGCAAGACTCAGTGTCTGGGGGCTTCAAGAACGAGGATCCCCTGAAAAGCCCCAACTGGTCAGAAAACCTCAGAGTGAAGACCTTGTGAGCTCCAAGGCGCAGAGCAGAAGCAGCAGTGGCCAGCACCATGTGGATCAGGCACTGAATCGCCCAGACTGGGACAGCTCAGGGCCAAGATCTCTGACCTGAGATGACAGTGAGAGATTACCCTAAAGACCCACCTCTCAGAACCTCAAAAGATCAGGGGTGCAGAACCCAGCAAGGTGGAGGGAAGTGTAGGGACAGAGGACAAGACCAAGTAGGGCAATCTTGCTCACCTAAAAGTACAGCGAGGCGCAGAGTGTGGCCTTATATTAGAACAAAGCTCCACTTTGGGAACTAAAACCGGAGGGATGAGTAAATCAAAGAAACTCCATCCAGCACACACAATTACTGCTCACTGAGGGATTTCCCCCCACAGGTGCAGTTTGGCATAGATGACATGGGAGAATCTAATCTCTGGGGCTACCTGGCAGCATTTGTGGCTTCTCAGCATAGGTTTTGAGAACCAAAGGTCACTTCCGTGCCAGCAGGAGACACCAGAGAAGACAGCGGCCTCAAAGTCCTTCAACTTCAATTCCCTTTTTCTCTGTCATCTCTACTACTTGGGCCACCTCTAGGAGTGGTTCCACCTTAGACCCCAACCAGCCCCTAGAACTGCCCCACCTGAGCTGAATGAAATCCCTCTTTCTAATCACCCCCTCCTTTCCTTCTCCCTCTTCCAATACCTCACGCCTCGCCAAATCTGCTCTGTCTTGATCCTGACATCAGATGCCTCAGTCTTGCCTTGGTTCTCCCATTTCTACTCCAACTCCACTTCGGACCCTATAATTAGCTTGTTAAAAACTCTTGGAGCCCTTGCCTATTTGTGCTTCTACTGTTCACATCCTGTTAATCCTCAGCCTGGGGCCTATGGCCAGTCTCACCACTGCTGGGATGCTCAACAATGCTGGAGGAAAATGAAACACGGACATCAACCAGGGCCTCCCATGTTGCATGGCAATCTTTATATTGATTTTCGGTTGTGTCCCACACTCCCCACAGGTGCTGCTCCAAACCTCCTACTGTCTCCTCAAGCCTCTGATCTCATCTTGCAGTGCCTTCTCTGTTAAGACGCTCTCACCTCCTTGTTTTAAGATTGAGAAGATCCATCCTACGCTCCCTGATTCTGCCCTCCTCTACCTCCAGACCCGTCCAGATCTTCCCCCATTCAGGCATCCTTTAGCCCAGTCTCAGAGGATACTTCTTGCTAAGATGCATGAGCCTCTCACAATCTGGCCCTATCTTCCCAGCCTCATTGACATTACTCCCCTCACTCCCCACATCCTGAGAGCCAGGTAAACTGGCCTGCCTTTCTTCACCAGGATGTTCTAGATTCTCTCTCTGCCTTTGATATATATACAGTTCAAGCACCATTTTGTCCACATGAAGCTCTTCCTAACTCCAGCTACCAGTGCCCTCCCTCCCAGGCTATCTTGTATTTAACTGCATAGTAGATATTCATATTTATTAACTTTTTATTTATGCTGTACATGTCCCTCTTGCCTCCATCAGAATGTTAGGTCCCTACAAGGGATCATTTCTTTCTTTGCACTTGTATCCCCAGCGCTAGCAGACCACCTGGCACCGAGCTCGATCAGTACTTGTGGGCTGATTGATGGATGTTGTTCCATCGAATGTGTTCCATTCCCATGGTCTCACTTCTACAAGCTCTCCCTGTCAGTCAGCTCCTCTCAACTACCAACAGACACCCTCAGATCTCTCCTATCTTTAAGAAAACATTTGGCCGTATCCTTTCCTGGGAGAGCTTCCTGAGGCTTATCAAACTGGATGACTCCTTCCCACTCCTGGAGATCCACGTGGGGACATAGGAAACTGCCAGGGGGAGCCTGGAAAGCCCTGCTCGGTGGAATAGCAAGTCCTGGGCATTCTGGAGATTCTAGAGGCTTGGGTACCACTGAGAATTACAGAGCCATACAACTCTGTGGCCTCTAATCCAAGTGCTAACCAGAGGAATCCCCATTGCGACACAGTCCAATAATCAGTCACCCATCCTCTGCCTGAAGAGCTCCCCAGGGGATGAGGGCTCCCAAGGGAGCCCCAATGAAGAACTTTAATTGTGAACAAATTTTTCCTGAAATCAAGCCTATCTCTGCCTCTGGAATTTTCATCCCCTTTTCCTGTTCTGCCTTTGGGGACCAAACAGAATAGGCCCAATTCTTTCAGAGGCTAATCCTTCAAATACTTGATGCCAACCACCTCACATCCCTTATTCTCTTCTCCAAAGGAAACATTCTCGGTTTCTTCAACTAATCCTATGACATGGACGCAAGGCCTTTCATTATTCTTACAATTTACCAAACTAGGCTTTATGAAAGTTCCTTCAATATTACATGTTGTGTTCAGTTGTGACTGACTCTGTTATTCCACTTAGGGTTTTCTTGGCAAAGATACAGGGGTGGTTTGCCATTTCTTTCTCCAGCTCATTTTACAGATGAGGAAACTGAAGCAAACAGGGTAAAGTGACTTGCCCAAGGTCACATAGATAGTGTCTAAGGCCAGATTTGAACTCAAATAGGTAAGTCTTCCTGATGTCAGGCACTCTATCCACCGTTCCACCTACCTGCCCTTCAATTTTACAGCCCAACAGTTAATTCTCAGCATAAAATAGCTAATGAGGAATGAACTACAGCCCAAAGATATTTTCCATGGCCATTAGTCAATCATTTTCTTTAGTATGCTTCCTAAGAATTCAGTTGATGTTGAATATTATTCCAAATTTCATTATATTTATGGGGCTTTTTTTTTACCTGTGTAAATTCTCTTAACATTCATTAAGAAATTTGCGCTAGCTGAAGGCTTTCCCATAGTCATTGCTTTGGTATAATTTCTTTCCACTATATGGTCTATTCTCACAATTCAAGCATGGCCAATGGCCTTCAGACTTCTTCACATTCCCAATATTCAAATTAATACTCCAGCATAATTGGTGGCATGGGACCTAGAACTAGAATATGGCTCTGGAACAAAATAAAGAGTTGGAGAATGAGAATATTTTTCTATTCTATAGTAAGAAGAGACACTCATGAAGGAAAATCCAAGAACCAGAGGGGGAAGCATGGCAGAGGGCATGAGAGATCAACCAAGTTAAAAACAGTAGCAGTATATTACAAGACCATTTGGACAGAAGGAATTAGAGGAAACTGGGGAACAATACAGCATTATGTATTGTTAGTGGGAGAACTAAATTATCTGGACACTTGATGGAGCTCGCTATACTAAAAAGCAGACCTTTCCTTCTCCTCCATCTCTATACCAATTAGCCCCTTATCGATCCTATCTCTTTTATCTTCTGGATCGATCCCCTTCTCCCCACTTATCATCCACCCAGATTCAGGTTCTCATCATCTCTCACTGGGCCTATTGCAAGAGCCTCTTAATCGGCGTCCTTACCTCTGGTCTTTCTTTCTTCACATCATATTCCAAAACATAGGCTTGACTAAAATAAGGCAGTTGCATCAGACTGTCTGATGCAACTTCGAGCTATAGGTCTATGATACTATGACGTCTCCGAACCTCAGCTGATCCAATGAAGAGGTTGGACTGCATGGGCCTCCTTGAAGTCCCTCCCAGTTCTACATCTATGACCAAGTCATCCCCTTTCTCAAAAATCTTTTAATGGCTCCTTACTGAATCTAGAGTAAAATACAAAATACTAAGCATGGCATTTATGGCCTTCTGTATTTTGGTTCTAACCAACTTTCGCAGTCTTATTGTATGTTTCTTCTGTCCACACCCTCAGTCCTAATAAACCACCCAGATAACAAGCCATCTGCCACCTTAGTGTCTCTGCATCAGTGGCCTCCCATCCCCAGAATGCCTTCCCCTCACCTTTGCTACTCTTCCAAAGCAGTACAGGTCCTAGCTGGGCCTTCCCAAATACCCAGTGATTAGCACTCTCCTATCAATCTGTGTTGCATGTTGCTTCTATTTTCCCCCAACTCATTAGAACACAAGCTCCTAGAGGGCTGGGATTGTGTCCTTTTTCTCTTTGTATTCTCAGCATCTAACATAGTGCCTTGCACATGGTTTTTTAATCAAAAAGGCAGACTATTAAACTAATGAATCTTTTGCTTGCCTTTATGATAATTTAGGCTAAACTGTGCCAAACCTCATAAAATGAAATTTATTTGGGTCACCAACAGCCTCTAAAATTGCTAAATCAAATGGCCTTTTCTATCTTCATTTTCTTTCTCAGCTTTTGACAATATTGGCAACTTTCCTAGCTATTTTCTCATCCCTTAGCTTCAGTGACACTGCTCTGTCCAGTTTCTCTTCCTGTTTTGACTGCTCCCCAGTCTCCTTAACCAATTCATCATCCCCCAACGAGGCTCTATTCTAGGTCTTCCTTCCCTACCATAAACTTTATCCACTCCCACAGGTTCAATGGCAAATTGCACACAAGCATCTTTAAACTTCCCCCAGATAGCCCACCTGTCCGACTGTCTGCCAGACATCTCTAACTCAATGCCCAACACCAGGACTCACAACTTGCACAAAGCTAAAATCATCACTTGTCTCATGAATCCGTACCCTCTCCTTCCCCAGTGTTAGCAGTATTTCCGTCCTCCCAGGCACCTAGGCTTGAAACCTGTCGTTTCTGATTCGTCTTTCTCTTAGCTATTACCTAGCCCGTTGCCAAGTCCTGTCACTACTTCTACAATCACCCCCTCATCCTTCTCTTCTCTGACACAATCACTACCACAGTTCGGCGGTAAGGATTCACTCACATGGATTACTTTAATAGCTTCCTAACTGGCCTTCTTGTCTCCAGTCTCTACACTTTCCACTCTATTCTTTCCAAAGCTCCCAATAATCTTACTTAGTCACTATCTTTATCAAAAACATACCATGTCTCTCTGTAGGCTCTAATATAAGATGCAAACTCCACAACTAAGCAAAGAAGGCTTTCTAACAATCTGGCTCTAACGACCTTTCTAGCCTTAGGTTTCAGTGGACCCTCTTCATGTACTCTAGTCTAGACTAACTCCCTGAACTTGACATACTACGCCCAACAGGCACCCACTCGCATGGAGACAATCCAGGGCTTGGAATGCAACCCTTCCTCATCTACACCATACACAATTCTTCAATTTCTTCAAGTTCAGCTCAGGCACTAGCTCTTCTCACGAGGCCTTTTCTGTACCCATTCCCACCTCTTATCCCCCCCCCCCCCCCGCCACTCCCTGCCCCCCACCCCCCCAGCTACTATATCCCAAAACAAACTCTCTAGAGCATTTTGGCTGAACCAATTTGCAGTCACCATTACAAACTACCTTTAACATACTTCATACATGCCATATATCCCTAGAGATGTTCCCAGAACTACCTGAGGTCAGAGACCTTTTTTAACCTTTGAATCCCCACTGTCAAGCACAGTGTCTTGCTTAACTTGGGCATTTAAATATTCATTGAGTGTTCTGTAAGAGGCCTTTTCTGGTCAACTCCCTTTCCCCTCTTCCCTTGCTAGTACCTTCTCTACTAAGGTTACCTTCCTTCCACTCTGTATGTATCTTGTATATACCCATTTATGTACATGTCTTCTCCTCCATGAGAACATAAGTTCCTTAAGGACAGGGATGATTTTTGCTTTTTCTTTGTATCCAAAGTGTGTAGCACAGTGCTTGGCACATAATAAAAAGGAAGAATCAATTGACTGAATGATGGAGATGCAGCAATTATTAAGAAAAACCTTTTTAAAGTTCAACTTAAATTATTTTTATTTAAACATGATCTGAGACAGTACTGCTCACCCAAGAAACTGGGTGGCTGTTACCAGACAGAGGTGTTTGGAGGAAGTCTTCCTGAGCAGAGCACCTCCAGGGACCTGGATCTCACAGCTCCCACCCGCAACTGGGTGTGGCCCCTAAAATCTCAGCCAGAACATGCCACTGCGGATACGGTTGTAGTCAGGGAGTTGTTCAATGGGACCTGAGGGAACAGAGCCGTTAGTTAGTCAGCCTAAGGCACTGTCTGCAGAGACCCACTGAAGGGCTTGTCACAGCTCTGCACCCTTCCCTCCCCACCCAGCACAGGACACCTGGCCTGAGGGATGATCAACGGGCCTTGGAAGGAGTGAAGGAGGCGGGCAAGCTGCCTGAAACGTGAGCCAAGAGGGAAGAGAATGTTCAGCTGCAGGAGGCAATGAGCCTGTTCCTTCAAGCTCAGAGTTGGCACCACCCTGTTGTCCCTGATCCCTAATCATGACCTAATTCTCCACCCATAGTCCTCTATCCCTACCCAAGAGCCTTTTCCCCTTGGAACAATGCATCAACTTCAGGGGCATTCTTCACCTCAGTTCGGTGGGGAAGACCAAAGTTACCCCTTAAAAAGACCCATGAAGGAAGAAAATTCACCACCTGATCAGTGGGAGAGGGAAGGGAGCTGCTGGGGCAGGTTTTCTGATGGAACTCCCTTTGCCTGACAAGCAAACATGTCAGAGCAGCATCTCGGAGCTACTCTGAACAGGGAGTGGCCAGGGCAATGAGGAGGCAGGGGTCCCTCCCTCCTTTACTTGAGGGCTCTATTTCCTCTGCCCAAGATGTAGAACCTCCCACAAGGAGGTAGTTTTTAGTCCCACAACTTCCAACAAGATTGCCTTTCTCTCTGCTTCGATTTGGAGAGGCAGAAATGTGCCTCAGTCCAAATGATGGAGAAAAGAAGGGAAGTCATTAATCTGATTTTGAAAACCTGGCAGAAATTCAAAGGGGGAAAAAAAAAGTTAAGATAACTACCAGGCTCCTCCTCTTTGTAAACCCACACCCAAGTGAAGGGAAAGAGCCTCCTTAACAAAAAAATTCCTAATCCCAGCCCCAGTCAACTGCCTGCCTCCCCGGAATGGAGATGACAGCCTGTAAACTACTCACCCACTGCAGCCACTGCGGGGCACTGGTCATACAGGTATTTGGAGCAGACTTCCCGCACATCTCTGGCATCAATCTCCTAGAAGGAGCAAATGTCAAATGGGCAGGAAGTCAGCTCTCTCAGAGACGTAAGACAGAGGTTCACCCACACAATAACAAGTTTTCAAAATCAACAACAGATCTGACTCTGAAATTTTCTGTTAGTTTCTTTGCCAAGACAGTTTCTTCTCTCCAGAGTAAATACCTTTGAGAGATATTGTAGTGTTTTATAACTGCCTAATTGGACTAATTGCTACCAAAAGAATTCCTGGTAAGTAGACTCTTAAGAAAGCAGAATTTAGGCTGTCCAGATAAAGAAGACAGAAGACAGCAGAGATTAACATAAACATGTTTCAACTCAGATAGCAGAATAGAGGCTAATCTGACAATTGTGCTACCAACCTGTGGTGTCCTGGCCTCTTGTGCCCACACAGGTAACTACCCCATGGACTCCCTAGGCCCCCTCTGTCCTTGTCTCTTACTGGCCCCTCCATGCTATCAATTATTCAAGTGAGGGGTCAGAGAGGAGTAACTCCTCTATCCAACCTCTCCCTGGCCTCCCAAGCATCCCAAGTTAGCTACCATTAGACTCTTCTGAGTCCTGGGAAACCCCAAGGAAGGCTTGATTATAGAAGAGGGGATACTAAAGTAGCTCCCTCACTTATAGCTGAAACCCTCCCTCAGCCCATGTATTCAAGCAAGAGCAGCAGACTGGCAAACAAGGGAAAGTAGGCAGCATGCTTCTCTGCTGAACTCCCTGAAGGCAAAATTATGTCCACAATTATCTCTGGAATTCCAGTTCCAACAAAAAAAAGACAATTCAGCTGCTGTGGGTCCCAGCAAATCTGGCTTGGAATCAGAGTTGATTGCAGTCCAATGAAGCACAGGAACAAAGTGCTTCTCTGTCCTCGCAATAGGTGCTCACAAGGTTCCAGGGGATACTTGCCCAACTGACCACCTCAGGGAAGAGTGGAAATAATCTCATTCTAGGGTCACTGAAGTGCCAAGTGAGAAGAAAGAGCTGCTAATTCCTTCAAATGACCTCAACTGAATAGCAAAACAGAGGTAATCATTAAACTGGGCCAATTTCTGAGGAAGGTCTAATTCAAGTGCTTTCTGGGCTCAGGTTCACAGGGTTCACTGCACAAAACCCACAGCCTTTTGAAGACTGGCCAAGAAAGCATACCTCAGGCAGCCTGCAGTTCTTGGCAATAAGTCTTGGGCCCAGAGAGAGAACCAGGAATGCAAACTCCAAACTGCACAGGCCCTGGAGGGCCTACACGTGCCTATTCTGTGCCCACTAAGGCAGTGATGCCAATTCTACCTTTACCTGCAGCCTATTAGAAGCAAAGACTGGTCTCTTTTCAGTCTGCTGAGCCAACTGTCCATAGCCATACAGATAAACAGAAGAAACACACACCCCTACTCAAAGCAGATTTGTGATGCTACAAAGAAATCTAGTCTTCAAAGTAGTCCACAGACCTCCCACCCCAGTCTTTACATACCGAAATCCGGCTCTCCCATTCAGACAAAGGTATTCGGCGGCCATAAGTGAGAAGGCTACGTCCAATGTCTTCACACACAGGGGTGGTACCTGCAGAAAGAGTTGTACTAATGAAAGACTCAAAAAGAATACCATTGCGAAAGCTCTTTCCATGCTTGTGGGTTCCAAATCAAACACCTTTACAAGGCAAAGAAGCACAATGGATTTCACAGCTACCAAATGAAATTCTACAGGGAGTGATTTAGCTAACATTATCTCCCCTGAATGAAGAAATCATTTAATATTTCAAAGGCAAGAACTGTCCTGGGAGCACAATGGAAGAGGAATTAAGAGAGCGTGAGATCCTATCTAAATGTTTCTAGAATTCAGGAGAACAGAGAATACTACATCAAAGCACTGTCCCAGGATTTTCCTAAAGAAAAGCACCTACCTCTCCTCTATGTGCCTACTGAAGATGAAAAGAGAAAGGTATGACTTGCTTTTCATTACATGGGGCTAAGCTCAATTTTCTATAGGTTTATTCAGATCAGGTAGTTCCAAGTAAGGTTCTAATTCAAAATGTGTAATTTGTGGTCACCACAGCTGCATATCCCTGGAAGGAACAAGCAGTCTGGTATAGCAGAGTGTTAGATTTGGAATCAGAGGGCCTAGATTTGAACTGGGAGTCTGCCATTCACAACCTGTCTGACCCCAGCCATGTCACTTAATCTTTTGGGGCCTTAGCTTCCTCATCTGCAAAATGAAGTAGCTGGACTAGATGACCTCTACAGGCCTTTCATGCTATGACCACCCTGATACAATTTCATCATTTTAGAACTACCAGTACAGAATGAAATTTGTCCTTCATTCTTTTTCTAACCACAACTATATGCATCACAGCTTAACCTCGATGCCTTGGATCTCCTTGGTTCTAGAGGAGACACCAGCGTAAGTGCCTAGTTTCCCTCCTCCAGTGGAATAAAGAAGGCTTTTTGCCTATATCCTCTATGAGCTCTTTGCTATTTTCATAGTTAAAAGTATGCTCCTCACAATAACCTCATTAAGAAAGAAAGTACTATGACCCACACTTTATATATCAAGAAAATGAGACTCAGCAAAGCTAAATGATTTGCTACCAATGGTCACACATGTAGTGCCAGAGCTCAAGCCCAGCTCTCTAGACTCAAGCACTCTTTTCATTATATTACACTTGGAAGATGGTTCATAAACTCCTGTGACCCAAAAATCACCACCACAGTGGTGGCCAAACTTCTGAGCATTGGAAAGAGTGCAGGACTTTGGAGCCAGAAGGCCTCAGGGCAAATCCCAGGTTGGCAACTGAAAACCAGAATGACCTTGGGTGAGTCACTCAAACCTCTTTGGATTGGGGATTTGTCATTAATAAAATGAAGGGGTTGGACTAGATAACTGGCAACTTCCCTCCGGTTCTTAATCCATGACACTGTAACACTTAGCTAGGATGGTCCTCAGGAAACAGATACAGTCTAGGTCAGAGTCTGTGCCTGCTGGTAGTGTTTAAGAGCACACAAGGAAAACAGAAAGAGTCTACTAAGGAAAGTCAGGTTGTGAATGCTGTTCTGAGGCCAGAAAGGCTAAAATATGGAAGGGACCTCAAGAGAACACCATTTCCACAGCGTCTCTTCTCGCTTCCTTCTCACCCCACTGAAATCACCCAATCACCCAAATTCAGATGTAGCAGCGATGCTCCAACCACCTTCTAGCAGACATACCATCCAGATGAGACACCAAAGCATTTCTCAGGATGTTTTTGCCCCTCATCACCTCACTTTCAGTGGCACTGGTACACAAACGCATCCTAGACAGGAAAGTTTATATTATTACTCCTATTTTTAACTGCATATAGAGTCTATGGCTCCCACTCAACCATATGATTAGCACCACTTTGAACTTCTAGATGAACTTCTAGATAGAACCTCTATCCCTGGTCTGAGACAGTGTGGTATAATAGAAAGAGCAGTTGCTTTGGGATAAGAGGACTAAGTTCAAATCTTACTCCTAGCTTGTGACCTCTGCCAAGTCATTTTAGCACCCTGGGCCTGTTTCCTCATATGTAAAATGCGGGGTGGAGAAGGTAAAGGGGAGAGATTCCATAACTGAGAATGGTAAACCTAACACTGAGGCAATGATAAACTTGTAGCCAGGGGCAACCTCCAGGCACACAGGTCCAATACCATGGGGCCCACAAAGAAGGGCCAAGAACTAGCCTCTTCTTAGAAGACACTTACCACTGGCCCTGAAGGAAGAATACCATATCATCTATGTTCATCTTATCAGTGACAAAATGCATGCCAAACAGGCCGGTTTCTGAGTAGCAGATGTTGAAGGTCTGGAAACTCTGGCAGAGCTTGTTTGCCACAGAAACAGATGCCAATGGACTCGACTGGTGCTATAACCAAGTCAGATTGAGCATCACCTTAATGTCAGCCTGTTCTTTAACCAGAAGTCATACAGTCCAACACTCTATGTTAGAAGAGCAGAAACAATCCCCGATAACGAGAGCTCATAGACAACTAGCATTCACCATGCCCTGCCCCCTTCCCAGGCCCAGTGTTTGTAGGAAGGGCAGTCACAGCCTTTCCTGATTCCTCTGGGCTCCCTACACCTCTTCGGTAATAGACCCAAGAGAAGGAACAGAGAAGGGCCATTTTTAGTCACTGAAACCTTAAGAGTCTCACCAAGAATGCCCAAGTCAACATAAAAGCAACAGGCACTCATGCTGGGCTTCCCTCCTCACCTTTCTCAAATCAGAAACTCTTCACACAGGAGTCCACGTCTTACACAGTTCTTTACATCCTTCCTTCCTGGGGAGGCTTTCAGGCTAGTTTTCCATCCTTTATGATCCTCCCCACACCACCCTGGGGGCTTTAAGCTCCCAAGTATCACAGGGCGCTTCTTAGGAGGGAACTTTTACATGCTATATTCTGAACTGTAGCCCCAGACAGGTTGTGATTTTTAGTCCAATTCAACATAAGCTCCATTTTGTATGAAAAGATTCAAGGGGAAAAGGGCCCAATAAACAGCAACAGTAATTTCCCCTTTATACATATCTGCCCAGGAGCTTGCTGCTTTGCTCACTCTTTCCCATTCCAGACACACAGAAACCAACCCAAGACTGCACAAGAGAAGATCTCATACACAGGCCCTTCTTCGTGCCTCCCCTCACACATTTCCCAAGCCCTTCATGGCACCCACTCCCTTGGGAGCCCCTGCCAAAAGCCAGGGCCTTACAAGCACTATCCTCCCACAGAAAGTAGAGAATCCAGGTCCTTACCACACCCCCTCCATAGGTACAATCATAGTGACCAATGATCGAGTTGGCTACTGAGAGTGCAATATTATCAGGGTTGGCCCAGCCTGGGCCTTCAACTGCAAGAGCCACATGAGCTAGAGGCATGGCATCATCCCGGTGACGGATCTGAAACAGAAAGTAGGGGTCAAAAGGAGATTCACAAAGAGATGTTACTGCTCAAGGTCTCCAGAAAGCACATTCTAGAGTGATTATCTGACTGTTCTCTGGGATGGCCAGGCACATAGCTTTGTATATTCATCCCATACGCACTATCCCCCAAGCTAGACCTTAAGGAAATACAGAAGAGAAGGCTAAGGGCCAGTTTCCAAGGAATTCACAATCAGGATGGGAACTGAGGGGTGAGGGAGGAGGAGATTCAAGGCCTACCTGCTTTGAATGCAGTCTAGACTGGGGATCAGAAGACAGATTAGGGGGGAAGGGGAAAAATGAACTGAGATGGGCGAAAAAAATTACATTTTTATTCACCAATCTCTAACTGAAATTTAGGATTTTCTACAATTATGAATGTACACAATAAACATTATTCTGAAGAAATGCCCATAGGCTTCACCAGATTGCCAGAGGGGTTCCACGACACAAAAAGTTTAAGAACTCTGGTTTAAAAGGAAGATTATCCCATCAAACTGGCCAGAGAATGAGTCTTTGGTTGCAGTCTTGCCCAAGGTTACTATGGCTATTCACAAACATGGTCCCCAGTAGCAAAGGCAGAGCAATGATAGCCTTGTGCTGCTGCAAAATCTGTCTCATATATTTGAGCCCTTCAATTTTCTCACTTAATCCACTACTTCTCAGTCTAAAGATGCTTACAGAGGTCTATGTAGAGAGCTTATAAGAGCCACCTTGTTGTTCTCTGCCTCTGGGACACATAAGTTTGACAACAGGCCTCCCCTCCCCCAAATCCCCTATCACCAACTGGCATAATTGGCCACAACTTGGACACAAGCTTGTCACAAGTGGTCTAGGTGAAAATAAATTTGGGGACCTATTTCTGCAGTACTTCAAAAGACCCATGATGTTCTCAAGTGTGGGTATTTATCTCCCCAACACAGATCACAATCTTTCCATGCCATAGTAAATGGCTTCATAAATTACTATGGTCAAAACAATTCATGCCCTCATGACCAACTTTGTGGTGCTAAGCCTCTACCACACATAAGCAGATTAGTCCTTGGCCAATGTGGGCACATGTCCTGTGGCAAGGCCAATAACAATTCAATTAAGTGCTTATTATATTCAAGGCAGGTAGGTTTCAAAGTGGATAGAGTGCAGGGCCTGAAGACTCATTCTCCCAAGTTCAAATCTGGCTTCAGACACTTACTAGCTGCGTGACCCTGGGCAAGTCACTTAGCTCTGATTGCCTTAGTTCCTCACCCGCAAGATGAGCTGGATAAGAAAATGGCAAACCATGCCAGTCTTTGCCAAGAAAACCCCAAACGGGGCCACAAAAAAACCGGACACAACTGAGCAACAACAATATTCAAGACACAAGCTGGGGGCACGAAAATGAAAAGTAATTAATTAACCATTCCCAAATCCTGTTCTGTAAGGTTAGGAAGCACCCGCTTAGAGAGCATACCTCGCTGCCTGTGAAGCGGCAGGATGAAGGGAGAGGCACAGCATCATCAGTGTATTCCATGGGGACACTGCCAAAATGCTGCTGAGCGAGGTCCACTAGCTGCTTGTGCTCCACACCTGGTCAGGGAAGGCAGAAGAGGTAACATCAATGCCATGATCCTTCAATGACCTTTGCCACATACCCAAACCTCCAGCTTTCACCCCAGGGGAGACCACTCAGTCACAGTCACAGAGTCGCAGACCCAGATTAAACGTGGAAAGACAATAGCTGGAAACAAGCAAACTCCTCATATCAGGAATGGCCACCTTCTGAGACTAAAGCTGACACAAGATCAAATGTGGAGAATTATCAGGCCTGGGTCCATTACGATATGCTCTTCTGCCACAGAACTTGGAGCGTCCAAGCCCTTCAGAGAACAAACAAACTCCAGTACACGTGGCTAGGTGGTAGCTCCACTTACAACTGAAGAACCACTTCTAACCTTCAGTCTTGAGCCCTCTTGCCACCCTTAGCTAAATCACTCGGATGCTGCTGCTCTGTAGGTGAGCTGGAAAAAGAATACAAACCAAGGCATGGCAGGGAGAAAACAAAGAGGCTGGAAAATGGGCGCAGACCACAAGGTGACTGCGGGTGAGGTACAGCAAAGAATGTGATACAGAGATAAAAGGAGGGGGTCCGGAAGAAAGACAAAACGGATGGGATAAATAAAGGTGGCCAAGATGGAAGAGGAGATACAGGATGAGTGACCTCACACCCTTCCCTTTCTATCGCCACGCCCTCACCAGGCTCCAGATGGAACTGCCTCATCATCCTGGGTAGTACCACAGATGCCTGTATATCGGTGGGCCTTCACCTTCTACCTGGCCTAGCTCCTGAAAAAAGGAGACCGCTCCACACTCACCTCCTGCAGCAGCCAGCACCATTCGAGGGGCCTTGTAGTAAGTATCAATAAATTCAGCTAAGTCTTGCCTGGTCAGTTTCCTGAAAAAGACAATGACAAGTTCAATATATGAGGTCCAAATAGATCTGGAGCTGGAAGTGACCTCAGAGGTCATCTAGTACAATCTTATCACTTTAGAGATGAGGAAACTGAGACCCAGAGAGGTTTGGTGACTTGTCCAAGGTCATACAAGTAATTAAGTACCAGAAGTGGGATTTGAACACAGGTCTTCTGACTCCAGAACCTGTACTTGTTAGAAAAATGTGTGGGAAGGCTTGGGTAAATATAGGTACACAGTATACTCTAGAAGTAGGAATAGTGATAAAGCTGGATTCAAAAGAGACCTGGGTCAAGTACCTACTGGAAGAAAGGGTCACATCACCTCCAGGAGCCTGTTTTCTCACTTACAAAAGCGAGACAGTAATAAGTGCACTACATACTTCAGAGGGTTGTTGTGAGGAAAACACTTGACAACTTTTTACAGGTATTTGTTTTATTATTTCCCTCAATTACATGTTAAAATAATTTTTTAACATTTGGTGGGTTTTTTTAAGTTTTGAGTTCCAAATTTTATCCCTCCCTCCCCCCTTCTCAAGACAGCAAGCAATCAGATATATTAGGTTATACACGTGCAATCATATGGAAACACTGGATAACTTTAAAGCCCAATATAAATGGTAGGGATGGTGAGAAATACATTACTACTATCATTATAAACTTAACCAGAGGCTGGCTAGCTAAAGGAAAGAACAGCCCCCTCCTGCAGAATGAGGCTCCCTGCTCCAGGTCCATGCCCTTAGAGGGCTCCAGAAGGGCCCCAGCACATCCTCTCCCCCGACCCATCTCCTCTTCCCACTCCCTGCCTAGCCTAGTGGTCACCAGAATCCAAACACTCTGTTCAGCAAATAGCTGGCCACTAGCTCTACGTGAGGTTTGATTACCAGGTTAACAGTCAACACATCAGAACTCATACATCCTTATGGGTGTCAGAGTAGTCACAGAATCAAAATCTATCTGAGCTGAAGGGGATTTCAGGAGCATAGACTGTCAGTAGAAGTCACCTAGTCCAATCCTTATATGTTACAAACAAAAAAAAATGTCCCCAAAAGGAAAGAGGTTTCCCTTTTGGAGGCCTTACACCTATTCTAAGATTGATGCCACTGTATAATAGATGTCTGGACTCCTCTGGGAACTACCTTCAGAACTCAAACCTCATTTTGCACCCAAACTAATATCCCCCAGCCTTATTCACCACACATGGCTCAGGATTACTTTGGCTGTTTCCAAATATCAAATCCATCCTTAAATGCCTGAGATTTACTCCTACTGAGGATGATCAAAAGGTGCCAAAGGCAGTGAACAAAGTTGCTCCAATGGCCTTGAGCCATATTTCTGTGCAATCACAGCAGTTAGAATAACTGCATCGCTCCCAAGGGGAACCCTCTGAAAGGCAAGATTCATTTAAATGTATGTTTCCATGGCTTTAAGCACATTTGCCATCTGTAACTGGATAAGGTTCCATGTGTCGTCCTAAGCTGTCCCCACCACCCATGATAAAGCAGAGTTTCCGCACACAGCTGGTGCTCCAGAAACACAACTGCCCCTTTGCAATGAGTTCTCACTTGGCATTCTCACTGGGTCCTTCCACAGCCTGAGCAAGAGGAGTGCCTTGGTAAGCAGTGGCATGAAGATAGTCAAATACCACATCTCGCAAGGAGCTGTCATTTTCCTGCATTTCTTGAAGAATCACATTTCGCTCCTTCTCAATCTGGGAGTCCTCCAAGCTGCAGTTCTGCACGATGTCACCCAAGATTTCAACAGCTATAAGACACACATTATGGAGAGTAAGAGAAAAAGGTACAGGTACATGTGGAAGCACTCCTACCCTAGAGGCCTTACCAACCTGATATTAGGTAACAGGTGAATGAGCTAGTGGTCTGGGAGGAAAGACATGATGGAAATCACTACACTCCCCACTTCCACCAACACAGACATATGTACTTTATTCTTGGCCAGAACAAGATATTGTGGTCACCTATAAAGAACATTTCTTTGTTCTCTCTGGCATGAAATAGAAAACACCTGTCTATTAAAATTTACCCCCTGTCTCCAAAAATTTAGTTATAACCTATTGGTCATACATTATTATGAGTGGAGACCCTTGAGGACAAAAAGCTATTTCAGCCATAGAAGGGCATGTGGCCCTTATAGCAACCCATCAATGAACTAAGGAAATAATCTGAAGGCAGGTAGGTATAATGGCAAGCAAAGTGAGGAATGTTTGCTGTTTTTTTCTTCTGGAGTGCTTCCCAGCACTAAAGTAATCAAGTGCCTTTGACTGAGCCTTGTCTTTGTTTGAATCAAGTCTTTGATGACCTGCTTAAGTCACAAGAATGCCTAAGTCACATGAGTTTGAGCCAAATGGTTGTGAGGCCCTCTGACCCTGAAGAAGGGTATATATACATTGAGGTTAGCATTTTGTTTGGGCTTCACTCATTGGAAGAATGTTCCTGTGATTTCTCCAGATGAGACTCTGGGTAGCCGTTAATGAGCCTCCTGGCTTTGAAAACCCAAATATTGATGCTTCTCTTTCTGGTAAATATGTAAGTATTGCTATGGACAGTTAGAGGCCCTGTCTGCTGATTTGTGTTATTTGCTCTGTTTATATAATTTCTTCTTGTAATTTGTTTGTTTTCTCTGAAGTTCAGGGTCCTGACTTTTTCCCCTGAACCAATTGAGTGATATATGTATGTTTAATTAAAGTAAGACTGTAAATCCCTTAAAGTTGCTTTCCTTAGAAAAGCAGATCAAAAAACCTGTGCTAGCAGCCCTCCCGTGTGCTGGTTATTGGCCTTACACCTCCACAGCAGCTACAAGCAGTATTGTTGTAAAAGTAGGGTCAAAGGCTGAACAGAGATCCTTAGGAATTATCACAGTTTGTAACTGAGGGCAGGCAAAAGGTTGGGGAGGGTCATAATGAAGTCATGACAACCATTAGGGCAGTAAGACGAAAGATTGGTTTAGACTTAGAAAACTTAATACTGCTCAGTTGTAATTTACAGAGAACTTCTAAATACTGAAAACTGTACCAACAACAGATAACATCATTCTTTTCTAATAAATATTCCTAATAAGAAACTTTCTTTGTGGCTTAGGTCTAGAAGGAGAAAAAGAAATAATCCAGAATATACAAATTACAGTGCTATCTATCTAGTCTAATGCCCTCATTTTACAGATAAGGAAATGGGTCCATGGCTAAATGATTTATCTAAAAGGTCATAGAGCTAGTAAGTAGAACATCCATGATTAGAACCCAAGGCCTCTGACCCCTGATCCTTCTACTATACTACACGGAGAAGGTAAACTCGGGGGTAAATTGTCACTTTATCAGATTATAAACACACGGTTTATATTTTATTGTGTCTGTGTCTTATTCCTCTACTAAACTATATGAAGGCTTTAACTATGTTAACTAGACTTTGTATCTCATTCAATTCAAGGAGGAATTTAATAAACATTTGATGATTTAAATTAAATTTTGTGGGGCATAGTGGGCGATCAAGCTTGTTATAGGTTATCAATAGAAGAAAAGGGTAAAGAAGATTGGGGTAAGTTCTTCAGGCATAAAACAAATTCCTCATTCAAATGTTGCACTCTGGACAAATGAAGGAAATTTAGGTAGGCTCCATGAGGAAGCACCCACAGACACTCAAAGTGAGAAGGGATCTAAGAGGTCAGCTATCAACTTAAATCTGAAGCATGAACCTGTCCCCTTCCTCCCTCCACTTCCCTGGCAAGTGGTCGCACAGTCTTGGCTTTAATAGCTGCATTAACTAGAATTCACGACCGCCTTAGGCAAACCATTCTACTTTTAGAAAGCAGATTGTTAGGCATGACATTTCCCTCTTATTGAAGGGCTCCTGTCCAAGCTACAGGTCTCTGGGATTCAACTCTTGCAAAACATCAATACACTAAACCATTCATCTAACAAGATATTATCATATGCAAGTGAGATGCTGCACTTCAGATTCCCAGCCTTTGCCACGGCTGTTTTCATATTGTT
The DNA here is from genome assembly GCA_028646595.1 of Phalanger gymnotis. Lineage (NCBI taxonomy): Eukaryota > Metazoa > Chordata > Mammalia > Diprotodontia > Phalangeridae > Phalanger > Phalanger gymnotis. The sequence goes on from CM053624.1 coordinate 310,453,291, forward strand.
TCACCTTCATCATTATATTTATTCAATGATCCCATGCAACACTGAGAGGCTGTTTGTAGATGTTCTCATGTCACTTCCTACAACAAAGAATTTCATGTCTCTTCAAACACATCCTCCTCTGAGGTAGCATTATGGCCCTGTCAACGTGGCCTTGCTGAGTGAAAAACAAGCCACATCTCTTCCTCCAATACCAAACACAGAGAACACAGAAGGCTGCTTACCTTTAGGAAGGTCCTTACTCAGTGCTTTGATATAGTATGCAGTATGTTCCCGAGTGCTATAAGCATTTAGATGGGCACCCATCCTCTCTATTTCTTCTTCCAATGCTTTCCCAGGACGCTTCTTTGTACCCTGAAAACAAA
>CM053624.1:310454152-310482946 GCA_028646595.1 Phalanger gymnotis
AAAAAAAAATGTGTATCATTGGGAATCTTGAATTTATTACCTCTTTTCCAGGAGCTGTGTAGCTTATTTCACTATTGGTCCTCACAAGAATCATTACTGGTTGTTACATTGAACAGAGTTCCTAAGTCTTTTAAGTGGTTTGGTTTTTTTTTTTCCTATGTTAATTAGATAACGTGTTTTCCTGGTTCTATTCACCTCAGTCTGCAACATTCATAGAAGTCTTCCCAGATTTCTCTGAAGCCATCCCTTTTGTCATGCATCACAATAATATCCCATTTTGTTAATATATCACAATTTGCCCAGGCATTATTTAATTGATAAGCCCTCCCCCCAATTCAGATTCCAATTATTGTTATCTACAAAAAGAGCTACTGTAAATGTTCTTATAGATATGGGTCTTTTCCCCCTTTAAGTGTTGGCCTAGTAGAGGTGTGGATTGCACAATTTAGGTACTTTGAGGTCACAGTTCCACACTGCTTTCTAGAGTGACTGGACCAGTTCACAGATCTACCAACAGAGCATCAACGTGCCTGCTATACTCATGAACCTCTAATATGTATAATTTTCCTCTTTCTTCTCAATTTTGGCAATCTGATGGGTATGAGCTAGAACCTCAGAGTTGCTTGTATTTCCATTTCTCTGTCTCTCACTCTATATCTCTCCACATATAGAGGTGTGTATATATATACATATATTTACATATATGTACACACCTATATGAATGTATATGTGTAGAGCTATTGATAGAGTTTGGATTTTTTTTTCCATTGAGAATAGCCTGTTAATATCCTTTTAGTATCTGTTTAGTAATTGAGGAATGACTCTTATTCTTATAAATTGCAATTCCTTCCTTAAGTATTTTTAAATGAGTCCTTTATCATTAGAAGTTTGTGCAAACATTTTTTCCTGGTTAACTTTCTTTCTCTAGCTCCATGTTTTGTTTGTGCAATATTAAAAAAAAAATAATCCAAAATGTCGCTTTTCTGCACTCCTCTCTGTTCCTTGTTTGGTTAAAAATTCTACCCCCTAGCCATATATCAAAGAGGGAAATTCTACCTTGCTCCTCTGATTTGATTAGGATGAGTTGTATATTGTTTGGAATGTCATTTGAGATATCTGTAAACCTACCTTCTGAGATATTGCTGTCCAGTTTTCTCAGCAGTTTCTGTGCAGTTATGAGTCATTCCCCTACTAGTTGGGGTCTTTGTGTTTAAAAGTGAACACTAGGGTTACTAGGTCTATCATTTTCTACATGTTGTATACTTAATCTGCTCCACAGATAGACCTCTCAGTTTTTAAACTAATGCCAAATGATTTTGAGGATTATTGTGATGTAGAATAGATGTGGTACATCTAGACACCTCATCTTCCTACTTTTCCTCATCATTTCCCTTAAGATTCTCGGCTTTTTGTTCTTGCAGATGAATTTCATTTTTTTTCTAGTGCTGTGAAATAATCCTCTGGTAGTTTGTTACGGCACTGAATAAATAATTTAATTCAAGTAGCACTGACATTTTATTCTATTTCTTTGCCCTGCATGTGAGGAATAAATATTCCTCCAATTACCTAGATCTGTTTTCATTCCCATAAAAAGTATTTTGTAGTTGTATTTATATAGTTCCTGTGCGTGTCTTGGTGGGGAGTTTCCCAAGTATTTTATATATTCCTTAGTTATTTTAAATGCAATTTCTCTACCTCTTCTTGCTGGGTTTTGCTGGTAATAGAAATGCTGGGACTATGGGACCCTCTCTTCTTAGGCCTCTTTCCCTTCTCTCTAAATGCTAAAATGAATTAATTACTTAAGTTTATTCTATAGCTTTGCTGAAATTGTTTCAATTAAATTTTAGTTAGCTCTTTGATTCTCAAAGTGAATTTTCATAGCACCTGTACAGTGATAATTTTTTTTCTATCTATGCTTATTCCCTCAATTTCTTTTTCTTTTTTCATTGTTATAGTTAGCATTTCTAGCACTATATAAAATAGTAGTGGATAATGGACGTCCTTGTTGGATTCCCTGATCTTCCTTCGTTTTCCTCCAATTTGAAAAAAAAAAAGCATGGGCCTTTCTTACATGGCTAAAGTATCCATTTAGAACTGATTGTGGGTGTGTGGAGTAAGATGCTGGTCTATATCCATTAGCTTACTATTTTCCCCGCAAATCTGGTCATAACAGGAGTTCATGGTTGGGTGGAAGGACTTTCAAGTGAGTGAAGATAGGAAAGGAAGGAACATACCCACTATTGCTGCTGGGTCTGCATGATGACTGGTGCAGGTGGGAGGGGTGAGAAGCAGCAGCCAGAGCTGCAAAAGGTAGCAAGCTCCCATTGATAGAAACACCCAGTCCTTTACAGAGCATGCTTTGCTCGCAAGAAACCAGTGTGGCAGTTTCATGAGAATTATCATCACCCCTGGCCTTACAAATTAGGAAACTAAGGTTCTGATGGATGATATGAGAACAGAACCACAGCACAGAAGTAACATCATCAGGGCCTTAAGGGTCCCAAGGATGCCAGGCTTTGGGGACTTTTAAGAGAGAGGTCCCCTATGGAATGAGCGTGTGGCAAGGCTTTTGAGGCACCCCAAGCACTGAGACCAGATAGGCATGGAGATGGATCATGTCAGGAAGTAGCCAAGCAACTCTTATCAATTCAAACAAACACATTTACCATGAGAATAATGTGTTTATTAAACAATGTTCAGATGTAGGCATACAAAGAATTAAGAGGTTGAGAGCAGTCTGGGAGCTCAAGAAACACTGGGTGGAAGCCTCTCATTTTGGAGGGCAGGAAAACAGGCCTAGGAAGAAAAAATGACTAAGTGCGGGTCCCATAGTCAGTATTAGGCAAAGGCAGCCTTGGGCCAGGCCTCTTTAGGGTCAGCTGGGGAAGGACCAATCAAAGGTTATAAGTGAGTCTTCTCCTGGCAGTGGACTGGAGCTTGCTGAAGCGCCGCCTTCGACTTTTTATTAAAGAGGCAAATATTCGGTGTCGGTTCTGGAAGACCATCTGGCTGGAGTCCGGTTTCTTGTTCTCAGAATCTTGTAGCATCTGTGTAGGGAAGAAAAGAAACAAGGAATCAGAGGATGAGGGAGGGACATGTATCTTCCCTCTCAGTCCCAACACTTCCTCTTTGACAAAGAAGCACCACATTGACCCTGGTAAAGTGAAAGATTCCAGTGTGTTGGGATGCCTGAGCTCCCCACTATAACCTCAAACAAGCAGGGATTTCCATCACTTCCTATGGGACAGGGGATACAGGACCCAATATGTGGGGAAGGCCACCCATCATTCTCTTAGAGGGGTTCTTAATGTTTTTTTTTCTCATGGCAGTCTGTAAAGTCTCATAAAGATCCCCCCAGAAAATAATGTTTTTAATCACACACACACACATACAATATATGTGGAATTATGGAAGAAATCAATTATTTTGAAATAGTTATTACAATTATATTTTTTCATTAAAACATTTCTAAAAGTCTAAAATTTCTAAAATTAATTTTAAGTTTCAAATTCTCTCTCCGTCACTCCTCTTCCCTCTCCCTGAGATGGAAAGCAATTTGATCATAAATTATCCATATGCAGTCATGAAAAACATGTATTAGTCATGTTGTGAAAGAAAATGCAGACAAAAAATACACAAAAAATCCCAAAGTAAAAATGATATGATTTGATCTGCATTCAGACTTCGTCAATTCTTTCTCTGGAGGCGGATGGCAGGCAGTCTTTATCATGGGTCCTGCAGAACTGTCTTGGATCTTTGGATTGCTGAGAGGAGCTAAGTCACTACACCATTGCTGTTACCGTGTATAATGTTCTGGCTCTGCTCATTTCACTTTGTACCAGTTCATTTAAGTCTTTCCAAGTAAAATCATAATTTTCTTAAGAGTTCACAGATCCCAAATTAGGAACTCTCATTCTATAAGGTGTTACTCTGGGAACAGCTCAGGGAGGGTATGGGGCAGGGAAGGGATATGGTGGTGGTGGATTTTTCAAGAATATACTTACCAGAGCATGATCTATGCCTCTTGGGGCCAGGAAGTGCCTTGTGTGGTCTGTTGGGGGAATCAGGGCATTATCCTGATGGAGTAGCTGAAAGGGTGCTTCACCTGTGAATGGAGAGAGCAGAGTGGGGATATACTGAGGTCAGAGACTGGTATGGGGCAGTGGGACAGAAAGACTCACCCCCCCCCAAAAAAAGTAGTCTATGAAAGGGTCCCAGCAAAGACTGAAGACTATGAACTGTATGAGGGCAGGGCCTTTTTTTCTTTGGTAAATAACAGTCATCAGGGCTGTGAATAGAAGAGTCTCTGAATCCAAGCTCATGTTTCTTTTTGACCCCTGAGTTGGATTGGGGGTGGCATACAAAGGCAGGAGGTATTATAGGGATGGTCCCTATAGGAAGAGGTGTCTTCCTCTACAGTGGAACTCTGAGCAGGTGGGAGTTGAGGCTCGGGATGCTGAAAGTATCTCTGCCCAGGGCCCTAGGATCCCCACTAATCCCAGGCCCCGGGCCTTTTTCAGACCCAGGTCAATCTAGTCTGGTATTGTTGAAGACCTCGGAAGGAAGAATGTGTACCTGCATATAAAGTAGTAGATTGAAACCTCCTACCAGTGTAAATGAGGAGAGTTGTGACCTGGGGTACAGAGGGGTGCAGAATGGGAGTAGAGAGACTCAAGGTGCCATCTTTGGGCTAAGGAGAAGGATTTCTTACCCAGAGGACATGCCTGGGGCATCCAGTGATTCCTTTCAGCTGGCTGGCTGTAGACAAAAACCATGTCTGGCTCTTCCTGATTTTCCCAGCTTCTGGCCAGATTGTTGAGTTGTATTTCACTTTCTAGGAGGAAGAGAGACAGTAAAGAGTTAAGTGGTTTGGATGTGGTTCAGGTCCTGGGGAAGGTCTCTAAGATGCAGAAGGAAGCCCAGTGGGGAAAGAGAAGCTGAGGGTTGTTCTCCTTGGAGAGGGGTTGGGATTTCTTACCTGGGGAGTGCATCTGGCCTTGGAGGTCTGAGGGAGTTTCATCATGAAAGATGAAGATTTCTGACTGGTCTTCGATTTCTGACTGGTCTTCGAAGATGATAATCTGAGGATTCACTGTTTCTGAAGGGAAATGGAGACAAGAGGTAAGTAGTTTGGACATAGTTCTGGCTGGACCCCAGGCTTGTCAGCAGGTTCTAGGGTGGGCCTCTGAGGTATAGAGGGAAACCCAGTGGGGAAAGGGAGCTGAGGGTGAGTCTCCTGGAAGAGAGGTTGGGGTTTCTTACTTGAGGGGTACATCTGACCCTGGAGGTCTGAGGGAGGTTCATCGTGGCAGATGAAGATTTCTGACTGGTCTTCGAAGATGATAATCTGAGGATTCACTGTTTCTGAAGGGAAATGGAGACAAGAGGTAAATAGTTTGGACATATTTCTGGCTGGACCCTAGGCTTGTCAGAAGGTTCTAGGGTGGGCCTCTGAGGTATAAAGGGAAACCCAGTGGGGAAAGGGAGGCTGAGGTTGAGTCTCCTGGAAGAGAGGTTGGGGTTTCTTACCTGAGGGGTACAGCTGACCCTGGAGGTCTGAGGGAGGTTCATCGTGACAGATGAAGATTTCTGACTGGTCTTCGATTTCTGACTGGTCTTCAAAGATGAGAATCTCAGGATTCAGTGTTTCTGAAAAGAAATGGAGACAAGAGGTAAGTAGTTTGGACATAGTTCTGGCTGGGCCCTGGGCTTGTCAGCTGCTCACCCCAAATCTAGATGTGTCCTTTTGAGACAGGGTGAAGGTGGACTGAGGGCAGAGGCTAGGGTGGGGAACAGGAAAAACAGTCTATGAATGAGTATCAGGAAAGTCAGCCAGCAGAAGGTAGGGACTTACTCTGGGGGTAATCTAAAGGCCACTTTCTCCCTCCAAGGGTCTCTCCCACAATGACCACAGTGACACAAAGTCTTCAGATTTTTTTTACTCTAGTCAAGGTTGACCAGGTGTCATTGTAGAACCCTAACAGGAACTTTGGGTATCTAAATATAAAGGGATAGACGTAGTAAGCTACTGTAGTATTAATGAAGACAGCTTCATAAGGAGGCCCTAGGGTGGGCCTTTGAGGTACAGATGAATGCAGAATGAGGAAAGGGAGGCTGAGAGTGGGTGTTTTGGAAGAGGGGTGTGTGTTTATTACCTGAAGGGTACAACTGGTTCAGGAGGTCTGAGAGAGTTTCATCATGACCGATGATGATTTTTGGCCGGTCTTCTAAGATGAGAATCTCAGGATTCATTATTCCTGAGGGGAAAAAGAGACGCCAAGAGATGTGGTTCTGGCTGGGCCCTGGGTTTCTCAACTGCTCCCCTTGCCCCCACACTTGGCTGTGAAAAAGACTTACAGATAAAGAAGTGGTTAATAATTATAGAATTAAAAATTGGAAGGCACCTTAGAGATCCTCTGCTCTGGTCCTCTCCTCTTAGGGATGATGTAGCTGAGAACTTCAGAGGTGGGGTGATTTACCCAAGATCACACAGATAGTGTAAATTGGCAGAGCAGGGACTTTGCTACCATACCAGCCTTTGAGGCCCCCTTAGGGCCTCCCTTTCTCCTTCCCCTCCCCTACTCCTTCTAGCATAAAGAGGATTCTGAGCAGTAATCCAGAGGGAACAATACAAACCCAAGGGACACACCAAAAGCCTAATGTCAGCCCAGGCTAAGACCTTGCTCCACATTCCCATATCTTTTTGGTCCCTCAGTTTCTCTCTCTGTCTCCATCCAAGTCTCCTTCCATCATCCCTCAGAAATCTCCGGGCCCTCTGTGAGGAGAGGATCACTGAAGAGAGTAGGCAGCAGTCTGACCCCAGCTGTGGAATGGACAGGACACTTGATAGAACCCTGAAAAACAGGGCTTTTTCTGAGTGAAGTACAAAAGACAATCTTCCAAATTGAAAAAGTCCTTCGTTCACTGGCTCCTGTCTCATTTAATCCAGAACTCTTCTCCTTTGATGATTCCATAAGAAATCTCTCATGGAAGGTGCCTTGTGGGGGTAAATATGGCTGCCCTCAGAAAGCTCCTTCGCTAGAGGTCCTTTCTCCTCTCCCAAGACTGGCCCTGTGGACAAACTGGGCCCTGAATGACTGAAGTGTACTCCAACATTTGAGCAATACTGAGGATGGGCTTTTCCCACCAAAATACCAGTAAACCTGGGCAAGTAATTTCTACTTAAGGCAGTGTTTCGATTTGAATTTTCTATCTCCCAAACTGAGCATGGTACCTGGAGCATAGTTGGACCTTATGTGTTGATTGCTCGCCCGATTAAAAGATGGTAAAGGGAAGTGCCTACAAAAAGAAGGAATAGGCCCAGAGTCCTTCCTGCCTTTGCTGGGAGGAGTGTCGATGTTGAGAGGTGTGAGAGCCAGTAGCTCCCAGTGACCTAAGCACTTAACCCTTTACAGAAGGTGTAGACACCTTGCCCGGTATTTGCCTGATAGATATGTTCATCTGGGCCTTACAGATAAGAAAATTGAGGCTCTGGAGGCGATATGACAGAGGAGGGGTGAACTCATCGGGGCTTTGGAAGACATCGAGACACGAGGCCGTGGGACCCTCCACTCACCTAAAGATGGCTAGATCCTGCTCCCCCCCAGTCTAAAAACCTGCAGAATCCTTTCGATAGAATGCCTCTGTGGGAAGCTCTTGGGGCTTCTCCTAATGTGGGTTCTCCTCTGGGAGCTCTCCACCTTCTCCGGGTCCTTAGTAAAACGGGGCGCTCAGAACTGCCAACGATGCTCGGAAAAAAGGGGGGACCCCGGGCACGCCGTCTTCGAGTCTTCAGGCACCCCCAAAATGATTCTCTAGCAGAGTGCCATCTGCGCGCCCTAAAGATGGTTCCCAGGGAGAGAAGAGGCTCACCACCCTCGTCTCCACCACCACCACCACCGCGGGACACCAGAGGGGAGAAGCCGCTGCTGTATTTGGCTGTTGTCCAATCAGGGCCCCGGAAGATTGTAGGAAGAGGCCAGGTGGGGTGGGCGGGGCTTGACGCTGCTGCTGGGAGGAGGGGAGGGACTGGGCAGTCTCCGCTGGGTGGTGGGTGCTGCCTAGAGGAGTCCCGGGCTTCTCTGAGGCGCCATCTTTGTCTGTCCTATTACTTTTGTGTTTACTGTCCATTAAAACGCCAAGGTCGATCTTGCTTATACAAAGCGCTTGGCACGTAGCAAGCGCTTCACGCGTGTTTTCTGGTTCTGCTCTCTAATGCCAATGTACCCATGGAGTTTTGCTAAGAAAGTCATCATTGGGTTCCCATAGAGCTTCCCTTTCTGTGCTGGCAAAGACCAGAAAACAAGGTGCGTGCCCATGGACGGGGGGATGTCTGAACCAAGGGCGGCACGTGACTGTGATGGAACCCTACTGCACTATCAGGAAGGGCGGATGTGCTGAGTACGTGCGAGCTGATCCTGAAGGAGAGAAGCCCAGATAATAAAACAATATTCATGCCATACCTTTCTCTAGCTCATTTTACGGATGAGGAAACTGAGACAAACAGCGTGAGTCGCTAAAGGTCACCCGGATTTAAGTATCTAAAGGCGGATTTGAACCCCGGAAGAGTTTTCCAGCCCTCGAGCCAGGCAATCTATGCACTGCGCCACCTAGTGGCTCTACGCAATGGCTACAGCAATGTTAATGGCGAGTCGGGGCTTCCCCTAAGGGTGTATGAGGACAGGGCATTTTTTTTTTTATGGTGCCTCCTGTCCATAAAAAGCAATTTGATTTAAAAATATATTGTGAAATCCCCGGGTTCATGTGAGGTATATTGATTTATAGATGAAGATTTAGCATAATAGATAAGAGAAGAGGTACTTCTGTGTTTATTGTCCAATGAGAGCACTTGGAAGGTGTCCAAGTGGGGTGGGTGGGGCTTCAAGCTGCTGTCGGGGGTGGGGGGCGGGGGAGGGTCAGGGCGGTCCCCGCTGGGTCATGGGTGGTATCTCAGCTCTGCCTTAGCGGGTGGGTGGGGCTCCCAGCGGCAGGGTTAGGATTCTAGGATTGGAGTCAGCAGGTGGGTATTTCTATGGTTCCTGTCAAGCAGAGTGCAGGAATCTTCACGCCTTTCACTTCTACTCCCAATGGAAATCTTGGCGGGAAACGGGTCAGATATAGCTGAGAAGCTCCTTCCCTGAGGGAGGGCCCTTGAAAGGTGGCAGAAGTAGTCGAGGACCCTGGAGGTGGCTCCTGTAGCCATCCCCCAGGGTCCAAACCAAAACCCCCAGGGTGACCAGGATGTCTAGGATTCTCCTCTCTCAGCCACCAGGGGCATGGATTTCCAGGGTCAGATCAAGGACGCAGCCAATTCTAAAACTAGGCTTTGGTGGTGAGTTTCTGAAGGCCAATGGTCAGTTACTGGGGCTCAGAAAATGTGCACCTGTTTTCCAACCAAGGCATTGGGCCCACTTGTCCAGGTGTAAGAGCAGTACTGTGGAAACTACAGCAACCACAACATTATAGAAAAATGAGTATTTCAAACTTACAGATAATGAGCATGGCCTCAAAGAAGAAACATGAGAAGGCAGCCTCTTTCCATTCTGTTGTCCAGGTGAGACCCCAGTTCACGGGCCCAATAAATTACTTATATTTTTTCAGATGTTTTTCAATGTTATAGATTAATTTTGCTGATTCTTTTCTCTTCCCCTTTTCAAAAAATTATTTGTCATATGGGTTCTCTGGGGCACGGAACAGGGAGGTACATGGGAAATTTGGGCAAAGTAAAAACAGGAGATATACATTTCGCATAAAAGAAGACAACTGCAATCATTCAATTGAGAGGTGATGAAGTTGTGGACTGGGGTGATGGCTGTGTGGGTAGTGAGCTGAGGACATGGAATAGTGATGTGCTGAAGGGAGAAAATACAAGATTTACCAACAGATTGGTTCTATGGGGTGAGTGACGATGGGGAGTCCAGAATGACCCTGAGTTTGCTAGTTTGGCAGACTTGGAGAATGGTGATGCCTGTTAATGAGTACATCATTATTTATTAAGCACCAATTGTGTGCCAGGCACTGAGCCTGGACAATAAAAGGAAAGTTCCAAAGAAGGTAGAGTTTGGGGGGCTTCTAGGAGGGAAAGGCCCCTGTAAGATGGAGCACGGAGAAAGGCTTGGTCATAAATGTTGTGAGCTGGACGGTATCTAGATGGAGCCAAGCGTCTTTTGTGAATTCACCAACACACAGTGTTTACGAAAGAGGATATCCATTTATTCTACAATTTTCAAATATATAGATACAGAGGATTATAGTTTGAGAGAAGTTTGGAAGCTCAAGGAGCACTTAGTAGAAGCCTCTCATCTTATTTTATTTTTATTGAGAGCTTATCTGATTTTTTGTTTTTGTTTTTGTTGAATTCCAAGCAGTCTCCTTCCCTCCCTCCCAGCCCTGCACTAGAGAAGGTCAATATTTGACACAGATATATATGCGAAACCATACAATACATACTTCCATATAGCAGTTCTTTCTCTGGAAGTGGATAGCATCTTTCTTCGTAAATCCTTTGTAGTTGATTTGAATATTCATCTTGTTCAGAATAGCTTAGTCATTCACAGCTACTCTTCAAACAATATTGCTATTACCGTATACAATATTCTCTTGGTTGTGCTCATTTCACTCTCCATTATTTCATGCATGTCTTTCCATGTTTTTCTAAAATTAACCTGCTCATCATTTCTTAGTAGTATTCCATTACAATCTTATACCACAACTTAGCCATTCCCCAATTGATAGACATCCCCTCAATTTCCAGTTCTTTGCCACCACAAGGAGAACTGCTATAAATATTTTAGAACATATAGGTTTTTCCCTTTTTTCCCAGATCACCTTGGGAAACAGACCTAATAGTGGTTGCTGGGTCAAAGGGTACACACAGTATTATAATTCTTTGCGCATAATTCCAGATTGCTCTCCAAAATGTCTGGATCACTTCACAGTTCCACCAACACCGTATGTGTCCTGGTTTTTCCACATGCCCTCCAACATTTGTCATTTTTCCCTTTTATCATTTGAGCCAATCTGATAGGTGTGAGGTAGTATCTCAAAGTTATTTTAATTTGCATTTCTCTAATCGATAATGATTTAGAGGATTTTTATGTGACTATATATGGATTTGATTTCTTCTTTCAAAAACTACTTATTCATATCCTTTGACCATTTATCAATTGGGGAATGACTCATCTTATAAATTTGACAAAGTACTCTATATATTTAAGATATGAAACCTTTATTGTCTATAAAATATTTTCTCCAATTTTTCCTTTGCCCCTCATTTTAGAGAAAAGGAAATGGAGGCCTACAAATGGCACATGACTAAGTCAGGGTCCCATAGTCAGCACTGGGCAGAGGCAACCAGCATTGGGCCAGACCTAGGAGACAGCTGGGTGAGGAGGCTGATTAGGATTATAGATTAGTCTTCACCTGGACTTGGGTTGGGGCCAGGCTGAGCACCTATATAGCCAGGAGATATGTCTTTGGTTTAGGGTCTGTAGGTCCATCTAGTTGGGAAGGATGCAGACCCCTGACCCTTGGATCTGTCTGAGCCCCAAGTCAGACAAAGGCTGACCCCCCTAGGCTAGCTAGAATTCTCTTGAGTTCCCCGATTGAACCCTGTTTTCTTCCAGTGCTGAGAGTATGATGCAATGGCAGTCTGAGCTGATACAGGGACCTCTGGAGTGCCTGGTTCCAGATGGACACTCCCAACCCCAGCTGGGAGTCCAGTTCCTTGTTCTTAGAATCTTACAATATCTGTGAAGGAGAGATAAGACAGGGGTCAGAGGGCTCAGGGAGGGATGTGCATTCTCCCTGTGAGTCCCAACATTTCCTCTTAGTGGAAGGAAGCTCCAGATTTATTCTGGCATAGTGTCAGATTCTTTTGTGCCACTGTTCTTGAGTTCCCCAAACCAGTTGAAAACTTAGGGATTCTTATCAATAGTCCTGGGGGTGGGGGATGGGCAGGAGCCAATATGTAGGGAAGACAACAGATTATGCACCCACTCTTACTTACTTACTGTGGGGACCTGAGGGAACAGAGCAAGACTTAGGGGGTAAAAGGCAAAATTTATTTCCCTGGGCAACGTCTATCTCCTTCTGGTCTGGGAAGCATGTGGTGAGGCCAGGTTGGAAGAATCTGGGCTTTTTCCTCCTTGAGTAGATCAAGGGGCATTTTACCTGTGGATGGAGAGAATAACTGGTTAGGAAAATTTGAGGTCAGAGAATAGTGTAGGGGGAAGAAAAAAAATCAGCATGTTAAAGGGGCCATCTGGCAAAGCTAAGAGGCTGTGAGCTCTATAACCTCAAAATCCGTTTCCTAAAGGTTTCTTTTTGCCCCTTCATTAGGCTTGGGAATGGGTTAAAAGGTTGGGTCACAGGCCAGGCCTTCTATGGTTACTACAGAAAAAATCCATCTTCTTTTGTATTGGAGAGTTGGGAACTCATCCTGCATGTAACCTGAAAGCAGCTCTCGCTAAAACCCTCCCATATTGGCCATAGGGATACAGATATCCCAGTTCTTTTTCAATCTTTCCTTTCTTTTCCTGGCTTGACCTTGTGAAGTCAATTGTTATTCCATTGGTGACTTACATATATGGCTATTAAATTTCATGTCATTAGATTTAGCCCAATCACTCCCATCTACTAGAGACCTTTCTGAATCTCTACTCTTTTAAAAATGTAAATAGAATTTTATTTTTCCAATTACATATAATGAAAATTTTTGACATTCATTTTTTATAAGATTTTGAGTTCCAAATTTTTCTTCCTCCCTTCTCAAGATGGCAAGCAATCTGATATAGGTTATACACATGCAATCATGTAAAACATATTTTCACATTAGTCATGTTGTGAAAGGAGAAACAGAACCAAAAAAAAACCTGAAAAAAAGACAAAGCAAAAATGGTGGGCTTTGATCTACATTCAGACTCCATAGTTCTTTCTCTGGATGTAGATAGCATTTTCCATCATGAGTCTTTTGGAATTGTCTTGGATCATTGTATCATTGAGAAGAGCTAAGTCTATTAAAGTTGATCATTCCACAACATTGCTGTTACTGTATACAATGTTTTCCTGGTTCCATTCACTTCACTCAGCATCAGTTCATGTCAGTCTTTCCAGGTTTTTCTGAAATCTTCCTACTCATCATTTCTTGCAGCACAATAGTTGAATCTTCACTCTTGTCAGCAAATGTATGAACTGGCTCTCCTAGTGTTAAATCATATGTAAATTGGATAAGGATGTCAGTTGTGTCTTTACCTAAATCATAGATTTATTTTAAAGAAGGCTCTACACAGGGTCAATAGCACCCCAAAAAGAACTTTGATTGTTTGCCTGTTTTGGAGACAAGGGAGCAGACACCTTAAGCCCCTAAAGTGGTAATGAGTTTAGATGGTGACCAGTCCCTAAGGACCGCCATTGATGAGTAGATGGATCCAGAATGAGAGAATGGGAGTCTAGAGGAAGGAAGGATTTAGGAAAAGGAGTGGGTTTTCTTACCAGGGTATCCAGGGAGGAGACTTTGCTTCTCCAGATAGAGGTAAATATGATTGGTTTTATCCATCTTATTTTCACTGATTCTCTTCAGATTCTTGACTTCTATTTTGGTTAGGGGGAAGAGTAGGGACAACAGAAACAGAAATTAAGTAAGAGGGGTGAGAGTTCCAACTGTTTCCTTCACTTGCTATCTGCTTGACCCATCACCCAAGACTTGACCATAAAATAGACTTAAAGACCCTATAGAAAGAGGAATCTTCTTCTACTCTGTAAACTCCTAGGAAGCTCAGAGCAGGTGGAGACCAATCCTGGTATGATCTGAAGGCACCATGACCCTCATACATTGGCCACAAGGATAGAAATCTTCTAGGTCATTTTTTAGCTGAATTGCTTTCTCTCCTTTACTCAAGTCATTCATATTTTGGAAAACTACTTTATATGCAACAAAGTACATAGAAAAAACAATGACACACCAAAAAAAAAATCAAAGGTAAATGTAACAGAATTATCAAGTGGAATTGGAACGAAGAGATATGTGAAGTTATTCCCAACCTACCCCTTCATGGAGGTAGGAAGTCCACAAGTGTTCCATATTGTATATGTTTGTGGAATTTTTCAATCTATTGATCAATTGTGCTGACTGTTTTTTTCCTCTCTAAAAAAATATCATTTATCATATGGCATGGCTCTCAGGGAGGGGCAGGAGAGGGGATCCATATGCTACTATGGTGATGTAAGAAACAGAAAATATTAGTAAAATTTTATTTGAACAAAAGGCTCTGCACAGAGCTCCTGAGCAAGACTCTGAGTGTTTACCTGTTTTACATGTTTACTGTATTTGAGGACTTTTTGATGGATTCATCAGTTGTGCTGACTTTTCCTTTCTAAAAAATACCATTTGTCATATGGAATGGCTCTCTAGGATGGGGAGGGATGCATAGGCTACTATGGTGATGTAAGATACAGAAATTCTTAATAAAAACTTATTTTAAAAAAAACACACAGAAAAAGCCTCCACACAGGACTCCTGAATAAGAACTATGGATGTTTGCCTATTTTGAGTAAACACCTTAAGCCCCTGAAGTGGTAATGAGTGTAGTTGGTGACCAGTCCCTAAGAACAGCCATTTATGAACAGATGGACCCAGAATAGGGGCATGGGAGACTAGGGGAAGGAGGGTCTTTGGAGAAGACTGAGTTTTCTTACTTGGGGGATCCAGGGAAAACAGGAAGAGGCTTTGTTTCTTAAAATTGAGACAAATATGGTCAAGCTCTTGATTTTCATAGATTCTCTTCAGATTCTTGACTTCTATTTTGGCTAGAGGAAGAGTGGGAAGAACAGAAACAGAAACAGGTCAGAAATGTAGATTATTTTAAGTGGACCTTGGGCTTACCACCTGCCTTACCCATACCCGAGACTTGACCATAAGATAGATTAATAGACCTTATGGAGAGAAGGGAATCCTTTTCTACATTAGAAAATTATAGGAGGTTTACAGCAGGTAAGAGCTCATCCTGGGTGCAACCTAAAGGCAGCTTTGTATGAGTTCCTCTACACTAGTCACAGGGACATGAATATCCCTGCTCTTTTTTTTTCAGTTAAACTTCAATCTCTTCTTTCCTTCCCAGCCTTGACCTTGTGAAGTTGATTGGTAAAACCTATATTTAAGATTTACTGTTATTTCTATTAATTATCACATCATTAGTTTCAGTTTAAACTTTCTAGTCTCAATTTTTTAAGTGAACTAACTATAAAGCAAAATGTTCAGCAGACAGGTGAGAAATAGGATGGCAAGGAAGCCTTGAAGAAATAAGATGTTTGAAGACCGGGAAGTCACCTCCTTGCAGAAAGGGGATAGAGTCAAGGTGCAGAATGAAATACGTATTTTTTTGAGAACAGCCAATGGGTGACTTTGCTTTGGTAGACTGTATGTATGTATGCATGTATGTGTATATATACATATATATATGCAGGTGTATATGTATATATGTGTGCACACATACATATACGCACACATATACACATATCTATGTATAGATTTTTTTCCCGTTTGCATGGAGGTGAGGCAGGAGGTTGAGGGGCATTAGAATAGTATTAACCTTCTTTCCTCTCCCCCAAATAATAGAACAGAAGGAAGCCCAGAAGGATCCTGAGAACAGCAAGTGAGCTATTTAAATGCTTTTAAAGAAAGGCAAGCTCAATAGAATATTCATAGTATATGGAAATGCTCATTTAACTGGTACTTTTAAAATTAAGCATTTTGTAAAAGTGGAAAATAAGAATAGGATAGTGAATCAATTATGAAGTAGCATGATCATCTTTTTTCAAGGAATACTTAGTTGAGATTAGATAATATGAACTTGTAGTGATTCCAGTAAATAGGTTAGATATAAATGCTGATCATTGGGGGGCTGAAAATGGATAGAACACACCAGAATGGGGACTCAAGCCCCAATCAAAAGGGAAGGAGGAATATGGTGGGCATAGATTAGACTTGAGGATTGACAAAGTATGATTGATTGCTGATTAAATAAAGGAGCAACTGATTCAAGGGTAGAAGACAGTGAGTGCAAAGTCAAGCTGGTTTGCCAAGGGATCAGTTCAGGAAATACTGTGACTTAGGTAAACCAAAACACCCTACACTTAAATTAGGTATCTTTGTTTTTTCTAGTGACCAATTTAAGCAGTTTTGAGCCAGATGTCTCAGTGCTCCAAGGTCCCTACAGCTCTATCCTGAGATAACATAAACGGTCATGAAAGTCTAGTGTTGGCAAGTAGAGACTCAAAGGAAAAACTGGATTTTCCTTAATGACTACAGGAATACCCAGAAGAAATGAAGCAAGACACAAATAATGAAATAAAAACTGGAAGAAAGAATTGGAAAGAGAATAAATAACTTAGACTTGAAAATGGTACATCTCAACCAATTAACAGTTTTCTTGAAAAAATAGTGTAATTAGGGACTGGCACAGGTGCCTAGGGTGGGATCTCCCTACTTAGAGAAACTAAGGAGCCTACTTCCTGGAGAGTTGCTATAACCTGGATTGGATATACCTTGGAGGGATTGTGGAGTCTGGGTAGACATTATACAACTAATTCCAGATGGATAACCATGTGTCGAGTAGAAAATTCTTAGATTGGCTCCAGAAGCTTCAACAATTTATCTTGCCACAGTCTTTTAGGATGCTCTGTTTTTGGTTGTTCTTTTTCTCACAATGACTAGTGATCCCCTGAAGTTTGGGAGAGAAAGCTACAGGAATCCAGCAGTCATTTCCTATTCCAGGTTTGGCAGATAGACCAGAACTGATTTCCCTGAGGAGTAAGTACCTTTTAGAGAATGAATGTCTGGACCCATGGCTGCCATAGGTAAAGGGAGGATTCATTCAAATATCAGATTCCATCTGGACCTGAACTTGATGGCACCAATGTTATGTAGGAACTGAGCTAAGGATGTGTCCCTGAGGTGGTGGGGAAAATGTTTGTACTTCGTCCTTACTCTATCTTGGAAGTAAAGAACTCTTTTGTAAGAGTTTATTAATGTTTAATAAAAGTGGGGCACTACTCATTGGCCTCTAAAAATGAAGCTCCAATTGATGGCAATAGAGAATAAACTCCTCAACTCCTCAAGGTTACTCTTGAGGGACAGATATAGCTGGCTTGGCTCTGGGACACAGAGCCAGAGCATTCTCTCTCTTTTTTCTTCCTTCTACTTTTCTAGTCATTTAAATTTCTTTAAATTTTTTATATTTATTTATTTTAGCATTCTTTTATTTTCAAATTTTGAGTTCCAAATTATCTCCCTCCCTCCCTCTCACACCACTATCCGCTGAGGAGGCAAGAAATATGTTATCGCTTACACATGTTAAATCATACAGAACATATCTCCATATAAACCACATCACAAGAAAAGCAAGAAAAATAAGGAATTTCTTTAATTTGTACCCAGAGTTCACTAGTGCACTCTCTGAAGGTAGATAGAATTTTTCATCATGACTTCTTTGGAATTGTCTTGGATCATTGTATTGATCAGAGTAGCCAAGTTTTTCACAGATGATTATCATTACAACATTGCTGCTACTGTGCACAATGATCTCTCAGTTCTTCTCACTTAATGTTGCATCAGTTCATATAGTTCTAGCCATGTTTTTCTGAAACTACCCCCTGGTCATTTCTTATAGCACGATAGCAGTGATAGCAATTGTTTTCTGTTCTGGCCAGAAATCTTAAGGGTCTTCCCCTCCCAGAATAATATTTTTGTGATGGTAAATTAAGCCATATTTTGTCTCAATTATTACCTAGTAGAGGTATTGCTGGGTTGAAGAGTACGCATAGTTTTTTAATCTTTTGGGCAAAGTTCCAAATTGTTTTCCAGAATTGATGGACCAGTTCACTACCCCACCAACAGTTCATTAGAGTACCTATTTTGACTCGTCCCCCCCAAGCATTTGTTATTTCTGATAGGTGTGAGCTGATACCTTAGAGTTATTTTAATTTGCCTTTCTCTAATCAACAGTGATTTAGAGAATTTTCACATGACTATAGATAACTTTGATTTTTTCTTCTGAAAACTGTCTATTCATATTCTTTGACCATTTATCAATTGGGGAATGACTCTTACTTATTTACAAACTTATAAATCTCATTTATAAATTTGACTTAGTTCTATACTTAGCATATAGTTGAGAAATGAAGCCTTTATCAAAAAAGTTTGCCCTTAATTTTTTTTATATTATTCATTGTTTATGGTACCTTTTAGCCAAATGTAGTTTCCCTGATTATTTCTTTTAATTAGGTCTATTTTTGCTTTTGTTTTGTCTAAGATCATAATTGCTACCCCCGCCTTTTTTACTTCAGCTGAAGTATGTTAGATTCTGTTCCAGTCCTTTAACTCGCTGTGTGTCTTTCTGTTTCAAGTGTTTTTTTTTTTTTGTAAACAATATATTGTTGGGTTTTGGTTTCTAATCCGTTCTGCTGTCTGCTTCCATTTTATGGGTGAGTTCACCCCATTCACATTCACAGTTATGATTACTAACTATGTATTTCCCTCCCTACCATTTTCTTCTGTTTTATTCCCTTTTTATCCTTTCTCTCCTCAAAAGTCTATTTTCCTTCTGATCTATACCTTCTTTAATTGGACCTCTCTTTTATCATTCTCTCTCTTTCCCACTCCCCCCACCCCCTCTCCTTCTATTTCCCTGTTGGGTGAGTTACATTTCTATGCATAACTGAGTATTCATATATATTCTTCGCTCTTCAAATCAATTCCTATAAGAGTGAGGTTCAAGTGTTGCCTGCCACCCCTCTATTTCTCCCTTCACTGTAAAAGCCCTTTCTTGCATGCCTCTTTCATGTGAGATAATTTCCCCCATTCTACTTTTCCCTTCCCCCTTCTCTAGTGTATCACTCTTCCTCACCTCTTCCTTTTTGGAGATCATTCCAACATAATTGACCCACACCCTTGCCCTCTGACTATGTAAACTCTTTTTAACTGTCCTATTAATGATAAAATCAGATTGATTATATACTTTGCAACAAAAGGTGGAGAAGCTCTATACAGTCAGTTAAAACAAGACCTGGAGCTAACTGTATCTTAGATCATGAGCTTCTTATTACAAAATTCAGACTTAAATTGAAGAAAGTAGGGAAAATCATCAGAACAAATAGGTATGACCTAAATAACATCCCTTATAAATATGAAGTGGATGCGATGAATAGATTTAAGGGATTAGATCTTGTATAGAGAGTGCCTGAAGAACTATGGACAGAAGTTCATAGTACCATACAGGAGGCAGCCACAAAACAAACAAACAAACAAAAAGCATACCAAAGAAAAAGAGCAAGAAAGCAAAATGGCTGTCTGATGAGGTTTTACAAATAGCTGACCAAAGAAGGAAAGGGAAAGGGAAAAACATAAGTAACTGAATGCAGACTTCCTGAGAATAATGTGAATCAAAACAACTCTTAGGTACCACATCTCTCCTGTCAGATTGGCTAAAATGACAAAACAGGAAAATGATAAATGCTGGAGAGGATGTGGGAAAATTGGAACATTGTTACACTGCTGGTGGAGTTGTGAACTGATCCAGCCATTCTGGAGAGCAATTTGGAACTATGCCCAAAGGGCTATAAAAATGTTCATACCCTTTGACTCAGCAATACTACTTCTAGGGTTGTATCCCAAAGAGGTCACACAAGTGGGAAAAGGACCCATATGTACAAAAATATTTATAGCAGCTCTTTTTGTAGTAGCAAAGAATTGGAAATCAAGGGGATGCCCATCAATTGGGGAATGGATGAACCAGTTGTGGTATATGAAGGCAAGGGAATACTATTGTGCTATAAGAAAAGGGGATGATGGACTTCATAATAACCTGGAAAAAACTACATGATATAATGCTGAATAAGTGGAGCAGAACCAGGAGAACATTATACACAACCACAGATATATGTATTCTGTGATGACTAACCTTGATAGACTTTGCTCTTCTCAGCAATACAAGGTGCAAAGACAACTCCAAAGGACTCACAGTGGAGAATGCTATCTATATCCAGAGAAAGAACTATGGAGTCTGAATGCAGATTGAGTCACACTTTATGCTTGCCTTTTTTTTCCCTTTGTTTTTTTTTCTTTTGTTTTTGTTTTTGGGGTTTTTTTTGGTTCTGTTTCTTTTTTCTCATGATTCATTCCATTGGACATAATTCTTCTTTACAACTTCACTATTGTGTAAATTAGTTCAATGCAAAGTTATATGTAGAAGATATATCAGATTCCATGCCATCTTGGGGAGGGGGCGGAGGTGGGGGGAAGAAAATCTGGATCTCAAAATTATGTAGAACCGAGTGTTGTAAACTAAAAATAAAAAATCTCAAAAACAAACCCAAAAAAACTTCCAGAAAATAGCAAGGAGAGATCTGTACATTTTCATAAATGAGCAATGCAAAGAAAGGGAAGAAAACAATAAAATGGGAAAGACAAGAGATCTTTTCCAGAAAATTAGCTAGACCTAGGGAACTATTCATGCAAAAATGGGCATGATAAAAGACAAAAAATGTTAGGATCTTAATGGAAGCAGAAGACATTAAGAAGAGCTGGCAAGAATACACGAAAGAACTATACAAGGAGGGTCTTAACATCGCCAATAATCACAATGGTGTGGTTACTAATCTGGAGCCAGACATCCTGGCCTTAGGAAGTATTGCTAAACAATAAGGTTAGTGGAAGAGAAGGAATTCCAGCTTAGCTATTTAAAATCCTAAAAGATAATGCTATTAAAGTGCTGCACTCAATATGCCAGCAAATTTGGAAAATTCAACAGTGGCCAGTGAATTGGAAAAGATCAGTTTACAACCCAATCCTAAAGAAGGGCAATGCCAAGGAATGTTTAAATTACTGAACAATTGTGCTCATTTCACATGCCAACAACATTATGCTTAAGATTCTGCAAGCTAGGCTTCAGCAATATGTGAACCAAGAATTACAAGAAAAGCAGGCTGGTTTTCAAAGAGGCAAAGGAAGTAGAGACCAAATTGCCAATTTGCTGTATTATAGAGAAAGCAAGGGAGCTCCAGAAAAACATCTACTTCTGCTTCATTGACTACACTAAAGCCATTTACCCTGTGGATCACAACAAAACATGGCAAGTCCTGAAAAAGATGGGAATACCAGATCACCTTTCTGGGGAACCTGTACATGGGTCAAGAAGTGATAGTTAGAAATGTACATGGAGCAAAGGATTGGTTTAAGATTGGGAAAGGCTGTATATTATCCCCTTATTTATTTAACTTATAAGTAGAGTACATCATACAAAATGCCAGATGGATGAACCAAAAGTCAGCATTAAGATTGCCAGGAGAAGTATCAACAATCTTAGATATGTAGACAATACCACTCTGATGGCAGAAAGTAAAGAGGAATTAAGAAGACTCTTGATGAAGGTAAAAGAAGAGAGTGTAAAAGCATAAAAACATAAAAAACAAAACAAAAAGTAAGATCTTGACAACTGGTCTCATCACTTGCTAACAAATAGAAGGAGAAGAAATGGAAGCAGTGTTAGATTTTATATTCTTGGGTTAAAGATCACTGCAGGTGGCGACTATAGCCATGAAATTAAAAGAGGCTTGCTTGTTGGAATGAAAGCTATGGCGAGTCTGGACAGCATATTAAAAAGCAGAGACATCACTTTGCCAACAAAGGTCCATATCATAAAAGCTACAGTTTTTCCAGTAGCAATGTATGACTTTGAGAATTGGAATATAAGGAAAGCTGAGCACCACAGAACTGATGCTTTCAAACTATGGTACTGGAGAAGACTTTTGAGAGTCCCTTGGACAGCAAGAAGATCTAATCAGTCAGTACTTAAAGAAATAAATTCAGGCTATTCACTGGAAGGTCAAATACCAAAGCTGAAGCTTAAATATTTTGGCCACATAATGAGAGGATGGTACTGCTTAAAAAAGATCTGGATGTTGAGAAAGATTGAAGGCAAAAGGAAATGAGGAAAGCAGGGGATGAGACAAATAGATAGCATCATGGAAGCAAAATCAATGAACATGAGTTTAGATTTCAAGAGATAGCAGAGGATAGAGGAGCCTAGTGTGCTACAGTCCAGAGGGTCATGAAGAGTAGGACATGCCTGAACGACTGAACAACAACTCACCAACCTATTTTAAGGAGTCGCCATATATCCAGGCCCTTCCCCACCCCCTAATCTTCAGCAACCGATCACCTTGATCAGTCAGCAGCCATCAACACTGAGGAAAGACCCTGCACCAGCAAAAAAATTACAACTCACTGAAAGCTCAGAGGCTGGTTAGCATATTTTTTTAAGCAATAAAGTATTTTTGAATTAAGGAATCTACATTTTTTAGATGTAATACTATTGAGCACTTAATAGACTGCAGTATAGTATAAATACAATTTTTATATGCGCTGGGAAGCCAAAAAAAAATTGTGACTCGCTTTATTGCGATATTTGCTTTATTGAGGTGGTCTGGTACCAAACTTGTCATATATCTGAGGTATGCCTGTATGTGCTTAAAAATTAGACTGTAGGAAATAGACATTTAAGGTTTCATATACCATTTTCTTTTTGTGTTCTGCTATGTATGTGAAAATGTTCTTTTTTATGGTGTTTAGGTTAAAATAAAAAAAAAATTTTTAAAGTAGACTCTATTTCAGTCTGAGAAAATTTCATTTAGTTGGGAAGGGGGTAGAAGAGAGAGAATCTGTCCTTTTTTGGTCTCTGTCCTAGCAGGAATGCTGGCAGAGTAATAAATTGTCTCTGAGGCAGCTAGTTGACACAGTGGATAGAGCACTGGGCCAGGAATCAGGAAGACCTAACCACAGTTACTAGCTGTGTGACCCTGGGCAAGTCATTTAACTGCTACCTGCCTCAGTTTCCCCAACTGTAAAATGGATACAACAATAGCACCTACCTCTTAGAGTAGTTGTGAGGATATAATGAGATCATATTTGTAGAGTGCTTAGCACGATTCCTGGCACATAGTAGGCCCTAAATAAATGAGTTGTAATATATAATCCTTTGGCAGTTTGGTTGGTATAGAACTTAACCTGTAAATTAATTTATGTGGTGTTGTTATTTTATTATATTGGCATGAGAGAAAAGCTGAAAAAAAAACCCACAAAAAAATAAACTGAAAAACGGGTGGGTGGTTTAAGGTGTGAGGGTTAGGGTGGATCATGATGAAGTCCAAAGGAGTGTAGCTGGTGGAAAATGATGAAATCAAATATTTGGTAGGAGCTCTCCATTATCCACCCTCCATCATTCCATTCAAAGAGAGGGAGGAGCTCTTATGGGCTGACAAGTACTGAGGAGATGGACAAGATAAAGAGATTTTAATGAAGTCCCGGAGGGAAGCTGAGAATGCAGCTCTCCATGGTCTACCCTCCACCTCCTCCAGTAGGAGAGAGGGTGGGACTGCATGGGCAGAGGGTACTATCTATGAAGGTATAAGTTTCAGATTTTATACTACAAAGCAGAAACCATGGAAATGATCTGGTACTGGTAAAAAAGCACAATACTTCATCAAAGGAACAAGTTAGGTACACAAGATCCCCCCCAAATTCCATTGGGAACATGCCACCATAGTGTTTGATGAACCCAATGATTCCTTCTACTAGCATAAGCCTTCACTTTTCAACAAATACTGCTAGGTAAGCAGGAAAGGAGGTTAAGAGTCTGGCAAAAATTAGATTTAGACCAACAGCTCATATTGTATACCACAAGAAAGCCTAGATATGAAAGGTCACATATCATTAACAAATTCAAGGAAGAAGGAAGGAGATACTTTACATAACAATGGATAAAGGAAGAGTTCTTTACCAAGCAAGGTATAAAGAGAGAACTTCATTTTTTACCTTATTTTTAAATATTTGCACAAACAAATGAATGTGGTTAGAAGAGAAAGTAGGACCAACCAGTATGGTAGAGTACAAGGAAGCAGTATAGCCCAAGTCTCCCTACAATTACTCCAACAAGGTTCTAAGAAGAATACCTTACTGATTAGTGATCAGGAAATTGAAAACAAAAACTACAGTGGGTCATCGATCTAGCCCAGATCCCAGATTTGACCTGCATACAAGTGACTAGGGCAGGAAATGACAACAATTTCCATAGAGATATTTCATGGGGCTCTTTCAAAGCCAGACCAGCTACACCCATCCCTCAAGTCCCAACATTTTCCCCACCACCCTAGGGACACAGCCATAGCTCAGTTTCTATATGACATGTTTAGACGGGGCCTGATATTTGGATGAATCCTAATCTCAGCTACTCCAGGTGTGGGTCCAGAGAGTCACTTGCTAAGGTCACTCCCAGGCGCTCAGGGTATGAATGCCAACCTGGCCTGGATAATAACATCTGGATTCCTATAGCTTGCTCTCTTGACCTTTAGGGAGTCACTGGACCTTATGAGCAAGGGACCAACAGGAGTAACCGGAAGGACTGAGGCAAGATGCATCGCAGAAACTTTTGAAGCCAATCTAAAAGCTTCCTATTTACCACACAATTATTGAATATTTATAAAATGTCTACGCATGGCCCACAATTTCTCTTCATCCACTCCAGGTTATAGCAACTCCCCAGGAACAGGCTCCTTAGTTTCTCCAGGTGGGGAGATGTTGGTTATGCTAGATTTTAAGACGTCTGTTAATTGATTAAGATGTTCCACTTTCTATTCCAAACAAAGGAGAGAAACTCTGAATATCAGTGGTTCTCTGTACCCTACCCTCTGTACCCAGTCCTAGAAACCTCTACTCTTGGATGTTCATCAAACATCCTGCCCCCTTCCCTAGCTGTAGTCAAACATATTGCCCAACTTCTCCAATGTCCTTCCAAGGAAAAATCAACTCCCTTTGCCCTCCCTTAGTCCCTGGGTCACAGATGGTGGGCCACAGGTTATTACTCATTCAAGTAACCCTGGTTGGGAGCTGGAGACTGCCAGGTGAGAACTCAGTGCTTGAGAGATAAGTATTCACAGGTTCCTACTACCCAGGTCACCTAAAAGGGGAATTCAAGCTTGACAGGTGAAGAACTTAATGTGTGAGAGGTGTGTTTCAGAGGCTGTCATTCATGTCCTTAGACTTTATGAAAGAGTCAACACCTACTAAATGACAACTCAGAGGCTGGGGTCTAACAAAAGGCCCTGAGACTCCACCCCTTAACTCAGCATATTAAAGACATTACCCAGGCACCAGGATCCATTTCCCAAAGCCGATAGGCTGAAGGCTGCACTATCTGAGAGCTCAGACTGGAGCTCTGACAAATCTCTTGGAGGTCCTGAAGACCTAGCAGCTGAGGCAGATCCTGCACTCTTAGAGGTCTGACAACCTATTCAGGTTGTGAAGGTTGGATTCATTCCTCCCCCCCCCACACAAGTAAGTCGAGGTTTCGGGGGAATGAGAATATGGAGAGAGAATGGTTATTAAGGGATAAAGGTTATGGACTTGGATGGGGAAAAAACTGGAAACTGGTTGGCAGAAATGAATCTGGGGGTGTAGGCAAAATCTTTCATGGCCTGGGCTATCCCTAAGCCTCTGGTAAGTCTCCCAGCTACCTACTAATTTCCCTGGTCTATGAATCCTCATCCAGTCCTTCAGAGGGGAGGGGCATGCTGGGCTCAGGAGGGCTGGTAACCTGGAAAAATAAAAATTACCTAAATTTGGAATCAGAAGCTTCCAAACTCCCAATTTTGCGATTTACAACTTCCTTTGTGACTGATGTCAATCATCTCACTTCTTAGGGCCTCTTTTTTTTTTTTATTTCTAAAATGAGAGGATTCGATGAGATCTCTAAAGTACCTGCCAACTTTTCTCCCTGTGATCTGAAACCACTCTCATCTCTGTAACTTATTTTCATAGAAGAAGGTGACATATCTAAAAACCTATGACCCACTCAAAACTATCTATAATCTTCTCTGAGATGGAAACCGAGGAAGTAACCAGAAACTGGGAGTCTAAGGAAGAGGAAGTGATGGGCTCCTTCTCCTTTCAAACTGGAACACTCTGTGGCCTCCAACCGTTACTGCTCCCTTTAGGTAAAGACCACCAACCGCCCCCCCCTCCTAAGGGGATCTCTCAGCCCCACTTTCCCCATCCTACTTGCATCTGTACCTCAGGCATTCAACCAAAGAACTGGTCACTGAGTTTTCTCAATTGTACCACAGGAAGGGATTGTACCTACACTTTTACCCCCAAACATCCAAATTCCTGGTTGAGGTCTTCAAAGACATTAGACACAACAATGGTCAGACTGATGTTTGGCTGAAAAAAAGAGATCGTGGTATCTGTTTCCCTTAACTGAGATATTCTTCACCACACCTCTCCAACTAGCAAAGGGGTCAAAAAGAAATATCAAGTTTGTATTAAATGTATTCATTGCAGGGGAGGGAGACAGAAAGAGGAAGGAAGGAAAGAAGGAAGGAAAGAAGGAGCAGAATTTTCGGGGCCTGGAAAACATACAATCTTTACCTAAGACAAAAGCCTTGTCCACATTCTGCTGTTTTTGTTGGGACCCTTTCTTGGGCTCCCTTTTTGGAGATTGGTTCCCCACCCCACCCCCATCTCAATTAATCTCTTTTTCTACCTGCTCTGTCCATCTACAGGTGAACCACCTATTCATCCTTTCCAGCCGAAAGATGCCTCCAGGCAGGTAAGGATATTCCACCCAAATCCCCACCCTCTGCCCAACTCCCCACCCTCTCTAGCCAAATCCCCACCCTCTGTTCTCTGATCCGTCCAGCCTCCACTGTAAATTTCGGCAGTGGGTAGTTTTCCTCAAATACTACCACCACCACCACAGAGGTTACTGATAGCATTCACTGATGTCTTAAATTGGAAGGGCAGGGGAGCACTCAATAATCTTGGGACTCAGGTTGGTGACGCTTTTCCAGGACAAATGTGATGTTTTCTCAACCGGGAGGAAGTTCTAGGGCTAAGAGGAACTAATGTTCCTATGTCTCTTCTCCCCTTCCCAGGTGACCCAAGTGTCTAAGTACAACAAGGTGGATACCCATTTGAGATTCGGAGTGTCCATCTGGCACTATGCTTCTGAAGGGCCAGATCGGACTAATCTTGTGCTATGGTTTAAGCCTTGGGAGACAGGGCCAAGGTCAGTAGCTGATGAAGAATTCAGCTGGGCCACAGGTTTCCTCCCATGGTCCCCGATAGATGAAAAGTTCAAGGAGGAAACAAGACGTGAACTTGAGGAGGCAGTCAATCTCATTCGTGAGACTGAGGAAGCAGGAGGCCAAGTCCTTCCCATAAAGGTGCTCCTAGAGCTAGCACGCAAAAGATTGGCCTCCTGGCCACCCAAGCAGTCACTCAGGCATTCCAGAAGATTTGTCTTTGACTCTTGATCATCTGAGAAATCTGTTCTTGGGGCAGCTAGGTGTCAAAATGGATAGAGCATTGGCCTTGGAGTCAGGAGGACCCTGAGTTCAAATCCAGCCTCAGACATTTACTAGCTGTGTCACCCTGGGCAAGTCATTAACTCCAATTGTTTCTCCTACCCCACCCCCAAAATCTGGTCCTATGTCGACTGGCTTAGCCCATTAAATATTTTGTGACCTTAACTTCAACACTTCCTCTTTCTAGGTCTCAGTTTCCTTTTCTCTCCAATAAGGGGCTTCTTCTAAATGACTCTTGAGGTTCTCAGTTGGTCAAAATCTATAATCTTTTGTGTTCTCCCCTTTGAAATTTTGAAAATAAAGGGTCATCCCCATGAAAAATACTGTGTGTTCATCGAATTGATCTTCTACCTCCTGCTGCTTCCTTCCTATGTGGTCACCTTAGCACTCCAAAAGCCACCATTTCCCCCCAAAGCTTCACACAGTCTCCAGTCTCAGTGATGTCTCCCTTCCTCTGCTCTCCCACAGCCTGGTGTCCTTGGGTCCCTTGAGTTCCTGAACATATGACCTCAAATCATTTCCACTACTTTTGTGCCACAGTAAGGTGGCACAGTGGATGGAACACTGAGTCTGGGGTCTCGGAACCCAGAGTTCAAATCTGCACTCAGGTGCTCTGTGACCTGGGGCAAAGTCATTAACCTTGGGTTAAGGGTCTGCCAGGGTTTCTTTACCTGTGAAATGGGGAGAATATTAATACCCACCCCACAGGATATAATATTTCTTTTTTAAAAATTTTTTTTATTTTTAATTTGCAACACACGGTTCTACATAATTTTGAGTTCCAGATTTTCTTCCCTCTCTCCCCACCTCCCTCCCCAAGAAGGCATGGAATCCCATATAACATCCATGTATAACTTGGCATTGAATTAATTTACACAGTAGTCAAGTTGTGGAGAAGAATTATGACCAATGAAACAAATCACGAGAAAGAAGAAACAGAACAACAACAACAAAAAAAAACACAACCCAACAACAAATACAAAAGAGAAAAAAAAGGAGGGAGGAGAAAAAGGCAAGCATGAAATATGCTTAATTTCGCTGGGTAGTTGATCCTTGGTTGTAGTCCCAGCTCCTTTGCCCTTCGGAATATCATATTCCAGTTTCTCCTGTCTTCTGAAGTGGAAGCTGAAAGATCCTGCATGATCCTGACTGTAGTTCCACGATATTTGAATTGTTTCTTTTTGGCTGCTTGCAGTATTTTCTCCTTGATTTTGTAATTCTGAAATTTGGCTATAATATTTCTTAGAGTTTTCAGTTTGGGATCTCTTTCAGGGGGTGATCAGTGAATTCTTTCAATGACTGTTTTGCCCTCTGGTTCTAGGACGGCTGGGCAAGTTGTCTTTGATAATTTCTTCGAAGGTACTGTCAAGGCTCTTTTTT
>CM053624.1:310502568-310519807 GCA_028646595.1 Phalanger gymnotis
ACACAACTGTTGATTCTTTTTTCAACATTTTCTTGCATCGCTGTAATTTCTTTATCCCAATTTTTCCTCTGCCTCTTTTACTTGATTTTTAAAATCCTTTTTGAACATTTCCATGGCCTGGGACCAATTCATATCTTTCTTTGAGGCTTTGGATGTAGGAGTTTTGACTTTGTTTTCTTCTTCTGAGTTTGTATTTTGATCTTCTCTGTCACCATAGTAACTTTCTTTTTCGGTCAGGATCTTTTTTCTGCCATTTGCTCATTTTCCAGCCTGTTTCTTGACTTTTAACTCTACGCTAAAGTGGGGCTTCTGAAGTGGAAAGGGCATTGTCCCAAGCTTCAGGTTTTTTTGTGCAGCTGTCTTGAGAAGTAAATTTTCTGTTCTCCCAAGGTGGTATGTGTTTACTATTCTCCTGTAGTGTGCACTGGCCTGTGAGCAACCACAAGCACTCTTTCCTGCCCCGAAACTGTGACCAGGGTCCTTGCTCCCCTGTGGCCACAGGCTCTGACGTGCTAGTACTCCTCCTTGCTGAGGGCCTGAGACCCAGGATTTTGACCCAGATTCAAGTATGGGCAATGCAACAGAGCCGTGAACCTGGTGCCAGCAAAGAGACCTCTGTAATCTCCTTCCAACCATTGTCTGACCCCCTTACCATCTGTGGGATGAGAACTCTGGAAAGCACCACTGTTGCCACTGATTCAGTCACCCCCAAAGGCCTATTCTTGGTTTGCTGGGGCCCAGGTCAGCACTGGCACAGCCTGCACTGGACTGAGTTCCATTCTCACCCTGGTACAACAGACCTTTCCTGTTGATCTTCCAAATTGTCTTGGGCTGGAAAATTGTTCCCCCCCCCCCATCCTTTTGTGGATTCTGCCACTCTAGGATTTGTTTTGAGGCATTATTTAAAGGTATTTGGAGTGGTCAGTGAAGAGCTCAGGCAAGTCCCTGCCTTTTCTCCACCATCTTGACTCCACCTCCTGATTCTTTTAGATATAACCTATATTCTGATGCTCCAAGGAAAAACCTAGATATAGAATGAGCTGAAGAGTGATACATAAAAAGTTCTCCCATCCAAGATTGAACCTTACCTCTCTAAACCCAGAGTTTTGGTTCTGTGCCATGGGTTTACACACACATATATAATAAGGTCATTCCCTTATATAAAGATATTCTAATGAAGTTCAGACTTCTTAGCACTCCACAATCTCATTCCAACCAACCTTCCCAACATTATCTCCTATTCCTTTCCTCCATGCATTCTAAACTCCACCCAAATTGTATTACTATCTGCCCCTGAATGTGCCACCTGTTTTGTGAGTTCTGTGCAGCTTTTTGGGCCTAGGAGGTACCCACCTCCCTCTTTTCTTCAGCTGTATCCCTATCTAGGGATGTGCCAAGCAGCTCTCCAACCAGTTGTTAAACTGTTATGTGTGAATATGGAATCAGCAAGTACTACAAATCAGGGCTCGATTTATTGTTTTGATGATTGTCTAGATTCTAGACCTAAGAAAATAATGAGGAAAATGTTAATGATGCAGATTAAACTTAAAAGTGTGTTCTGAGTACATTTTGGGGGAGGATCCCTGTTGTAAAACATTTACCAGCTATCTCTATCTATCCTTTTAAAGCCCAACTCAGATTTTGTTTTCTCCAGGAAGTCTTCTTATCTGATCTCTCTGACCAATACATTGGAATTCTCACATAGCATTCTTTTTTGTTGTTCCAGACCTGTGATTTCATAAATGTAGGGAATTTCAAGAGCGAAAATTACTCCTGACCAATCCAGAACAGCAGCCCATCTCTAATTTATAGTCTTAGAGAACAGAGTTAACCGTTTGGAGCAATGAGAGGTTGAATGATCTGACTATGGTCACACAGTTAGGTATCAGAGTCAGGACTTGAACTCAGCTGTTTCTGACTCTAAAACTGTCCTTTTATCCACTGGCCACACTGTCTTTAATAATAATAATAATAAGCATTTATATAGCACTTTAAGGCTTGCAGAATACAACAAACCTAGAGGCAGCTAAGTGGCCCATTGGGTGGAGCACTGGTCCAGGAGTCCGAAACACCTGAGTTCAAATTCAGCCTCAGACACTTACAAGCTATGTGACCTGGAGCGAGTCACTTAACCTCTCTCAGCCTCAGTTTCCCCAAATGGGGATAATAATAGCATCTACCTCATGGGACTGTGGTGAGGCTCAAATGAGATATATATAAAACACTTAGCTCAGTGCCTGGCATATAGTAGGCACTTAATAAATGCATGTTTCCTTCCCAGATGCTGTAATTGTCCTAATTTTACCAATGAGGAGATTGAGACTGAAGGAGGTTAGGTGTTTTACCCAGGGTCACACAGTAATTGTGAGACAAGATTTCAGCTCAGACCTCCCTGACTCCAAGTCCTGTACCACCAGAATTTCCATGCACTTATCCAGCATTATGGTACATTTCATAGTGTTGTGTGGTTGTTGGTATTTATGTCTTGGTCCCCACCAGGCTGAACTCCATGATGGCAGGGGCTGTGTCTTACTGAGATCTCACATCTCCCCCATCTCTAGCACGACATTCTGTATACACATACTTGCTGCGAAAATGAGAAGTTTTGGGGATCAAGGCCTGTTCTGCCTCTAAAAAGTAAGTCCCTTCTTCCCTTCCTGTTCCCTTCCTGCCCTGCCCCCCACCCCCAGCCCAGATCCTGAGCTATGATTTTTAACTTGTTCTCTCCAGGCTCAAAGAGCAGGGTAGGAGGAGAGAAAGTGATTTAGGAGGAGGGATGGGAAGATTACTGAGGTGACAGGAGCTTCTAACCAAGGAGGGAGGGCTCTAAAGACGGACAGACATCGGAATCAAGCCAATTAGTCAGGGCCAGGCCTGAGGAGAGGTGGTCCCGGCCCCAAGGTTGGGGGTGGAAGGGTTTACTCTCCTCCTTTGAAAGAAAAAAACAGGGGCGGCTGAGAGAATCTACTGAGCGTGCTGCTCTGGCTAGGAGTGGCAGCACAAAGGGAGGCAGGAGACCAGGGTTACGCACTACAGGCAGAGGGGCTCTTTATTTGGATGGCAGAGGCTGAGGGCGGGGAATGGTTTGCCAGCTGCTGAAGGTGGCCCTCCATATGGTTTAGGACAGCATCCAGCATGTGCAGTACGTTGCAGAGCAGGGCACGGTCGGAAGGCCGAGATCCCGACCTTGGGGGCAAAAGCAGCTCTGGAGGCACGATCGACTGTGATCGGGTGGTCTGAAGAGGGGAGAAAGGTGAGGATCAGAAGAGAGAAAGACCAAGAGATCAAGGAGGGATTACAGGGGAGAGTTAAGGGATTTATCAATGGAAAGCACCTTAGAGACCATCTAATCCACCTCTTTTATTTTACAGTTGATGAAACTGAGGCTCATAGAGGTTAAGTACCTCATAGTCACACAGCTAGTCAGTGCCAGAAGCAGGATTTGAACTCGGGTCTTTCTGACTCCAAGTCTAGTGCTCTCTCCATTGTGCTTCTCTAAGACAGCCAAGGGAGGGTGTGAGATGGACAGGGCAAGAGAAGAGATTCAAGTGATGGGTTGGGGCTGGGGGAAAAGTAGAGTAGTGGGGGAGCCAGGATCATATCCATACTCACCAGGATTCGGGAGAAGAAGATCTGTCGCCTTTGGTAGACAAAGTGGGTAACCACTATCAACACAGTGACTGTGACAGCCGTCAGGGGGTAGACGCTGCCCGTGGTGCTCAGGCCCATCCATTGGCCAGGGCAGGTCAGACCCCCTCCACAGCTCACCAGCCCTGGTGGCTGGCATCCCCAGGGCTGCAGGTCCAGACCTACCTGGTACCAGACAGGCCTGCTCAAAGCCTGGATTGGGGGTGACAACCACAGGGTCAGCAGTAGGAACAAAAGCAGACATAAATGCGCACACCCCATCACCAACAATGCTCTGTACCCTAGCTCCCCCCCAGCCCTCCCCTCTGAACCCTCTGCCCATCACCTAGCAACCAGGCAAACAGCCCCTCCCTCTCCCCTCCCCCATTCTCTCTCAGCATCTATGACCTTGGCAGTCTTGTCCAGAGGCCACTTAGAAGAATCACAATAAATCCCATTTCTCTAATGTTCCCAAGCTCTCCCCATCACAGGTCTGTGAGTCATGACAACATTAGTAACCCCATTTTACAGATGTGGAAACTGAGGACCAAGGTACAGTGACCGAGGGGGTGGACTCTACGGCCACTGCACCAACCTGCTGAGAAATTTCTCCGTATGTTCTGACCTCAATTCCTTCCACTATCTCTTTGCTATGTCCTCAGTTGTTCCCACAGTCTGACAACTCCCTTCCTCATTAGCTAATGTCCAGGGTAATCTCCAATGACTGTTCTCCAACCTCCACTGCCTCCCCAGAGGCTCCTTCACCCCTGCTATCCCCGTCACCCTTTCCGTTGACCACCCCTCCATCATAAGCCAGTCCCCTTCCTTATTACTTTGCTGGCCCCCTGCCAGAATCTGTTTGCCCAGCCCCCCATTGACCATTTCTCTTCCCACTAAATGTTCCAGGGACCGTCCACTGTAGGTCGCTTTTCCAACTGATCACCCCACTGACCTTCTTCCATCCTCCCACTAACCATTTCCATAACTGTAATGGACACATTAAGTCCATTGTGGGGCTTAATCTTGAAGGTCTCTTTCAGTTCTAAGTCCTTTGTTCCAATGATCCTAGGTAGAAGTCGAGGCCAAACAAGGTCAGACCCCAGAACCACCTCCCTTTATCTCCCACCTCATTCTGAACCAAGAGAATTTGGATACATCCAACAAGACCCCTAGGACTCCTTCTTATTCCCTGGTCAGAGACAGTGCTGTCTGTCCATTCCCCCTCAAACACTAACCTCCAGCAGAAAAACTCCACAGGATTACAGGCCACTAGGGACAGAAAGGAAGACACCAGGAAATGAGTCTAAGTGTCTAGGGGCCAGGAGAGGCACCCTGGTGTCTTGTGGTGGCTTGTGGTGGCACCAAGAAGGACACAGGTGGTCCTTCTCTAGCATTTATCAATCAGTCAACAAGTACTTGAACAACTAGATACCTACTCTGTTCCAGGCACCAAGGTAGGCCCTGGGGTGCAAATACAAAGGAGCCTACATTATAATGAGGGAGACAGGAGAGGACCTGAGTGGGCCTAGAGCTGAGGAGTGATTTAATGATTTTTGACACTTGGAGAGAGCAAGGAGCAAGGGAAAGAGCCCTCTACTTGGAATCAGAGGGTGTGAGTGTGAATCCTGCTTAGGTCACTTATTAGCTGTATGACCTCGGACAGTTCCACAGTTCCCTTCCCCTAGGACCAGCTTCTTCCTCTGTAAAATTGAGCTTGGGAAGGAAGCAGATGGGTTGTATTCAATGGGCTCTAAGATCTCCTCCAAATCTGATGGTCTTTGGCCGATTGATACCCTGCACAGGCAGAGTTTTGGTGATTAATGGTGGAAAACTCTGCAACCCCCATAGAGATCTGAATTCCCAACCCCAAACAGCAAAAGAACTCCAGGTCCACGGATTGGTTGTGGGGGAACGGATCTTGGAGTGAGCTCCAGAATGAGTTACTTCCTGCCAAGAACTAGGACTCCTTCAAAGAAGGGACATGGTGGAAGGAGAAATTAGGAAACAGAACTGCCAAAGGTGCAGAGTATGGGTGAGGAAAGGGAGGGGTGGGAAAAGATAGAGAGCTTCTACAGGAGACTCCATGAGGAAAGTCCCAGAGCCCAATGTTCTACACGCAGTGTTGCTGTTGATCAGTCATTTCAGCCATGTCCAAATCTTCGTGACCCCATTTGGGGTTTTCTTGGCAAAAGACACTGGACTGATTTGCCATTTCCTTATCTGGCTCATTTTACAGATGAGGGAACTGAGGCAAACAAGGTTAAGTGACCTACCCAGGGTCACAAAGCTAGTAAGTATCTAAGGCTGGATTTGAACTCAGTCTACACACAGTAAGGTTTTAATAGATATTTGTTGGTTAAATGAATGAAGGACTTTGGCAAGGAAGTCTACACAGATCTGGATGCCAGTTCAACAGGGTTTAGTAGAGTAAAGCTGATAAGGACTTCACCCCAGGGATCAGGAGCATACTCAGGGCTTGAAAAGGAGCTCCAGGATGAAGCCCCAGGAATCTAGAGAGACGTGAGGAGCCTCTGATAGGAAACTAATTGTCAATAAGTAGGGAACGGAGAGAGCAATGGAATCCTAGGGCTTAGCTCAGAGGGGGCTTTGGGTTGGGCCTAGGGAAATCTGTGATATAGGCAGGGGTATGAAGGTAAACGTTTAGCACCCAGCTCTCCAGAAAAAAAAAAAAAAAACCAAACAAATCTCATACATAGGGCATACATTTTTTTTTTTTAGGCAATCAGTTAAGCGACCTGTCCAAGGTCACAGAGCTAATAAGTCTAAGTCATCAACAAGACAATAATTCAAGCTCTGGTTTGTTAAACTTGCCCATTTCCAAGAGGTAAATGTTCACACTGAAAATTTAAGGGTAGGCCTTCCAGAGCTGGCTCTAGCATGCCCCAGGTTATAAGGATATAAGAGGTCTTGAACTCAATGACCGCTGTAGCCAAAGAAGATTCTTAGCCAAAGGGTCCAAATAAAATGCAGATTCGACTCTGTTGCTGTATGATCATCCAGCTCTCCCTTCTCAGATTTCTCCTAGCCTTTTGCCTAGACATCTCCTGTGTATTTAACCTTTTCTCCTTTATGTCATCACTTTGTGTTCATGTTTCCTTTCTCTCCTCAATCTGCAAAGCTTCTCTTAAGCAGGGCTTGTGCTGTATCTCAATAGTCCCAGAAACACACATGAATAAAGCCCCAAACATAGTAGATATTTGATTAAAGGTTAATTGATGTCAACAATTAAAAAATATCTGCCACTACAATTTGGAACAATATCCCATAGTCACTAAACTATGTATATCCTTTGATCCAGATCTATACCCCAAAGAGATCAAAGAAAGAGGAAAAGTGTCCACATGTACAAAAATATTCATAGCAATTTCTTTTTGCGGAGGCAAAAAATGAGAAATTGAAGGTGTACACTAACTAGGAAATAGCTAAATAAATAATGGCATATGAATATAATGGAATTCTACTGGGCCATAAGAAATGATGAAAGGGAGAGTTTCAGAAGGAAGGAAGACTTGTATGAACTGATACAGAGAGCAGAACCAGAACAATATGTCTGATAACAAGAACAGGGTAAAGACAAACAACTTTGAAAAACATAAGAACTCTGATCAATGCAAAGACAGACCATGACTTCGGAGGACTCATAATGAGCTAAGCCCTCCATCTCCTGACAGAGATGTGACAGATTCACTGTACAGAATGAGATATACATTTTTGAACACGAGTAACATATGGATTTGTTTTGCTTGACTATGTATATTGGTCACAAGGATTTGATTTTTCTTTTAAATGTGAGTGGGTGATTGGTAGGGAGAGAAAATAGAGGCTCATTCATTGAAAAAATAATGTGAAAAAATAAAGCAAATACCTCTTGTGTGCAAAGAACAGTTAAAGTGAATGACTACACATATAATATATATGACATACTAT
The DNA here is from genome assembly GCA_028646595.1 of Phalanger gymnotis. NCBI lineage: Eukaryota > Metazoa > Chordata > Mammalia > Diprotodontia > Phalangeridae > Phalanger > Phalanger gymnotis. Next base: position 310,510,144 of record CM053624.1, read on the forward strand.
GCATTAATTAGTAGATTTTTGAGAAATGGGGATATGACAGCAGCATCCTGACATTGACGCTAATGGAATCCCTGAATCCTTCTTCCTGCTCTCCCAGACCCCAGTATCCCCATGGAAACTTCCTTTCCCTCTGTAAGTCCTCCTTATCCTTGGACTGACCCCTAAGTCATTATCTCGATTTTTCTCCCCCACTATCCAGAAGGAAGAAGGCAAGCCTTGTACTTTCTTCTGCCTTTTCTTCAGTTCCCTTGGCCCCCCCTCTCCCATTGATGAGTTCCTCCTTGAAACTCCATTTTAAAGAAAGATCTTTATGTTTATTTTAAATTTAAAACTAAACAAATTTAAGTTAAATAAAAAGTTTTCATTTCCTATGTAAAAAATAATAAATTAAATTAAACCAGACTTCCCAGACTTAATCACCATGCCCTCCAGATGGCTACCTTCTCCCCACATGCTCACACATTTACACACTTTCAGTGATGTGTTATTTTCTCCAATTAAAGTATAAGCTTCTTGAGGGCATTTCAGTCTTTCTTTTTGTTTGTATTTATAGCTTCAGCACTTGGCCCTTTGCCTGGCACACAGAAAGCACTTAATAAAAGCTTTTTGACTTGACTTGACCTCACCGGCATCCTCTGCCTCTCTACAGATGGTTCCCAGGCCCCCATGGCTGGCAGATTCTCCCAAGGACTATGTTAAGGCTCCCCCACCCTACCCCCTTTATGGAACCTTACACCTCTCAAGAAGAGGGCCCAAGGAAGAAAAAGAAGAAGGAGAAACCTGGGATCCCAGGGTGGGGACCGTACAGTTGGAAATGTAGGTGAAACAGACTTGAGATAAAATCCTTAGGACATGAGGAGGCAAGGAGGCATTAGGGAAATTTAGGAGGTACTTGAAAATGGAAGGGAAAGAAAAAAAGCAGATTTTGGCTGAGCGTAAGGAAAAGCTTCCTAACAATTATACCATCCCAAAGTGCAGTGGGCTGCCTCCAGACCTCTGTTTCCCTGAAGATCTTTAAGTGGAGGTTGAATTATGGTAAGCGTTCACTGAGGAAGTTGTAGAAGGGACTCCTGTTACCAAGAAATAAATTAATTATCTGAGGTCCCTTGGAGTTCTGAGATTCTGTGTTTTTGCTTTAAAGCCCAGCTCAAATGCCAGCTCTTCCAGGAAGCCTCTCTGATCTCCCGGCTAAGAGCTCCATAGCACCAGTCTGGTATAGTTACTATGCAGCATTATGTATTATTATTATGATTATCTGTGTTTATTTCTTATTCCACCTTTCCTCTAATTTTAGATGGTAAGCTCCCTAAAGATTGGGACTGTGACTTACCTAAACCTTGCTAACAGCTGCTTGAGTCCCAAGGGCGAGGGGCACTTCGATGAGGACTCATGTCGTTTCTCCAAGAAGTCCAGCAAAATAGAAAACAGGGGTGCTGGTGTGAGCCCAGAGCTGCAGTGGCCACCAGAGAGGGATATGAGGGTGATGCAAGTTCTCTTCCAGGCCACAGGAGGAAAAAGTAGAAGGCCAAAGACAACCAACCAGCTAAGAGAGGCACGGATGCTCCGATGGACGGCGGCCGGATTGACACTGAACTAACCTAATTCCCGCTCTCCTTCTGGCTGATTGTGACTGGTTTCATCTGAATGGGCAGTTCTTGGTGAGGACCAGGAAGACCTCCTCTACCAGCTCTGTTCTTAAGACAGTTGCCTGTGGCAAGAAGATGAGAAGAGCCAAGGGTCACACAGCCAAGGCCAGCTCTCTATTCACTGAGCCACGCTACTTTTCAGTGCAATTACTGGGGCTTTGAGAATTTACATAGCTAGCCCACTGTGGCTAAGAGGATAGACTTCCCATGGGGAAATCACAGAACTACAGAATTGGAAGACACCTCAGTGTCCATCTGAACCATCTGTCACCTGAAGAAACCCCTCTTGAACTTCTCCTGTAAAAGGGAACTAAGAGTGCCTGGAGTCAGGAGCATATCACTTCACCCAGTTGGCCTCAGTTTCCTCATCCATGAAATAAGCTGGAGAAGGAAATGGCAAACCACTTCAGTATTTTTGCCAAGAAAACCCCACATGGGTCCATGAAGAGTCAGATACAACTGAAATGACTCTACAACAACAAAAATAGGATTTGAGCCCAAGTCCTCTCACTCCAAATCTTTCCACTGTACAGCCCTTCAAATAACTGAAGACAGCTATTATGTCCCCCCATAACCAAGTCTGCTCCAGAGTAAATCTGTCCTATTCCCTTAACAGCTTCTTCTAGGGTATATTCTCTACTCCCTCACCACGCTCTCTTCTGAATATACTCTAGCAGCTAGCTTGTCTATGCCCTAACTAAAATATGGTGCTTGTTGAGGGAGAAATGAACCCAGGGATGTAGAAATCCCAAACCAAAATTCCCAAGGCAAGGCTGCCTGGAATGAATTCACGGACCCAAGCATTCTTTAAGTCAAGGAGGCAAAGATTTATTACACTTTACATAAATAAAGCAACCGCAACCATACAGGGCTACAGGGAAAGTTTAAGTACAAGATTTAGGGATGAAACCTATCAATTAGGTGTGTCGGGCTGGGATTAGGGAGTGATCAAGGCGTGATTAGGTGTTGGTCAGTTCTTAAAGGAACATGCACTTTTTGTATCTACTGAGCAGGTATCTTATCCAGAGTTCACTGGGAAATAGCCCACAGGGGGGCTATGCAGGGGTGTGGTTTTTTGCCTGTGAAACATCACTAAGTCACCAAAAGTTCACGGCTGACTGGGAATATCCAGGTGGATTCCATCACGTGTCTTGTTAGACAAGATTAATGTAAGGGAGTATACATCTGACTATGTCTAGGATACGCGTTAGACTCAGTGTATAGTCAGTTATCAGCATCCCAAATCAATCTATAATTGGGCATAGCTGCTTACTGAGGAAGAAGCAGAGATAATTTTGGGGCACACTGCCCTTTAGCTAGAGAGAGGCTGCCTGGGAAAGAATATGTTTTGAGAACTAATTGTTTTGGTAAGGCATGCTGCCCTTGAACTGGAGAGAGGCTGCCTGGGCCAATACTTTGAAGCTAGGGAGAGATGTGATTTTAGAACTAGAGTTCAGGCACAGACACCCAGTCAGAGGCTAAGGGGAAATGTGATGTTAGAATTAGGGTCCAAGCACAAGCACCCTATCAGTGCTGATGGGGGATGGGATTCAAGCTGGATCCCTAAAAGGAAAAGATCACGTCTTTGGGACCTAGATCCCAAAGCCCCTGAACCCAGATCTCTAACATTTGCCTGAGGCACCCAGCCCATCTCAGTCAATAATCCTTTCAACTGTCCTTTCACTGTGGCCCCCCCCACCAAGCCCAACCCTTAATTCTCTGTTACCTCCGGACTACCCCAGGCTACTTCCCACCCTTAATCTCATCTAGACCCTTTCTCTTTTACCTCCAGGTCACACCATGCTACTCCTAGATCACATCGAGATCTTCTCACAGTCTTTCTGTATATGTGTCCATCTTTCTCTCATTAAATTGTTCAGATTCCTAAAATCTAGCCCACTTGTATTGGCATCACAAATACCTCGGATTCTTAAAATCTGGCCCACTTCTATTGGCCACACAATAAACTTTGTCTCTGACCGAAAAAAGGCTTGAGTGGTCAAATTCTTTCGAGGTAGAACCACACCTTTTCCCCTGTTATCTGAGGGTTGTTAGGACCCCAAGATTGCAACAGTGTCCAGAGTTGAATACAGCAATCCAGATGTGGTCCAACCAGGACAGAATACTGAAGAGTTCTTTATTGCCTCTCTTGATCTAGACATTCTGCTTCCCTTCACACTGTCCACCTGGAATAGAGTTACCTTTTCTGACCATGATGTCACACCATTGATTCCTATTGAGCCTAGACCATCTTCACAGAAACTGTTTTCAATTACAACTCTTTCATTCTCTATTTCAGTTGATTTTTTTGAACCCGGATGTAAATCTTAACATTTGTCCTTATTAAATTTCATCTCATTCAATTTGGCCCATGTGCCTTTCAAATCATTTTGGATTCTGACTGTAATCCATATTAGCTAGCATGTCAAGTTTCCTGTAATCTACAAATATGACAAGTATGCATTCTATGCTATCTAAGTCATTGATAAAAAAGCTGAATAGCAAGGGCAGATCTCTGAGACTCTCCACTTGAGTTACCCATCCAAGTTAGCACTGATTCATTAAACAACTACTTATGAGGTTTTTATAGGACCTTGGACAAAAGGGGTCAGTCAACCAATTCTAAATCAATATAACTGCACTGCCATCTAGGCCAAGATCTCTCCAGCTTGTCCACAGTGATAGCAAAAAATAATTGTCAAAAGCAATAGGAGAGATACTCTCCTTAATTGGTAGTGATTAAAGAGGGATGTTGGTGAAATACCCAGTTGTTCCACTGGCAATCTGGAGGTTTCCTGATCTAATTGGTTAAGACTAAGACTTGGATCAAAGAATGGAAAAATGAACGTGGGCTGAGTTACCTAAGAGGCCAATGTATTCAACATGTGTAATGTACTCAGTGAGGGAGGGAGTGTTCTAGCAAAAGAAATGTTATTCTCATTCAGGGCCCAGCAGTATCCTATAAGGGGTGAACTCTATAGAAGCCTAGGAAATCAGGGGAACTGAAGCAGGGATGGGGGACCTTTCGCTCCATACTAGTTTAGCAAATTCATATTATCACCTAACATGGATATGGTAAAAACCCTTTTAATTAAATTTTGATTACTCATAAACCTAGTCTGGATATTTCATTGGATTATAAACTGGAGGGAATCTAAGCGATCACCTAGTCAGCCAGGAAAAGCTGGAAAAGCACTGAATTCAAAGTCCAGAAACCTGTGTTCAAATCCTTACTCTAGCATTTACTAGCTGTGGGATCCCGGTCAAATTACTTCCCCACTCTGGGCCTTGGTTTCCTTAATCTGCAAAATGGGAATAAAAATTCTTACGCTACCCTTGTTCGAAGGAAAACTGTCAATACTTTATTTTCTTTTCGAATATATACTTGATGAAGATCGACAAACATTTTGACATACTAAAAGAACAGAAATAATGCTGTATGTGAAATTATGAAGCTGTGTTATACACAGCCTGGTAGGGAGTTTTAACGTGCGTAAAAAATTGACACAGTTGTTCCAAAACCGCCTGGCTCGTCTGTGTCTCCCCCTCCTGCTCTCTTTTGTCTAGGTCCCCCCTTAATTCTTTTTTTTCATCTTTTTTTTTTGGCCATCACTATCATTACTCCTCTTCCCCCCAAAAAACTCACCCTCCCTCGTACTAGGAATAAATATTAAACAGAACAAATCTACACAATGGCCAAATTTGAGAAGGTACAAGTCATTCTCAATGGTAAAGAGATGGAAGTAGGGAGGGGAGGCGGGGGACGAGGAATGCGAATGCGCAGGCGTCGGTTTTTTTTTTCCTGCTTATCTCCGCCCCTTCTCTCCCCCTCCCCCTTGTGGCGGCGGCTGCTTCCGTTTCCGGGTCCCCTTGGTGGCGGGGCGTTAAGAGCTGTCGTCATGGAGATGCTGGGAGAGTTTGTGGGACGTGCGGCAGAAGCCGCAGCCGCAGCAGCTGACTCAAATCACGTGAGGGGGGCGGAGCGAGTCTGCTCGAGTTCTGGGGCTGCTTTCGGGATTGGCACAGATGAGGGAGCAGGTGACCGAGCTCCTCCAAGCCCTGGAAAGAAAGGAGGTGCAGCTCCCGCCCCCGCCTCCGCCCCCGAAGGTGAGGACGTAGAGGCTGAAACGCTCACTGCAAAGTTTACTCACCTGGACCACAGGCAAAACGGATAAAACCCTTACGTTTTGACAATATTCTTGAATGTGGTTTTGAATATTTGGTCTATAGTGACATCTCGCAAAATTTGTACTTGATTTTGGAAATGCGTCTGTTTTTACCCTTCTTGGCTACTCTGTCAAAGGAAAATGTTTCTTCTGTGTATTGCCAACAAAAAAAGGTACGACCGGTGTTTGGAAATAAAAGCGGTCGTCTTGGGTGAGGATGTCATTCAATCAGCAAGCATTTATTAAGCGCCTGTTAGACGCTAGTCACTGAGGATACAAAAATTTAACAGTTCCTGCCCTCAAGGAGTTTACATTCCACCAAGGAGCTAGAACATGGACACGGATGCAGAAGTACCAGATACCATAGCATCTGGAACTAGAAGGAACTTCAGAGGCCAACTGAGCCAACTTCTTCATTTCACAGATCTGAAGCCTAAGGGAATGAAGAGACTTGCCCAGGTCACACACATACCTTTAGGGTCTGAACCCAGATCTTCTGATTGCAGAACCATTACACTGCGTTGCTTCCATATATACAGAAGGAGAGTAAACTAACAACTGGAGATATAAGGAAAGGCCTCTTGGAGGAGGCAGCCCCTTAAGCTGTATCTTAAAAGTGAACTAAAAACTCGAGTGAGGGCTGATAAAGAGTCCTCTCTGCACAGGGACCCCTGGAACCGATAGCCCCTGCAAAGAGAGAGAAGATGACATGTTGCTCATAGGGAAGAAAAAGTAGGCCAGTTCAGCTAGAACATAGGATGCAAGAGTGGGGAGTCCCATGATCTGCCTGCAAAGTTAGGCTGGATCTATATTTGTAATGGCAACCACATTGGCATACCCAGTGCAGATTCTTTTATCTGTTAGCTGTTTCAGGGGTCAACAATCTTCTTTAATTAAACAGGAAAAAAGACACAGAAACGAGAAATAAAGACCAACAGACAGAACTCTACTGCCTGAAAAGCTTCATATCTACCTCTGAATGGAGGGAGCCTTTACCTCTGAGGAGTAGGAAAGCTCTGAACATATGGCCACTCAGAGTCTTGACCAGGGAATCACATCTTTCTCATAAGTGAGGCCCCAAAGCAAAAACTCACCTCTCAGACTATATACTCTTTCAGCTAATAGACTCAGTACCTAATTAAAAATTAACAAAAGGTGTGCAAGCCTTCCTACAAACAAGCAAGCTTCCTTTAATGGGCTCCACATGAGACCTATTGATGGGCGGGGAAGATCTTATTCCTCATTAACTTTATAATATTGTGGAGGGCTTTAATATAAAAGTACCAGAAGGTGAGGCTCACATGGTCTGTAGAATCATCTCAACTAGCAACTTAAGGTTTTCCATATTTTTTTTCTAAAATAAGTTAAATTTGAACAGTGTTCCACAGTAACATATAAATGTTATAACCGGGCCCTCCCCTAATGTTGTGAAATACCTGAGACTATAATGTTTTTGCCTGTTATGTTATGTCATGATGTGGGAGTGATCACATTGCACAGAGCTAAGTTTGTGCAAGCTTCAAGCTTAACTACTAAATATAGGAATGACAGGACTTTAGAAGACTGAGTGGAAGGAAAAGGGAACTGAGAGAAATGAAGAAATGGGGAAACCCTTGGATGACACTCCAAGAAAATCTTGCACTCCTTATTGACTTACATCTTGTGATTAAATACTTCTATAAAATTGCTCTTAGGACAGCTCTTCTGCTATTACTTCTTAGCTGCCAGAGATATAAGCATTAGTTTATAACCATTTGAATTGTGGATTTTGCTAGATCTCATTCATTAAGAAAGATCAAGTCCATACTATATCATCAAAGCCTGCTGGGCTACATTTTTATGCTGAAATTTTATAGATTAGAAAAAAAAATTAGATCTTTGGAATAATATGGGGGTAAATTGTTTTAATTTTGTGTGTATGTTAAACACAAGAAAGAAACACTATTTTACATCTTTCCAACCTGTCAGTTTGTATTTAACATAATTGGTAATTTATTATTGGAGATTGCATATAGCATCTTAATGTGACTTTATGAAATAAATAACTTGTCTGTCAAGTCTGATGGCAAAGGGAATTGGCCTACCATTTTCCTATCAGGTTTAGTTATGACAGTCTTGCAAATTAATGCAAAGCACGCATGGAGGAATTAAATTAAATTTGAAGAATTATAGGATTTGAATGCTAAATGGTTACATAAGATGACTACCAGCCCTTATTTTACCTGTCAGGAAACAGGCCATTGTCTTGGTCAAGGTTACCAAGATAAGGGAGTAAATGTCTTTTTGTGTTAGAACAATACATTTGTCTATTTAAGTACATTTTTCCTCCTTCAGCTTACAGACTGAGAGCTCAAATATCAGTGATCGGTCTAGGTGGGAGTGGCAAAGCAAACGAATAATTTGAACTACTATACCTGTTGTTTTTCTAACAATAATAGAAATTTATAATTATATGAGGAAATTATATTTATATTAGAAAATGTGAGTACCAAGGTGAGTTAACATGTTCTGCAATCTATTCTCCAAACAACAAATAAAGCTGTTAGAATCACAAACCTTTCTTTAGCTCTTCAGGTTTGTTTGTCTTGGCACTTTTACCTGCTGCTAAGTGCTCTTACATAATAATCAAGATAATAATGCCAATTATAAAAAAAACTTTTTTAAATGGTTCAAAATATATTTTTTTTTAAATTGTGGTTAGATTTACTGTAAAAGAATGAAAAGGCAGCCTGATTATGTCAAAACATAATGAAACATTGTTCATTGCAAGTAAGCTTTTAATATAAAAAAAAGTCCTCATTCTCATAGAATTAAAATATGTATCATTTTTAAAAAAAGAATTGGAAAGTATGATCCACCATATATCATCTGGAATCTTGATTGTTCCATTACATTGATCAGAGCTGGGTCTTTCCAAATGGTTTTACTTTACAATGGTGTGATCATTTTATAAATCGTCCACCCGATTGTACTCACATCACTCTGCATCAGTTCATGCAAGTTTTTCCAGGCTTCTTAGAATCCAAATCCATCCTTTGCATCATTTTTTACAGCATAATATTCCACTACATTTATGTACTGTAATTTGCTTAGTCATCAGAACTCACTTTATTTCCACTTCTTTGCTACAACGAAAAGTGCTATGAATATTTTTGGCATATAGATCTCTTCCCCTCTTACTTTTTCTCTCTGAGTCACATGGCTGGTGGCACTATCATTGGGCCAAAGGGTAAGTGCAGTTTAGTGACTTTTGGGGTACTGTTCTACATTGTTTTCCTGAAGGACCAAGAACCAGTTCACGGTTCCAGCGCTAGGACATTAGTAATATTCTCCCACAGCCCCTGCAACAACTACCGTTTTCCTTTTGTGTCATCTTTGCTAATCTAAGCAGTATGAGGTAGAACCTCAGAGTTATTTTAATTTGCATTTCTCTTATTGTTTTGAAGCATTTTTTCTTAACGTTGTTGAAAAATTGGATTTCTTCCCTTGAGAACTACCTATTTGTAGTTAACCATCTCAGATATCATATCTTTATCAGAGAAAGTTACTGCAAAGATTTTTTCCAGTTAACTCTTTCCCTCCTAACTTTAACTACATTGATTTTGCTTAAAAAAAATTTAGTTTTATATAAAAATTCCTTGTTTTATCTCCAGTGATCATCTCTATCTTCTGATCAAGAATTCATCCACTATTCATAGTTGTGAAAAATATCTCCTTTCCTGCTCCTCTAACTTTATGATTTTTTTATATTTAGGATTTTGTATCCATTTGAAGCTTGTGACATATGGTGTGAGATGTCTAAACTCACTTTCTGCCAGATTGCTTTTCAATTTTCCAGCAACTTTTATTGAA
>CM053624.1:310519907-310571486 GCA_028646595.1 Phalanger gymnotis
TTGAGTCAAGCTTTTTATTTAATGTTACAAAAAATATCTAGTCAAACAGATCAAAGCCCATGTCATCATTGGACTCCTCGGCTTCTTCTTTTTTTGCTTCTTCTTTCTTCTTCTCCTCAGCTGGGGCAGCTGTGCTAGCAGGAGCAACCCCTCCAGCAGGGGCAGCACCACCAGCTGCTGGGGCAGGTCCACCAACTCCTACATTGCAGATGAGGCTTGCAATGTTTACATTGGACAGGGCCTTTGCAAATAATCCAGGCCAGAATGGTTCAACATTTACACTTGCTGCTTTAATGAGGGCATTGATTTTATCCTCCGTGACCGTAACCTCATCGTCGTGAAGGATGAGGGCAGAGTAGATGCAAGCGAGCTCGGAGACCGCCATTTCAGCGGATGGAAGAGACTTGTTTGTAGTGGTGCTAGTCGCCGGCTGAAGTGAGGGGTCACCCCAACGCGGCCTTAGCTTCCAAAGAAGAACTGAGCACCTTACAGACAACTGAAGAGAGCTATACACCCCTTTTAAAAATAACCCCTTGGTAATTTGATTGGTATGACATTGAATATATAAATTTAGGTGGTATTACTGTCATTTTTTATATTGGCTTGGCCTCCCTATAAGCATTAATATTTCTCTCATCATGTAAGTCTGTATTTATTTCCATAAAGCATTTTGTAATTGTTTTCATATAGTTCTTGTATATACCTATATAGGTAGACTCCTAAGTGTTTCATATATTCTATAGTTACCTTTAAATGTAATTTCTTTTTCTATCTCTTCTTGCTGGGTTTTGCTAGTAATATACAGAAAGGTAAAAGATTTCTTTGGTTTTATTTTATTGCCTGTTACTTTACTGAAGTTTGTTTCAATTAATTTTTAGTTGAATCTGTAGGTTCTCAAAGCAAACCATATCATTAGCAAAAGGTTATAATTTTGTTTCCTCTTTGTGTATGCTTAATCCATCAATTTTTTTTCTTATATTATCATCATAGCTAGTACTTTCAGAACTATATCAAATAATAGTTCTGATAATGGACATCCATCAGTGCTTCTTTACCCCTGACCTTACTGGAAAGGCACTTAGACTTTCTCCATTACAGATAATGCTAGCCCTTGGTTCTAGATAAAAACTATTATATTGAGAAAGATCCATTTGTTCCTACACTTAAGTCAAGTTTTTTAATGAGTCTTTGTCAAGTGTCACTTTGTCAAAAGCTTTTTCTGCATTGGTTTATGTAATCTTTTGATTTTTGTTTTGGTATTAATATAGTCTATTTTGTTTATGATTTTCCTAAAATTGAACTAACCCTGCAAGTTGGTCATAGTGTGTTATCTTTCTAATATGTTGTGGTTTTTGCTAGTTTTGTTCAACAGTCTCATGTTGAAATTCATTAGGGATATTGTTTGATAGTTCCCCCTCCACACACACACCTAATCTATTTGTTTCATAGAAGGAATTTCACTTTGTAAATTTTAAAGCATTCAAGAAATGGGGGTTATTCAACCGAACCTCCTTTCATATGAGGAAACAGAGACTAGTGGCAGAGTCATAATTTGAAACTATGTCCTCTGGCTTCCATTCCAATGGTGTCTGTAAACTCTTTTTCCTTTGTGAATAAAACCACTCTTGTGGCTTACTTGGACTTTGTTTGTAAGTTGGAGCCGTGGGGGCAACAATGAGGGAACAGGAGAAAAGCAGGAAGCAAATATCAGATTAATATTTCCCTTTATGAAGGCACGGAGGTAGCAGCAACAAGGGAGAGGAGAAAGGTGATTAGGACTGGAGGCAGTAGATCTTTGAGTACAAGGCAGGCTCAGAGCTCAAAAAAGAGCCAGAATCAGGAAGGTCAGAGACTAAGGGCACTCTCATGAGGAGTCATGTCCCAAGATAACGTTATCAGCAAGGCCTATGAGGCCCTAGGACTTCAAACTTTAAGGCTATCCAGAAAGAGATCACAGAATCATATAATGTTCAGTTAAAAATCAACCTGAGAGCATCTTAGGGCAGACCATCTCTCTCATTTTACTAAGGAAGAAATTAGGAGTAGAAGAAGGTAAGTGACTTTGTTCAAGGTCAAGAACTAGTGTCTGAGGAGGTAACCATACCCTGGCCTTGACTCTTAATCCAGTGCTCCTTGAAAGAGGTTTATCAGCCAGGAAAGTGTGTTGGCCATTAACGAGCTAATCTGAGGTGGGTATCAAGAAAAAATAATACTCATAAACTCCTATTTCCAGAACACTTTTCTCACAAAATTCCAGTGAGGTAGGTCGAGTGAGGATTATTGCCCTCATTCAGTTCAATCAGAAGTACTGGAAATACAAAGACAAAAAAGAAATGGTCCCTGCCATCAAGGAGCTGACATTCTACTGAGGGAATGGGTTATGAAAATAGATGTTAGATAAATGAAATACAAGGTGATTTGAGGAGAGAGGGACAGAGAGACAAAGACACAGAAAATGTAACAACTGAAGGAAGGAGGGAAGGCTCCCCATAGGACCAGACCCCTAAGCTGAGTGAGTCTAGAAGGAAACTAAGGATTCTAATACTGGGCAGTGAGGAAGAAGGGCATTCCAAAGATGAGGTTCTACCCTGTCTAAAGGCACAGAGATGAGAGATGGAACACTGGCTTGAGCAAACAACTACTAGGCCAGAGTGACTGACAAGGAGAATGCATGCTGGGCAGAAATATCAAAGAAGGAAAAGTAGTTTGTGGCTAAAATGTATAAGGCTCCAAGTTCCAGCCTAGCGAGTCCCTGTTTTATCACAAAAAGAATGAATAGGAATGAAAATTTTGAGTAAGAGAGTGATAGGATCAGACTTGTGTCTTGAGATTATTATTTTAGCAGCTATATGGAGGATGCCTTGAAGAAAATGAAAAAAATGAATGCAAGACCAATTGTAATGGTCTCGGTGAAAGGTAATGAGGGCCAGAATTGGGGTGGCAGCTGTCTGAGACATGAGAGCTTATAGCAGCCCAAATGATAAGATCTGGCAACTGAGTAACTCTGGGCGGTGGTGAGGGAGAGGAAAAGGTCAAAGGTATCTCCAAGGTTATGAGCATGGGCATCTAGCAGGATGGTGGTGCCCTCTACAGAAATACCACTTTTATAAGGGTGTATGTTTCATTTTGGATGTGTTCAGCTTAAGAAGTCAACAGGACATGGAGCTGATGACCTGAAACTTGAATTCAGGGCAGAAATGAGAGCTGGACAGCTCATCTGTAAAGATCAGTGAACCTGTGGGATGTATCAGATTACCAACGAAGAGGGGATAGACCAAGAGAAGATAAAAGAGCCCAAGACAGCCTTAGGTGATACACTGAGTTGGGGGGAAAGGAGAGTGATGGAGATTGAGAAATAGGTGATGACCTAATAAATAAACTAAGCAGCTGCCCAAATTCACACTGGAGGAGCGGAGATGGAGCTCAGGTTCTTGAAATCTAAATCCAGGGCTTTTCCTACCGCCATTCAAAGCTGTTCCCCTGAGCTCTGTGCACTGACAGTTCTGAGCTTTGTTCTTTCAAAGTGTGGTTTCTAGATAAGACCAGTTTTGCTACTAATGTACTTTCAAAAAAAAAAAACCACCCAATCAAAAAAAGTTACAATATATACTTGCCCCATTGAATTGTGGCAATATAATAAAAAAAGGATACTATCTATATTCAATGACTAAACCAGTCAAACTCCAAAGGGGCTGCTTTATAAACAGAGACAAAATAATAAAATCAGTATAAAGAAACAAAAATTTAGACTCAAGGTAAATAATGAAAAAAAGGTAGAAATGGAAAGAGAATAATATTTTCAGACCTCAAATTATACCACGAAGCAGCAATCACCAAACACTTAGCAGTGGTTAAAACACAGAAAATTAGACCAAGAGAACAGACTTAGATAAGGAAAAATCAGAAACAACTGAACTCAATAACTCAGTGTTTAAGAAACTCTAGAACATAAATTTCTTGGGAAAGAATTCCCAATCTGACAAATACTTCTGGGAAAATTTGAAAACATTCTGGCAGAAAATGGGTTTAGACCAATAGCTTACTACAATAAACTGAAAATAGGTATATAACCTAATTATTAAAAGTCACACCATAAGAAAAAATTAGAAGAGACTCAGATTAGGTAACTTTTACTGGTATGAAAGGCTATGGGAAGGTTCACTAACCAAAAAATAGAAGCAATCACAAAAGACAGACAATTTCAATAACATAAAATTACAAGGCTCTTGCACCAAAAAAACTCAACCAGAACAAGAGAACATGTCAATTGGGAAAGAAACATGAATCAAAATATTTCAGTTTAGGGCCAAGATACGCAAGGAATTAACATAAATATGTATGAGCAAGAACCATTTCCCAATAAGTAAGTGGTCAAAGGACGTGAACAAGCAGTTCTTAAAAAAAGAAATGCAAACTATTCGCAGCCACATGAAGATTTGCTCCAAAACACTAATAAAAGAAACTCAAATCTAAATAAAACTGAGGTTTTACCTCCCACCCAGAAAATTGGCAAAGACAAAAAATGGCAACAGTCGACGTTAGAGGAGCTATGGAAAAAACTGGCACACTAATACATTGTTGGTGAAGCTGTGAATTGGTTCAACCACGCCAGGAAACAATTTTAGCAGCTGGATGGACTTGAAGTCAGGATGATCCTGAGGTCAAATCCTGTCTCAGACATGTGCTGTGTGACCCTGGACAAGACACTTAACCTCTGCCTCAATTACCTCTTGTAAAACGGAGATAAGAATAGCACCTATCTCCCAGGGTTACTATGAGGATGAAATGAGGTGATAATTGTAAAGAGCTTCACAAACCTTACTGCAATATGTGAATGCTGGCTGTTATCAGCATTATAATTATTAAAGACAGTGACTAAAATGTTCATACCCTTTGAGCCAGCACATACCTCAAGGAGGTCAAAGACAGAAAGGTACCACATATAACCAAAATATTTACAAGGCCACATTTTGTAGTAGCAAAGAAACGGAAACAAAGTAGACCCTTGCCCCACTCCCCCCCGCCATGAAAGAGAGATGGCTAAATAAGCCATGATACCAAGTAATGGAAGGTTATTGCATCATAAGAAGCAATAAAAAGGAGGAATTCCAGGAATCATGAGACGACAACCGACAGAGTTAAGTGAGCAGTCCAGAACAGTGTAAATGGAAACACAACCACCACAACAACAAAGTTTTGCTATGGAATCATAATGACCAAAAAGGGGAGAGGTAAAGCCTGAACACTGTAGGCCTGTGGAATGTAAACTTCCTCAGGAATGAGATCCCAGAGGGGCCACAGCCCAAGAGCCGCAGGAGCCCAGGAGTCGAGGTGTAGCACTGAGGAAGACAAATGTTGGACTCAAGGCTTCTCTGGCGAGCAAAGCCCACCTATTGCCCCAGCTGGGGCCCAAGTCTGAAGTAAGCACCCCAGGAGGGTAGATTCAGGGATTGGTTGCTGACCCTAGAGTAGGCATTACTGGGAGACTCACTTGCCTTTGGAGAAAGCCGAGAGTCAGGTTCTGTTGTACAAGAGTTACTCTGGGTACCCTTTGTGAAAAGTGTCATCTAAAGAGCTCTGCTTTGGGAGGCAGAGAACCTAGGTTTGAATCTTAGCTTTCTACCACTCAGTCACTACCCACAAGACCTCTGAAAAAACATTTAAGCTCCTGAGTTTGTTTCCTCATGAAAGCAGGTAAAATGAAGAGGCTGAAATAGATCTCTAAGGTACCTCTCAGTTCTAAATCTTATGATTTCTCTAATCCCCCAGACCTTCACAGGTCACTTTTCCCTCTATCTCCAAACTAGTTCATGGCCTCTGGGCACAGGATAAATCCTGTGCTCCTAGGTTAACAGATGGAGCTTCACTGACTTCCATCTCTCCCCACCTTCTAGGTTGGGCAAGACCCTGGAGCATGGATAGGACTAGGGCAAGACCAAAGCCGAACATTTTATTCTCATAAAGACATATAAAACCTGTCCCCAGCCACTCAACAGCAATGTGCAGTTGGGCTGGGCCAAAGTAAGGACACTTCCATCTCTCCACATGTCTTGGCTCAATGACCCCCAACCCCAGAGCCCAAAGTCTCCATCCTTAAGTGCTGAGGAGGAAGGTGGTGTTCTGTGAGGGATGGAAGAGAATATCCCTCTCCACAGAGTGCGTTCTGAATCTCCCTGACCCCCATCAAGAGGCATATAGGTCACACGGCAACAGCAGCAAGGAGAGGTATCACATTCTAGTGGCCTGCAGGGATGGTCACAGAGAACAAGATCTCAGTTCCTGCAAGGAGCTATTCCATTGCCTCATATACCCTTCTCCCTAGCCCAGGCTGGAGGGGCCACAACATCCTTCCCCCTCCTTCTGACACAGCCCTAAGGCTGTGGCCTCATTCCAGAAGGGAGTCCCAGGTAGGAGGAAAATATACTCACCAGGACAGACTGTGTGGTTCTGGGTCTTGACTGCATAAGGGCAAAGGTGACAGCATCATGGATGGAAACGAAGACGTGGCCCTTGGTAATGGAGTCTCCAAACAAGTTCCCAGACTCAAACTGGGTGATCATATTGCCTAGTGTAGGAAGGGGAGGAAATGCCATGGCCCCCAAGGGCAGACCAGCCCTGCCCCCCAGGTAGGACTAGCATTCTCCCAACCCTTGGGTCAATCCCCCAACTAGACAAAATAACTCCCTCTCCCACCCTGCCTAGAGTTGGATCCACAGTCCCACACACGCACCATGACAGCCAGCCAAATACACATTCACCTCAACCTCTTGGAAATCACGGAAAATCTACAACAGAATCAGAGTCCCCCATTCAGGAAAAGACTGACTACTGAGGCCAGACCCTCCTATGTGCCTCCCCTCTTCAACCCTCACAAACCTCAGTGGTCTCCATTGTATCTCCCATCACCCTGCCCTCAGCATCTCATTCCCCCATATTCTCCATCTTCTTAGGGTCTCACTACCCTCTCCCCACCTCTCCAAATCAATCAAATTCCCCTTTGACTCTGAATTGGCCTCACATTCTTCAACGTCTTGATACACACAGTATCCACAAAGTTAAGAGTCCCCAAATCCAAAATAAGGGTGTGGAAGTGGGGCTGGGGGAGGCCCAGTGTCTCCAAGGTGAGCGTGCGCCCTTTGTCATTGACCACTGCATTGTCTGGCCTGTCCACGCCTCCATCCTGGTAGAGAATCAGATAAAAAGCAGAGGTGACCAGAGGAGAAGGGCAAACAAGTTAGTCAATACCACACCCATAACCACACACACACTCTTATGTCAAAGACCTACAAGAGACTTGATTTCTCAAATCTCTTTCCAATGTGAGAATTTCCTTTTCAACACCCTCATGAGGGAGTCACAGAATCAGGAAATCTCAAGAGTTGGAAGACATCCTAGAGGCCATTCAGTCCAACCTCATACCTGGATGAGTCTGCCCTCTGCAACACACCTGACATGAGGCCTTCCAGCCTGAGCCCGATGACCTCCAGGGAGGGAGAGCGCTAGCACCTTCAGAGCAGTTCATCCCCCATTTCTTAGGAAGTTTTCTCTTAAGCCAAGCCTCAATTTGCTTCTCTAGAAATCCCACCCACCGCACCTGCTTCTGCTTTCTGAGAACAAGGAGAACAGGTCTAACCCCCTTCCATATGACACCCCTTCCAATTCCCATTCCCCTCATCTTCTCCAGTTCCTTCCGAAGACCCTTCTAGGGCAAGGATTCTGAATCTGGGCTCCATGAAGTCCTAAGAAATCTGTTGATAGATTTCAGGGAAGTCCATGAACTTAGACTGGAAAAAATTTACATCTTGATTTTCACTAACCTCTAAGTGAAAGTTAACATTTATTTCAATTATGAATTTTTTTCAATTATTCTAGCCACTCCCCAATAGATAAGCAGTTAAAGGTTATGAACAAACAGTTCTCAAAAGAAAGACAAACTCTTAACAACTACATTTCAAAAGAATGTTCCAGGTCACTAATAGTAAAATAAATGCAAATCCAAACAACCCTAAGATCTCACTTCATACCCTAGAAAAAGATAATAAAAGGTGTAAATAGTCATCATGGGAAGGTAGGTACTCCAGTGTCTGGCTGGTGAAGTAATCTGGCACTATGCAAATAAAGTGACTAAAAAGTCCATATCCTTTGACCAAGAGATTCTATTACTGGGCTTATATGGTAAGAAGAAAGTCCCCACAAACTCCAAAATACTGAGAGCAGCATGCGATGGCAAAGAATTGGAAACAAAGCAGATGCCCATCAACTGGGGAATGTTTAAACAAATTTATGACACATGAATATAATAGAATGTGACTGTGCAGTAAGAAATGATGGATGTGGTAAGATCTGAGAAGGGTGGAAAGATCTATCTGAACTGATGCAGTCGAGCATCCCCAAAGTCTTTGTGGAGTTTATGTTTATTAAAGCTTAAGTTGCCCTAAGACATTGAGGACAATGACTACAACGATGCAAACAAGAACCACAGTTTAAAAAAAAAAGACATAAAAATGAATGTTGCACAGCTAATACAGAAATACATTTTGCATGACTTGACATGTATAATTGATATCACATTGCTTTCCTTCTCAGTGAGTTGTAGAGGGGTGGGAGAGAATTTGGAAGTCAAAGTTTAAAAAAAAGAATACAAAAATATTAATAACAAAAACTAAATTAATTTTTTAAGTGAATGTTACAAAATTACACACAAGTCTAGCTGGAAAGAAGAGACATGAGAAGAAGGCACCCCACCCCCATTCCATTGCTTGGGAGGCGGGGGGCACGGGGATCACAAGTGTTGGACATTGCAGAGATTCTCTGATGGTTCTGATGTATGGATCAGCTATCCTGACTTTTTCTTTTTTTTTTCCTTTTTTCTTTTGTCCTTAAAAAGTTCTATTTGTTATATGGGATGTCTCTTGGGAAGTGGGAAGGGGAGGGGAAGGGAGCCTGGGAGGAATCATGGTGATGTAAAAGGATGAAACACATCAATAAAAACTCATTTAAAAAGTTATTTCATGCAGACGCTTCAGCAGACAACCAAAGGAGCCCACAACCCCCAGATGGTGAAGGAACCCAGGAGTCTCTAGGAGATGTTCTCTGGGCCTCTTGACTTCCTAGTTGACTGACTAAAGTGGAGCACCCTTAACCCATAACTACAGATGTGGCCTGCCCCAGACCCAGGTTGGGGGAATGATCCCTTCCCTAGCCCTGGGCCTCTACCTTCTCTTGAGGCAATTCAGACCAAGGTCACATTAGCTTTCTTGGCTGCCTCATAACTCCCACAGACCACTGGAATCCCCAGATCTCCCCCATTTCTGTCTTTGTGAAGTGACTTTGTTTTAGCCCAGGTATAAGCCTTTACATTTACCTCTTAAGTCCTTCCCCACCCTGACAGCACACAGAGATGCAGTCACACATTCCCACTCTGAGCTCTCCATCTCAGTTCCCTCCTCCAAACCTGGACACTGGACTCCTTGGCATTCCCGATCTCCATTTCCTCAATTTTAACATTCGTAATATTAGGTTCTGAGGAATCTAAGGGTACTTTTCGGGCAGCAGCCTGTGGAAAGGGAAGAAGACAGGAAACTTGATATCTTAACAATTCTGTGATTTAGCAAAACCAGAGGAACCAATGTCAGGGGAGCCAGTCCCAGAGCCAGGAAGGCCTACACTGGCTGCCTGATCCTTGGCAAGCCTCTTCATCTCTCTATGCTTCCAAGCCACTCTCTAAGAGTATAAGGTGACGAACAGGTATGAGCCTGAGTGTCCCCTTTGGAAGCTCCTTATGCCAAGAAAATCAAAGGTCCAGTCCCCATCCTCACTGAGTGTTTTAAATGGCCCATTAGTTCAGCTAAGCCTAGGGCTGCGTGTGCAGTGAGCCAAGTTCTGCTGACCTCTCACTCTGGGCTAATGTCTGTCTATAATGGGCAGTGAGCTTTAAAGTTTAAGTCATTATTTCCAAAGGGAATGGAGTGAGTCAGGTTAGAAAGCTAAAACAAAATGGGGACCCTGAGAAAGAGACTGGAGCAGGGAGTTTAGGACGTGTGTGATGAAGCAGTGAGCTATCAAAGGAAGTCTAAGTGGGTAGAGGCCAGAGTGGTAGAGTTATTATTATAGGGGAAGAGGGGATTTGAATACACATCTAGCAGGAGAAGGAACTTCAAAAGGCATCTAGTCCAACTCCTTTGTTTTACAGATGAGGAAAATGAGGTGCAAAGAAGTTAGAACTTGCTCAAGGTAGTAAGTGGAAGAGCTTGGATTGAACCCAGGTATTTTGACTCTAAATCCCATGCTCTCTCTACTACACCATGACAGTGGATTTGGAGGTCAGGGACCAGGAAAGGTCAGAGAATCAGAAATCAAAGGTAGAAGTCATGTGGTCAAGGCCAAGGGGAGGGGAATGGGGAATCAGAAGAGTGGGAGCTGAGGATATCCTACCTTCTTTTGTCGCTTTTCTTCCTTCTGCAATTTCTTTGTCTTCAGTGCTTGCTTCTTAGTCAATTTCTTCTTCTTGGCAATGAGGTAGTCCACATCCAGACCAATCTGGAGGCAGAGAAGAATGTGTGGGCATGGAGTGGGAGGGTGGCAGGCGCCAGGAGCCCTGTCCTGTGGGCTCTGCACCTCACATCCTGGGAGAAGTGTGCTTGGGTATGTGGAAGGCTCCCTCTTTCCATATGTGATCTCCCAATCCTGCCCCATCTCACCTTCTCCTTGAGGGCCTGCCTATAGAACTCAGCATTGGCAAAGTACAAAGTGGCCGAACAGCTGAAAATCTTGACTCCGGGGACTTCATTGGCCTGGAACCCAAACAGAAGAGTGGCTGGATGGAAAGAGACGGCCTTGGTATCCTGAGCACCAAGTTCTTTTCCTTCATGTGCTCAGCCACTCCCATGGTGCCAAGTAGCCATGACTCCTAACCCTGCCTGCATCTCCATCTACCCCTGATTGCTCTCCTTATCACCAGTCCTACCACTTAAGAATATCAGACCTAGAACCAGGAGGGAACTTAAGAGATCATTTAGTCTAACAAGTGATTTGTCCAACTTAAAACAGCTGGTCAATCAAGCCAGAATTGGAACATGTGTCCTTAGACTCCAGCTCTTTCTACCACTGTGACCACTGCCTGCTTCAGCCTGGGTGCCTGCCAGCATCCTCTCCATCACGCAGGCTCAAATCCTCCCAAGTTATCCTGGACTTTTCCTTCTTCTTCACATCCAATCAGTTGTGAGACCTTTTCAGGTTTACTTTCCCAGGGTCTCCTAAATAAGTCCCCTTCTCCCCTCCCACTGGTACCACATAGTTCTTCTTGCCGGCCCACTTTAATAGCCTTTAAACTGGTATGTCCCCTCCAGGCTCTCCCTTTTCTAAGCCATCTTTCCATAGTTTCCGAACTGTCAGAACAACTCTGACCATACCATTCTCCTGCTCAAAAACCTTCAGTGGCTCACTATTGCTTATAGGATAAAATACTAACTGAAAACTGGCCTTCAAGGGCCTTCAGAGCCTGGCTCCCACCAATCCTTCCAGCCTTGTCTCTCCCAGCCTGCATATGTCGCCTCTGCTTTGGCCAGATCACTCTCCTCATTATCTACCCACCCTCAGCTAAGATGCGTTCATTCCTTTCGTCCTCCTAATGAATCTTTCTGTCCTTCAAGGCCCACCTCAATCACACCTCCTCGGCGAAATTTCCCCTGGACCTTGCAGTTCACAGTGACTCTCCCCTTCTGAGCTCCTTTAGAATTTGAAGCCTGCGCACACAACCCATGAGGTCCTCAAGGATAAGGCCTACTTCTCCCAGGTCTGCCTCTCCCACATCATCTTCATCATCATCATCTGAGTTAACATTTCTACAGCACCTACTATGTGCCAGGCACTAGGCTAAGGACTTTGTAATCATCTCATCTGATCCTCACAACAACCCTGGGAGGTAGTGATACTATGATTCCCATTTTACAGATGAGGAAACTGAGGCAAACAGGTTAAGTGACTTGCCCAGGGTCACATAGCTAAGAAGTGTCTGAGGTTGGATTTGAGCACAGGTCTTCCTGACTCCAGGCTCAGTGTTCTGTCCACTGAGCCACCAGCTGCCTCAAGACTGGACACAAAACTGGTGCCAATAAATGATTGCTGGATGGGCAGCTGGGCAGGCAGATGAGTGGATGGACTGGTGGTCCTGAGCAGAAGATTGGTAGGTGGGTGGGGACGAGGATGAATAGGAGTGTTGGTAACTGGACAGATGGGTGAATGGATGGATATGTGAAGGAAGTTAAGGAAGAGAGGCAGGGGTCAGAAGATAAACTGAGGGGAAACCACCCCCAAAACAAACATGATTCCCAAAACAGGGTTGTGGGAAGGCCGGATATCTGATGTGCTCATAGCTCAACTTTGGCTCCCAAAAGCCCTCCCCCACACACAATGTGCCTCCCTCTGAGAGTCCAAAGGGAAAGCAGTCTCCTCCACAGAAAGCACACTCCTAACCTCTGTCTCCTCTCTGTAATTACCCCACCTTTTCCCACCCTCCACTCTCATCATCTATCCTCCTTGCCATCACAGGGTCCCCAGGACCTCCTGCTCAGAATTCTGGTAGAAAGTGTTCCCTCTCCTTCTCAGGTCAGGAAGCCAGTCTTCTTTCCCAGCAGCCCATGCTCTAAGATGCTGTGCCTCCAGTCCAGATCAGCCCATTCTGGATTTTCTCTCTCCAGTCCCCATGGCTGGGGCCAGCTGGTAATTCATGGGAACATCCCAACTTCTCTGGGTCTGTTTTCTCATTGGCTACAAATGCTCACCCTCCCCCTCTCACAGACACTTTAAAGTGCTACTAGTAGGAACTATTATTTCTCCTGCTAATGATGGTCACCTCCCACACTGTCCTCTTTGACAGTGCCTCCATTCCCCCACCCCACCCCCAATGTTAACACCCACTAGTTATCTCCATGAAAATAGCGCTTTTCATTTCTCCAGCAACTTAGGCTTTGCAAAGGGGTTTCCTCAAAACAATCCCATGAGGCACAGAGGTAGAAGCATGATCAGCCCCATCTGCAGAAAAGGAAACTCAAGAGATGGGAAGTACCTTAGCCAAAGCAACGCAGCAAATAAGTGACAGGGCCAAGATTCATGTCTGTCTCCTGACTCTAGTCTGTCCTCTTCTCCACTGCTATACACTGTCGCTCACCACATTTATCAGAGAAAGCTCCCTGTCCTAGACTCCTATCATCTTTGAGGAAGGACAAACTATACCCCCCAGGGCCCCAGAAGGTACAGGGGCTCCTCTGCCCCAGGGCCCACCCCCGGCCCTTCCCAGATCACCTCCTTGTACTGAGTCACATCTCTGTAAATGTCTGTGTCTGGCACCTGCCCAAGGATAGAGTAACGGGGCCTGTGGGGGAGATGACAGGGAGAGGCAGAAATGAGGAGATACCAAGAAAGACACAGCTATCAGACTCTGCAGGAACTCCTCATTCCACCCCCCACCCCCCACCAGAGACATACACACACACACAGATGTTCTGCTGGGGAGGGGGATGTGGAGTGATTGGAGAGGACAAGGACCATAGCACTACCCACCCCACCACTCACATACACACTCACAGCTGAGTGCGGAAGATGACAGAGAGCAGGGAAAAGGCTACAGCAACAGCCAGACCAAGGTCCAGGTTCAAAAGGACAGTGGCCACAAAGGTCACTAGCCAGATCATCTGTGGGGAAGGAAGTCGGGAGGTCAGAAGGCTCCCCCCCCCTCCCTCCTCTCACCCATCCCTCGCCTCACTACTTCATTTCCCCTTTTTCCCCTTTACCCACACCCCCTTCCAACTCTTGCATCCCACCTTCCTACTTCTCCTCTTCCTCCTTCTGTCCTTCCCTTCCCCTCCTACTTCCCAGCTTGCCCTCGCATCTTCTCCTTCCCACACCACCCCGCCTCCTTCCCCATCCCCTCACCAGGTCCACCCGGTTTGCCTTCCAAAGATAGCAGATATCGGAAAACTGGATGAACATGCCCTTGAGGTTGACGATGATGATAGAAGCCAGGATGGCCTGGATGGGGGGGTGGCGTGGGAAGAAGGGGAAGGGGTGGAGGCTTAGCCCAGGCGATTCAGGCAGCCACACTAGCCCCTGCCTCAGCCCCACCCAGGCACTCAGAAACCCCAACACTGATTCCACCACACCAGAATCCAACTCCCAAGTCCCCACTCCGGAGGGAGGGCCAAGGAATAAGACTTACTTTGGGAAGGTCATAAAAAAGCTCCCCCAATTTGACAATGACAATCAGGATGAGAAGGGAGGAGATGGCCCCAGCAATCTGAGCATGGGTGAGAAGGGTGGAGATGAGACACCTCAAATCTTCCTCTCATGACTTTCTCAACTAGCTAGACCACTTCCCCACACCTTGCATGGTACCCCACATCCCTCTAATATCTGTGTGTTCTCCCTTCACCTCAACTTAGCCTTTTTTCCCAAATTTCATCTTTTTAAATTAACAGTAATTTCTTTTCTTTCCCTCCAACCCCCAACCCCTCAAAAAGCAAAAACAAAATCCTTCTGATAAACATGCACAGACAAGCAAAACAAATCCCCACATTGGTCATGTTCCACCTGTCTCTTCCATTTTCCCCTGGCATCCTTCCCATGCCCTCCACGTTTCTCCCACCTGTACCACCCATGTCTCCTTATTACCACTCTGCCCATCATGTTCCCCTATTACCTGTGTGTTCCCCCCTGAGCCTTCTTGCACCAAGCTTCGGGACATGGAACAGCTTATAGGGAAACACTGAAAAAAACTGCCAACGAAGTTACTGAGGCCGAGAGCAATCAGTTCCTAGGGAAATGGGGGCAGGGGAGGTTGTTAGATTCAACAGCAATTCCCATTGAGATCACTCCTCCCAGCACTCAGGTCCTTCCACCCAGGATCACCCCCTATTATCTGGGCCTCCCCAGCCAATGTGCTCTTCAAGTCACACAGAGTGGGCTCCCCCACGTTGGATAGGCTCCCAGTTCTGCTGATCCCAACCAACCCCCTGCGCCATGACGCACCTGATTATTATCCACCGAATAACCATGCTTTATTCCAAAGATCTTGCCAAGGGAGATGGCAATGGCAAAACCAACCACAGCAATGGCAAATGCATTCCCCACGATCTTTCCAAAGAGGTGGTGGTCGGGCAACCGAGGAGCCTCCAGTCTTGGGGGAGGGAGGCACAGGACCTTCAATCCTGAGGCCTTTTCTGTCCCCAAACCACTAACCCACAAACCAAACCCAGACCAACAAAACCCGAGGGAGGCAGAGCTGAGGACAAGATGTTTCTCTACTTTATCCCCATAGCCAGCTTTGGGCTGTAGCACCACGGAGGAAAGAAGGCAAAGGGCAAGCCCAGGGCTGTCGGAAAATCCACCCAGGGCCCCTGCTGGTCCCTCACCCTGCAGGGATGTCACCCACGATGCCCACCCCAAACTTGTCATTCAGGCCGACTCCGTAAGAGATCGCCGTGGCTCCAATGAGCTGGAAGGGAGGGAAGGGGCAAGAAGCCACATCAGAGCATCATGGATCCAGAAGGGGAAGGGACAGAAAGGCCACCCAGTCCTACCCCCTCATTTTACAGTTGAGGAAGTGGAGGCCCGGTAAAGCTAAGTGACTGGCCCAAGGTCCCACGAGTAGACAAACTCAGAGGTAGGATTTGAACCCAGGTCCTGAGCCCAGAGTGAACATTCTTTCTACTGCACCACACTCCCTCTATCACATCAGTGTGGAGTCCCCCTTCCTCCTTTGGTGGGGGGTCCTAGATCTCCAGATCCACAGCCCTGTCCTATGTCCTCCAGATGAGGCTTCTTCCCTCTCACAGCCCCACCCCCTGCCCCAAACCATGCTCAGGGTGAAAATAAATCGTCACGATCACTCCCATTTCTAGTGCACTTGAAGACTTACAATGTAATTTCCTCATAAGAATTCCCACAGGTGAGCATTGTATTGCTCCCATTTTACAGACGAGGAGAACAAAACTCAGGGAGAGAAAGCGACTTGCCCAGAGACAAGGCAGCAGTAAGGAGGAGGTAAAGCTACTTCATCAGAGCCAGGATTGGAACCCAGATCTTCTGACTCCAAGTCCATGCCTCTGTATCCTGTTCTTCCTCATCCACACCCCCAGAGCCTCCCATTCCCTAAAGATCTTCGTCAGGATGGGTAAAGGTAGTGCCTCCTCCCTGCGCCCCCCATACCATGATGAGTTCACTCGGTATAGGCATGGGCAGCCTCCGGCCCAGTTTTTGGTTTATTATCTTCACGGCCAAGAGCAGGACCGAAGCTATCAAAGCAGTGACTACGGTGCCCACGTTGCTTTTTGGCAACTTCCAGATGATGTCCAACACTATCTGTGGGATACAGTGGGAGTATGAAGGGGTCCCCAGAGCCCAGGGACTTCCCTCCTGCTCCCTCCCAGGCCTCTTCCCACATCCTGGACCCCAGGCTCCCTGGATCCCTCCGAGTGACTTACATAGATCTGAGACAGGGGCCCTGAGTAGTCTTTAGTATTGAGGCCAAACACATGCTTGAGCTGGGACACAAGCACCTGGATAGAGGCCGCCGTGGTATAGCCACGAACCAGTGGTTCTGACAGGTAGGTCACCACAAAGCCAAACTGTAAGAGGCCCATTCCTACCTAGGTACAGAAAGACAAATAAGCAAGGGATGAAGGGGTAGTTAAGGGGACAGACAGATGGACCAATTGTCAAGGGACAGTCAGGAGCGTGGATACACAGTTAGGGAGTCACAAGTCCATAACCAATGATCAAGGCTTTGACAGACGAGTGGAAAATCTTGGGGAGGAATGGGCACACGAAAAGGAAGGGAAGGTTACAGAGTCAGGCAGTGGAGACAAGAGGAGCAGGTAAACAGAAGGCTCCATCCGACTTCACCTGGAAAGCACCAACGAGAAGGCTCAGAGCTGAGGCCACCTTCACACGTTCAGCGTCTCTGGCCGTCGTATCTACTGTATCATTTCCAGGGACCAGGAAAGCGTCATTGGGAACCAGGGCTTCGGTTACACTGCCCACCATAACCGACATAACCGCAAAGGTCCCTGCAAGACCAGAAACTACAGTGGGACTGTCATCACAGGAATCCCAACGGCTACACTTCGGGCTCTGGAAAGCCATAGCCAGAGATGCCAGCAGAGGGACACAGAGTAAAGAGAGTTAAAGCATGGCAGGCATCCAAGAGAAGTACTCAGAATCACCTCTCTCCTCATTCTTTGTCTCACACGTGAGCCTCATCTCCCACCACAGACCCCAAAGGCACGGCCTAAGGCCTGCTCCCGCAGTCCTCCCCACAATGTGCTCCCTTAGGGCCACAGAGTAGGAAGAGCTCGTTACTGACTAGGAGGAGACGGATGGTCCACTCAGGTTTTGGAGACCCCACTTACCCACAGAAATGTGCCGCGAGGTGCCAAACAAAAAGTAGACAAAGACGGGGTAGAAAGAGCTATAGAGGCCAAAGACAGGGGGCAGCCCAGCTAGGAGGGCATAGGCTAGTCCTGGGGAGAGCGAGAAGAACATCGCTGTCAGCCCCATCTCCACCCACCTACAGCCCAGGCCCCAGCACACTGCCAGTCCCTCCCTCCGCCTCCACCTGCATCCCAGGGTTATGATCCCTGTCAACACTTTCTTCCACCTCTAGAGCCCTATGAAGCTCACAACCCAATGGGACTAAAGCTGCCAAGCCATCCGCCCACCCCAACTCGCCCTGTGGCAGCTGTACAATGCCCACACTGAGGCCAGACAGCAGGTCCCCCAGGAGAAACTCGCGTGCTGGGTACTTGGGCAGCCAGCTCAGGATTGGCAGGAAGCGGCATAGGGTAGCCCAGGCTATGGCTTTTGAACACCTGTCAAGAAGAAAGGAGTTCAGGATGAAGGTGGAGTCACTGCCATTTCCCCATTCCCCATTCCTTCACCACCGGTTCTGGGTTTCTTCTAGATAGCATGGACAGAAAAATGAACACTCGAGGGCAGAGACCATTGGTCAGATGGAAAATTAAGGGGATGGTTGGAGAGATAAGTGGATGAATGGTAAGGATAACAGACGGATGAGAGGATGGACAATCAACAGGTAGACAGTTAGAGGAAACAGAGAGATAGACTTGGTTTCCCTAGGTAGGAGGCAGACACCTGGCACATGGTACCACTCCCTCCCCTGAGCCCCATCCCTCTCCAACCTGGGTAGAGTACGCCATCGGGAAGGCTTTGGGCTCTGGCTCCTCTGCCCCGTCTCCTCCAGCTCCTGCTCATTCAGTACCCGCCTGTCCACATGATAGTCATACTGCAGGGGACCCAGCTCCACCTCCTGCTTCTCCATTGACAGGTCCTGAGAAGCCAATAAGGCCTGTGTGTCCCTAGGCCTGGGGTCAAAGGTAAAAGGATGATATAATAGAAACAATGTTTACCATTTCTTATACCACAGCACTAAAAATGAGGACTACAAAGAAGCATGAGAAGGCTTATGTGAACTGATGCAAAGTAAAGTGTGCAGAACTAGGAAAGAAACATACACAATGTAGAAGAAAGAATAATCGCCCACCCTGAATGCCAGGACACCGTAATGACCGAGCCTGGCCCCCAGCGATGAGCTCCAAGAAGGCATCTCTCCTCTCCTCTTCCCTCCCCCTCCCCAAGGTCTCTACTTTTCTTTGCAGAAAGAGGGGGTGAGGCACAGATACAGAACACTCTATGGGATGATGTCACATTTTTCTGATATGTTGGCTTGGCTGTTTGTCTCTGTTTTATTCTTTCTTATAAGGGAAGACTCACTAGGAGGGGAAGAGAAAGGAAGGGTGAAGCATATGATGGAAAATGTAAAAGGGGATGTAAAAACAAAAGACATCAACAAAACTCATCTTAAAATAATTCACTCTAAGGTGGACAAAGTCCTTTAAATCCACAAAGTTAGCTAAGGGCAGGTAATGTTTGGTTTTTATCTCCAGCACAGGCCAAAGTATAGTGCCCTTCATAGAGGAGGCAGCTGATAAATGCTTATTAAATGGAACTGAATTTCTCTGGAGGGAGGGTGGTTAAAGATTACATTCCCATTTTGAAGATGAGGAAACAGAGGCTCTGGAAGGTAAGTGACTTTGCCAGGACGACAGACCTAACAAGAAAAGAGCTAGGACTAGAATTGAGGTCTCCTGAATGCAAGACGAAGGGTCTGGGCAGCTGGTAGTGCAGGACACGGAGTGCCTGCTGGGCCCAGTCAGGAAGACTTAATTCAAATCAGGCCTCAGACACTCGCTGTGACCCTGGGCAAGTCATTTAACTTCTGCTGCCTCAGTTCCCTCATCTGTAAAAAAAAAAAAAAAAGGCCAATAATCACATTTACCTTGGAAGGTATTTGTGAGAATACAGTGCTCTGTAACCCCCTGGAGTGCTACAGAAATGCTAGCTGGCATTATTATTATTATACCATCAGATTAGTCTCATGAGGGGCAGGGGAAGAGTGCTCAGTCAGCAATAATCAAGCCCTTCCCCCTCCACCCTCACCCAATGCCAAGTGCCTCTCTTGCAGAGCCTCAGAAACACAATCACTGCCTTTAGCACCAGCCCTTCCTCCCAGGCCCTGTCAGGGCAAACCCCAGCTGACCCCAGTGGTGTAACCTCCAGACTTCCCTCTCAGTCATCCCACCCCCCCCTTTTCCTTGGCCAAGTTCAGACATGGACTTTGGCTAGGATGGAACAAAGTCCTCTAAAGACAGTGGGATGAGCTGCTTCTCTGAACCCCTGACCCACAGCGGGGCACACCCCTTCTTCCCCATTTTCTCCAAGCTCAGCTGAGTCCCTCAACTGCTTTTTATCAGCCATGCTCCATAATCTTCTGCCCCATAGTCCCATCTCTCAATTCCTATCCCCCAGACCCCAAATGCCATTCTTCTCAGCCATGTCTCTCAGTCTTTCCCCTCTGCTCCCAGGTACTGTAAGCCCACATACCCAGCTTTGTGCCCAGTCTTCAGCTGTGTCCCAAGTCTTCTTAAAAGACCTCCACTCCCAGACACTGACCACACAGGGGCTATGCCCCATCTCTAATCCAAGTATGTATGCTGGGGAAAAGGAGTACACAGCCCCATGAGCAGAACCTAGACCATAGGAACCCAGCATCCTCTTCTGTGCCCAGCCCTTTAAAGAAGGCAGAGAGGAAGAGAGGAAGAACTGATGCAGCTGTCTGCCACTCAGGAGGCTTTCCCTACCCATACCCTGGATAGCTGAGCAAAAGAACCCCAAGAGCATTGTCTCTTTCTTACCCTGAGCCTAAGTCTGAGCTCTAAGGAGGGTACATGATGTAGGTAGGATGCCACGTCCATAGGAACTGGTGCCCGACATAGATTAGGGGAAGGTGGAGCATAGGCCCCATCTCACCTGAGAAGGGGAGGTCCTGCTGGATGGTCCTGGCACAGAGGCTGAGCTCAGGCTCACAGAGACTGAAAAGGCTCTACGATCACGCCTCTCAGCAGCTGAGAGGAAGGTCCCGGGAGAGATCTTTGAATTCCTCGTCCCAACCCCTGCTAGGTGAGTCACTCATTCTTAAAGGGCCCCTGCTACTAAGAGCCCCAGGCCCCTTGACCATGGCCCAACTCAGGTAGAAGAGGGGAGCAAAGAGAGACATAGATCTCTCCCTTTCTCACTCCTCTCCCATGTTAACAAATCTTTGGGACCAAATGGAGCAAATATACATAGAGTTCCTCTACAGAAAGGGGTCATCTTGCCTGAACGACTGTATAACCTCCTAGCTAGTCTGCCCACCTCTAATCTCTCCCCTCCATTCCATTGTGGACAGCCTGCCAAAGCCACCTTCCTGATCTCATCACTTCCATATTCAATGACCTTCAGTGGTTCCCTTCTACCTACAAGATAAAACCCACACTCCTCGGTCAAGCAGTCAAGACTTCACAAAGATACCAAGTCACCTCTCTATCTTTACTTCACACCATTTTCCATCATGCTTTCTACACAAACTGGACTCCCCACCCCTACAAACCCCACTCTCTAAACCTGGAATATCCTGGGTCCCCCCAGTCACCAGCCGTGCACTCAGGGATCCAAGAACACACAGGTGCCAAGGAGAGTCTGAATGCTCATTTCCCCCCATTCCACTCCACTGCATGACAAGGGGAAGGAAAGCTGTGTCTCCTGCCAGGAAGCTTACCAAACCTGCACCAAGGAAGATGGGAGAGGCAGCTACAGCAACACCTGGAGCCCTCAAACCACCTGGCTGTCCCTGGTGTTCAGACTGGGAGGAATTAGAATGAGGAGCAAGGGAAGAATAGTCTTCCTATACAAGAAAGACTGGGGGGGGGGTGGAGATGTGGGGAGCAAGGTTTGTTTGGAGGCGGAGATTTCCTGAAGGTTAAGGGCTGGGAAAGGCCTGACCTGCAGATCCCTATTAGACAAACCCAGACCTGCCGGGCCTCAACTATCAAAAACTTTTATCAGGCATTGTCGCTATCACTTCTTGGCTTATAATTAGCCATTTGGGATTAAGGTTCTCCAGAGAATACAAGAACAGGGAGAAAGGGGAAACATTCCCTCCTACTAAGTGACTCACATTAGGTGTTTAAGGGCCCAGAGCCTTCTCACAGACCAAGCCCAGCTGCGGGGATAGAAGGTGGAGAGTACCCTGGGTTCCACCCTTTCTTTAGTGTCTCCCACTGCTACTTCTCTAGCCTAATGACAAATCTTTGGGGGCCCCACCTCCACCCATCCTCAATTAAAGAGGGGAGGATGGAAGAAGAATGGAGGGGGGAGCCAGAGAGCAGAACCAGGATGGATCCCTTCCTTTGGTCTTCATCCTCCCTGTCACTGGCTTCTCCAGCCTTCCTCACTCTGTCTCTTCAGATGTCCCACTTCCTTCAATCGCGCCTGCCCACAGCTGCCAAAGTCTGGCCCACTAAAACTTCAACCAGATTCAACAAAAATGGATTAAGGCTGCACGTTAACATCCTGCATGCCCCATGCTCCTGTTGCCCTGGAGAATGTAAAAGACAAGGGACCCTGCCCCCAAGGGAAGCAGGTTCTACTCTGGAAAGGAAATGTGTTCCATCTACCCAAAGGTGAGGATGAGAAGAAAGTACATCCCAGACAAGAGCACCACAGGAGACAGCAGGTAAGGTTAGGGCACAGCTAAGAACCAGTTTGGCTGGAAGTTAAGAGTGAGTGACTGGGGGCTGGCTCGCTCAAGGGCTGTAATGGGTGTCCGGAGGCTCTCTGAATGTAGAAAAGACACTTTCAAGTTTAATCTGCATTGTTAACATTTTTCTCCATCACTTTGTCAAGTCTAGAAAAAAGGGAGGTAGGCACCTATATCTGGTGTTACACAGCTCTGGGTTGACATAAGGAAAAGTTCAAATCAGTCTACCGGTGGCTAAATTCTGTTACTTAACTTATTGAGAGGTTGAGTAATTGGGACAAGATGATATGGGGAAGAATATGTTAACTTTGGGGTCTCAGGAATTATTCCAATGGGGATATTTTCTCTGTAGTTTAATCTCATCAGAGTATCCTGGCAGGGCAAAAGATCTTTAAGATAGTGGGGGCTTCCTTCAAGATAGAATCAGTGGGCTCACCTTACTACTGGAAAAAAATACAGACAGAGGGTCTGTCTATACAAAATCCTGTGGCTGTTTCTTTGACCTCTAAGATTACTTTTTTTCTGGAGAAAAGATGTTCCTCCCAAATCAACAATCCGCAAATTTGATCCATTTCCTCTCCAACTTCACTGGGGCCATCACAGCTATTCTATTTTCAAGGATTTGAAAACCGGTTGTGTGAAAAATGGATGATACTTGTTCTTCTTGTCTGCTTGCCCAGAGGGCAGAACTAGGCACAGTGTGTCCAAGTGGCACAGAGGCAGACTTCAGCTTAGGCAAAGCCTCCTCAAAAGCAGGCCTGTACAAAAGTGAAATGACTGAATTACCCACCACTGGAAAGCTTCCAGCTCACGCACAGATTTGGAATAGAAAGTTTCCATACCTTGAAGATTTTTGTGAAAGCTAAACTAGCTAGGTAGGCAGACAGACGGATGTAGAGTGCGTGGGGGATGGTGGATAGAGCATCATTAAATGCTTACTTCCTGCCAAGTCCTAGAGATGCAAATACAGGAAGGCAAGACAGTTCCTGCCCTCAAGGAATTTAAATTCTAACATACCAATTGAACTTGGAAGCCTGGGGAAGGGAAGGGAAGGGAAGGTAAGTGCGTGAAATCCTGCTCTAAAAAGAAAATAGGGCAAAATCTTACCTGTTAGAATCAAGGCAGTGTCTAGGTTACTGCTGTCTGAGTAGAGACAACATGACAAGGAGTAGGTCAAGGGGTTGCATGGAAACCTAAGATAAGGACTCTGCATTTTATCCTAAAGACTTCTAATACTGCATTAGAAAGATGATTATTTTGGCAAATATGTGAAGGATTGGAAAGAGGAGGCAGGGAGCCCAGTTAGGAAGTTATTACTGTAGTCCACACAAAAGGTGAATAAGGGGGCAGCTAGGTGGCGCAGTGAGTAGAGCACTGACCCTGGAGTCAGGAGGACCTGAGGTTCAAATCCAGCCTCAGACACTTGACACACCAGCTGTGTGACCTTGGGCAAGTCACTTAACCCCAATTGCCCTGCCTTTTCCCCTCCCCCTCCCCCTCCCCCAAAAAAGAAGTGAATAAGGCCCCAAAACCGTAATGGTGGCAATGAGTGTATAGAATGGGATGGACACAAGAGATGGTGGATGATACAAGAGAACGGACCTGGAAGGGGAAGAAGACAAAGAAATGAGAGAATAAAAGATGACTTAAGTTTCTAACGTAGGTAGTATCATCAAGAGAAATAAGAACGTTTTGGAAGAAGGCTGGGTTTGGTGGAGAAGGATGATGAGCTCAGTTTGGTATGCACTGAGTTAAATGTCAAGAGGGAAACATTTTTAAATCGGTAATATAAAGCTGAAGTTCTCGAGTTCATGGCACAGTGGACAGTCAGGAGGTCAAGAAGACGCATCTTCATGAGTTCAAATCTGGCCTCGGGCACTCACTAGCTGTGTGACTCTGGGAAAGTCACTTAACCCTCTTTGCCTCAGTTTCCTCATCTGTCATATGACCTAGAGAAGGAAACAGCAAACTACTCCAGCATCTTTGCCAAGAAAATCCCAAATGGGGTCATGGAGAGTGGAACATACCTGAAAGATACCTGAACAACAATCTAGAGTTTATAACCTAGCTCCAGCCTACCTTCCCAGTCTTCTTACACCTGAGCTCTGACTCTTCAATCCAGTAAGTCTTGCTGTTCCACAACCTAGACACTCCATCCCTCAGTTCTGGGCAATTTCTCTAGCTGTCCCCCATGTGCAAAACGCTCTCCCTCCTGACGTCCCTAGCTTCCTTCAAGTCCCAGCTAAAATCTCATCTTCTAGATGGGATTCTAGAAAGACTTCTTGGGAGTCTTTCCAGTTCCTCTTACTCTAGATGCCCTCCCTTTGTTAATTATTTCTTATTTATCCTGCACAGGGCTTGTTTATGCATATTTCTTTGCTTTATGCTCCCTGGCTAGACTGTAAGCTTCTCGAGGACAGGACTGTCTTTTGCTTCTCTTTGTAGCCCCAGTACTTCACATGATGCGTTTCACATAGTAAGCTTTTAATAAATGCTTATGGACTGACTAGATTGTAGACAGTTAACAAATAACTGGATACACAGAGATAAGAGTCATTAGCATAGACTTCGCGACTTGAACCACGAGAGCTGATGGGCCCACCAAGTGACAGAACACAGAAAGAAAAGAAGGGGCTCAGGACAAGAGTCTGGTGGGACACCTGGAAGGCAAGAGATGGATGATCAACCAGCAAAGGAAACAGGGAAGGAATGGTCTGACAGAAAAGGGGGTAATCAGGAGACAGCAGCATCAAAGGAAGCCAACTTGGGAGAAAGTACCTAGGGGAAGGGGATGACAAAAGTTTAACGTAACAGCCCCTGTCCTCCAGGAGCATACATCCTTACACAGGAGACCACACGCCAATGTCTGGCATGTAGAAGTAACAGAAACAAGGTGACCTTGGAGGAGAAGGCAAGAGCAGCTGGGAGGACCAGCAAAGGCTTCACACAGAAGGTGGCCCTTGAGCTGAGTCTTGAAAGAAACCAGGGATTCCAAGAGTCAGAGAGGAGGAGGGAGTGCATTCCAGGCACTGGTCTGGGAGGCAGCAGGACAGGGAACCGGAATTCTGTAGAAGCCTATGCCAATATAGAGACAGGAAATGGGAGATGGAGAAGTCCGTATGTGCAGAAAAGCGATGACAGTCTGGATGAATTATAGAGGGAATCAATATGTAAAAAGGTAGAAAAGCTGGGTTAGGAAGAGCTCTAAATGCCAAACACAGAAGCCAGTATTTGATCCTAGAGGCCACAGGGAGCCACTGGAGTTTACTGAGGAAGGGGTGTGTGTAACATGGTCAGAGCAATACTGTAGAGAAATCCCTTTGGCAGCTATGCGAAGGATGGATGACAATGGGAAAAGGCCTGAAGCAAGGAGACCAATTAGCAAGTTATTCCAGCAGTCCAGGAAGGAATGACAAGGGTCCGAACTAGGATTGTGGCCATGTGAGTAGAGGGGAGACGTGTAAGATTATTTGGAGACAGAAACAATAATATTTGGCAAGTGACTTGATATGTTTTCAAGGATGTGAAAACCGGTTGTGTAAAAAAATGAATGATACTTGTTTGACTCTTCTGCTTGCCCCGAGGGCAGAAGTAGGCACAGTACATGCAAGTGGCCGAGAGGCAGACTTCAGCTTAAGCAAAACCTCCTCAAAGCAGACCTATACAAAAGTGAAATGACTGAATTACCCACCACTGGAAAGCTTCCTGCTCAAACACAGCTTTGGAATAGAAAGCTTCCAGCTCAGAGATTTCTGTGAAAGCTAAGCTAGCTAGGAAGTCAGCCAGATAGATATAGATTATTTGGAGACAGAAACAATAATATTTAGCAACTAACTTGATCTGTGGGGTGAGGGTGGAGGAACTGAGGATGACATGGAGGTTGCAAACTAGGGCAATGGAAAGGACGGTAGTATCTTCAAAAGAAAATGGGAAGAGATATGAGTTTTGGAGAAAACTTTTAGACATGCTGAGTATGAGATGCTTATAGGACATCCACCTTGAAGTGTCAAATAGACAGCTGGTGAACAAAGACTAGAGCTTAGGAGAGATTTGGGTTCTGGGAGCCATCTGTATCTAAATAATAATTAAAGCCACAGGAGCTGATCTGCTCCCCAAGTGAGAAAGGATAGTTAGAAGAGGTCCTAGGAAGAGTCTTGGGGTATACCCACAATTAGGGAGCATGACATGGATGAAAAGTCAGCAAAGGGGATTGAGAAAGGTAGGAAGAGAGCCCAGAGAAAGCAAAGCCACAAAAACCCAGAGTGGAGAGGTCTGCCTAGGAGAGGAGGATAGTTAACATCATCAAACACTGCAGAAAGCTCAAGAAGACTGAAACTCTAAAGAAAGGCCATTAGATTAGGCAATTGAGAGATCGCTGGTAATTTTGGAAGGTAGATTTCATAGAGGAAATGCTGTCTGAGCTGGACCTCAAAGGATAGGCAAAGAGTTCAACAGGAGATTGGGGGAAGAGGGGGGGAAGGCAGAGGGCACTCCAGGCATGGGGAATGGCATGAACGAAGACACAGAGACTGGGAAGTCTAGGACATATTAGTGTGATAGAGAAGTCTAAGTGGTCTGAGGGTCAAGTATGTGGCAGGTATACCAGGAAGTAAGGCTAGAAAGATAGGCTGGCTCTGGTGGAGCCTTGAATGCCAGACCAAAGACTTTGAATTTTATCCTACAGGCAACAGGAAATCACTGAAACTTTCTGACCAGAGGAGTAATGTGTTCAGACCAGTGAATGATGAGGAAGATGCCTCTGGCACCTTGTAAAGGATGGACTGAAGAGAGAAAGAAGATATTGGGAGAGTCCCAGCAAAAAGTAAGGAGCTCATGAAGATCGTAATAGCTTCCCTTCCAATAGCTCTTCACAACTTCCCAATCGCTTTCCTTATCACAGGCTTGTAACAACTAAGGCACTGGCGAGGAGGGGGTGGGATGGATGGTGGGAGATGAGGGAGGCAGTGTGGCGTGTAGGAAAGCACACTGCACTTGAAGACATAAGACCCAGGCCCATCTTTTAACATTTAATAATGAACAATGATTAGTTATGTGATTTTGAACAAGCCCTCTTGAAGCCTCAATTTTCCCACAAGTAAAAGAGGGATAATAATGACACACTACCTACCTCATCTAGTCATTTTGAAGACAATGTTTGTGAAGGTGGTGACCTTTAGGAACATAAATTATTTGGTTGTTTTTTCAGTCATGTCTAATTTTTTCATGACCCCATTTGGGATTTTCTTAGCAGAGGTACTGCAGTGGTCTGTCATTTCCTTCTCTAATTCATTTTACAGATGAGGAAACTGAGGCAAAAGGGTTAAGTGACTTGCCCAGAGTCACACAGCTAGTAAGTGTCTGAGGCTGTATTTGAACTCAGGACTTCCTGACTCTAGACCCAGCACTCTGCTGAGATAAAAACATTACTGTTCTGCTACTTGTCCCTAATCTTTCATCCTCAGCATAAAAATGACTTAACAACTGACATTTATATAACACTTTAAAGTTTGCAATGTGATTTACACGCTTTATCTTATCTGAACCTCAACAAACCCTCTGAAATATTACCCCCATTTTACAGACAGTAAGTGTGAAAGGCAGGATTTGAAACCAAGGCCAGCATTCTTTTCACTATGCCACATTCTCACCCATTTCCAAGTCCCCATTTGCTGCTCCCCCTCTCCTTCCACTCTGCTCCTGTGACCTCGCTCTATCCTTTACAAAACTTGCCTTTACCCTAGAGCTGTGCCCCTTGCCTGGTATTTCTGCCATTTGTGCCTTGCTAATCCTTAATCCTGAGTTACTCTCACCATCTGTTCCTCCCATGGTGCAGAACTCTCTAAGAGAAAATCATTAAGCTTTGCAAACTGGGTCTACCACAGACTTCTTATCTCATCAAAAACAGAGCCTCACTGCTGGACGGCAATCTTTTTATTCTTCCCTGATTGATTTTTTTTTTAAATCACATCCTCTGGCATCTGACACTAATAACTACCCTTTGCTCTGAGATACTCTCTCACGTCTGGATTTTTGTGATACTCCTCTCTCTTGGCCCTCCTCCTACCCTTTCACCACTCCCCAGTTTCCTTTGCTGAATCATCATCCACGTCACGCCCCTAACTGTGTATGTACCCTAAGATTCTCCACAGAAGGTACTATTCTGAACCTTTTCTTCTCTCTTCTTCCAGTGGTGGCAAATTCAAATAAAAATGAATCCCTGAAGCCTCATTTTGACTCAGAAAACCACAAAATAACATTATCCATGTTATATTTTTATTTTGTTTGACACCTCCAACATAAACTAACAATCACCACCCACCCTACACACACACACACACACCCTATTCTTTTTTCCTTAGTTCCAATTTCTAAGAAAGGTGGTCCTTGGCACACAGATGGAAGCCAAACAACTTGGCCTCAGTAACTTCTTCCTATGCGACCTTGTAGATAGAACACTTGGTTCAATGACGTCTTGAGTTCAAATCCGGCTTCACACACTAGCTGCGCAAGTATTTAATCTCTGTCTGCCTCAGCTTCCTCTAATAGCACCTACCTCACAGGGCTGTTGTGAGGATCAAATGAGATCTAAGCATGGTGGCACAGTGTCTGGCACATAGTAGGCAATAAATGCTTGTTCCCTTCCTTCCCTTCCCCCCACCCTTAAACTCTTCTCTGGGCCTCAATTTCCTCATTTCTAAAATGAGGGGACTGGACTAGATGATCTCTAAGGTCCCTTCCAGTTCTACATCTAAAGATCCTAGGATCTTTACCCAGCTCATCTTCTCAAGTGATCAATCAATCAACAAGCATGTATTAAGTACCCATAATATGTCTGGCACTGGGCTAGACTCTGGGTATGATTTCATTTCTTCTCATTTCCTCTCCCAACCATTTCCTCGTGAGACTTCAATTTCTCCTTATCCACTGGCTCCTTCCCTGCTGCCTACAAATTCACTCTGCTTCCCCAATCTTTAAAAGAAAGCAAATGTTCATTTGACCCTGCGATCTCCTCACCCTACTACCTTCTCTTTCTTCTCCCTTTGTGAAGGTCAGCCCCCACACCTGGAATGAAGCCCATCCTCAGTGCCTCCTCTCACAAGCCCTAGCTTTCTGCAAGGCTCAGGTGCAACATCCTGTGTGAAAGAAGCCTTTCCTGAACCCCCAACTCTTATAACATTTTCTCCCACCTCAGACTTCTTTCTATTAACTCATCTGTGGCTATGTAGTAGCCCAAATGTAAGCTCTTTGTGGGCAGGAACTGTTTACTTTTTTGTCTATGTATCCCCAGTGTCTAGCCCAGTGCCTCGCACACAGTAGATACTTAGTAAAGAATAACGTTTCCAAAAATTGAACTGCATTTCTCCAGCCCACAGTGCTCTCGCCTTTTCTGAGCTTCTGGAGTCCTTAGAGTCTATGGCTCAGCATCGGTCCTTACCCGATTCTTCCTGGATCCTATAAGAGCTCTGTCATCAGGTCAGGACCCCAGGGAGAAAAGAAGAGACTAGGTGGACATAACTCAGTGGCCACATCATGATGACTCAGCTTAAAATGATTTGGTGGCTTATAGTGCTATAGAGCTAGTGAGGTAACAGCTGAGACTCCCAACAAAAAACACGGGAATGGACTCTGGAGCCTAAAGACAGATCGATGATGGTCCAAAGGTCCATCAAAGATAGACCCAGAGATCACAAAATCAGAGTCCAACCTGTTCCCTGATCAGGAATCCCCTAATACCTCCCATATGGCCAAGTGGTGGCCATCTAGCCTCCGCCTGAGGATCTCAAGTGACGGGTAACCTACCACCAATGGAGGCAGCACAGTCCACTTTGGGATAAACCCTGCAGGAATAGAAATATGCTTTTCTGAAGCTTCCTCCCACTGATCCTAACTCTGTCCTCCAAGGCAAAGGGCTAATCTCCCTTCCATTGGACAACCCTTCAAATTCCCATTTATTCAAGTCTCAAGTATGTGCAAGGCACTGTGCTGAGGGCTGGGGGTTAGGCAGGTGATCCTGGGGGTGGGGGAGGGGCAAAGGTAATCCAGGGCAGAGCCAGGAGACATTTAAGTCTGATACAAGGGGTGGGGGGACCCACTCTCCTGTGTCTCCTCAAGGAGACCCCATCAGCATGGGGTCCTAGAAGCACAGCAGCCCCTGTTTTCTGTCTGTCCCTCTCCACCATGCCACAAGGTTCCCCTACCACAGACAATCCACGCGAGCCTGAATCGAGGCCTGGATTGAACCTGCCTCCCACATGAGATACCCCCAAATCAGGACCACAGACTTGA
Organism: Phalanger gymnotis; assembly: GCA_028646595.1. NCBI lineage: Eukaryota > Metazoa > Chordata > Mammalia > Diprotodontia > Phalangeridae > Phalanger > Phalanger gymnotis. Next base: position 310,550,344 of record CM053624.1, read on the forward strand.
GGATAAAGGGAGGGAACCACAAGAAAGACTCAGGGGAGGAGTTTGGGAAAGCCTGAGGGGCAGAAATCAAGCAGATGATCAAAGGTCAGACTTAAGGTCAAAGGTCAAAAGATGGGGGGGACACTCACCCCTCTCGAAGTGGGCTGGGATCAAAGGTTAGGATGGGGAGCCAAGAACTGGAGGGGGTCAAAGGCCAGGCCAGGTTCTGGGACTAGGGTTGGAGGTCATAAGTAGAGGTTGGGTTATCAGGGTTGATAATCAGAGGTCAAAAATACAGAAACCATGGTTGGGATCAGCTGGGCTCAGAGGTCTCATAATCAGTTCTGGGGAGGGAAGTAGGAATCAACTCGAGGGTCCAGGCAGGGAGGGGGGAGGGGCGGTGGCCTCGGGGGTCAAAGTTCAAGTTTAGGGTGACTCGGACTCTCGGGTCAGAAGCCGTCACGTAGGAGTCGGAGCCTGAAAGATCAGTGCAGTGGGACCCACAGGGCCAGAGCTGCACCGGCGCCTCAGGCACCACTCACCCGGGCGGCTCCTGCGGCCCCATGGCTGGGTGGAGTCCGAGTCCAAAGGTTCAGAGAGGCCTTCGCCGGCTCGGCTGGGCTCGGCTCGGCTCCGTTTCACTAGGGCTCCTCGCCGGCCACGGAGGGGGCAGAACCCGACGGGGTGCCGTGCGCGTTACCAACGACCAATCAGCGCACCGCATGGTAGGAGGTCTACGAATCAGAGCTCGGGTCTGGGGCGGGTCCCGTGACGTAAGGGGAAGGCGGGGCTGATTAGCGGGAGGTTTAACTCCTTCCTTTCCAGAGACCCTCTTTCCGTAAGACTCGGAAGGCGAGGGGCTGAGACGCTGGTCGGGAGTCCAGGCAACAGCTCCAGGCTCCTCCCAGCCCAGGCAGTGGTCGCCCCCGTTTATCCCTCCTAGAGACCCGTAGCGGAGGAACGCCTGTGGTCCTGCCACGTGGTCCTACCGAGCGCGCTTTCGAGTGCGGGCAGCCAGCCACATCCCTGGCTTCTTCTCAGACCCCAGTCTGAGGGTCCTTAACGTAGATACCTATGGTCTTGACGTTTAAAAAAACCGTACTTTCATATATATATAGGCTTTCTCTGTAATCCTGTGCACTTTATTTTAGCTAGATTCCTTAGGCTTCACCAGACTGCCAGAGGTGTCGGTGGGGAAGGAAGGAAGAACCCTCATGGGGCAGTTAGGTGAGACAATGGATAGAGTGCCCCCTCCTGAAGTCCGGAAGACTCATCTTCTTGAGATCTAATCCTATCTCTGACGCTGTGTGACCCTGGGCAAGTCAATTAACCCTATTTGCTTTAGTTTCCTTATCTGTAAAAATGAGCTGGAGAAGGAAGTGGCACCAGTCCAGGATCTTTGCCAAGAAAACCGCAAATGGGGTCACGAAGAGTCAACACAACTGAAATGACCAAACAACAATAAGAACCCTTGCTCGAAATCAATTATCTGGGGAGAGGAGTCAGCATTTTTGCCCAGCTCTCCCGGCACACCTCCGTAACAACCTAGACAAATGTGCCAGACCAAATTATTATCAGGAAAACCAAGAAAAAGTCACAGTGAGTCATTTTTTTCCAGTCCAGAACAGCTTAGGAAGACAGCCAGAGAGCAGTGGGTTGCTGACCAGGAGCCCAGTACTCAGGACTGAAAGAGAACTGAGAACACCAGAGCAGGAAGCACTGCAACTGAAAAAACTTGAAGAGGACCCCTAAACTAGTACTCGGAGCAGGAATGGGTTTACGTGTAATTGGAAAAAAATAAAAAAGTAAACATAAAACAATAATGAGGCTGGAAAATGAAGGGAGAAATAAAGAATTTGGCCATAAAGAGCTAATAAGGTAACAGAGAAGCTCAAGACACAAACACAGAGGACAATGACTTGAAAACATCTACAAGCAAAACCTCAAAGAAAAATGCATATTGGGCCCAAGTCTATGTCAGTTATCCAAAGAGGTTTAGAAGAGAGGCCTGGGAAGGTAGATAGCTGAGGAAAGGGGGACTCCATAAGGGTGCCTCCCTTATGCCCAACTTTCAGTCTGATTAATCACCCACCCCCTTTGTTCCCCTTCAAAGCACAAAACAGGCCCCCCTACACCCCTACCCCAGCCTTAACTTATCTATACATACCTACCAATGATTAGAAACGTAGGTCTTCCCCAGGAAGCTGTCTTCTAGAGAATACAAGCTGAAGTTGCTCCTGGGAGTCCAAGATGGGGTGAGTGATTGAGGGGCTGGGAAAAGAAAAACCTCCAATGGAAGTATTTTGTCCAGAGCCCTGGGTTCTGGTCCAGACTGTCATTGGTCAGCTGGATAACCTTGGAAAATGTCCTTTTCAGACTCTGGCTGTGGGAACATAGAGGCTAGACTAGGAATGTAGCTTAGCTGGTAGGCTAAGACTTGCAGAGGCAATTGCCTCCTGGGCTTGGTGACTTCACTCTGTGTTTTTCTCTACTCACCTGCTTGGAAGAAGAGAATTGGGTTTTGAAAAAACAAGAATCTACAATTTAAAAGCTATTTGGTAATTACTGGGGAAATAGCCATTACTGGGCTTACCATGAAAATTGTGAAATGTATAGACTGCTCACTATTAACCGCAATAATGAACCTTGGTAAGAGCTTCATGTCCCTACCTAGGAAGAAAAGTTCAAAGGAAAGAGTAAGCCCAAGAGTTTGTGCTAGAGCTCAGCAGGTTGTGTCTGAGGTTCTCCTACCGGGAAGATGAAAAGCCTCAGTAGCCAAGACTGAGGGAGCAAAACAGGGGAGGCGTGGTTCTGCTGGTTCTGGGACAAAAGTTCTGCCTTTTCTAAAAGAGCCAGAGAAAAACCTCCACTTTAAACTTTAAACTAAGAAAGTAGGATAGCGCCCACTCTCCCTATGAAAGAGATGGTGGGCCATATAATCCAACAGAACAACAGCTGGCAGTTTGTGTGTCTGACTGAGATAGGAGACCAGCAGCTGCCTCGTGAGAATAGAGCAGCAACATCCCAGGGAGATATCAGTGGCCCTGCGCATTGGTAGAGGGCTGGATGCAAGGATACCTTGGCCTTATTGTCCCTACCTATAGCTCTGCACACATCCCCGGTTCCCTTTGTGAAGTGTTCCCCATGGGTTCCTCACACTGATGCCATGTGTATTATATGCTCCTACGTTTATGGGAGATCTTGTTGCTACTTTTCTTGCTATGCTGTTTCATTAAGTGTCTTGGCTTTGAATTAATTATGTCCTCTGGCTAATACATTAATGTCTGGGGTAATAATAATATAAGCTATTTGCAAAGGGCTTTCCAAGTATTTTCATATTTTCTCCTCACAATAACCCTAGGAGATAAGTGCTATTGTTAGCCCTATTTTACAGATGAGGAAACTAAGGCAGGCAGAGGTCATTTGCTCACTATTGAGTGACTTGCCCAGGGTCACACAGATCTTTAAGGGTTTCATGTCACATCTGAACTGAGGTCTTCCTGACTCCAGGTCCAGCAGTTCACTCACTACGCCACCTGGCTGCCTGCCTAGAAAAACACATCAGTGGGAGCTTGTTAACTAGTTTCAAGGGCTAGTGGTACCCTGAACCTGGAATATCCATCAGATTTCCTTGTGAGCAGTGGTGGGAAGGTGCCCCCAGATACTGCATTAGTGTCTTCTTCTGTAAACATGAGTAGTTGCCTAGATTATCTTTAGAATCCTTCCTAATTCTGACATTCTATAACTGGTTAGAAGCGGCCCTCTCTACCCCCTGCCCCACAGCTACATGAGTCTTTCACCTAAATAAGGAAGGCCGAAGAGACCATTCCCAGGCCAAGCTTTACCAGTCGGGTGAGGTGTGGAGCTAGGTGGTCAGTGGATCACCATCAGGCTTCTCGCTAGGGCTAAGTTTATAACTGCAGCCAGATCAGAGTGGAGGCTCCTGGGCCAAACCAGATCAAGGGAAGGGGTACAAGGTCTCCAAGGGATAATTTGCTAGTGCCTCTAGAGGTGGGAATTCAGACCAGAGTTGCCCCAGGAAGAGAAAAGAAAGGCAGGGAGCCAGAGGGGTGACTTGGTTTGACTTAAGAGAGCTAAGGGAGTAGGAAAAGGTCAGTTATGGTCATGGAATGGGTACTTCAGTGTTACCTCATGGCCAGGCCCCAGGCCCTCTGGCTATACTCTTCTTCCCTTGGGGACTATTCCTAGAGGTGGAGATAGGGTATAAATCTGTGACCCTAGGGACTTAGGATACCCACACTTTCCCCCTTGCAATGCTTTCAAGAAGGTCCCCTCCCCCTTTGGCTTTTATCCATTTTATACTGGGCACACAATATTCAGCCCCTTAGCACCAACCCCTGTATGTGGAAAGGGGAGTGATGTTAGAGGGCAAGGTTGAGGGTTGACAGAACCAGTTGGAATAAGAGGTTAGGGTGCCCAGGGGTACTGCATGGGAAAGAGGAAAACAAAAAGCTCTTCAACTAATCAAAGACTTCAGCTTCCAACTTATTTGAGATCCCAGGACTGGAGATAGGATCAGAAACCAAAACATCTGAGTTGGAAGGGATCTCAAACAGAACCCTGCCACTCCCTAAACCTTTGGAGTCATGTAAATGTCTATCTAAACTAAGCTTGAACATGTCAAATCAACCAATAGATTAAAAAGTATTTATTACATTTACTATGTGCAAGAAGTCTTCATAAGTTCCCTGTCCTAAAGCAGCTTACATTTTAATGGAAAAACAAGTACGTAAATAACATGGTATATACAAGATACACATGGAGTAGATAAGAGGTAATCTCCAAGGGGAAGGCACGAGTTAAGGGAACTAGGAAGGGCCTCCTGCAAAGAATATTCGCCGAGTACCGACATAACAACATCTTCCATTGTTGGGAAAGCTTTCGTTAGAAAGCACTTCCTCATATCAAGACAAAATCTGCCTCTTGTTACCTTCCCCTCCCCACCCCAATTGCTGTTCCTTCTACCTTACAGGGCAGAGCTAAAGTACCAAATTCCTCTTCCCCGGGACCAACCACTCAAATGTTTGAAGACAGCTGTCACATCACACTAGTCTTCTCTTCAGCATAAACAACCCCATCTTTCAATGGATCCTCATATTGGATCTTCAGTCCAACCTCCCACCCCATTCTGACCACCCTGTTCTGCACAAGCTCAAATTTGGTAATTTCCTTTCTAAAATGGGGCACACAGAAATGAATGTGATACTCCAGAGGAGTAGAGGACAGGATCTGGCAGGACTCTGGCCTTGGCCACCCCAGGTCGCTACACTTTATTTGGTTCAACCTTAGATCTTTTGACTACCATGTCATATTACAAGCCCAAGACACAGGCTCTTTCCTCTGCCTTCTCAACAGGGGCAGGATTATATTTAGTCACAGTCACTTATCTGAGGAATACACTTAAAATTTGACAGTAGCATTATTTGGGTTGTTCTTATTCTCATATTTTGTATTTCTACAATTTTCGAGTGAATGTCAGTTACAAGAGAAGTTGCTAATGTTGCTGACTCAGTCACTCCAAAATATTGAAAATGAAATTATTTTAAAGGAAAGGGGCTTTCTGAGGGAGATGCCACTCTCCCTAGCATTTTTAAACATGGCAGGTATAGAGAAATATTGCCCATTGGGCATAATGGAGAGAGACTGAGGGAAGTACAGGTCTGGAAAAGCAATTTGCTACCCTTGTCTTGATAAGTTCATCCTAAGGAAGAGAGTTTTTAAAAAAGATGATTATTTTCCCCAGTGATAAAACTATGAACATGTCATTATAACCAGAGTTTCTAAGGCCCTCAGCACTGGAGGAAGTTTGAGAGCTATCTTAGGACCACAATCCACTATAGACCATTAATACAATGTTGAACGAGGTTCCCCTCGTTCTTTCTTGAAACTGAAGCCAATTTGCATGGCCCAGACAGCTGCCCCAAGGACAGACAGTAGTATAAAGACAAATGGAATATCCTTTTAATATCCCCAAGATTCAGGAGAAACTGTTAAGTGGGAGCTAAGTGAAATGATTTCACCCTAACTCAGAGTAGGAACCTGTCTTGAGCAGGGCAGTACCATATGAGGCCCTTTGTTGGTAGGGTAGGGCTGTGGGACCCTTTGTAAAAGGAAGAGTAAATAGCCTGGAATTTTGACACTGGCAGCCTACATTCCAGGCAACCTCACCACAGATCAGCAGTTGGGAGTGTTGGCACCATCTCTTGGGAGAGAAGAAACTGCCATCTGTGGAAGGACAGCTAAAGAGAAGAAAGTCCTGTTTGGAAGTGTACAGCTCTCTAGGGTGGAAAAAAGGAGTGTTCTTGATTCTGAAAAGGCAGCACTCAGGTCTAAGTCTTTTCTGTATCCTTTACTGCATAATTAGAACCCATTCCATGTTTGATACTTCATGAGCCTGAGTGCTTTCAAAGGGATTTTGTGCCATCAATAGAGGAGTGTTACTGACATTTCCAGACTCTACCAGGTAGGGGTAAAGAGAAGTTTGTGGGTCCCTGAAGTATACCTTTTGTGTCACAAACAAGAATTAGTTCACTAAAACCCTCAAATCTTGTCGTATAAAATGATGTCTAGCTACATAGATTTTTTAAATGACTTCTTAAAAAGCTAAAAATAATTTACATTTATCCCAATTAAATAAAATTGTTTTAGTTCTAACTGTTCTAACCTGTTGCAATGTTTTTGGATCCCAATTCTGGTATCCTTTATCACCCTGTTTATTCACTAGACCTTGGTTCTGAATGTCACATTGCAGTGGAAACAACCCTGGAGTCAGATCTTGGTTCTAATCCTGACACCACCACTAACTCAATGTGGGGAGTCAGTTCCCAGCTCCCCCCTCTATAACACTAGGGAGTTAGAGGAAATTCTCTTGAAGGCTCTTCTCTTCTCTGCAAGCTGATTCCATCATTCCAAATATACCTCCCAGCTTTGGATCATCTACAGATTTGATGAGCAGGTTTTTTCATGTTTTTACCTAGTGGAAAAGGCATCGAATTTGGAGTCAGGTCACCTGGCTTTGCATTCTAGTTCTGTTACTAAACTAGTTGTGACACTGGGCACTTCAGCTGGTTTGAGCTTCAGATTCTTCTCTTGTGCAATGAGAGGTTTAGGCTAGAAAATCTCTAAGGTTTCCTCTACTTATTAATCTATTACTCAGTGACTAGAGGTCTAAAAGGAGAAAAGTAGCAGAGATTATAAGACATGAAGGACTGAAGGGTAAATCCAACACAGGAGAGGGAGCTTAGCTGAAGCCTGGACTGGGGTTTTCTGGGGTGAGGAATGGAGCTAAAAATAGTTGAGGATTCTTTTAGGAGGGAAGTCCTGATTCAAAGCCTACCTATCTCTGAAGCCAGGTCACCCCTGGCTTGGAAATCTTAGGCTGCTCCAGGCCTTGGTACTATGGTTAGAAAGCCCCCAGCACCGGTACCCACCCTCCCTTTTTCTCTCCTCAGGACAGATGGAGGCTGAAGCTGTTTTCTATAGAAGTTTATTCCCAACCTCCTCCCTGGGCTTTCACAATTTATACAGATAGGGAAGTGGCTGCTGGGGAGCTGAAGAGGGAAACAGCCTCCCCCTTCTGTGGCTGTCTACAGAATGGGAGACATGGAAGGACAGTACAGAGGGCAAGATGTGTAGCAGAAAGAGCAATGACTCAAGATTTGAGCCCCAACTCTGTCACTTATTAGCTGTGACCTCGGAGAAGTCATTTAACCACTCTGAATGTCTCCCCTCCCTGACCCCCACGAGAGGGTTGGATTCCATGATCACTGAAGGCCTTTCCAGCTCTGAATCATAATTTCTCCAAGGAATTCCTCAGACCTGATTCCCCACTCCAACCCAGGGTACAATCAGCACTGGAGTGCGGGAGTATGAAGGTGAGCTGAATGGGTGACCAGGGATGTCCCTGGAAGGGGGATTTGGCACTCATATGTGACGGAACTTTTAATCTCCTTGGCAAATGGTGGCGCCCCACCCCCAACTCTGCACTGTCCAGTTCAAGTAGGAGGGAGAGCCTCCTTCCTCTAAGGACAGAGACACCCCTTGTTCTCCATGAGTCAGGGGTACAAATGCGCTGGGGCCTTTTCAGTGGTTTATGGAAGTAGGGGGAATGAATGACCTTTGGGCTGACAGACATTTAGGGGAAGGAGCAAGTGCAGAGCCGCAGCTTCAGATCTAAACTGGAGATCCTCACATTTTTGTTCTTCCTAATCCCTTATGTCTCCCTCACCCCCAAATGTAAACAAAGTAACTTGAAGTCCAAAATTCTAAGTTGTAAACAAAGTAACAAAATCCAAAGAGCTTAACCATAAAGTTAAAAAAGTCAAAGTTCCAAAATGTAAACAAAGTCTCATAGTTCCAAAATGTAAACAAAGTAACAAAGTCCAAAATTCCATACTGTAAACAAAAAAAAACCCATTTTATGAAAGAAACCCTAAGTGTGTTTCCTCTTTTTAAGAAAATATAGAAGACAGGAAGAACTGAGTCACCAGAGGACTAAGCCTGAGGGATTTCCTGTAAACATAGTTAGGGGAGGTAGTCGTCCCCAGTTTGTACCCCCATCTAACCATAAACAGCCTGGCAGAGGGGCGTGGGGAGAGGAATGAGAAAAATCAAACCACCCCATCCCAGGCTATTCATTCCTTCCCTTCTGTTCCTAAGAGAGGGGAGGGAAGAACCACTACCCCCTCCTCCTCATAGTGTAGGGGTCTCTCCCAGCTTGGCTATGCTGGGGGGGGGCAGGAGGAGGAAACCATGGAATGTATCTGAATAAAGGTCTGGCACCCCCTCCCCCAAGGGGTAGAGCCCTTCCCCCCCCACCCCAACAATCGAGGAAGGCAAGCCTTGCTCTGTAAACATTATGTCTGCTGCTTGAATAAATATTAAACTCCGCTTGGGCCCGGAGGGTTATAAGGCAGTAAATGGTGGGGATGGGGGTTAGGGTGACTCCACAATACATACATACATGTAGCTTAGTATGGGGCCTGGGGATGGTCTGTGTTTATCACCCCCTCCACAAGCTGAGTCTGGGACACATTCCTCCCTAACCTAAAAGCAAGGAAGCAGGGTCCTGGCACAGGGGAGAGTTCTCCCCTGCCCTGTCAGGCTCAGCCACAAGAAAGAACTGAGGCATCTACTCAGCCCAGGAAGGAACCACCTCCCATCAATCTCTGTCCTGGGAACAAGCAGGCTCTAGAGGTCTGGGCATATTCCCCTCAGGAGGAGTTTGGCTCTCAGGCCACTAGGGAAGAAACAAAATAGGAAGTTATGGTTCAAAAAAATCTTATGAGCAAAAAAGTACATGTGAGGAATGGGAGAGAGGAAGGTCAGACACCTCATCCTTACCAGCTTCTGAGATGAGAGAAAAAGGGCTGAAGGGGGAGGCTTCCTTTGCAGGGGGCCCAGCCTCCTGGGAGACCCTGACGAGGAAAGGGAGAGCCCCTCAAGGGCAGGATAGGAGTGAGCTAACAGGAGAGGAGTGTGAAAGAGCCCTGGATTTATAGCCAGAAGATGTGGGTTCAAACCCTGACTCTGCCAGTATGTAACCAACCTGTGTGGTCTGAAGCAAATCATTTTTTCCCTCTTGATAAAATGAGGAGGGCGGGAATTAGATGATCTCTAAGGTCCTTCCCAGTTCCATGATTCTATGGTATGGTGGAGCTTAGAAGAAAGGGTATATATGGAAGACTTAACAGGGGTAAGGGAAAGACTGATGGGGCTGAAGAAAGGATCATTGGCACTGGGGGACAGGAAGAGGGGGCTAAATGTGGAAAGATGGAGCCTGAGGGATGGATGGAGGGAAACCACAGACCCTGCTAGCTCCTCACTTTATCCCAACCCAACCACTTTTCCCCAGACCAGACCAGCTCAACCTAGCCCAGGGAAGTCATGGGACAGAAAAGGTTAAAAATAAGGATAGACATCTTTCTCTCTGATTACAAAGGTACAAAATATATAAAAGTCCTCCCAGGCCCTGGCCCCTCCCCAAACACGCACCAGCATGCACACTCATGCACACACAGTGCCCAAGTGTTACAGAAAGGAAGATCCAGTTTGGGATGGGCCAGTGGGAGCCCCTCCTCTCACAAGCAAGTGGGTCTGAATACAGGAGGAGAGGGGGAAGGGATCCTGGCACCCCCAAACTCTCCTCTGTCTAATCCAGAGCTGGTGGAAAGGAGAGACCCCAAACTTGTGGTGGAGATGTCTTCAAACCACCTCCTGCTCCTTTCACTCTTTTCACTCCTCCTTTGCCGCTGTCTGCTTCTCAGGAGTGGCCCTCACTTCTTGTGACTCTGCAAAGGACAGAAGTCAAAAAGGTGAAAAAATGTTAGAAATTTCCCAGAGATCAAAGCTCATCAGTCATAAGTGGTCAAGCAAAGGTCATTGATGAATGGTCAGAAATCAGGAGAAGGACTTATTAAGGAAATGGACAAACAAATTAATGGCATAGAAATGTAATGAAATATTAAGCCCAAGAAATGGTGAAATGGACAGTTCCATAAGAAACTGATGCAGAGTAAAGTCAGCAGAACCAGAACAATTTATACAATAACAACAAGATAAAGAAAAACAACTCTGAAAGACTTGATTCATTTTGTTTGACTATATATATTTCTAATGGGTTTTGTTTTTCTTACTTTCTCAATGAAAGGGGAGAAGGAGGTGAGAGGAAGAGACTTTGTAGCTGAAAATAAAATTGGATCTTAAAAAAGAAGAAAGATTTAAGAATTCTGATCAATTCAAATTCAGCCAAATCACCAAACATCAGGCATGCTAGCCCACTCCTGGCAGAGAGGTGAGAGACTCAAAATGCACAATGAAACATTAGTGTGCCACACATTTGGCCGATGAGAGAATTTGTTTTGACTATACATATTTTTTTTTTGAGGGCTTTTTTGTTCTTTCTTTCTTTCATTCATTCTTTCTTTTTGGTTTTCGTTCAATGAGAGAAAGGGATATAGGAAGGAGAGGGGGAGAAAGCCTGTTAACTGAAAAATAAAATTAAATCTAAAGAAAGAGGTCAGTGGAAGGTCAGGTTGACTAATGAAGTCACTGGCAAGGAGACAAAGGTTGGTCAGTCTGCTTCTTGCTCCCTACCAACACTAGGGCCTCCTCTAATCTCTCTCCTCTTCTAATGTGGAAGCCTTGTCATGGACTGCCCCTCACCAATATCCACCTCCCATTTTTGAGAGCACTCCAAACTCTGTTTTGGATCCCTCTTCTCTCCTTTTTTCAGACTTTTTCCTGATGGCCTCATCAATTCATATGGGAGGTAGAGACTGCTCTCACACCTATATATCCCATCCTACTCTTCAGAGTTCTAGGCCTGCATTTCCAAGTGCCTGCTGAATAATAATAGCAGCTTACATTTAAGGTCTGCAAAGCCACTTAAAAGACACTTAGTGTATCTATCATGACCCTATCATTAAAACGTCCCTCTACAAGCAACATGCCCTAACTGGAACTCATTACCTTAAACTTACCCCTTCTCTCAGCTTTCTGATTTCTATTAGGGATCACCTTCTTTCTAATCACCTAGGCCTAAAAATCTCCAACTCATCCCTGACTCTCCCTTCTCCCTCATCCCTTATATTCAATAATTGCCAGGTCCTAGCTATTATACCTTTCAAACTACCCCGTGGAATAGAAACTTCAGAACAGAAAGGGACTTCAGAGGGCATGGTATCCATCGATAAATACCTTTTGGAAGGAGGAATGGATGAGTGGGTAGGTGGCTGAATGGATGAACAGATGCACATAGTAGTTCAATGGCTCTTGGTCCCCTACTTACTCTGAGTCTGGCGACAACTCTGATATACTATGGGATGTAGCTGAGCGAGGTGTGGAGTGCCCTGGTGCTGAGGCTGTGGCAGAAGGCGTAGCGGTGGTATGAGGGCCTGAAGGCGTACTGGAGGACTGCACAGAAGAGGAGAGAGCTGAGGAGTTGAAAGAGGCCAGAATGGAGGAGAGGATGTCTAATTGTTCAGTGGAAGGGGCCCTGCTTGGACAAGCTGCCACATTCTCCCTTGATGGGAGACACCTAGAGAGTGGTTCTAGGTTCTCCCTTGATGGATGCCGACAGGGCCTCATGTCCAGCTGTTCTGGAGAGTTTGAGCTCCTAGCTAAACAATCCAGCTGTTCCCGAGACCTCTGACTCGTAGGCAAGAGCTGGTCTCTGGAGCCCCTGAGGTGGGGCAGCGGGCTTGGCCACTCCTGAGATGCCCCAGAGTCCAAGGGCTCCCTGGACCCAAACCGGGTGGCCAGGGCATCTAGATGGTCCCTGGGTGGCTGCCTTCGAGGCAGCGTGCTCCCCCGGAACCTTGGCTCTGGGCCACCAAGACAGGCTTCTAGATGTTCCCAGGAGCCATGTCGGCTGCTGGAGCTCTCCAGATGTTCCCGGGAGCCATGGCGACTGAGAATGGTCTCCAGATGTTCCCGGGATCCATGGCGACTGGGAATAGTCTCCAGATGCTCCCGGGAGGCATGACGGCTAGGGATGGTCTCCAGGTGTTCTCGGGAGCTATGACAGCTAGGGACCCTCTCCAACTGTTCCCGGGAGCCATGGCGACTAGTGGAGTACATGGGAAGAGGGGTGGCCTCCTCCAGTTGTTCCCGAGACATCTGCCGACGAAGCAGCAGATCCAACTGTTCCCGAGAGGAGTAGCGACTAGCTGGCTGGGAGAGGCTACCTGTGCCAGAGTAGATGCGGCCATAGGAGGCAGCTGGTACTGCCCGGTGGCCCAAGGTAGAGGACCTGTACCAGGACAGCTCAGGAGCCCCTCGAGCACTGGTGGAAGGCAGCCCATGTAGAGCCAATGGGTATTGCAGCCGGTTCTTCAGTATACCTGAGGGTAGAAAGGGTATAAGCTAGTGGCAGCTAGGGGCCATATATGCCAAAGGGACAACAGGCCCCAGAAGACCACTTCAGGAGGTGAATGTCTGGATGTCTATCGTCCCCTCAAAGGCAACCTGGAAGAAGACACTTTCAGGGAATGGGAAACAAGGCTTCAGAGGCACCATGAGAATCCTAAGCGTCTTCAGGGAGACGTCTGGCAGGGTATCCCAGAGATTTCTGAAGAAGACATCTTAGGGTACTGGGGGGAAGATCTGATTTTAGGGGAAGTTCTAGGGAACTCTAGGAGGAGAATTTGGAGTGAGAGGACCCAAGGATCCTTAAGAGAAAGACAAATCTAAGAAATCCCAAGAAGAATCTAAAGGTAAGTGCTTCCAGCCCCTCTTTGGAAGCTGATGTTGCAAGAGAAGATTGTTACTCAGAGAGTATTAGGGTATATGTGTGGAAGCTGGGGGGAACCTTCCAAGGGAAGGGCCTGGGTGTTGGGTCTAGGATCCCATGGAGGAAGTCTTTGGAAGGGCACCAGAGACAAATCTTGGGGCCAATCTGTAGGAATCCTGAGATAGATGGCGTAGGAGGTCTTGAGAAGGGCCTATGGGTCACAGTATATGATCTGGTAGGAAGAGGATACCCAAGAGGAAGATGGGAGGGTTCCTGAGGGTGAGTTCTAGTGTGTTCTTCAATCCTCTTACCTTTCCTCTGTCGCTGGGTGTGGCTGAGCTGGGTGTGGCCGATTGTGTTCTCGTCCCCACTGGTCAGTGCCAGTTCAGTCTGGTTATTGTTGGCTGCGTCCTTGCTGGTATCCAGCCCCAGACGACGCTCAGATCCCCAGGTCTGCAGGGAGCAGGGATGTACCTCACAATCCCCCAGGGCTGGCCAGTAGGACAGTAGGTCATTACCATCCACATCTGCAGATGGGAATTTCAGTTACACTCTAACACTTCCTCATGACCCCTATTACGTCCCCTTAGCCATGAGTATAGCTCAGCTGAGGGAAGCTAAGCCATAGAGGAAAAACAAAATAGTCCCAAAAGCGATAGCCATAGATGGAAAAAAGTCATGGATCCATAGGGGCCATATAAACATCCTACCAATAAAATAATAACAAGGATTGATGAGGTGGGAGGAGGGGGGAATGAAGGGGATGGGAATGTGAGAGAGGAGAATTGAGACTATAACTTGTTTGTTATTATAAATGATTTGAGGGAGTTCAGAGGGTTTTATGAGAGCATCTGGGAGTCAATGGTATCTTTGGAAGGCCTGTGAGAAGCATTTGGGAGTCACTGGGGTCACCTTTGAGACCTTGTAGAGAGAGGTCAGGGGTCACCTTTGGGAGTGCTGCTGGCTGGGTGAGTGAGGAGCCGTTCACTGTGGGCCGCCCGGCGAAGAGGGTGCTGGAATCGGCCACGGGGCCGGACATTATCCTCGCTCTCTGAGGATGGGATGGACAAGCTGCGATCTTCCTCCAGGGACAAGTCACTGTCTGAGTCTGAGTCCATGCCTGAGGAATAGTGGACATCAGAAGTGACCAATTGAGAACACGGGCTAAAACAAATTTGGAAGATCAGGAGTAAAAGGGAACTGGACAAAGGTACCAGGAAGTCTGAGGGAAAAAATGGCATTCCCAGTGGTGCTTGGGCTCTCTCAGGCCTGCTTCTGATAGATGAGCCCTCTAATTACAAAGCACTTCCCGAACCAGCCATTCCCCAAAGGCCTACCTCCCCCAGCGTCTCGATGGAACATGGCCACGTCCAGGTCTGTGGGCCCACCATGGGCCAGGAGGCTCTGGTCAGTGTGGTCGGCAGCTGAGCCATGTTTTGCCAAAACATTCTCCCTAGAGGACAGAGATGACAAGTCATGATAACCGATATGGCTGACCTACTGTTTGCAATATTCCTTATCTTCTTAGCAAAGGCCTTATCAGAAAATCCCAGAATAACTTCAGCACAGAAGGAGCCTCCAAGGGCATCTGCTCACCTGCTGCATCCCATGTCTGAGTAGGAATCACCTCCTCAACACTCTGGACAAGTGATTATCCAACCTCTGCTAGGAGACCTCTCTAAATCAGAAAATCTGCTCTCTCCTTAGGCACTCCATTCTAATTTAGAACAGCTCTAATTGTTAAAATGTTGTCTTTCACATCAAGCCGAATATTGGAAGGCAGCTATCAAATCAAATAGTATTTATTAGGCTCCTAATATGTTATCAGGCACTGCGCTAAGTATTATCAGGTGTCCCCCAGGGCCACAGGTTCCCCACCCCTGCTAAGTCTGCTCTTCTCTAAGCTAGACAGCTTCAAGTCTACTTATTTATTTATTTTTAACATTCTTTTTCTTTTTAATTTTGAGTTCCAAATTCTTTCCCTCACTCCTGTCCCTCCTCTACCCTCAGAGAATGCAAGCAATATGATAGCATATCTCTAAGTCTTTCAAGTATCCTTCATATAGTATGTTCTCCAGGCCCCTGACCATCCAGGTTCACTTCCTCTGGGCACACTACAGCTTCCTAATATCCTTCCTAAAACATGGCCCACACAATTGGACTCAAAACTTCATCTGCCACAATTTTTTTTTTTTTACTTCTGAGAGCCTGTCATTCTCTACAGAGTCTATTCTAAACCTTCTCCTATTTCCTTGAGCCTGAAACTTCACATTCTATACCTTTCGGTAGATAACCTTACTTCCTCCTTTACTAAAAAAAGATTGAAAAATCACTTGCTGGGAGCTCCTTCATCTCTCTCAAGTCTTCCTCTAAACTACTCTGTCATTTATGATAAAAAATGCTATCCACCTCCAGAGAAAGAACTGATAGAGTCTGAATGCAGAGTGAAGCATACTATTTTTATTTTATTCTTGGGTTTTTTGGTCTGTGTTTTCTGGCTAATGTGGAAATGTTCTGCATGACTGCACATGTATAACCTGGATCAAACTGCTTACCTTTTCAGGGAGGGAGGGATGGATTTAAACACTCAGGAATTTTAAAAATGATTATTAAAAGTTTTTGTCTACATGTAATCGAGACAAAGAAAATCATAAAGTCTGTCTTGTTTCCTCTCATGGTCCGGTTTCACAATGTTAGGTAGCCTTCTTCCAAGGCTAAGCCCTCCATTTTGTGCCCTCCCTTCCCATCTCACTCTAGACTTTGCCCTATCCATTTTTCTCTTTCTTCTCTAATCTCTACTTCTCATTAGCTACTGGTTCCATTCCCTCTACCTTCAAACATGTCCAGGCTTCTCCTATTAAGAAAACAAAACATTTCTTTTCATTAATTCCCTAGATATTCTAGACTTCTTGTTCTTCCAGATGAATTTTGTTATTATTTTATCCGGCTCCGTAAAATAATTTTTTGGTAGTTCATTTGGTATGGTGCTGAATAAATAAATTAATTTAGGTAAAATTGTCATTTTTATTATATTAGCTCAGCCTAACCATGAGCAACTGATATTTTTCCATTTATTTAGATCTGACTTTATTCCAAAGGACACATGATGGAGAGAGCTATCTACCTACATCCAGAGAAAGAACTATGGAGTCTGAATGTAGATTGAGGCAAACTGTTTTTTCTCCTTTTTTTTCTCTTTTGTTTTTGGTTTTTTGTTTTGTTTTGTTTCTTCTTCCTCATGATTCATTCCATTGGTCATAATTCTTTACAACTTGACTATTGTGTAAATAAGTTCAATGGGAAGTTATATGTAGAAGATATATCGGATTCCATGCTGTCTTGGGGAGGGAGTGGGGGGAGGGAAGGGAAGAAAATCTGGAACTCAAAATCATGTGGAACTGAGTGTTGTAAACTAAAAATAAAAAAATCTTAATTAAAGAAAAAACAAACATCTTCCCTGAAGAGCTTGTCATCCTTTTAAGCTACAATTCTCTTTCTGTTTTCCTTAACTGCCAGACTTGTATTGAGTATTATACTCTTGTACCCTTTGTCTCATTCTCTTCTCAGCCCCGTTGTCTGGCTTCCATCTCTACTATTAAAATGAACCTGCTCTCTTCAGGACACCTCTCTCTATAGACTTCCTCTTTCCTAATCAACAATTCCAATGGTCTTTTTTTTTTCAGTGTTCACCTTCCTTCAGCTCCCTAGAGGTTCTGACACTGCTGACCACTGCCTCCTCCAGGTCTCTATGTCTTCATATGTCTGTGTCTTCACATCTATGTCCATCAGTGAGACCTCAGTCATGTTCTCTCCTGCATCTCTCTACCGAATCTCTCCCATTACACATACAGGTCATTCCGATCCTCCAAACCTTGGTTCTACTTTGCTGCCCCCTCCCTTATGAAAAGAAGGTGTGACTACCTATGTAACACACCACACAACTGGAGCTCTGAAATGTTCTCTGATTGAGAGAGAAGGGGCTAATCAAGGAAGCATCACACTTGATGGAGTCCAATGAAACAAGTGCTGGGAGAGGGCTGAGGAGTGCTTTTGTGCTGGGCTTTCTCCTGAAGTAAAATAACACCTCCTTCCCCTTGGGCCCATTCTACCTAGCTTTGGCAAAGTGATCACCATAATGCACCATGGTGACCTGCTCAAAAGACTTCACCAGTTCCCTACTACCTTAAATGGTTAACTATCAGTTCTTAATCCTGGAATTCAAAGCCCTCCATAATCTGATTCTGGCCCATCTTGCCAGTTTTATCTCCCACTGCTTCCTTTTGTCCATATCCCACTGTTCCCCAACCTCCTTCTGACTTTTGGACCTTGCTATACATTGTGCCTCATGGCTAGGGTGATCTCACTCCCAATCCCCCTCAATCTCTGTTGAAATATCCTCTTCAAAGGCCCTGCTCAGGAGCTGCCACCTTCATGAAGCCTTCTTTGATTCTACCACCCCTACCCCCACCTTATCACAAGCAAGAAGAGAACTTGTGTCCAAATTTCCTCTCCCTACCAGATGGTAGGAGGCAGTTACAGTACAGTGCAAAGAGTATGGGAACTTGGAGTCGGAATCTGGGTTCAAATCCTGGTTCTACCACTATGTGACCTTGGGTAAATCACTTCCGAAACTGAGCCTCAGATTTCTAATCCATAAAATGGGGATGATACTTTTACTACTTTCCTTAGAGGGAAATTATTGAGTGAGATAACATATGTAAAGTACTTTTAAATCATAAGGTACCATACAAATGACTAGGTGGTGCGGTGGATAGAGTACTGGACCTGGAGTCAGAAAGACCCAAGTTCAAATCCAGCCTCAGACACCAACTATAGCTGAGTGACCCTAGGTAAGGTACTTAACTGCTATCTGCCTCAGTATCCCCATCTGTAAAATGGGGGGTAATAATAGGACCGATCTCCCAGGGTTATTGTGAGGATTAGATGAGGTAATTATGAAGCATTTAGCACAATGAGTAGCACATAGTAAGCACCACATAAATGTTAGCTATTATCATTTATTATTACTTCCCAGGGCGGGTATAAGGATAAAATGAGATAACACGTATGGTGTCCTGCAAACCTTAAAGAACTATATAAATGCTACCCTGTTGTTGTTGGTGGTGGTGGTTTTAGTTACTGTTGCTGTTACTGTTATCCCGTTTGAAGGGAGGGAACAGCTTGTTTTTTCATCATTGTATATACAGTGCCCGACACAGGCCTGGGCACATTCATGTATCCTGAACTGAATGGAGGGAGAGGGGGCTCAGAGGTAAAGCTGCACAGAGAAGCAGTAGGTAGGTCACCCAGGTGGCTGACCCTGTGCCCAAACAGGTCCCAGGGCTCTCTGAAATGGCTTTTACTTTCTTTGTCCTGGATAGTAAATAATAAAAATAACTTCTATTTGATGGTGATTTAAGGTTTACACATATAATATAATTTGATTCTCACCATAACCCTGGAAGATAAGTAATACAATCATCACCCTCTCCATTTTATAGATGAGAAAATGGAGGTCCAGAGAGGGGAAGTCATTTGCTCCAGGATGGTAGTATATACAGCCTTTGTAAAAATCCAGACTGTGTCTCAGGCTGAGCTAAGGGGACAGAAGGAGACTTTCCACATTTCGGCCAGGAAACCGACCCAGGTCCTTCCTCAGGGAAGCCAGAGTAAGAATTCCTGACCGAGTAAGGGATAGGAAGAGATAACATTGGATATTCTTCCAACCCTCCACTCTTAAGTCTAAGAATGCCTCAGGGCTCCTGATGTTTCTCACACTCCACTCTGGTGCAGCCTGCATGGACTGAATTACCAGACTAACCCTGGCCCTGCTGTACCTGAGGAGGCCACCTCTGCCTCGCTGACTGTCCTGTGTCCTGGCCGACCGAGCACTGCTAACAGAAGACACTGTGGAGGCCCCGAGAGTGATTCGGATGAGGCCACTTTCCTCAAACAGGGCTGTGTTGTTGTAAGCACCAGGGCCCTGTGAGGAGAAAACATGGTCAATCAGGACCCGATCTTGGCAACGATCACCCTATGCAGTGACATAGCTTTATCACCAATGCCCCCCAAGATGGCCTCACCGTGCCCGGGGTCGGCCTTGCCTCCTCTGTCCCTGCTTTCCTGCCCAGACAGGCTGAGGCCCAGGCCCCTCGAGTCTCCTCATTCAGGACACAGAAGAGCAGCAGCACAGCTGGGCCCTTTGGCAATGGCAGAGGACAAGGTGGTCAGTGACGGGACAAGAAATGGAAGTGAGAGGGATATTCCAAGGAAGGGGAGCCTGGGGAGCAGTGGGGAAGCTTTAGGGAGGGGGTAAGCATGACAAAGGGGCAGGGCGGGGCAGGGTCCCATGCTTCGCTATGTGGTAGCCAGCCCTCTGGCTTCCCCCTGCAGGTCCAGGGTCACCTGAAGGCCGCAGAACCCAGCGTGGAGGTAGTGGAAGGCCAGGACGCTATGGTTGACTGCCAGGAGACCGAAGAGCCAGGAGGCGCTGATGAGCAGGAGCAGCAGGAAGGAGCTGCAGAGGGGTCACATGTGGAGGAGACACAGAGAGAGAGAGACAGGAAAAGATGGAGAGAGAGAGAGAAAGAGAGAGACAAGAAGAAGGGCACAGACAAGGAGACACGAGCAGGGCCAGAGAGATAAAGGGAAGGAGAGATATGGACAAAGAGACAGAGAAAGCCAGGGACAGAGGTGAGGATGGGGACCGAAAGCCAGACAAGGACAGAAACAAAGAGAGACAACCCAGGATAGGGACAAAGGAATAAAGAGAAAGAAAGAGAAAGAGAAACAGAGGCAGAGAAAAAAAAACAACAAAGACAAGAAGAGGGATAGAAACAGATGCCCAAAGGGGTGAATTTATACCAGTGGAGTTTCCTTCCAGAGAGAGGCGTCTAATGGGGAAATTGAGGGAGCAAGGAGGAGAGTCTTGTGGAAGGAAGAAGTAGAGTGGACAGGGCAGGGGCAGTCCCATTCCTAAGTCACAAGCCAACAACCTTCCCTCCTTCCACTCCTCCAAACCACCCTCCATGATGATATGTTCTAGGCCCTGGGCACACCTGCCATACCCTCTGTACAGCCTAGCAGGGCTCATGTGGACTGACATTGTCCCACCCATCCCCTGACATCAACTCACAGCACAAACATCTTCTTGGCTTCCCTCTGCCCAGGGGAGCAGGACATCCTTGCTACCAGCAGGAACAAGACCCCATTCATCTAGACACACAACACAGGTGGGGCATGGAAACAAATAGAGGGGGAGCAGAGACATGGTGAGACAGGAGCAGAAAGGGGTACATGAGAGGATAGAGTGATGGAACAAAGAGATGGAGGAGTAAGACACAGCATCAGTTGGATATGGAAAAGACAGAAAGAGATTCAGACACAAAGAGTCAGGTGTGGCCACAGACACGTGGAGAGACAAGGGAAGATTCAGAAAGACAAACAGGTGGAGATAAATAGACACACCTGAGTCAGTATTTCCTCTCCCCAAACACCCAAAGCCCCCAGCCCTAGCCCAAACCCTAGGGGAAGCAAACAGGTAGATGTCAGAATTAAGGATGGAGTTAGGGTTGGGAGTTGAGGTTGGGACTGGGGGTACTTCAAGTATTTCTCACCGAAATGACCAGGACGATAGGGCCAGCAAAGCTCCACACCAGCTTATCATGGATGGAAATCCAACAGAAGTCTGAGTTCCCGTATCCCCCAGGGTCAAGGCCTACGGCAAGACCTGGAGAAAAGAGGGCTCAGAGCAGGAAGCGACTCCCTCCCCACGACCCCTGAGGGGCTCATCATAGAGAAGGAAGACCATGGCGATGGGGAGGAGGGAAGTAAAGGAGGGACAAGGATGGGCACAAGGAGCCCAATGGGATCACATTCCATGCCCACTGTCCCACTACATCAGAAGTGGGAC
>CM053624.1:310571986-310607631 GCA_028646595.1 Phalanger gymnotis
TGTTCTAAGGTTCTTCCCAGCTCTGAGAGTCTCCATTAGGAAGACTGAGCTCCATGGTCTCTAAGGTCGCTTTCAATATTCGATGTTCTAATATTCTATAATTTCTATGTTCTTCCACCTGTGTTCTAAGGTTCTTCCCAGCTCTGAGTCTCCACTCCATGTCCCTGGCAGGTTTGTGTTGTAAGGTCCTTTCCTGCTGACGTTCTATAGCTCTTTCTATAACATGATCTCTATTGTCCCCTTCAACTCTTGAGATTCTCGGGTCCTTTCTCCTACTGAAAAATTCTATTTTAAAGCGTTATCTTTGCACATATTATTTACTATTGTTCATTTGCCAAACAGAGGCCAGATCTGCGTGTCAACAGTGAAAGAAAACTTGTATTTAAATAGGGTCTTCTGAAAGCAGAGCTAACATCTTGGAACCCAGGCAAAGCGGTACTTCTCAAGACTGTGGCACATTACTGCCACCTGGTGGCAGTGCGCCATAATTGCCTGAGCATCCATTGGGAAAGCAAACTCCATGGTCCCCAACAATGACGGGTTTTCCCCCTGGTTTTTTATGCTGCCGATAAAGGTGAATAAATTGCATCTACTGCCTCAGAGCAGAGTGTGGAGCCATATCTAGACCCCTAGGAGCAGCCTGTTTCCGGGGACCCCAGCTCACCCCGGCAGCCACTGGCGGTGACCTCGGCAAAGGGGCTGTCACAGCTGTTGCATTGCCGGCCGATGACTCCGGGCCGGCAGGGGCACTGCCCGCTGTCCTGGGAGCAGGAGCGTGAAGAGGAGCCCACAGGGTAGCAGTCACAGGGGAGGCAGGTGTCACTCCCCCGGGGTCGGAAATGGAACTCCTGAAGGGGGGACGGGGTCAGGGGCCTGGGGTCAGAGGTCAGGGCTCAGGGAAGGGGTCACAGGAGCTGGGGTCAGAAGTCGGGGCAGGTGTTGAGATTAGGGGGTCAAAGGTCATGGGCAAGCTGAAACCAGGACCTGAGGATTGTAGGGTCAGAGAAATGGAGGTCAGGGCCAGGATATCCAAATCAGGAGTCAGAGGTGAGGTGCAAGGGTCAAGGTCAGAGGTCAAGAGTCAGAAGAAGAAAATCAAGATATGGGTCTAAAACTTGGGTCAGGAGTCATAGGTCAAAGTAAAACAAATTCAAGGATCAAAGGAGGAGAGGAATACTGGTGGTAGCCAGTAGAGGCAAGGGGTCAAAGATTAAGATCTAGGGTAAGGAGTCAGGGTCTGAAACACAGTGTACCCCTACCCTATTTACCTTACAATAACACTGCCCATTAGTCTTGTTACAATCTGGATCAAAGCCCTTGTTGACATCACAGTTGCAGGGTCCACAGGCTGGGCTCCCCCACCAGCCCCGAGGACACTGTTGGTCCATTCTGCGGAGCAACAGGGAGCAGAAGTTACACTGAGAACTTCCCCTGACTGTCCCCCAACAATGGAATTCTCCTTCTGAGATTTATCTCTGGCCTCTCAGGGCCTGCGTTTCAACCCCACCCTCTCCTTCAGTCCCAAGGACGACTAAATCTCAGCTGTCTCACCTGTGCTCACAGTGAGGTCCAAAGTGGCCATCCTCACACTTGCAAGCATAACCATAAGGTGCTCCTGCTTGCCGTTGGCAAGAACCCTTGTTCTTACAGGGATTCAGGTGGCAGGCATCCACGCAGGCCTTCCCATAGTAACCTGGGCAATCAGAAGGGTTTCAGCACACTAATCCCATCCTCAGGATAGTAACATCGGGGCATTGGTTGTCCCCAGTCACAGGATTTAGAATACGTGGGAACCTCAAAAACCATCCAGTCTAACCCCTTCATTTTTGAGAGGGAGAAAACTCAGCCCCCAAGACGTCAACTGACTCCTGAGATTGCATAGCAGATCCAAGTTTTGAATCAAGGTCTCTCTGATGTCAAATTCAATACACTACACTGTCACTCCCTGCACCCTGGTCATTGTCTCTTGGTCACCACTCCAGGCCAGAACCCCAGGACAACTTCCGCACTGCTCTTACAGACACCCCCTCCCCTGCCCAGCCCTGAGGAAATCCTACCTGGGTGGCAGACACAGGAGAAGGTCTGCCACTCATCCCGGCAGTCAGCATGCAGAGGGCAGGGCTTGGAGGCACAGGGGCTCAGCACATTGCAGCCTGGCTCTGCGTTCATCTTACTGCTGGGTGGAGGGAGGGCTGGGGCCCCTGATGGCATGGTGCCCAGCCACACTCCCTGCCAGAAGATGGGTCACTGGGGGATACAGCACTGTACCCCAAATTCTGGAGCCACGAAGTCTACCTGAGCCCCAAGTGGGAGCAACTGCCTGATCCCAATGCCCCAGGACTGACCCTTGCCCAGCATCTTCCCCAAACATGAGACAGAGAACCACCCTATTGCCAAAACAAGACCTCTGGACTCCACCAAGAATGCCCCCCCAAACTCCTTACCTCAGGGTTCCCAGACTGACCCTTTCCATTCTCAGCAAGATTCCCACAGCATTCAAAACCAAGTCCCATCCCTACTCTACCAAAACTTTCCCTCAAAACCCCAAGACTCACCCCCAGTCCTGAACACATCTCCCCCAGCACCGAGGTAAAGAGTACCCTCTCCCAAACAAGATCTACTCCCCAAAAGAGTCCTCCTCTACCCATTCTGATGTCACACCTACCCCCAGACTATACCAAACCCTCTCCCAGGAAGCCTGACCTTCCTGCCCCCAAGTTCTCTGGGTCACCTGATACCCCTCAAGCTCTCCCTTCTTAGCTTGATTCCCCTTCAATACCCCATGGCTCTGGGAGAGGGGGAGGGACTAGGTAGGTTCCTTACCTGGATACATCCATCAAGGCCCCGATGGATATCATGGGCCTCGAGCAGACCCCCGACGTGAAGGTGCTTCACCTTTAGCCCATGCAGCTCACTCCCCACTGCCATGGTGTCCTGAGTGGGGAGGACAAAGGATGGAGCTTTAAGTCAACATAAGATTAGGCCATAGAGCATCAGGAACAGGGCTGACAATGGCGGGGCGGGGCTGGGAAATGAGGGAGAATAATTCTGAACGCCTTTCTTCTGCTCAAAAATAAGAACAAAACGCAGACGGCTCATTTTGCCTGGCTCCCTATCCCCAAAACAAACAGGACTGACAGTCCAAAACCTAAATACACGGGCCAGGGAAAGGGCAGTCTTAATCAGATTCTTCTCATCTCTTCCTGGGATTATTCTTTTGCCCTAACTGGTCTCTCAGGCTCCATTCTCTCCACTCCCCAATCCATCGCACACACAGCCGACCTCGGCGATGCTAATCCTCCTAATGCCCAGCCGGGCCTGGCCACACCACATGAGCTCAGAAACCTTCAGGGGCTTCCCACGGTGGCTCCAGTCTACATTCCTAGCCTTCCTTCACGCATTTACAGCTCAGCCACACGGGGCTATTCTCTAATCTCACCTATCTGTCCATCTTATACTTCTACAGTCACACAACAGGGATGTTTCCATCACTCCTGCAGTCCTTCCCTCCCAGCTTTTGCAAGCAGAAAGCCTTCTCTTCCTTCAAGGTCTGTATCAGGGACCTCTCTTCTATTCTGTCCTCCCTGATTGCCTGAGCAGCAGCCCCTTCACAAACTACCCTAAAGAATTCTTCCCCCGTTGCATTTTTGCTTATTTTACGCTTATTTGAAAATAAGTCCTCTTCTCTTCCCCTATCAGAATGTAAGCTCCTCAAGGATGATATTTCCTTTTCCATCTCCATAGCCTCAGATTGAGCACCTGAACCTGAACGAGTAAGCGTGTGCTGAATGACTGGACGAACGAATGGAACTCAGGTAGTTCTTGCAAGGAAGGGGAACAAGAAACCAAGCTCCTTCCCCACCTCCAACCCTGATGCTACTGGACCTGTGACAACCCACATGGAGTTACAGTCTCCTCTAAAGATGGCTTAGTCACCCCTCCTCTCAGGGTAGCCTTTGATACTTTTACAACTCAATTCTCTGCCCACTGCTTAGACGGAGAAAGGGCTGGTGGTGACAGTGACTTGAGGGGTCAGTGGCTTATCCCTGGGTTATGAGAAACAGGAGCTTATAGGAATTCAATTGGTCCGGTGAAGACAGGGCCTACTCGGGGTCCAGGGTGACCATGGGAACTAGGTCCAGGTTAGGATGAGAGACATCATCTGGGCAGAGGATAAGAAAGCAGGACAAGGAAGTGGCCTGAGACCTGGAAGACGCCAAAATCCACTGTGACTGTGAGAAGATAGTGCCCAGACCGCCCAGATCGTCCATCCTGCAGCTCCAGACGGATGTCATGCCACCTCCCATCACTGAGTGTTACTTGGTCCAGCAGAAGGCGGGTAGTTCGTCCAGAGCCCCTATCCACCACCAAGGACAAGAGTCCCCTTTCCAGCTGTGGAGAGAGAAAGCCAATCCTATTGTTGGTGGCACCTGACAATACAGAAATATGGACATTCCCAGTTACCACAGCATAAGAATGGGGGCAAAATCAGTATTGGGGACCTGTATTTAGGAAAGGTCAGGAGGATCACAACTAGCCTAGGAGGGAAGGATGTTGCATCGCTTAGATGGGCAGTGATGGTTGGAGATCAGGAGTCATGGTCACACCTGGCATAGGAGGGAACTGTGCTGTCCAGCCTGAATCTGCAGCAAGACCCCATGAGGCACCCGTGTCCGGAATGCCAGCCCCAGGTACCATGGCGGCGAAATAGTCACTTCACTCCCAAAGTCCCAGCTCAGGGCGCCATTGCCACGAAAACGGTAGGGATGGCCCATGGCTAGGGATTGAAAGAGGAAGAAGTCAATATCCAACACCTCCCCACCACAGTATGGATTTGTGGTTCCCTTCTCTGTGTCTCTTCAAACAGTCTTTGCCCTGTAACTCCCTCCCCCTATGCCTGAGCCCACAGTGTCCCACCCTCCCACCAAAATCCTCTTCCATACCCCCAGGTCTTCTATGGCCTCCATCCTGAGCCTACAGCCCCTGCCCACCTCCCTCTCCCAGCAGCGTCCCTCACCAAGCCCACAGTCTTTTCCCCCGAAGCCCACAGGGCAATCACATTGGAAGCCAGCCCAACCATCAGAGCAGGTACCACCATTCTGGCAGGGGCTGGAGACGCAGAAGGCTCGCTTGGCCTGGCAGCCTAAGGCAAGCAAGAAAGCAAAACACAGGCATGAAGAGGGCACCATTTGCCCTCTGCTTGAGTTCCCAAGCTCCTTGGGCAGGCCCCCAAACTCAATTCCTGTACCCCACCCTCCTAGGTGAGGGACATACCACCGATTGACATGAAAAGTGTTAATAGAGGTCAATGCTCAATGAGCGTTTGGGGTTACTGAGCAGGTCCTAGGGGGCCATACTGAAAGAAGTACCATTGTTGGCTATGACAAGGAGTTGAGATAGGACTATCAGGGAGGTTCCAAATAGGCTTTGAGACACAGGAATTCCTATGAGTACAGACAGGGTCATACCAGGAGTAGTGCCATTGTTGGCCACAAAAGCTGCCATATCCACACGGCGGCTATCGATGAACAAATCTTTCATGCAGCCTACAAACTCCTTGTGGGACACAGGGAAATTCTCAGGCAGGTTGGGGACACCACCCAAGAGCAAAGGTCCAGTCAGATCCAGTGACCTAAGGAGATATGAGACACAAGGTAGGTACAGAAAGGCCTGCCCTTCTTGGAGCTGATCTGGGCATTCCTTGGGAAGAGATGGATGGGAAGATGACTGAGGGGACCAGGTTTCCACTTGATGTAAATGCAAAAGGGGAAATTAAGATAGAAAGGGAAGGTAGGAAGTTCAGGGCTAGGAAAACAGGAAATAGAGGATAGCCAAGGGAGGCAGGGAGTGATACACAGGAGGCTCACTTCTTAGAGCTGGTCTGGACACCCTCAGCTGCACATGAGTAGTTGCTGATCTCAGCCCCAAACTGTAGGGCTACAGGGGTGTCACACTCATCCACGCTCAGCACAGCCACTTTGTCCTTGGAAGGGCCCTGAACCCCTCCTAGGGCACTGGTCCGGGGCTGAGAACACAGTATTATTAGAGACTCAGAAGGGTCCAGGATTAGAGAAACAAGACACCCCACCCTCTGGAGAGGTTTTCCCTAGAATATCTGCTTTGCCCTTCACACCCTGTAAACTGAAACAATAGCTTCCCTTTCTATAGTAATTATTATAAATATGTACTAAGTGTTCCCAGGCACTATCCTAGCTCTTCAACTGTCCCCATGATTGAGGATTTGGCTCTGGTATTGATGAGTATCCTCAACAAGGTGTGAAATTGCCTTGACAAGGTTACCTCCTTGATAAGGTGTGAATTCCTTGCCTTGTCCTAGGTTGCTCCATTGACACCACATGAGGATGACTGATTGATTCATGGTCAGTTCATACACCTGGGCTACACCTTTGGACTTGGCCTTTAAAAGGGAGAGCAGAAACACAGGGGCAGAGAAAGAGAGAGAGGGGACCAGAGCTGGAAGGTCAGATTAGAGATTACCAAGTCAGATATACTTAGACTGGTCCCCTAGGAGGAAGTCTCTGTAGTCATACATCCCCTTTAGGGAACCATGTGCCATAGGGAAGCATAAAGCACAGGGGTGGCAGCAAACAAAAGCAATGATTTAGTCACAAGAAGCTCCTGACCAAGCTCCCAGCTGCAAGATCTTGGGTCAGCAACAGTGGCAGAGTGATGGAGGAGCTACTGGACCAGGCCTCCTTAACCAACTATAGGAGTGCTCATGATAAGAAGGAACTGAAGCCAAGGTACAGCAAGAGAGTCTAGAGCTGAAATACAGAGGAGCAAATACAGACCTTGACCTTGCCCTACACCAGTACTGTGAGTTATGTGGACTATGCAGGATAGATTGAATCTCAGATTTTTGTAGTACTATAAGGTTGAGGAAAGTATAACCAACTAAAGGCAATGGTTGCTATATGTCTAGAGAACTGGATAAGTTCCATAGGGAGGTGGGACTACAGCAGAAGTTTCCACTGTGACCCAAATCACATTAAAATGTAATTGGGAAATATTTAACAAAATAAATAAAAATACAATAGAACATAGATAATGTTAATAAAGGCCTCTGTTTCCATTTGAGTTGACACCACTGGTCTAGAGTTAAGCAAATTATCTCTAAGGAGCCCTAGACCCTCTAGTGAGCTATACTGTCCTCTTGACTTATAATAGTACCCTTGAGGTTGAGGATCCCCAAAGTGGGGAAAAGAACTCTGGGAGGTTTGAACCTGTGAAACCCCCATTCTGATTGTCTCTCTTGCTATCCCTCCGCTCAGCTCTCACTTGGTCAAGAATCTCCACCACTAGGTCCAGGAGGCTCAGTCCAGTAATTCCTTACCACTTGGCCACTGCCTCCTTTCATGCCATCCTTGGGACTTCATGGTTTCTTAGACTCTAGACCACAGTTTCAGAAGTGCTGCCCTAGAGCACATGATTCTCTAGAGACTATGAGCCAGGACAGGCTTCCTCCAGGGAAGTGAGCCTATACACATCTTACTGGCTTCTCTTCATCTGACCTTCCAGCTCTGGTTCTTACTGTCTCTCTGCCCTGTATCTCTGTTTTCTCCTTCAAAGACCAAGTCCAAAGGTGTAGCCTAAGTGTATGGACTGGCCATAAATCAAACATACTCAAGGTGGTGTTAATGAAGCAACCCAGAACAAAGCAAGGAATTCACACCATATCAAGGAAATAACTGTGCCAAGATAATTTCTTACTTTGCTAGGAATGCATCAAAGGCCAAGTCCTTATCAGTAGGGGCAATAAGAACCCAGGAAAATACCTGGGCACCCTCGCTACAATCATTGTTAATATTACTCAGTATCCCTTGGGCTCATCCTCCCACCAGGACTAGGGGAAGGGAAGATCAGAAGGTCTGGAGGGATTGTGGAACTGTCTGAGCAGTTAAGGAATTGAGGTAGGACTGGTCTAAAAGGAATGACAGGATTTAGGGAGAGTTGAAGGTCTAGAAGGCAACAAAAATATTCACCTTGTTGTAGTATCTCAACTGCACTGTATGCCACTGCCCATCACTCACACCACTGGGCACTATGGGGCTCACTACTGTGCTTGATTCCCCTATAATGAGGGAGAGACGGGGTCATCTATGGAGTAGAGAATACCCACTTGTGTACATACATGCCCCACAAAGACATACATGCTCAGTACTATAAACTAATACCTACTACTACCACCACCTCCTCTAAGAAGAGATGCTGTCCCACCCCACATACATAGAATTAATAACTGCATAACGTTGGCCAAGTCATTTGCCTTCTCTGAGCCTCAGTTTCCCTGTCTGTAAAATGAGAGCTTTGGACTGAATGATGTATAAAGTCCTCCTCAGCTCTGACAGATTATGTGCCAAGGTTCTGCCCAATTCTAACATGCTATGAATCTACACAAACACACATGCAGGGATACACACATGGATATGCACACACCCGTGGAGTAGGTGAGCCTCACTTGTCCTGCAACAATTTCCAGGGCAAGAAAATCATGTTTCTCATTGAGGCGGCCATTGTAGAAGAGAAGCCCATGGGACCGCACTGTGGCAAACCTGGGGGGAGAAGGATAAGTAGAGCAGTCAGGGGACTTCTAGGGCATTCCAAACTCAGATACCCAACACCATCCAGAAGGATTCCAAAAATTAGCCCCCTTTCTCCTGCCCTCCGACATTGAAGCTTAAAACTGCCCATCCTTATGCCCACCAGGTGGCGCCCTTACTGATCAACCTCCTCACACAGCTCTGAAATACCCTTGACTCCGTATTGGTATGAGCTCCTTGGCCACTAAGGAAAAGGGATTGGGGGAGAAGGGAGATAGATTATGGTGGCAAAGGAGAGGCTAACAAGTCAGTGGGTAGAGGACATTTGAAAATAACAGGTTTGAGGGGTGACAAGTTAGATAAGGTATTTAAAGTCAGTAACATTGGAGGTGACTGGGGAGGTAACGGGTTGGGCACAAAAACACAGGATGGACGTTATTTCAGAGCAGTGTTCTTTGAGGGTAATAGGTTAGAGGCACGGACATTGGGGGCTGCTTGGGAGAAATGACTTTGGGAGTGACAGGCTTGAGAGACAAGAGGCTGGGGCCTGAGCTTAGGAGTGACAATCTGAAAAGGTGATGATTTGTAAGGATGACAGATTGAAAATAGTGATATTTGGAGGAAAAGAGTTTGAAAGTGATATTTGGGGGTGACAGGTTGAGAACTGTTTGGCAGTAAAAGGTCTGGAGTTGACAGCTTATTACTGGCAAGTGTGGGAGCTAGTCTCTTCTTTACCATCATAGTCTATCCCCCACCTCCCATCCTTCTTCCTTGGTGGCCAAGGGGCTCATACCAGTAAGGAGTCAAAGATTTCAGAGATGAGTGAGGAGGGGCTGATCAGTAGGAATGCTACATGATGGGCACAAGGATGGACACCAGTGCTGCAGGCAGAAGAAAGGTAGCACATTATCAGAGGTGATGAGCTAGAATTGATAGGTGACATGTAAGGGACACAAGGGGAGGACACTTACGAGAGGGAGAGAGTGAAGTGAAATCGTTGGCGCAGACCCCGGAACATGAGGAAGGAGTTAGGAGGGAAGGATCGGACAGCTACCTCACAGTAGGGCCCCTCGAAGCCCCCGCCCCCTGGGCACTGGCAACGGAAGCCACCAGAAGGTGTATTGGTGCAAGTCCCACCATTTCGGCAGACACCAGGCACACATCGGCCAGCTCTGCTATCCAGTTCACAGTTCTCACCTAGGGGCCAACAACATCGATTATCTAGAGAAGTGGTGTCAAATGCAAATAGAAAGTCATAGAGAGTCATTAAACTGTACATAAAGATCTGTGCTGGCTGAGTATTGACTTTAGAAAACCACAAGTTAACCATCTATTTTTTCATTGCCCTTTTATTTATTTTGTCAAATATTTCCCAGTTACATTGTAATCTGGTTCTGGCAGCATTCCAAGATCCCCCAGTGAGCCAAGTGATTGATACTTTTGATCTATAGTATCAAACAGGCACCTCAGGCTTTGTAAAGAGCCTGGAGTCAACACAATCTAAGCAGGTGAATAGCAGAGTTATATTGCAGAGTCAGAGGCCCTAGATCGAAATCCTCCTTTGATCTTTACTAACTGCATGACCCTGTATAAGTCACCTAACTTTCCTGGGGCTGTTTCCTCATCTGTAAAATGAGGAGGTTGTACGAGATGCCCTCTGAGGTCCCTTTCAGGTCTATAGAGCCATAAATGTAGCCCATGGGAACACACAAAGCTTTGTGCTAGATACAGCTATAAAATACAAGTTGTGTCCACCTTACTGGAGGAAGGGCTCCTCGAAGGCAGACTTACTTATTTTGTATCCCCTGTGACTAAAATTGGTTTCTGATAAATAAGGAAACTGTTTATTTACTCTCTCTGTTAAACTGAGGGGAGAGGGGGAGAGTGGAAGAGCCATGAAAAGAAAGTCCTGGACAGGGCTGACTGGAGCTAAGCAAAGGAATCAGAGAAAGAAGAGCCCACAGACCCAAAGACAAAGGGGGGTAGGGGGTCCATAGAAAGGTCTATCATGGAATCATAGATTCAGAGCCAGAAGGACCCTCCAAGCTCATCATATCCAAATCCCTCATTTTACTGACGAGTAAACTGAGGCCTGCACAGAGAGTTTAAATAACTTTCTCAGAGTCACAGAGCTTGTGTTTGAGGCAACATTCAAACCTTGGTCTTTCTGACTCCAAGGCTAGCACCCTATCATTACATCATTTGGTTCTGTATCAGAGAGAGACAACAGGCTCAGGGCCTTTGATGCTGAGGGTATGAGAGACACTGCCCTTCGTTTGGTGTCCAAGGTAATGAAGTAAACCATGAGTAGGTAGGTAGGTACCCATGGAATCTATGGCCATCTTCTTTTGCAGAAGAGTTGAGAATAAAGGAGCATAGGAGAAAAGTAAAAAGTTGGGGGGCCTGGCCCTAAGAATTGAGAGGAAGGCATAAAGCACCCAAAGCTCCAGGGGCCAGGAAGTAAGGGAGTAATGGAAATAGCCCTGGTCTTGGAGTCAGGAGGACCTGGGTTCAAATCCCCACCTCAGACACTCACTAGCTACATGATCTTGGGCAGGTCACTTAATTTCTGTGGACCTCAGTTTCCTTACCTGTAAAATGAACTATGATAACAGCTGGTGGACTTTAAGATTTACAAAGCACTTATATGTGTTGTCTCATTTGATCCTGACAACAAAACTTGTCAAGTAGGTACCATTATTATCCGCATCTTACAAATGAGGAAACTGGGGGTTATGGGACTGGCCCCGGGTCACACAGTAAATAGGTGACAGACACAACATTTGAACTCAAGACTTCTTCCTGACTCCAAGTCCAGCACTTTACTGTGCCACCTAGCTGCTCTAGGGTCTATTTCAGCTCTCAATCTCTGCCTCGGAGACTAAATCTATTCAGGCTCTGTCACCTCCAGCCCCACCCCAGAGAGGAGGCCCCCAGCTCCAGCTCCCTACCCCAGGGAGCACAAAGGTCACAGAAGGCATGTGAGGTTGCCAGTTGCATTCGACAGCCCCAGACCCAACCTCTCCCCTAAATGAAGGGCTGTGGTTGAGGCTCCTGCATCAGCCCTGGTACCAAGACCTGTCTTCATCCCCCACCCCATCCAGCAACCCCAGCACGGCTCCAGCCGTCTCACCCGTGAAGAGCAGGGAAAGCAAACCAGGCGAAGAAGGCCCCAGCCCGCTCCGCCCCTCGGTGCTCCCAGGCCTGCCCCCAACTCACAGCCCAAGGGCCGAAGACTCGCAAGCCAGCGCCCTGGCGCCCACGAACCCCACTCAAAGCCCCCTCTAGGCCTCGGCCCCTTAGAGGAGCCGCTGGCTCCTCCCATTTCGCCACGGCGAAGAGGGCGAGCAGCCCTGGCCCAGGACACCTCCTCCGGCCCCGCCCCGCTCACCTGTGAAGTGCGGGCGGCAGATGCACGTGTAGCCGCCCTCGCGACGCGCGCAGGCGCCCCCGTTGCGGCACGGGTTGGAGTAGCACAGGTTGATCTCGGTCTCGCAGTAGTCGCCCGTGAAGCCGGGCGGACAGCGGCAGCGCAGGCCCGCGATGGGGTGGATGGGCCGGAAGAGGGTGGAGGCGGAGGCCAGGAAGGGCGCGGACGAGTCGAACCGCAGCACGGAGATGCACTTCATGTAGTTCTCACAGGGCTCCCGCAGGCACACGTTGTCGTCAAAGGGCAACACGTCGAGGAGCGAGGCGGCGGCCAGGGCGGCCCGGCGCACGTACAGCTGCTCCTGCAACTCCTCGGAGCTGAAGTAGGGCCCTCCGCCGCCACCTGCCCCGGGGGCTCCCCCTCCCGGGGCCAGCGCCGAGAAACTCACGTTGAGCACCGACCCGCCCACGTCCGTGTCGTTTTGGATGTTAAAGATGAACACGTCCTCCTTGGGCGTGGCCAGCACGGTGGCTACCCCCTCCAGGAAGCTGGCAAGGAGCGGGGACAAGAAGCGCTCCTGCCACATGTTCTCCAAGCGTACTGTCAGGCTGTTGGCCAGCATGTCCTCCGTGATGATGGTGACCCTCAACACGCACTGCGCGGTCACGCTATGGAGACCATCTGTGGAGACAGGCCGGGAGGCGGTGTCAGCAAGAGACCTGGCCTGGGCCCTAAGAAAGAAGCGGGGGCTGGGTGGGGGAGAAGGAAGGAATGCCCTAGGGAAACCTTGACCTCAGTGGGGAGACAACCTCAACCTGGGAGCCACTGACAGACAAGACAGAACTGAAGGCGGAAGTAGGTGCAGAGAGATTTTGTCTCTACTAATGTAGAAGAGACGTCCAAATAATACAAATGGGCAGAAAATCACATGGAGAACTGTCACTCCATGACTCAATTGCTCCATCATCCCCACATCCTCCACTAAAGCTTGAGCTGCCTTCTCAGGGCACCACCCCTTCCCCAAGGGAGCAGCAGATGGTCACAGATATTCCTTCACAGAATGAAGCACAAAAGGGGCTGGATCCTACTCCCAGAGGATGTGCCAGGTCTCAGAACTACAATCTCCTGAATGTTCCTAGGGAATCATAGGCCAGAGAACACCACAGAGCTCTTACATAGCAACCAGGACAGTAACCACTACCTCCTCCTCCCACAAACCTGAGTCTTGATGGACTAGATTAAAATAAAGTTCCTTGTCTAACCACCCACCTGGTTGGCTTTTAGACAGAATGCTCTGTGGCTTCTCAGCCACAGCTGCAGACCCTCTGCCCCAACCTCCTGGAGCCAAACACTAGCTTCTAGAGATACGAGAAACCTTGGAAACCACATAGTCCAACCTCCCTCTTAACTGATAGTAACTGACATTATTGTTCAAGAGCCTGACAGTAGGCTTGGAGAGGCAGCCTACCACGGTGGATTGATAGCTAAGCTTAGAGACAAGACAACTTGAGTTCAAGTCTCACTTCTGACACTGAGTCACTTAACCTCTCATTGAGCTAGTCATTTAAGTCTATACCTAGAGAAGGTACCAGCCTTCATTGGTAGAGGAGGTTTGATTATTAGTGAATTCCTTCTACCAGTGAAATCGTAAGTCCAGTCCCTATTCCTGTTACTAATATTTATACAATGGGGCAGCCCAGTGGATAGAGCCCTGGGCCTGGGGTTAGTAAGTCCTGGGTTCAGGTCTGGTCTCAGACATTTACTAGCTGTGTGACCCTGGGCTTAACCCCACTTAACCACTATTTACCTCATTTCCTCATCTGTAAAATAGGGACACTGGAAAAGGAAATGGCAAACTACTTCAATTATCTTTGCCAAGAAAACTCTTATGGGCAAAGTCAATGGGACTACATTGAATGGGACACAACTGAACAACAATTTATGCAGTCCTTTAAGGTCTGCAAATGCTTTACATACTTCAAATTATTTAAGCCTCAAAACAACCCAAGGTGGAAGGTGCTGCAGGTATTTTGCCAATAAGGAAAATGAGACCCAGAGAGGTTGGTGACTTGCCTATGATCACATAGTAAATGTCTAGAAAGGGTTGGAACCTTTTTTTCTAAAACTGGAAGAACCTCTGTTCATTAAAGTTGAAAACCATGTTGCCACATCAGTAAAGAGATTAGGATGTGGAAACCAGGAAAAGAAAAGAAGCTTGCCCAAAGTCTCAGAGCTAGGAAGTCTCAGGGCCAAGTCAAGGGGTTCTGCTTGCAAAGTCCATGTTCTTTCCACTATGCCATTCTGCCTTGTTTCCCCACTCCGCTGCCCAACAATCCATTCCCCAAAAGGGGGAGGGAGAGACTCACTGGGCCCTTCATATATGGAAGAGAGGATGTCAAAGAAAAGTCAGCGGGAAAGAAGTGAGAGCTTAGGGGATGACACTGTTATGGGATCTCCAAGCACTTTATGTATGTCACCTGAGGCCAATAACAGTCTCCTATGATACGGGTGGGGAAAGTGATATACAAAGTGGCCTCAAGAGGATCTGAGGGATGATTTGAGACACCCCATCTTCCACCCCTCTGTAGATTTTATATTATTCTCTCACCCCAGCACAGTGTTTTGTGTACAATTGCACTTAATAAATGATTGTTGTCTAATTCATTCATCCACTACTATACACAATTCACTGTGCTAGGCACAGAGGAGGTATCCAGGGATTTCTTTTCCCAGTATGAGCTGGAAAGTGGAGCTTGCCCTCCTGGACAGAGGTCCAGCCAACTCTTCCCCAGCCACCAGAGTCCTTGAGTCCCTAGGTTCCTGAAAAGGACTTTAGAGATCATCTAAGCTGACTCCTTCATTTTACAAATAATGAAATTGAGGCCCAGAGAAGGAAAGTGTCTCCAACTCTGTGCCCACTGTCACACAGCCAGTAGAGGAGGGAACAGACCCAGAATCCAAATAGAGGTCTTCTGATTCCAAGCCCAGGCCTTCCCCCTACACACACACTTTAACCCAGGAAATAGTCCCTTTCTTAGAGAGGCACAACTTAGCTTCAAACCACACAACTCATGAGATAAGAGACTCCTAAACCATGTGGGAGTTGATGATGGAGAGGCTGTAACCAGAATAAGACAGACAAGGCAGTGTAGGATTTCTCTACTATTCCTTGCTACAAATCTCCTGCCTCTACACCATTTAACTTAAGGAACAACTACTATAAACAGACTGTGGGTCTTATTGATAATAAGGGTCAGAGTCAGTGTTTGAACCCAGATTTCCTGACTCCAAGTCCTCTTAGAGTATCTCTAAAGGTCTTCTCAGCTCCACTTTCTATAATACTGTGATGACCACTGACCCAGGCTGAATGGAGGGCAAACCCTGCTGTACCAATGGCTATCTGATTCATTTCCCTAAAGGAGAAGGGAAGGCTGAGGCTAAGTCCATCCTAGGCCTGCCTGCCCTCTCCAGAGCCAACTCTGCAGAGGCTTTTTTCCATTTCCCTCCCCATGAGTGTAGTTGGGCCCTTTACCTGTTACTGTCACAAGCATGGAAGCCACTAGTGGACGATTATTATCCAACTTCCGGCTGAGTCGAAGCTCCCCACTGGTCTGGTTTACTACAAGCAGCTCTAGTTCATTGCCTCGCTCAAAGGTATAAAAAAGGCGGTCAGAGACATCAGGGTCATAGGCTGGGATCCGCCCAATGATACCAGATGGAAAAGTGTTGGACCGGTTGGACACATAGTTATTGAAAAGAATTTGGAAGTTCTTGAGGACAGGGCTATTGTCATTCTGGTCAATGAGGCGGATGTGGACGGTGGCTCTGCTGACCAGGGGAGCTGAGGTTGCTTGCACCACAATCACATACTCAGGTCGTACCTCATAGTCCAGGTCAATGAGAGTTGTCAGCTCTCCAGAGAAGATATCCATCTGGAAGAGTTCTGGGATGTTACCTTCTACAATCTGATACATGACTTGGGCATTAGGGCCTTCATCAGGGTCAATCGCAGTGATCTGAGCCACTACTGATCCCACTATGCTGTTCTCCTTCACCCTGACCTCAAACTCTTCTGCTGGGAATACTGGGGCATTGTCGTTAACATCCTGGACAGTTACTTGAATGTTAACAGGGGTCCTAAGTGGGGGAACACCCCGATCCACAGCATAGGCAGTCAGTTCGTACACAGGAACACTCTCCCGATCTAGCCGCCGCACTGTTCGTACAATACCCGAGGTGGGCTCAATAGTGAAGTCACCATCACCATCCTCACCATTCTGGAAGGTATACTGGACCCGGCCATTGGCATGGGCATCTCGGTCAGTAGCTGAGATCTGCAGGACACTGGTGAAGGGAGGAGCATCTTCAGAAATGACACCAGGGTAGTAAGAGGCCACAAATTGGGGGGCGTTGTCATTCACATCATTGACCATGATCTCTACATAAGTGGTATCAGCCTTCTGAGGGATACCATTGTCCTTGGCTGTTATGGCAAGTGTATAAGTCACCTGGTCCTCATAGTCTAGCTCAGCTTGCAATGTGATAGCTCCAGAGTCTACGTCAATTCGAAACTGGGGAAGGTTGTCCTCCAAGAGGTATGTGATTCGAGCATTTTCACCCACATCATCATCTGTGGCACTGATGACCACAACTGTACTGCCCACAGGCCTGTCCTCATTCACACTGACTGAATAGTGGGCACTTTGGAAGACTGGCCTGTGAGTATTAGCATCAGTGATGTTGATATGCACATAGCAGTTGTCATGGAGGGTACGGTCTGAAGCAGTCAATATCAGCTTATAGTACCTCTCTTGCTTGTAGTCTAATGGCAAGGCTAATGTGACCAGTCCCATACCCCCCTGTGTGCTAATAGCAAAACGGTTCCTGGTATTGCCCCCGGTAATCTGGTAGCTGATAGCACTATTGATATCACGGTCTACAGCAGTCACGCTAAGGACACTGGTACCCACAGCTGCATCCTCATTCAACCGAAGGTGGTACTCCTTCTGGGTGAATTCTGGTCGATTGTCATTCACATCCATGACAGTAATGGTAACACTAGCTGAGGCAGAAAGTGGGGGTGAACCATGGTCCACAGCCTCCACCCCAAAAAAGTAATGCTCTACAGATTCCCGGTCCAGGGGCCCACTTACTGTAATCCAGCCTGTGGCACTGTTGACTACAAAGGGTGTGTCCGGGGCCATGCCAGTCAGTTTGTATTCCAGCCGGGCATTCTCCCCGTGGTCAGCATCCACAGCTTGGATGTGAATGACGGAGTGGCCCAGAGGGGCATTTTCTAGTACAGACACTTGGAAGGGGGTGCTGACAAAGATAGGAGCGTGATCATTGATGTCCACCACCTGAATACTGGCTAGGCCAGTATTGTTGGACAAAGGAGGCCTCCCTGAATCCTGAGCTCGGATCCTCAGGGCATACTCTCGCTCTACTTCAAAGTCTAGCGGGGCCACCACCTGGATCTCACCAGTGAGACTGTCAATGGCAAAGTGACCCCGGCTATTGCCACTGATGATATTGTAATGGACCAGGGCATTGGTGTCCTTGTCGAGGTCTGTGGCTGTAACTCGGAGCACCTCCGTATGTGGACGCACGTCCTCCCTTACTTGGGCGAGGTATCGTTTCTCGCTAAACTGGGGGGCATTGTCATTCTCATCTAGGACAGTGATATGCACACGCACAGTGGCAGAACGGGGCCCTGGCTCCCCACCCTGGTCATTGGCCTCCACAGCCAGCTCATAGTTTTCCTTCTGCTCCCTATCCACTCTACCGCTAGTGGTGATGAGGCCTGAGCGAGGGTCAATCTCAAAAACAGCTTGTGCAGCAGGTGGGTCCACAAAACGGTATCGGATATTGGCATTTGCGGCTGCATCCCCATCAGTGGCTCGCAACTGTAGTATGGGGTACCCTTCCTCCACATTCTCCCGAATTGTCTCCCGGTACTCTGTCTGCTCGAATACGGGTGAATGATCGTTGCGATCAGCCACCGTGACAGCCACCATGGTAGTGGCAGAGAGGCGCGGAGAGCCATGATCCAGAGCTGTCACTCGGAAGTAGTGTAAGTCCATGCTCTCGCGGTCCAGTGGCTCGGCAGTGCTAATCAGGCCGCTGGTGGCATCAATGCGGAACAGTTCCATGGAGCGGCTGTTCATGAGCGCCGCCATGGAGTAGATTAGCCTGCCAGCCTCCCCTGCGTCCGGGTCCTGGGCCGCCACGCTCAGCACGGGAGTGCCGGGTGCTTGGTTCTCCGCCACCAACGCTTGGTAATTGTACTGGGGAAAGTGAGGGTGGCGGTTCGCTGCACGTCGAGAACGGGCACCGGGAACGCTGGGGGGCGCACAGCAGAGCAAGCCGCGCGGGCGGAGGCGCCTGCGCTGGGCTATGGTCTCGGGAGCTGTCCCCGAAGCTCGTGGTGCTGAAGCCGGCTCGCCAACTCGCCGTAGCCGGGATACTTCGTCGCCACAGCTCACAGCCTGTAAAGTCCCCAGCCTCTCCCGGCCGCCTCTATGCACTTTTTGACCAGGCTCTGAAGCCTGAGAGGATCTGGGAAAGCGGAGCCTGGAGGGAAGAGCCGAGGAGAGACTACCGGCATGGGGCTGGCCTCTCCGCCCAGAGGCCAAGGGCCTCGGGAACCGAGCCCCAGAAGCCAAACAGCGCCCTGGACCCGGCCTCCCGCAGGATATGACCTCCCGAGCCCAACATAGCAGGGTTCCGGACCCTGGTCCCACTGACCGCTCCTCCCTAGAGCTTGTCCCCGGGGACCCTTCCTGGGGCTGAAGACTCTGTTCAGTGTGGCGCAGACCCAAGGCCCCCCTGGGGAGTCCTGAGGGGACATGGCCACCGCTTCTAGTTCCTGGGCCAGTCTTCCCTCCCTCCTCAAGTCGCTGTCCCTCCTGGATTGTAGGGTTCCGAGGGGAGGCGACACCAACGCTGCCAACAGCCTCCGGGGCTCCACGAATCTCGGGACAAAGCCCTAAGGTTCCATGGGAGCCCTGTTCCCTGGGTCCCTTGGCCGCTTCTCCTCGGGCCCTGAGGCCGCGGCCTTCGTCGCTGCTGCCCCCCGGCTCCTCCAGGCTGAGAGGGAACAAAGAGAGGAGGAGGAACAGGAGCAGCGGCAGTAGCCACGGCCGGCTCTGGAGCCCCCTGCACGGCGGCCGCTCCGTCATGGCCCCCAGCCCCCCGGCCTGGACTCTGCTGCCCCCGTCCCTCTCCCCGGCTCCGGGCCCACCCCGCCGTCCGGGCCCCCGCCGCCGCCGCCCCCGCCGCAGCCGCCGCCGCCCGGGCCCCCACCCCAGTCCCCTGACCCCCACCCTGTAGCTCCACGCCCCCGCCCCTGCCGCCCCTCGGGCACCATCTACTCCGCCGCCGGTGCAGCCCGAGCCCACTGCCCTGGCCCCCGCTGCCCCCGCCACAGCATCCCCGCCGCCGCCGCCGCCTCCCGCAGCTCCAACATGGCTCCCGGTAGCCCCGATGGTCCGCTCCGCCCCCGCCCCGATCCCCGACGCCCGGTGGTACGGCCCGCCGCGCATGACAGTCTGAGCACTAGATGCTTCTGCCGCCATCTTGATTGAGGGCATTAGCGCTGACTATGGTGCTGAATGGACCCCTTTGGTTTGAGTCCCTAGGGACCCGCCTTCTTCCGCTCTCCTTGTCATCCGCCTCCTCCCATTACTTTCAACTTACGCCGCTTCAGTCCCCCTCTCCCCCCTGGCGAACTTTGCTTCTGTTCATTTAGTTCTTTTCCCTTCACTCCACGGTCCCTGGAGCCCCAGAGGGGCTGAAGGGTTAGTGCCCAGAACACTCCAGCCCAGCCTTCCGCGCTTGGAGCGTCCGGTCTCCTGCATCTAAAGTTGGAGCGTGGTTGGGGGGCATAGCTTGTGCCTTTTGGGGAGTTTCCTTTGGGAATGTCGGAAGGACAATGGGAATAGGGACAAAAAATTCTCTCCTTTATTCCAGGGCGGGAAAAACCCCTTAAAATAATGAAGAGGAAAATGTGAATTGCAGAGGGACAACTTCTGTTCTGGAGGGAAGACCCCAAATAGAGACAAAAAGAGGAAAGAAATCTCTGCCCTCTCTACTTCCATGACCCCCTACCAACTCCTCATGTGTCCCCCACCTTCAGATGCATGGAAATGTAAGATAAGTAACCATAAGATAAGCTCTAACGACTTTGAAGGGTTTAGTCCGAAGGAAGAATGAAACTCTGGGAACTGGACCACTTCCCCAGTCGATGTGGGGCGGGGCATCTATAGAGAGCGGTCTTGGGCACTGAACTAAACCAGCAACAGTTTGGACCCTAATCTCTGGAAGCTGCCAATCTAACATTCACTGAGTCTGCCGGAGACCGTGCGATGATATGTTTCCCCCCACCCATTTTTCCTAGTAAAGCTAGAGTTGGGCGTGGAGCGTTAGAAGCTAGCGAACTCTAAAGCAACTGAGAAGCCAGCGGCCGCCCAGTGGCAGGCTGGGTAAACAACACTTGGGATACGCTGGCCTGGTAGGGTTGTCCAGAAAGAGGCTGCTCCAAGAACCCAGTGATCCAAGCCCCCTCATTTAACTCTTTAAGAGACAGAAGACACTATCATAACCCTCCGCTCCTTAATCCCATTGGTGATGGCTAATGGTACAGTCCCACTCCTTCCAGATCGCGGCTGCTCTTGGCACCATCCGTACCCAATGGTCTAACGAGCGGAGGCGCAAATAGAAGAGAAGGTCGATATCCCAAGTTCCAATCAGAAATACATTGTTTCATTAGCACAATGAGAAACCCCGCCCCCCAAAGGCGCTCGCCTCTTTGTCTTCAGGACTTAGGGGGAAGAAGGAGATGGCCAGACGGTTTAGACTTCCGCTAGCCCTGGGCCCGCTAGAGTCCCTCTGCAGCACTTTAGTATTCAGACTTTGGGCGGGGAAAGGCCAGACCCAAGGGCTGGAAGGGTAGTGCCAGACGTCCGGACTCAGGGAAAGGGTGGAGGAAGTAATGGGTAATCCTGATCCAGGATCTTAGGGATGCGATCCGGGAATCCTAAAGCCTTGGCTCCCCTCCCCACCCGGCTCTTGGCTTTCTGGGCGGTGGTACCTGTGACATCATCGCCAGCCAATCAGAGGTTTCGCTCGAGTTCCTACCTCCACTTCTTGGGTTGGAGAAGGTATGCGCGGGGATAAAGAGCCTGGACTACTACTATTCCTAGTGGGCGTTGGTTACTCTCTTGGACCCCTCCCGAAGCCTAGTTTAGTAGTTGCTCTGTGGGTCCGTGAAGGTTCTCGGCTTCTGTTAAAGTGTACTGAGGTCCTATTCTCGACCCAGTTCAAATTCTTCTTTTTCCTTAAGTATTAGGGCAAAAAATTTTGGATTTTGATTCAAAAGGACCCGGGTTCAAATTATGTTCTTACTAGCCGTGAGGCACTAGACAAATCTTTCTGAATCTCAATTTCCTCCTCAGTTAAATGGGGAATAATACCTACACTACCTCCTCACAGAGTTGATTTAAGAACAGGGCTTTGTAA
Source organism: Phalanger gymnotis (assembly GCA_028646595.1). NCBI lineage: Eukaryota > Metazoa > Chordata > Mammalia > Diprotodontia > Phalangeridae > Phalanger > Phalanger gymnotis. The sequence continues at coordinate 310,593,437 of CM053624.1, forward strand.
ATTATGAGGTGTTAAATAAATGGAAACTATGGCTTTACCAGGGATTTCATCTTCATAAGGCATTTCCTCTATTGAAACAGATCATCACCTATTCTGAAATGTATAGGCCCAGAAAGCTGTCTGGGGGAATTGAGAGGTTAAATGACTTGGGGAAGGCCAGTAGGTGTCAGAGACAGCTTTTAAACCGAGGATTACTTGCATCTGAGGCCAGCTCTCTCTCCATTAGGCCACACTGCCTCTTGGTAGTCAGAGTTGTAAAGAACCCCTCACTTCCTTCAAGGATCTACTTAAGCATCACTTTCTATCCCAAACCTTGCCTAAGCCCCACCCACCCTTCTAGTGCCCTCCCTCTTTAACTATTTTGTGTTTGTTTTGCATTTATCTAGAGATGTTTATTCTGTTTATACTTACATAGGTGCATGTTGGATTGTCTTCAAGTATACAATGTAAATTTCTTGAGAATAGAGGTTATTTCATTTTTTGTCTTGTATCCCAAGTACCCAGCATAGTGCCTGCCACATAGTATATGCTTAATAATTTTTTTTTATTGTAGTACCACAGCAGTAGCAGTAGCAGTGATAGTGGTAGTAATGCCAGACTTAAATTCTCACTCTTGAAGGAAGCCCTAATCACCCCCATAGTCCCTTGAGACTTGATGTACTTTTCCTGTAATAAGTATCTCTGATGTACTTGTCATGTGATGTTCTAAAACTCCTTTCTCCTTAATACACACAGCCTCAGTCTTCCAAACCTTCCCCCACGGCTCTGGCCCCACCTCCAATTCCCCTCTAAGCATTCGTTACTCTGGCCCCTGAACTGTCTGTCCCTCTTCCAACAAACAACTCCAACTCCCCAAGCCCCTAACCTCACTTTAAGGTGACATCACTCTGGCCCCTGAAGGAGCTTAATAAATGCTTGTTGATTTCCCAACATACACAACTCTACCCCTTCACACATACAACTCACAGACAGAGCCAGCTCCTAACCCTTCTGCCTGAATAGACACAAGGTCCAGCCACTATGCACAGCTCTGAGTCCTCTCCAAACTGATATACCTTTGACTCCCCCTCCCTGGTATACTCTACACTTACTTCCTCCAAGGACCCAAATGCTCAGGTTTCAAGTCCTCTCAACACATATACACAGGATTCTGACCCATCTACAAATGCATAGGGCTCTGACTCCCTCTGCTGTTGAGAAGCAGACTTGCCACCTAGCCACAGAAGCAAGAGGCTTATGACAGAAGGGGATAACACAAAATATAAGCAAGCTAAGGTGAAGAAGTCCAGATTCCATGATACACACAAGAGCCAGCATCCTACAGGCTGACTATCATCAAGGTCACGAGCCAGCAGATGACTTTTATAACAAAGTTCAATTCGATAAGCATTTATTAAACACTTCCTATGTCCCAGGAACTCTTCGAGATGTTGAGGAAAAAGATGAAATGAAAAATAATTCTTGTATTCAAGGATCTTACATTCCAAGTGAAGTAAACAGAAACAGGAGAACAATATAGAAAAGAATTACAATAATGTAAATGAAAATAACACTAAAAGAAAGCTTAACAGTCTATGTAATTGTAATGACCAATGATAGACATAGCCACCATCCAAGGAAGAGTGTGGAATAATGGAAAATATCCTGGATTTGAAGTTGAATGACATAGTTTCAAATTCTGATTCTGCTACATAACATCTGTGTGGGTTTGGGCAAGTCTCTTCCTCAGCCTTGGCTTCAGTTTTCTCATCAGGCCTCAGCAGAGGTAGCTGGTGGCTCTAGCGATTCTAGCATTGGGCTTGGAATCAGGAAGACCTGAGTTTAAAACTGACCTCAGCCACTCACTATCTAGGTGACCCTGAGCAAGTCAGTTACCTTCTGTTTGCCTCAGTTTCTCCAAATGTAAGATAGGGGAAATAATAGTACTTATCTCACAGGGTTTTTGTGAAGATCAAATGAAATAATATTTTTAAAAGTTCTTAGCATAGCACCTGGTGGTACTTAGGAAATGCTTCTTCCATAATTCCCTATACCATCTGTAAAATAAGGGACTTGGAGGGAAATGCCTCCAAAGTTTCTTTCAGATCTATGAAATGAACAAGACAGCTGTCTTAAAATATTGGAAAGAATGTTTTTAGAAGAAAGAATCTTACTAGACATCTCAAACCAGATATCTCAAAGATATCTTAAATTCGACATGTCTAAAACTGAACTCATTGTCTTTCCTCAAAAGTCTCCCCTCCTAAGCTTCACTGTTACAACTGAGAACATAACTGTTGTGGTTTAAACTCGTGCCCACCCAGGGATGCCAAAAACTGTTGCAGTTTCATGATGTGTTGTGGTGGAACTGTCTCAAAGAATTCAGTCAGACCACCTCTAATCCAAGAATAGGCATTTATTGAGATTGGTGCCTCTCATGAAGCAGGCTAAGTTCCAAGAGGAACCAGCAACTTCAGAGAAAGCAAGATGGATTTTCATAGGGTAAAGATGCAATTACATAACAGAAATTATGAATACTAAAAAGGCAGGAGGGGTTTGTTAAAGGATTAGGTAATAGGGGAGAGGCCCCAGCCACAATGGCACTGCACATTTGATTACCCACAATGCATACAGAAAAACCCATGGGGGGTATATATGTATGATAATGATATTATAATAAGCCTCTCTATGTGTAAGTCAGTTCTTTACTATTACTGTGCAGGTGCCTACTTAGGAAAAGTCCTTTCTATTGTTTTGGGGTCCACTTCCTGCTTGGGAATCCTGGGGGTGCTGCTTTTTGATTGGCTGAGTATTGTGGTCCTGTCTAAGGCTAGATGGATATGGTTGTGGTTGAGTGCATGGACACACCTGCTATTTCTGTGGGAAATATGAGAAATGGGTCTGGGGGCAGTGGCTAGCTAGAGGCAGTGTCTGGAATCCCATCACATGGACACACCTACTGTTCTGTGAGAAATATAAGCTCATGGACACACCTGTGGTTCTAGTGAGCAACAAGGCATATTTGAAGAAGTTAGGATATGAGTGGGTGGGGGGGAAGTGGCTAGGTAGGGGCAGTGAGCCTACTGTTCAGTGAGGCCAATAAAGAAGTTAGAATATTGGAGCTGAGGGTAACTTTATTAGGATTCCATCACCACCACTCTCTCAATCAAGCTTGAAACTTCAATGTCATCTCCAACTTCTCATTCTCTCACTGCACCCCCATCCAATCTGTTTCCAAGTCCTATTGATTCTATCTTTATAACCTTTCTCATATATGTCCCTCTTCTCTCCTATCACATTGCCACCGTCCTGGCAAAAGCCCTAATCACCTATGCCTGGACTATCTCTAGAGTCTGCTGTTTGGTCTCCCTGCCACAAATCTCTCCCCATTCTAGTCCGTCCTCCTCTTACCTGTCAAAGCAATCTTCTTAAAGTGCAGACCGGCATGTTGTTGTTATTCAGTCATTTCAGTCATATCCAACTCTTCATGACCCCATTGGGGGGTTTTCGTGGCAAAGATAATGAAGTAGTTTGCCATTTCCTTCTCTAGCTCATTTTATAGATGAGGAAACTGAGACAAACAAGGTTACATGACTTGCCTAGCTAGGGTCACACAGCTAGTGAGTCTCTAAGGTTGGATTTGAACTCATGAAGATGAATCTTCCCAATCCTAAGCCCAAAGCTCTATCTACTGTGCCACCTAGCTGTTACAATGAGGACAATAGTCTCTCTCAATTTCCTGTGTTCAAGGGAGGAAGACAAAATACTGTAACCCTTGGGGTGGGAAGAAAATCCTCTGACCTTTATCTTCCAAATAGATGTCCATGAGTGCATCAGCCCTGTTCACATGTCTGTCTCTTTTGTGCCTATTCATTCCTGTTTTTAGGTGAAGGAATATGACTCTGTGAGCTTCAAAGGATCTAAAGAGTATGCCACTAGAGGTCCAGGACCTGGAACCCATACCAGAGTTTTCTGGCAGTGAGTCCATTACGAAATGACCTACAAGATTCAACTCAGCCAAGAGTCAGACCCAACCAACAGCTTCTGGTGCCATTTTCTGGGGTGACTTCGTTAATTAGCTATGTCACATTTAGGTGTGAACTTGATGAGACAAATACTTTGTAGAAACTTGAGCCCACTCTCCTAGGGTCTAAGGTGGTATATGAAAGAGTGTGCACCCAGTTCAAGAGGATGTTTTATACTTCTATTCTTGCTATATCCTTTCAGTAAATGTCTCTCTGTAAAAGTTAATTGATGTTAGGTTAAATTGATAATGAAGCACTAATCATTGGGTAAGACTAACTCCAACTGGTAATTAATATTGAGGAGAATACACACCATGGAGGCTCATGCCTCCTTCACAACCCCTCATAGTTACCATTAGATTTCTGAAGTGGAAACCCTCTAGGGAACTCAACTTGCCAGTGCCAGTGGGAGTTAAGATAAGGAACCCTAGAATCTAGATGTAGGCTAGTATTATAATAAGCCTCTCCCTGTCAAAAGTTCACTCTAGGTTAGTTCTTTACTATTACTGCAAAGATGCCTACTTAGGAAAAGTCCCTTCTATTGTTTTGGGGTCCACATCCTGCTTGGGCAAACTGGTGGTGCTGCTTTCTGATTGGCTGAGTATTGTGGTCCTGTCCAAGGCTAGATGGATGTGGCTGTGGTTGAGTGCATGGATACACTTATATGTGCTATTAAATATTTAAGCCTTCCTCCCTACCTCCACAGTGGAGTTATTATCATCATGAAGTTGTGGAAGGCTTGAATGCTAAGCCATAAAATAATATATATTTTACTGCTAAAGAGGGACTTGTAGAAGTTGTCTAATACAAGTAGACTCAAGACAAAGTATCTGCACATCCTTGGCTCCTTATTGCTTTTAGAATAAAAACCAGACTCCTTAGCCTAGCTCCAACTTGATTTTCTAGCCCTATTTCACATCATTCCCTTTCACAGACCATAGACAGCAACCTAACTAGACCTCTGGTCATTCCTGAGCTCCTCCTGCCCTCCTTCCTTCACAAGGATCTCCTCAAACACAGTGTCATATTCTCAAATACTACTCCTTTTAATTCAACCTACTCCAGTAGAAATAGGTGATTTGTTGTTGTTCAGTTGTGTCTGATGATAGTGTTCTCCAATCTTGTCCTAGCTTCTCCTGCCTTTGTGCAGATCAGCCTCCATACCTGAAAAGCACTCCATCTGGTGATTATTGAAATCTTTCTTCCTTTAGGAAGTCTTCCCTATCCTCTCCAGCTGGATGTTCTCTCCCTTTACTTGGATTCCCTTAGGGCCTTTTTTTCAGTATTATACTGTTCTGTCTGTATGTCGTATTCCCCTCCTCCTTATCCCTTAGGTTGGGCTCTGTAAAAGGTAAGATCTTTATGGACAAGGACATTGTTTCATCTCTGTTCACCATTTCATCTTCTAGTACTGAGCACAAGGCTCCACCCATACACAGTGCTTAGTAAACGTTGCTTTAATAGGCTGTGTTCCTACCCATCACATGGTGCTTGCCTTATCAGGGCCATGTTTAAAGAGAGCTTTTCTGGCATTACAGATATGTGCACTTATCTCCTTCCCTTCTTTGGAAGAGGACTATGGAGAGCATGCTACATATACTACCAGTCTCCATTAATATATTTGTTAGTTCTGCTGAACTCCTTTTTACACCTCTAATTTTCCTTCTTTTTTTGCAAGTAATGGCTTTCTGGATAGGGATATATTCAGAAATGAAGTTGTTGGTGTTATAAAAGATATCAATATGAAACTTAAAGTGGGAAATGTATACTGGTAAAAGTTATGAAAAGTATCCTTCATTGTGTTGTATCCTAGGTGGCTGCCTTCCCCAAAGTACCCTCCAAGTCCAATCCCCTCATTTTACAGATGAGGAAACTAAGGCACAGCAGTTACTTGGCCAAGGTCGCATAGATAATGGCAAGCCCAAGATAGATGACAAGAGTACATGCCTGGACATATGGGCTTTTGTTGGTGGCTTAGGAAGCTGAGCCCTCTAGAGAACCCTGTTCTGAGACAGGAAGCTTAGGCCACAGGCCTAAGCAGCATGCTTTTGACTTAATTCATCCCTGGCCCTGGCCTGTAAGCCACACAAGAGAGAGAGGATGAGCTGGCTCCACACACGCCTTTAGTGAAGGCAGAGGGGCTGCTACAAAGTGAACCTTCTACTCCAAACATTACTTCCCACCATCATACCGCCCACAGAGAAATTCAGTCTGGTTGAAAGAGACTTGAGTTTGGAGTCAGATGACCTGGATTTGAATTTTGGATCTGTTTGCTTACTACCTAGGTAACTGACAAGTCACATCCTTTGTACAAGTTTCCCCTATTATAAAAAAAAAGTTTAGACTATATCTCTAAGGTCCCATCCAGTTCTAAAATTCTATGATTTTAGCCCCCACCTTTATTGGTGCACTGGGGGTGAGGACAGACAAGATGAACTTGGTCTCCCAGTAAATCATCTCCCTACCCTGACCTCCAATGGTTAAGACATCAGCCCCGATTTGAGGGGCAGATTGGAGGGGGTGCAGTTTATGGAAAGAGAAACCTTCTTCTCATAAATGCAAGATATTCCACCACCACCCCACACATTACCTCACAGGGTTAGGACATCAGTACTAATGGCCAGAAAGGGGAGGTGGTGGGTAGAAAGCAGATATGAAAGGAGGAAAATGGAATTTCAAGATGAACCTGCTTGCCCACCCCCATCCCAAACAGGGAAAGAGAGAAAGGACAGACCCTAGGATCATAGAAAACAATCTCTCCAGAGCTCTGCCTGAGCTCTCTCCCTCAGGCTGAATGAGGGAGTCCAAGGCTGACCCAAAATAGGAGGTGGCAGGAAGGGTGAAGGGGAGACACACCCCAAATAGGCTCCCTAAGGTTTAGGTCATTGTCATAGACACAAGTAACAATTATTAAGGCCTCTGAACATTTCTCTTGATCCATTATGACTGCATCAGCCCCCTGACTTTCAAAGAGAGTGTAAAGAAAGAGCAAATGATTTAGTCAGACCCAGATTTAACTTTTAGCTTTGCTCCTTGCTGTGTGACCTTGGGAAAGTCCCTTCTCTTCTGTAAGCCTTCATTTCCCCAACTATAAAACGAGCCTTTTAGAATAAATCATTTCTAACATATGGGTTTCTTTCCATTGTAAATTCTCTGATTTTATGCTTCCCAGTCCTGGTGGAAGTCCTTTTCCTCCCTTCCCCTTCCTTCTCACTCCCCAGATGCAGACCAGGCAGAAAGGTCCCACAGCCTGGGGATGCTTGTGAGTGATTTATTCATCTATTTTCCAGTCTGGCTGTGCTATAAGCAGTTAAGAAAATACACGTCCCTTTGAACTTTCGTACATTTTTTACAGAGAAAACAAAACCTGATGTTGGTCAGACCATCTTAGAGTGGAGCAGGGCTACAATGAACCCCTGAGTGCCAGGGGGCAAAGGCTCCCAGCCCACAAGAGGGCCTGTTGGCTCCCTTCCTTTGCCTCCTTCCCAACTTGGGGTTAGACCCCAATCCCAAGGGGCACTGGGAGAGGGTGGGAGGACAGGTGGACCCTGAAGGCTGGGGGGCAAAGCTAAGGCAAGAAGGCAAGTGAGAAGAATAGGCAGGGAATAATGGAGGCAGCCTCAATAAGGTCAGGCCAGGGCTTGGCAAGTATGCTCTCTGTCAGGCCACAAGAGCAGTGTGGGCAGGGCTAGGTAATAAGCAGCAGTGGGAGGAAAGACAGGGAAGAGAGAAGCCTTGGGGGAGTGTCAGTCTCTCACCCCCCCAAGGAACACCCAAAACCTTCCCCGACCCCACGGCATTTCCAGTGTTTTGTTGCTCGTTCTTGGCCTCCCCTTCCTCCGCTGTACCAAAGAAAACCCAGAGAGCCTTAGCCCTTCCCAGTGTTTCCAGTGTTTCTTGCTTTTGGGGGGGTGGTGAACGGGGGTGATTGAGACCGGCTCAGCTTCATGCCCCCCATCCCGCAACTCTGTGCAAAATGTTCTGGGCCCCCAAGGCCTAGGGTGAGGGCATCAAGCCCCCTCACCCAGAAGTCTCCAGGTCATAGAGTGGACGTTGAAGGGTAGGAATCTGGGGCTTGGGGGTAGGGAAGATGGCCGAGAGCAGAGGCAGAGGCAGGTGAGGGGCTGAGGGTTAGCTGGTGGATGGGCAGAGGAGAGCAGGGAATTCCTCGCACATGTGGCGGACAATGGTCTGGTCAGTATGGCTCTGCAGTCCACCCTCCTCTTCCGACAGGATGCGCCTCAGGGTGGCCCGCAGGTCTGGCAGCCGGTGGCCGTGCTGCAGGTAGGAGGTGGAGCGGATGAGGCCGTGCATCAGAGTCAGGTACTGCATGCGCAGCTGGGGAGGGAAGCCAGGCCAGAAAGTGGTATCATTCATCTGAGTCTGAGTGCTAGTTTGTGTGGCAGGAGGAGGTGATAGGTGATAGCTGGCAGTAGGAGAAAACCCCCCACCGGTACCACCACAAATAAGGACCCTGAAACCACAGATAATTCCAAATGCAGAAGCCCCAAACCCGTGACAGCCTTCAGTGTATGGGTGAGTTCCAAAGCTCTTATGCCTGGCTTTGAAACAAAAATTATGATGGATTTGGGGGCAACAGATTTACCCTCCTAAAGTACTGGGTGCAGGCTGGTCTTAAAGTATACCTGATTCTCAATACACTGCCTGCAGGCCCTCCCCACCACCCTCTACCATATGTGTGTGTGTGTGTGTGTGTGTGTGTGTGTGTGTGTGTGTGTGTGTGAGTGTGTGTGTGTATGTATGTAAAACTCCTCCCAAGAAGGAGTTGGGTAAACACTGGCCCACCTTGTCTCCAGGCGATAGGTCCGAGATATGCCGCACAGTGATGTCAATCAAGGCCATCATGTCAGTGTGATAAAAGATGGAAGCGGTCTCTCGGGATGCAAACACGTCCTGCAGGAACTTGAGGACTGAGTGAGAGGGCTGTGGCTGGTGCTTAAAGATGCGTACTGGGTCATCTGGAGACAGAGGTGGGAGTAGGGCAGAACAAAGTCTTGAGTATTGTCTTCCTCCGTTTCCAGGCCTTTGTCACCATCTAAAGGCCTTCTTCCTCCCCACTCCCAGGATTACCTGGGGCCTTTCTCCCCTTCCAGACACTTTACCCCCCTTTCTTGCCCTAGCACCCTATAAGCCCTGGAGAAAAAGGGGACAAGGGCAGAGAAAAGGCATTTCCCGCCAGAATATCCCCAGCTCCTCCTCCCAACGTACTTCCAGGCCCTCCCCTCCTCTCCACCTCACCCCCTCTGTTCAGCAGCAACAACAGCTTCTCTGTGAAGATCTTGACATTTGAACGTTTGCTGACAGTGGTCATGATGACGTTGTTTTCTGGGTCTGAAGAAAAACAGACTCAGAGAGACTGTCCCTGAGGGATCTGGGATGATGGGAGGTCATGGCTCCCTCCTCCCCGTCCAGGACTATCTCCCCAACTTAATCAGGCCTTCACTGAGTGTATAGAGCCTCGTATCAGAGGCTCCCTGAGGAGAGGGAAGGCTCTCTTTCACTCCTCAGAGTTTTCTAAGCTCCTTGGGGTGACGGAGATTCCTCTCACCTGGAATGTGCAGATTGAAGGCCAGAAGCAGATTGACAAAGAGGTCAGGCAGCTGATCAGTAGTGTCTGAGGGCAGACCATCCTCAACAACATCCAACAGGAACTGGACAAAATGGGCACTGAGGTGCTCTGCATGGAGGGGGAGGCAGAAAGTCACCCGTGGTTCCGGTCATCTCCCTGAGCACTACACATGGCATCTACTTAATCCACTTTGGCTGAGCAAACCAACTAAGGCCTTCTGGAATGCCCTGGGTCTCTAATGTCTGACAGTTATGGCCTCCCCAGCTCCACTGCTCCAAACATAGACTGTTCCTAATTAAAATGCCTCCCTGTCCATTTGTAGAAAGACAGGCTTTCAGGGCTTAAAGGGAGCTCAGAGGCCACATCTGGTCCAACCTGCACCTCAGCAGCAATCCCTTCTATAATATCCCCAACAAATGGTGATCCAGCTTCTGCTTGATAATCTCTGGTGATGGAGAGTTCAATCTTTGCTAAGGCAGCTTATTGCATTTTTGGTCAGCTCTCACCATTAGGAAGTCTTCACATCAAGTCAAAATCTGCCTCCCTGTAACCTCAGCCCACAATTCCAATTTCTTCTGAGCCCAAGGAGAACAAATCTCATCTCTTCTCTCAGGCTTTCAAGTCGCTGAACATGTTATAGCCCTAAGTTTATCAATCGCTACTAATATTTAGCTAGCATTAATAGGTAGAAAGCAGAAGGGTGTAATAGAAAGGGTGCTCAGAGAGTCAGAGGACCTGGATTTGAATTCTAGCTCTAACAACCAATAGCTGTTTAATATTGGTCAAGTCTCTCAACCACCATGAATCTCAACCTGCCCACCTGCAAAATGGCGACAACATACACATCTGTGTAGCCTTCCTACCCTGTATGTATGTGTGTCCTATATGTATCTGTCCATCCATGTGTGTTTGCATCCCTACCCGTCTCAGACTAAGAAGAGCCCAAAGGTAGGGTCCAGATCTAGTTTACCTAGTCCACAGCTACCTGAAATGAGGAGGATGTATGGATGGCTTTGTACAGAAGTGTGTGTGTCATCCTGACCTCAAAAATCAGCCCTAGCCTTGGGCCTCTGGAGTCTTGGGAGAGACTCGGGACTACCAAAACAGGATCTGGAGTTCTTCAAGAAACACACACAGCATGAAAGAGACAGACTCAGAGGAAGAAAGGAGACATCAAGAGTTGAACCAGAAAGAATCTGCAGCATAGAAACAACAGGTAAAAGAAGAAAGAAAAAGTGGGCTGAACTGCAACAGAGAAGGGAGAGATCCAGGAGGGTCACTGGCACTTCCAGGTGTCGAAGGCTGAAGCTATTGGTTGTACCTGGACCTCTTTCAGGGCTGAGGGAAATTCCAAGAAAAGGTCAGTTCTTTCTCCAACTTCTCCTTCTAGTACTTGTTTTTTAATAAATATTGTAACATATTCTCAAAAGCAAAGAATATTTTTCCAGTTTCTTTGTATCCCCACTGTGCCTAGCACAGTACAGGGCACATAGTAGTTATTTAATAAATGTTTATTGATTAACTGACTTTACCTTCAATGTTTTCGGTTACCTGAATTTTTGCCACAACCATAAAAAGGCCAGGGGTCAGCTAGAAATAAACAAATTCAAATCAGGGCAGAGACAAATCTATGCCAAAATATTAGGGATTTTCCTAACTGGGGGGCTCTTGAAATTGTATTTTTAACTCCACAAAGCAGCAGAGGAAGGGATCACATGGAGCTGAGGGGTCTTTAGATTGCTCCCAGGCTAAACAAATTATTTTAACAGGGTGTGGCTGATTAAATTGCCAGAGACAAAGATGGTGTGAGGAAAGGAAGGTAAGAAGTGTCTTCCAGCCAAATGCACCCTAAACAGTGGCACCCCAAACCACCAATGTTACTTACATGAAAATAAATACAAGGAGTTTGGGAGGAGGAGGGACGCACTTCTCGTAGAAGGTGGTGCTTGATCTGAGTTTTAAAGGAAATGGGTCGTAAGAAGCTGCAGTAAGGAGAGAGTGCACTCTAGAAATAGGGGACAGCCAGTGCAAAGAGATGGAGCATGAATCATACGTGAGGAACACCAAGGAGGACAATTTGGCTGAATAGCTGTGTGTAAAGTGCAGTAACATACAATACAGCTAGAGGGCAAAGTTATGGAAGGTTTTAAATGTTGAACAATGGAGTTATATTTGATCCTAAAGGCAACAGTGAGTCACTGGCATTTATTGAGTAGCAGGAACACATAGTCAGACTTGGCCATGACCAGAAGTGATCCCTCCCCGTAAGTTCCAAAGACACTAGATTACGGAAGGATTCATAAGGACAATGGCACAATATTTCACTATCCTCTGACATACTTAACACATAACTTCTGACAAGAGAACACTGGGAGTGGTCAAGACTAAGTAACTTCCCTGAACCACCTTGAGAATGATACTGTGCCAAATAAAACAGAACAAAAGGCTAACAAACTGATACGTTATTAGCTAAGCTGACCAACAAAAAATTTAACAAAAACAAAAATGAAAAGTAGGAATTCACAAATGAACAGGCAATTTTTAAAGATTGCCCAGAACTATTATGCCAAATTATAAGACAACAAAACTGAAAATCTAACTAAAATGAGCAACCTACCAAAAATGTAACTAAAGCTTGCAAAACAGGAAACGAATAAAACAAATAACCGAACCTCCGGAAGAAAAATTTAACAAAGTCATAAATTAACTCTCACTGTGGGGCAGGGGGAAGGGATGTGAAACTTCGGGCCCCAATGAATTTAAAAGTGAATTCTAGAAAATATTTAAAGAACAGATAATCTCTCATGTTATGTAAGCTTTTTAAAAATATAGAAAGAAAAAAGGCCAGAGGATGATCCGGTGGATAAAGTGCTGGTCTTGGAGTCAGGAAGACCTGAGTTCAAATTCCATCTTAAGTACTTGCTAGCTGTGAGAATCCTGGGCCAGTCACTTAACTTCTATTTGCCTCAGTTTCTTCAACTATAAAATGGGGATAATAATAGCACCTACCTTACAGGTTTGTTCTGAGGATCAAATGAGATAATATACTTAAAGCACTTCACAGATTTAAAGCACTATACGGATGCTAGCTACCATTAGTTCTTACTCCCAAGCCATTGGACTTTGCTGGAAATCACATGAAATAACACGAATAGCTTCACTACAAATTCCAGTGCATGAAAAATCATCTATTCACCTCTGATTGACTACTTCTATCACATTCCCACAAACGATTATTCTAAACCTTTCCTGCCTTCTTCCCCACTTTACCATCAGGTGACCTCATGTATATTACTGAGATTGAGGACACCCACTGAGAACTTTCCCATCCTCTATACTTCAAAATTTGGCTTCCCCCATCTTCTCTTTATCTTGGAGCGTGAGTAGGTCTTTCTTTATCTAGGCTAACTCCTTCTACTGTGCCCTTGAGCCTGTCCCTTCCATCTTATCCGGAAGTCTGCCCCTACTGATAATTCCCTCTCTGATCTTCAAATCTATCACAATGTCTCTCTCCCTGACTAAAGGCAGGGATACATCTCCTTCACCACCCTCCCACTCACAACTCAATACAGCTTGCAATTTGGCTTCTGACCTCACTACGATAACAAGACCACTCTCGTAAAGGTCTCCAGTGACCTCTTTGTTTTTTCAATGCTTTTTGGGTTTTGATATGCTCCATCCCCACATCAAACCCTTTCTTGTCACAAAGAAAAATAATGAAACAAAACTGACCGACAATTTGATCCAGACAGCACATGCAATCTTACACCCCTGATGTTTCTGTTTCATGACCTGCTCTCTAGGACCACGAATGGACTGGTTGATGAGGTCTTAACTGATAAATCTCATGGCTTTTTTCTCTCTTCATCCCTCTTGACCTTTCTGCAGCATTCACTTCCTCAATTTTTATTATTATTACTTATTCAGTCCTTCTTACTCAGAACTTCCAAACTCCGTGCCTCCCTACGATGTTGCTCTTTTTTTCTGATTCTTATCTTGTTTAAATGGATCTTTCTCAATATCTTTTGCTAGTTTACTGTTCTCCACTCCTGAATCCCTAAGTATAACTGTCCCCAAGGCCTTTTTTATTCTTTCTATACTCTCTCGGTGATCTCCATTCTCAAATGTCTGATTATCACCTCTACAGAGATGACCTCCAAATCCATGGATCCAGCCCCAACACCCACTCTCCAGAACTCTAGTCCCAAATCTACAGTTGCCTACCAGATATGCCACACCAGCATCTAAAACTTAGTGTATTCCAACTTGACTCAAATCTTCCCCACCTCTCCCCAAACCCAAATCTCCTTCAAAATTCTCTATTTCTGTAGAGGGCACTGCCATCCTTCCAGGCACATGGTTTCATGAGTTGATGTGGCCTTGCTGTTGCTTGATGTGGGCCCATTTTCCCAGGCTCACCCTCTCTGGGGATAAACAGTCCCTCAACCTGGGTACAAGGCCTTTGCTTCTATGTGCCTGTGTTGTTAAGCAAAATTGTCTCCTTAGCATGGCTTTTGTTTTTTTTGAGTGGAAGTACTTTCTGCTGTTAAGTGCTAAGCCCCAGGCCCAAAGCCCTATCAGGTGTGAAACCTGTGTGGGTG
>CM053624.1:310607731-310656866 GCA_028646595.1 Phalanger gymnotis
TAGATTGTGGTAAAGTTCTTCCTGTGACTTCCTGATAGGACTTGGAGGAAGGTGCATTTGTCACCTAAGGCTTGGTTTATGAAAAAAAAAATTTGAGACTAGTTTCCATAACATATTACTGATTTCCTTAGAGACATAAAATAGAATAGCCTATACATTATGGGACCAGACTGTTTTAATCAAGATTGGGAACTCACCAAACGCACAGGGCTGTGAAGAAAGCTCTTCGTAGAGCAAGTCTGTATCCCGGAAAGGCACCAGTTGAAGATTCCCAATGATTATAAAGAAACAGTCTTATCCGGGTCTACATAAGACTAGCTGATTACAGCTCGAATTTGCATAGCACTTTAGGGTTTATAAAGCAGTTTACATGTTATTCAGTTTGATCCTCACAACTCTAGGAGGCAAGTGTTATTATTAATCCTCCTTTTATAGATGAGGAAACTGAGGCAGACAGTGGTTCCGTGCCCAGAGCCAAACAGCTGGGAAGTGTTTGAGGTCAGATTTGACTCCAGGCCCAGAACTCTACCCACTGAGCCACCTTCTTCCACTAATGCAGACTGGGGACTGTTCTATAACTTGTAGTATTAAAAGAGTTACCAGGGGCTCCGAGAGGCCTCATTCACTGCCCAAGGTCACCACACTGGCAAGGTCAGAGATGAGTCCCAAACTAAGACTTCCCTAACTCCAAGGCTGGACCCATCTCTTGCTGCTGTTTCTCACACATCATACAGGTAGATGGGTGGTGTAGTGTGCAAAGCAATGGACTTGGAATTGGGAAGGCCCGAATTCAGATCCTATCTCAGATGCTCACTAGCCACACAGCCCTGTGCAAGTTGCTTAGCTTTTCTCAGCCTCAGTTTCCTCCTCTGTAAAATGGGGATATAACAGCACTTGCACCTTGCAGGGCTGTTGTGAGGATCAGATATGATCAAATGAAATGCGTAAAGTGCTCTGCAAAGCTTGTGTGTAATAATGTCATATAATAATACAAAAACTCATATATAATAATAATAATGTTTATATAGCACTTAGTAAGGGCCAGACACTGTGCCAAGTGTTTCACAATTATCTCACTGGATCTTCACAACAACCCTGTGAAGCAGGTGCTATTGTGATCACCATTTTGCAGATGAGGAAACTGAGGCTTAGGATAAGTCACTTGCCCAGGGTCGCACAGCTAGGAAGTATCTGAGGCTGGATTTGAACCCAGGTCTTCCTGACCTTGAGCTCAGTGCTCTGTCCAATGCACCACCTAGCTGCCCCTATCACTAGTATTGTCATCATCACCGTCATGCTCCCTGGAATTCCTACATCACTTGATGCTTTGAAAAATGATTTAGATACATCGCTGAATTTTATCTTCAGCACAGAACGGCGTACGGCATAACGGAGAGAGATGGCTTCTGATCCACACAGGCTCCCTGAGCAAATCGCTCAGCCCCTATCCTGGGGGAGGTGGGAGTGTGGAGGGGCAGGGCTGGGCAGGTGTGTAAGGGAGGGGGCCTGTGGGAAAAACACGGGGCAGAGAACCTCAGGATGCAGTGTTCCATGCCTCCTAGGGATCTTCTTGCCAGAGGGCTGTGAACTTGCTCTTTACAAATATTTTGATAACTGTACTTCAATATAATTGGCTTCCTTCATGAATCTGTGTATTTTATTTTATGCATTTAAGAACATGATTCTAGGAGTCCCTATGCTTCAATAAACATTGCCCAAGGTGCCCACAACACAGAGCCAGGTTAAGAACCTCTGATCTAGTCTAACCTTCTTATTTTATAGATGAGAAAACCTAGGCCTAGAAAAGTGAGGTGCCTTATCTGGAGTCACAGCCAGGATTCACACTCAGACCCTCGGCCCCCAAATCCAGTACACTTTCCAAGGCACCGTGCAGGCCAGAGAGCCACCAGGCTGGAGCAGAAGCAGGAAGAAACACCTTGCTGGGAGTGAGCCAGGGCCACTCCTCACCCCCAGGCACCAGCAGGGCCACAGTCCTCAACTGTCCCCTTCACACACATTCCCCAGCCTTACCATAGTGGTGATAGGGGAGCGGCTCCCCCATGGAGAACACCATGGTCAGGACCAAGGCTGAGTAACACATCTTCTGGTGGTCTGGGGAAGGAAGAGAGTGAAATGTTCTAGCTCAGTCTGAGCCCAGGCTGACCTTGGAGAAGGAAGGGGGTGTAGTGGGAAGTCTTGGACTATATCCTCAGGGAAGGTTTTTGGGCTGGAAGAATCAAGTCTGAGGTCAGGTAGCGTAGAGGGAGCTCTGGGGGCTAAGAAAGGGTGGAGGGAGAAGAGGAAAAGTCCTGTCAGTTAAGAGTGGGAGAAGGAGCCCTGATGGCTGACAAAGGGTCACAGGGCCCTTTCCCCTCACCTTGCGTGTCCGTCTGCATGTCCCGAGCCAGCTCCATTGGCAAGATGGACGTGACCAGTGTAGAGATCACAGCTGCATCGAGGCTACACATGGCCCCAAAACACTTCAGGAGTAACAGGCGGAGGGGAACCCGGTGCTCCTGAGGATGGAAGAAATGGTCAGTCCTGATCAGGATCCTTTCACCCCATCCCCTACACTGCCCACGATACTCTGCTCCGAATCCCGGGATTGGGGGAGAGAAGAAATAGGACTCTGGAAGCTCTTCCTTTCCCCTGTGCCCAGACCTGTGAAGCTCAACACCACAGCCCATACCATCTGATAATAGGCCACCAGAGAGAGGACTGGCTCAAACTCATTCTTCTGGCACATCTTCCGACAAACTTCTGGGTCTGCATCTGTCTGGAAGAGACAATGGAGGGGGCAGAGGTGGCAATTGATGGAGGGAGGCCTAGCCCTCTGGTCACAGGCAGAAGGGCCAGTCCTGCACCTCTAGAGATACATGCACTAATAAGTCTGTGCTCAGACCCACAGAGGCCCCACCTCTAGTTGGAAGGGATCTCTCCTTCTTCCCATCTCTTCAGTGCATTTTGTTTCTTCTTTGCCCTCTCTCGGTCTACCTTATTATCCTGGGCTCTGGCAAGAACTCCCACACTCCCATTCCAGATCTCTAGGCTAGCACCCTCATACCCTGCTACCCCCCCCAGTGGATTATAAGTGACTTGAGGGCAGAATCTGCATCATTTTTGTCTCCACATACCCATCACTGGGAACAAGGCCCCAGACATAGTAAGAGATTTAGAGTTAGAATTCAAATTAATTTGAAAAGTATATATTAAGTGTCTACAAAGTACTCTCTACACTGGGGATACAAAATAAAAATCATCCAGTCCTTGGTGCCCATGGCACTTATGTTCTTTGATGGGATACAAAACGTACCCAAGTAAGTATGACAGAGGGGCAGAGAAGCGATAGAACTGCTCTAGGAAAATTTGTGGAAGGAGATCACTTCAGCTGAAAGGGATGAGAAGTTTTGTGTCTTTAGAGGGAGAGAAAGATTACAAAAGGTGGAGATGTAGACAGAGTGTAGTCCAAGCATGGTGATTGCCTTTAACAAACACATGGAGGCGAAAGCCAGCATGTAAAGAGTTCAGCAAATAGCTAGTTAGCAGTCCAGCTTGGCTGAAATGTAGCATCCCCCTACCTTGGATATTCTAAGTTCTAAAGTACCTTGCAGCTCTAAAATCATATGAAAGACATAAGGAAATGACTAAATATTGCTGAATTCAGGCCCTTATCACCTCTCCCACAGACTCCCATAATAGCCACTTCTCTCCTTTCTTACCATATAACTGCCAAAATCATCTTCCTAGAACACAAGTCTGAGTAGGGAGCTCACATACTCAAGACATTTTACTGGCTACATATAGATCATCTCTAAGCTACAATATCACCTCCTCTGTCTGTCATTTAAAACCATTCTCAGTCTGGCTGCAACCTAGCTTTCCTGACTAATTTCCCATTACTCCCCCTCACACACTTTACATTCCAGCCAAACATGGCTATTTGCTGGTCCCCACAGACAACATCCCATCTCTTATTCTTGCGCCTCTCCCCATAACTGGAATGCTTTCCCTCTTCATCTCTGTCCCCTAGGAGTCCTAGCTCCCAGCTCAGGTGCCACCTCCTACAGGAGGCTTTCCCTAACTCTCCTCCACCATTTTAGTGCTGTCTCACCCCACTGATTATTTTATATTTAATTTATGTATATTATCTGTGCATCTATTGTATCTCCCTAAACAACACATATAAGGTTCTTGAGGGTGGTGAGGGTTCTTGTTTTTGTAACCCCAATGCCTAGCATATGCTTGGCACATATTAGACACAATAAATGCTTGTTGATTTGAATTGTTTTTTTTAATAGACCCCACCCTCACCTCCACCCCCTAACTGTGACGCTGCCAGGGCAAGATTTCACTCCTAAGAAAACTGTGTATCAAAGAAGGAATATAACACTTTCACATTCATGCAGAATCCTGGGAAGAAAGCATGAAAATATTTGACCTTTAAAACCTGAGGTTTAGTGGCTCTATCCACAAAAACACCTCTCTAGGACTGTGTGTAGGCCCTCGTCTCAGTCCCTAGATCCCTCCCATCTCAGGTCCCAGGATGCTCACCAAGATTCGAAGCAGCTCCTCCAGGTAGCAGCAGATGACATTCTCATCCTCATAGAGGGCCCAGCTGCGCTGTTGGGCATCATCCTTCCGCCGTGCTAAATCTGCGAAAATCACCTCTAGGCGATGCTGGTCATGACACACTTGGCCTGAGGGCAGGGCTGAGCTCAAATCCTGTCCCCCAGGACCCAGACATAGGAACATTAGTACATGAAGTCTCGGCTGGCTCCTCCCCTCCAGGTCCAGCCACTGACTCAGTCTTGAGAGCCTTGGTGCACAGGCCTTCTCCTCCAGACAGCCTTCTAGGATTGACTGCGATCACTCTTCCACCCCACCACTCTTTTTCAACTTTTGCTACTATTGTATGTAAACTGGATTCTACTGCCTTCATGCCTGTCTCTCCCTTCAGAGTAGGGACCCCCAATCATGTCTTCCCATTCATATGGTCCATAGCCTCAAACTCCAGGCTTGACCTTAAAATGGACCTTTGAGTCCAGAGCTCTTCCTGGTACAGGAACAGCAGCTCTTATACCCCAGGAAAAGAAGGAATAAAAACCACATAAAGCCTTCACCATGACCACCTCCTGATCAACTGGCTTATTTCTCTCACTGATTAACCCTCAAAAAATGTCAATTCTACTATCTAACTGAGCTGAGTATGGTAATGCCAAGAATTAGCCTGTGCATCGTTGGAGAGATGGAGAGAGAAAGGTCCCTCCATCCTCTGTTCTTGGCCCTGACGCCAACCTCTCCTTGGCACTGGGGCTCTGGTTGGCTACTCTTTTATCTTGCCCAAACTGGGAGCTCCTTGAGGGCAGGACCTAGACCTGCTCTTGCTCTTCTGTCTCCCCCAAACTTAGTGCTCCCTAAGGGCCAAATCCAAGTCTGTTCATTCTTCTCTGCCTCTTCTTCTGGACGGGGCACAAAATTGGGAGACTAGCAAATCTCAGTCGATGGGATGCCCATTCTGTTACCCACCTCTGCTTTTTTACAACCCTCCACCCTGTACCTTGCTCTCCACCAGGGAGATGAGGATCTGCTCCATGACCCCTGCAACAGCTGGGACTGAGCTCTGGATGTGCCCAACAACAACACCAATGGCCACACGGCATAAGTCATGGCTCAGGCTGGTATTTCTTCGGACCAGCTCCATTAGTTCTGCACCAATTGTTGAAGGCACAGCCACCGGGGCCACAGGATCTTCTTCCTTCTTTTCTGGCTCCTCTAGGGTCAGGGTACTAAGGGCCTCCAGATCAGGAGCCGGAGTCGGGGCTGGAGCTGGGGCTGCAGCCACCTCCTGCTCATCCTTCTCAGGAGGGCTCTCTGTGATCCCAGGGGGCTCTGCAGTAGTGCTCTGGTTCTGTAAGGTGGGGGGTTTGGGCACAGCACCCCGAGCGCTGCTTCGACTAGGAATAGGAGGAGGCGTGTGGCTGGGGCTTGAGGCAGCTGTGGGGGGTCCTGGCTCCACAGCGCTGGGTCCGGTGTACAGCGTGTCCAGGGAAGTGGTACTGACTGAGGAGTTGCTGGACAGGGAGCTGCCCCGAGCTGGAGCATCTGGACGAGCATCTGGACTCCCTACAGAAAGGGGACAGAAACCCTGACACTCCACATGGGGGCTCTGACACATTACCCTCCCGAGCCTTCCAGCCCTTTCCTCCCCCAGCTGTCTGCTCTACCACCTGGTCTGAGCTCAATAGCATTTTCTGGAAAGCAATTTGCAAACTTCGAAGTACCACAGAAAGTCAGTTCTTCTTATTATCTCCTCTTGTGTCTCTTGCTCTTCTAATTTTCTCCCTCTGCCTCCATTACCATCTTCCCTTCTTTCCTTCACTGCCTGGGGCAGGGATGGAGATGGTGGATGGTAAGTGGGAGGACTAGGGCAGCAGCTGCCCTGGGGAAATGTCAATCACACAAGGGTTCCCCTGGCCCAAGCTCAGTCACTCACACCAAGAGCACACAGACAACTGGCTGACAGCAGGGGGACGACGGAAAGATAATGACAAATTATTATTATCCTGAATAGCAACACCTCACATTTCTATAGTGCTTTAAGACCGATGAGCTCCTTTACTTACCACCACCCTGTGGAGTGGTTAGGGCGGATAATTATAATCCCATTTTGTGAATGAGGAAACTGAGGCTAGGGATATGAAATGACTTGTCCAAGGTCATACAGGTGAGCGTCACAGACAGGATTTGAATCTACATTTCCAGACTTCAAGATCAATACCCTTTCTACTACACCACACTGAGTATGCCACCGCCTCCACACATGTGTACATGGCAGCTCTCTCACACACACACCCCGATCCAAACCACAGTGATCTCAAAATATGGCTCACGGTCTGTCTCACTGAGGGCATGGTGGTCCAGAATTGGGGCAAAGGAGAACACATAAAAACAATTCCTGTCTCTAACCCTCAGAGCCAGCCCAGTGGCCCCAGGCAGAGCAACGAGGGGACCCACCCCCCAAGGGGAAGGAGCCATGAAGGAGGTGCCCAGTTCCCTTGCCCCTCTCTGCCTTTCCCAGCATCCCCTCCCACCCTGCACAAAAACCCCTTTACCTCTCACAGAGCCCACAGGGATGGGCCGCCGCTTCCCTGGTGGGGGAGGTGTGATAGAAGCCACCCGTCGAGGATGCGGTGGGATCTGAAGAAAGAAGAGTGAGTCTGGAGCAGCAACATCCCAAAGCTGCTCGACCCAGCCTCAAAAAGAAGCTCTCCGAAGCCTCCTCGTTTCCAGCCCTGCCTCGATGATCAATCCTAGCCCCCTGCGCCTGTCACCATTACCAACACAAGTCCCTGTCCAAGGCTCAGTAAGCACAGAATCCTAAAATCTCAGAGCTGGGAACATCCTGGGAGGTCATCCAGTCCAACCACCCAATCAGGACAGGTCTCCCTCCTCCCTCCCTCCTTTACAAATGATCACTGAGCCTTTGCTTAATACTTCCAATGACAGGGAAGTTGCTCCTTCATAATCCAGCCCATCTCATAGCTGAACAGCTCAAATGAATGAAAAGAAACCTCTAAATTCTTTTCTTTCTTTTTCTCCAGATCTATGACATCACTGGCACAGAGAACTCCCACTGTAGAAATCCACTCTCCCAGTACAATTCTGCCTTGCAACTTACAGTCTGAGTTGCCTGAGGCACTGACAGGCTACATGGCTTGTCCAAGGCAATGCAGCCAGTATGTGTCTAAGGCACACTCAAACTCAGGCCTTCCTGACTCCCACGTCAGCTTCCTCTGCCCTCTACTATGGTGCCTCTTTAATTTATTATATTTAAACTGAAACATGCCTCCTATAACCCCGCCCCCCACAATTGCTCCCACCTTTACTCTCTTGGGCTAAACAGAAATAGTTCAATGCTCCTTACACAGAGCAACACTTCAAACCCTTTCATATTCCCCCACGACATCTTCTCCACTCCATTTCCTTCCAATGATCCCTACACAGCATGAAATCCTTTGCCCTTCCTATCCTGGCTACCTCCTCTGGACACGCCACAAGCTTTTAACATCCCTTCAAAATCTGAATTGACTCGCACATATGGTCTGACTGGGACAAAGTACAGCAGGACTACGGGTTCCCTCAGACTGGACATCATGCCTCTCTTAATGAAGCCCAAGATCACATCAGCCTTCTGGGCTATCATAACATGTGATTGATTCACTGGAAACTTTCAGGCCATTAAAATCTTCTGATATTAACTGGGGAAAAATAAAATATTTAATAAAAATTTTTAAAAAATCTTATCTTTTTCATAGGACTGTTGTACAATAATAGCAATAAGAAGAAGCAGCATTTACATAGCACCTACTATGCGCCAGGCACTGTACTAAACACTTGCAAATATTATCTCATGTGAACCTCTCAACAACCCGGGGAAATAGATGCCATTATAATCTCCACTTTCTAGATGAGAAGGCTCAGGTAAATAGTGACTTGCCCAGTTAGTACGTGTCTAAATCTGGATTTGAACTTGTGGCTTCTTGACTCCAGGTCCAGGTCTACCCACTAGGTCACCTGATTGCCTCTTGCCTCGCCTTCTTCACCCTATGCTAGTACAGCTGATTTTTTTTTAATTCCAGGAAAGCTTTATCTTTGTCCCTATTACATTTCATTTTATTAGCTTCATGCCATTGTTCTAGCCTGCTGAGGTCTTTTTAGATCCTGATTTTGTCATTCACCTGGAGTTCTATCTCTCCCAAGTAATCTGGAAACCTGTCATCTATGTTTTTATGCAAATCTAAAGGCTGACATCGATAACACCCTCTTCCTCAGGTCCAGCCATTCTACCAGTTTCAAGTATACTTAGCTTGACCATTATCTCTCCATTTTGTCTATGAGGGCATCGTGAGAGACAGTCAAAGGCCTTGCTGAAATCTAGGCATGGGTATGATGGTTGGCTGCATCAGACTTATCAGTCCAAGAATCCTGGCAAAAGAGAACACCAGGCTATTCTGGTAAGACCTATCCTTAGAACTCTTGCCAGCTGCTAGTGATCCCTACTTCCCTTTCTAAGAGGTAACAAATGATCTAGTCTAGAATCTTGCCAGTGATAGGCACTAAGCTTTCAGTGTCTGCGGTTTCTAGTTAGATCCATCTCCAGGCCTTGGTGACTGGGGACTAGACAGCCTAGACTTTTGAATTCAAAGGTTATTGACCTTTTTTTATGTCATGGATTCCCTTTGGCAGTCTGGTGAGGAACTATGGTCCCCTTTCAAGAATAATATTTTTAAATAATTGAAGATAATGCTAAATTTCAGTTTGAGATTAGTGAAAGTAAAGATGTGATTTTTTTCCACCCAAGTTATAGCCCCACTAAAATCTATCCACAGACACTCTTGGTGATATGTGGACACCAGGTTAAGACCCCTTGCTCTAGCTAAACTTACAGGATCTGCTTACTAACACTCAGTGATTCCTGATTCACTCCCCAATACCTGGTAGGAAGCACTATCTTCTCCCAGAAACTCAGCGCTGGGCAGGCTGTGCTGTCTCTCATAGCTGGTCCTGCAAACCCCATTGGGCTGCCTAGAGGTGGCAGTGTCCAGGTGGTGGTCACTGGATGAAGAGGTCATGGTCACCGGGCTGGGGGCTGTGTGACTTTTGCGGAACAATGTTTCCTTCCTGTGGTGGATCAGCTTCCTGCAGGAAGAGGAAAGTGCAGATACCTGGGATCTGGGCTCCAGCCCTTGAGAAACTTCATATTGAGGCGATAGAGTTCGCTGAAAAAAGGTGAGATGAAGCTCTTCATAGCAGGGAAAATCTTCTGTTGTCACGTCTGTTTATGTAAAGGGGTATAAATGATGCTCTGATTTAGAGACAGTATGGTGTTCTGGAAAAAGCCCTGGATTTAGAGTCTGAGCACCTGGGGTTTGATCCTAGTTTTGTCATTACTTGGCTCATGACCTTAATTAAGCAAGCTATTCAACCTCTGAGCCGGTTTCCTCCTTTGGAAAACTGGGATAATAATACACCCATTCTCCACCTCCAAAGACAGTTGTGAGGAAAAGTGTTTTACAAACTTTAGCACGCCCTTAAAATAAGAGGTAGTATTTCCAAATATTATTGTTAATCTTCCACTGAAATCCCTGCTGATACCTCATAAATGGAATGAGGGGAAGGGGTCCCTGGGGTCTCCAGGGCCTTGCCAGTGAGACACATATTCTGGCAAGTACTGCCAAGCTACAAAGGTTTCAGGAACAGACCTTGTGATGAAGTGAGTATTTGTCCACCATGGACCAACTTAGCTAAACTTAGAGAGGTTTATCACCAAGTTGGCTATAGGGTGATACATTTTTTTTGTCTAAAGAAACTCTCAAAGGGCACCTACCAAGTTACATAGGGGCTGGAATCTGCATCAGTGGAGGACGGGCCCATGTTCTAAAGTATTCTTTAGTGACAGGAACTAGAGATTCATGAGGCTCAGAACCTGTCAGTCATCTTTGCTCAGCCAAGAAGCTGAAGGGTCATGGACTCGTGGTGATTTAAGGCTTCTCTTTACGCACTTCTGTGAGCTGTTTGGATCCTATTTTTGAGGTGATAGGAAAAATTTATTCTGTCCCCACCCACCAACTCTGGGGACCTACCCCTAAAACTACGCCAAGGAAAGAGAGAAGTATTCACTGAATGATCAAGGAGTGAAGTATAGAATGGCAGATTCCTGACTAGCAGAGAGGGAGACTGAAATTGTAGAATGGACCTGATGGGCTTAATCCAGTGTCTAGGTAGACCAATCCCAAATCAACCTAGGGTTTCTGTGGGACTCTTTGTGAGAACCTGGAGGGAAGGAGCTAGATGTTC
This sequence comes from Phalanger gymnotis, assembly GCA_028646595.1. Taxonomy (NCBI): domain Eukaryota; kingdom Metazoa; phylum Chordata; class Mammalia; order Diprotodontia; family Phalangeridae; genus Phalanger; species Phalanger gymnotis. The sequence goes on from CM053624.1 coordinate 310,618,589, forward strand.
TAGGCCTTGGCAAGAACCATAGGCCAAGCTCCCAGCTAGGTAGGAAAACCACAGCTTGACTGACAAGCTTAGAGAGTCTAGGTACCACCTAGTCTGAGAATGGATCATTTTCTCTTAATCTATAGTTCTAGTGATGATGATTATTATTTATTATAACAATAACACCATAATTTCTGTCTATAGTGCTTTAAGAATTACTAAGCACATTCCTCACAACTTTCTAAAACCAGAAGTATAGGGAATAATATCCCTATGGCAGAGTAGATAGAGCTGGCCAGCCTTAGAGCCAGAAGACCCAAGTTCAGGTCTTGCCTCTGACACACAATAGCTGCTGACTCTGAGAAAATCACTTAATTTATCAGTGGGAGAGGCAACAAGTACATAAATTGCAAAGAAGGAACCAAGCTGCATTGATAGAAGGAGTTTCCTCACCAGTGGAGTCCCTATGCCAATGAAATCTCCAGCCTAATCCCTATCCTAATTATAGATCAGGAAAGAGGCCTAAAGAATTTAAATGATTTACTATATAACTATATATATTTACTATATAAGATTACAAAAGCTAATAAAAGGAAGAGCCAGGATTCTAACCCTAGCCTGATCTAACAGACCATGCTGAATTTGTAGATCACAAGATCACATGACTTAGAGCTAGGAAAAACATTAGAAAGAATCTAGTTCAGTCCTCTTATTTTACCTATGAGGAAACTGAAGCCCATGAAATGGATGCCCATGAGAAGTTCATGAAGCGACTGGCCAAGGTCGCACAGGTAGTACGTGGCCAAGCTGGGATACGAAGTCAGGTCCTGTACCATAGTATTGCCTTATCAACAAAGCCTAGGAAATCCATTTTGGGGTGGAGGATCCATGTGGGGACAAAGGTGAGAAGGGAAAAGAGGACTGGATGCCAGACTCAAGAATCCAGTTCCAGTGGTAGCAGCAGGAGATGGGAGGGGTACTTAGGGATCCAGTAGAATCATTCTTCAAGTCCACTGTCCCAGTACGGCAGCCAAAAAAATAAAGTCTCTGGCTGAAGTGAGATGTCAAGGAAGGGAAAGGGAAAAAACTTGAGCCTCCTGAATTCACTCAGATTCCAGGAAGCCTACTCAGCTTGGTGAAGCTTACCACCCAGGGCTAGGTCCCTCCACTGTCTCTCCAACAGAAATGGAAAACTAGGTGGGCGGGACCATAGCATCCGCTTTGAAACAGAAGGAGAGAAGAGTGTTGGAGGGGATGAGCATGGCAGAGTGGGGGGGGGGGGCGGGCGGGCAGAGAAAGCAGGATGGACAGAGGAGGAATGTGGTTCCTAAAGGAACCGGCAGTAAACCTCTTAGGATCCAACTTATTTCAGGGATTCCTGGGGATGAGGGAGAAGCTCAGAAACTGCATCTCATTCAGCAGGAGAGCTGGGCGACAAGAAAGCCATGGTAAAGAAGAAAAGGAACAGGGGGAGTGACTGGGGGAATCAGCTCCAAAATGAGTAGAGAAATATCATGAGAAGATTTTAAAAACATCAAGGTCCCTCCTTCTCTTCTCTAGAATCCTGTTTTTGTTTTACTCTGGTGAATTAGTTACTTTATGTTTCCCAGTAGGAATATGCCCATCAGCACTTTTTTTTGGCCATTAACAGCAGTTCCTATTTTTCTAATATTTTAGCTTTACAAACTACTTCCCTCATACCAACCTTTTGAAATACATATTGTAGGCACTGTCATACCCCTTTTGCTGAAAAAGAATCTGAGACCCCAAGAAGGAAAGTGACTTGTTGAGGGTCATGGAGATATTAAGAGCCGAAGCTGATGCCGAGACTAGAATTCCTTCTAATATATTTGGAGGAATATATTTGGAGTCTCAATTCCACCACAGCTACATAAGGCCTTCTAACAGCACATCCCTAAAACTTGGCACATTATTTCCCGTACCTCCTGAGTGGTTGGGGGTCACAGGATCCTAGGATTTAGGACTGGAAGGGACATCAGATGTCATCTAATCCAATCCCATAATTAAAAAAAAACAGACAAGGGAACTGATGCCAAAGCAGGTGAAGACATCTGCTCAAGGCCATATAACTAAAAAATAGCAGGGCTGGGATTTGAACCTTTCCTATTACATGAATTCCCCATCTGAGTCAAGCTGGCCTCCCAGCTGTTCACCACAAAGGATATTTCATCTTTAGCTCTATGCACTTGCACAAGCTGGCTCCCAACCCCCAAATCCACTTCCTTCTTCCCCTCTCCTCTTCTCAGAATCCCTAGCTTCCTTCAAGGCTCAACTCAGATACCACCAAGCAGTGGTGCTTCCTAGCACACAAATAAAGCCTTTCCAAGATTCTGTCAGTTATCAACCTTCTCTTCCTCCTGAAACTACTCTGTATTTATTTCATATATACTTTGTATACACTTGTATATGCTTTGTGCGCGTGTAAACTTCTTCAAGGCTAGTTTGTTTTTGTCATTGTATCCCTAAGAACAGAGTCTTGAGTATCTAGTAGGTGCATAACAAGTGCTTGTGGACCAAAACAAATGAACCTAGGCTGTTATCTCCAAATCCAGTGCCTTTTTCATGACATCATGTTGCTGCTGCTGTTGTGCCCCCCTCCACCCACATCCTTTCCAGGCCTTGCACCAGTCTCTGGGGATGGGTGACATGATAACCACCTCTGACCCAGGCAACTCAGGGTTGTGAGGCTATGCTCTGAAGACTTCCCAAGGGCTCCTTGGAGCTCTATAGAGAGGATGCCCCTGGCTAGTCTCTATCCACATGCAAAGGCTTTGGTGAGGGATTTTGGAGGCAAGGGGGGCACAAAACCAATCTCATGACTACAGGTGCAGCTTCCCAACCTAACCTAAAAACCTCTATAATACCTCCCGCAGCGAGGTCTTCTTCTCTGCTCTTACCAACACCATTTTAATTCAAGTCCCTGTTATTTCTTGCTTGTATCAATTAATCAAGACATTTCTTAAGCCCTTATAATATGTGTTAGTAGGCACTGAGGATAAAGAGGCCAAAGTAAAATAGTCCCTGACCTCAAGGAGCTGTGTGCGAGTGTATGTGTGTGTATGTGTATGTGTGTGTGTGTGTGTGTGTGTGTGTGTGTGTGTGTGTGTGTGTGTGTGTGTAGCGGGGGTGTATAAGTATATATAAAATATGTACAAGATAGGCAGATTCAGGAGGAAGAACTCTAGCAGCTCGAGGGAACCGGAAAGCATCACAGAGAATAAAAGCTGGTGCGTGAATTGAGTCTTGGAGGAAACTAGAGATTTGGGAGGGTGGAGGTGGAGAAGGGAACACTTTCTAGCTGCACTATTTATTGTAATAGCTGTAACAGCTCCTTAACTTGTCTCCTTGCCTCAAAGCTCACCCAGCTCCAATCCCTCCTTCCCACAACTGCCAAAACTCTTCCTGAAGCACAACATCTGAGGGTGCCACTCCCTTGCTCAAATAATTTCATTGTACATAATTGTACATAATACAAACTCTCCAATACCCTGCTCTAAACCAGTTCCCACTTCCAGCCTTTCTTCCCACATCTCCCCTTTAAATTAATCTCTCATTTAACCCAAACTTAGATGTTTTCTGAGTTCACCCTTCTTCCTCTTCCTCCCGCCTGCCCCTCCCTACCTCTAAGCACTCATATAGGACTGAAATGCACACTTGCTTCATTTCTGAAATTCTTTTCTTCCTTCAAGGCCCACGAATCAAATCTTCCCTGCTTCAAGAGCTCTCTCCCTTCTTAAATCACTTTGTCTGCATCTCTCTTTCATTCCTACTGCATGACTATTTGCATATATGCACATAAGTCATATCCCCTCCCCCTAACAAGCTCCTTGAGGACAGGTGCTATGTCTCTCTTTTTTTTTTTCCCCCACCTTTCATCCCCAGCACAGTGCCTGGCACACAGTAGGCATTTAACAAACATCTTCTGGATCAAAGTGAAATTTAGCAAAAAGGACTCTTGTCTTGGGGTTGAAAGACATGAATTTGAATCCTGGCTCTGCTAGTGGTTTGCTGCATCTCCTTAAGCACGTTATATCTCCTCATTAGTAAAACAGGATTAATAAAGTGTGTTGCCTACCTCATGGGGTCCTTAAAGACAGTATGTGCTTGATAAATGACCCATAGCCCTGAAAATACTATAGAAATAGACATATAACCAGGCATGGAAGTGCATGCCTGTAATCCCCACAGCTAGGGAGCCTGAGGTTGATGGACTGTTTGAGCTCAGGAGTTCTCAGCTGTAGTGGGCTAAACCAATCAGAAGACTCACCAGGCTACCTACAGAGGGGCAAATCAGCCCAGGTAGGAAAAAATGGAGCAGATCAAAGCTCCCGTGTGCCAATCAGGCCCTTTAGTGGCTGATATTCTTTCAGCATAGGAAAGAGGAGAATCAAAGCCAATCTCAAGAAAAGAAAAAGAAAAAGAAGGGGAAGGAAGAGGAAAAAAATGGACCCTCCAAGGCCTCCTTCCCTCCCTCCTTCGTGCTGGCTGGGCCCCTACTCACTGCAGGACATCTCGCTGCTCCAGGTTATACTTGCCCCCATTCTTCATGGCTGCATTGTGCACCGCTTCAATGGCACGGTCAATGGACTGAAGGACGACATCTTGCTCTAAGCCCTAGGGGAAAGGAAAGGAGATGTGGTAAGGCTAAGCCTGGGCCCTGGAAGTAATGTATGTTTTTAGACCTCTCCTTGAAAAGGGAACAGAGATAGCCTGAGCTGTGAATCCTTGATCCCACAAGGGTCTGGCACCAGAAGAAGCCGTGGAAAGGGCCCAATGAAGGCAACAGAACTGGGTTTGAGTCTTGGCTTTGCTACTAACTCACTATGTGCCTTTAGGTAAGTCACTTCCCTGTGAGCCTCAATTTCATCATTTATACAATGAAGAGTACATCCATTGGAGAATGGCTAAGCCAGCTGTAGGGGAATTACTGTGTTGTAAGAAATAACGAACACAAAAAATTCAGGTAAGCTTTGGGAAGACGTCTATGAACTGATGAAGAGCAGGGTAAGGAGAACCAGGAAAATAACATGTACCACAACAGTGTGAATGGAAAGAACAAAAAACTGCTCTATAATTATTATGACCAAGTCTGGTCCTGGTTGTTGCTGTTCTGTTGTTTCAGTCATGTCCAAATCTGTGACCCCATTTGGGGTTTTCTTGACAAAGATACTGAAGTGGTTTGCCATTTCTTTCTTCAGCTCATTTTACAGATGAGGAAACTGAGGCAAACAGGGTAAAGTGACTTGCCCAGGGTCACACAGCTAGTAACTGTCTGAGGCCAAATTTGAACTCAGGTCTTTCTGACTCTAGGCCCAGCACTCTATCCACTGTACCACCTAGCTGCCCTCCTGGTCCTGAAAAAGAGTTGAAAGGATGCACTGCCCTCTCCTTCTTTGCAGACACGAGGGAATATGGCTTTGAAATATACCCACTCTCAGGCCTAGCTGATGAATTAGAGGACTGACTTTGCTGAAGGGGTTTTTCTTCTTTCTTTTTGCATCTTTGTTCAATGGTTGGTTCATTAGGTGGGGGAGGGGACAGGGATAGATTTTAAAATAAGCTGTAAAAACAAAAAATATCAATAAAAAATAAATTAAAAAAACCCAAAGGAGCCAGAAGAGATTATCTAATCTAGGCCCTTAGTTTTTTAATTTTATTTTTCAGAATATAGGCACTCTGCATTCTAAGATCCCTCTCAGCTCTATATTTCGTGTTCTGTATACTAAAGAGACATCGTAGGTCTGATATTTGATATTCTAAGATCTCTCTCATACAGTCTCTGCTGTAGAGTGAAGAGATGAATGGCTCTTACTCAAAAGAAATAAGTAGGGTCACACAAAGGAAAAATCCTCAGAATGAACATGGGTTATGGGTTCACTGTCTGTCCTTAGGCCCTCTTCTTCTTGGGGCCTCAGGTTTCCTTCCCTGTAAAATGAAAATATCAGCCTGCACAGTCTCTAAGGTCCCTTCCAGCTTCCACATTCTGTGTGGTGTGGAATGTCTAGTCGGCTCTGCAGAAGGTCCAACACTGACTTTTCCTCTTTGTCCCTTACTCTTCCCCTTTCCAGTGTCCCTGAGAAGACCCTCAATGGTACAAACTTCCTGGAAACACAGCCAGATATTTCTGAAGGAATCACAAAATGTAAGGTTTGAAAGAGACCTTCAATGGCCATCTATCCAGCCCATTCAAAAGGGACTGATACTACAACTGACACAACAAATGGTCATCTAGCTTCTGCTTCAAGATCTCCAAGATGGGTGGGGTGGGGTGGACCCACAGCCTTTTGGAATAGTGCATTATTTGGAGGTAGCCTTTAAGTAGTACTTAGAAGAGGAGATGGCCTTGATTCAAGGTCACAGACCAAAGTTGTCAGGGACCCATGGAGGTACTGTGGTGCAGTGCATAAAGAAGCCTGGTCTGGGAGTTAGGGATTCTGGTTGTTAGTCCCAGCTCTGTCATTAACTCATTGTGTGAGCTTGGGCAAATCCTCTCCTCTCTTTGGGCTTCAGTTTTCCCCCTCTGAAAAATGGGAACAGTGGACTATATTCCTTCAGCTCTAAGAGTCTATCAATATTTAAATCTTAGGTGGTATTGATGGAACTCATCTGTTGTGGCCCCTGATGAAAAATGAACTTCAATGTTTTCAATGTGTAGCGACCGGGGAAATGAACGGGAGTCACTGGAGAGGATTTAGAGAAGTAGGCAGTCCCTGGTGACCAGAGCTGGGGTTCAAAACCTGTCAAGTTATCTCTAAGAGTTCAAGGCCTTCTCTCTGACTAGACTCCGGGGAAGAAGCAGGAAGTTCAAGGCCATGTGAGAGGCAAGAGTTTCGAAACAAAAGGAGAGGAGGATTGGTGAGACGATATGAATGATAGAGCATGTCACGGAACAGGATTGCACCATAAGAAATGAAAAATATGAAGAATTCATAAAACTTTGGAAAGATTTACATGGACTAATGCAAAGGAAGTAAACAGATCTGGGGGAACAACTTATTGGATGATGACAATAATCATGGAAAGGAAAACAATATTGAAGAACTCAGACTACATTTTCAGACACAACCAATGTGTTGACATGTTTGACTTGATTATAATTATTTGTTACTAGGGAGGCTCCAAACAAGTGTTTGGGTTTGTTGTTGTTGTTTTTTAATAAAGCACAATAAAACATTTTTAAAACAAATTAAAAAAAAACAAAATGAGATACTCAAGGAAAGAGATGGCACATCGGTGAGCCTAGACCCGCCTCCAAAGAGTTTCCTCAGAAACTCCCATTTCTAGAGTGCTCTACAAAGGGTTTTCCTCACAACCACTCTGCATTAACCAAGCATTATCTTCATTTTACAGACAGGGAAACCTGAAGCAAAGGATGGTTAAGCGATTTGTTCAAGGTCAAACCCCTCCTAAGTGCTGGGAGCCAGAACTCAAACTTGGGCCTTCTAGATGAGCTGAAGGAAATGGAGATGTTTAGCCTGGAAAGAGAAGACTTAGGGAGGACAGGATAGCTGTTGTCAAGTACCAGAAGGGCTGTCACAGAGAAAAAGAACAAGATTTCTTCTACTTGGCCCCACAGGACAGATCTATGAGCAATGGGTAGAAAGTTCTCCACAGAGGTCCACTATAAGGAAAAACTTTCTAACAGAGCTGTCTAAAAGTGGGATGGGCTGCCTCAGGAAATTGTGACCACTCCAACACTGGAGGCCCTCAAGTGGAAGTTGGATGACTGCTTGTAAGGGACGTTATCAGGGATTTCCTGCTTACAGATGACTTGTGAAGTCCCTCCCACCCTTTCATTCTAAGCCCAATCATCTTTCCACTACAGGCTAATAAATGTATATCAGACAAACTGGCCCAGACAAGGGAAAAGGATGATCCTTTTAGGATCCTGGAAGGAGGCATAGCCACTGAAATCTTCAGGGAGGCGGAAGAATCAGAACCCAGAGCAGTATTGGGCCAGAGAGGGATGGATGCAGCTACCTCATCCCCCTTCCCAACATCATAACCACCTTCAGAAGTAAATTCTCCCCCTCCCCCTCCTCCCTTCCCCCTCTTCCTCCTCCTCCTCCTCCTCCCCCTCCTCCCCCTCCTCTTCCTCCTCCTCCCCCTTCTCTTCCTCCTCCTCCCCGTCCGCTTTTTGGCAGGGCAGTTGGGGTTAAGTGACTTGCCCAAGGTCACACAGTTAGTACGTGTCAAGCGTCTGAGTTAGTACATGTGTCAAGTGTCTGAGGCCGAATTTGAACTCAGGTCCTCCTGACTCCAGGGCCAGTGCTCTACTCATTGCGCCACCTAGCTGCCCAGAAGCAACTTCTAAGAAGTCCTTCACCCAGACAAAGCTGAAGAGGCTGGAATGAGGCTGGGACCCAGGAGCTGTCACGAAGTAGGACAAGGCCTCTCCTGGGTCTGGCAGCCTAGTCATCTTTGGACTTTAGTTTATGCTTCATTATCTTGGAGCTTCCTCATGGGATCTCAAGGGGAAGGGACCTTAGAGGCCATCTAGCCCAAACCCCATCTTCACCATTCTACAGATCAAAAACTGAGGCCCAGTGAGGGGAAGTAATTTGGTAAAGTCACTCCATTAGTAAGTAGCAGAGCTTAATTCCTCCTGACTCCCATGTCTAGAGCGCTTTCTACCACATCACACTGCCTCCTAAGGAAGCTGTCTTGTAAAGGTTGGTCCTTCCCTGGCCATACTGAGGGGAAAAGAACAGCTCTGGCCAGATAGGTACGGAGTAAGACTGGGGATAGTGGAGTTCAGTAGTTGACCCAGCTTAGAATGGGAAGAAGCCCTGGAAGAATCCAGGAAGCTAAAGGTGGCAGAGGAGGGGCAACGCCACGATGGGAGAGCCAGGGACAGCAGAGGATGCTGAGTCTTGTCTGTCTTTCAGAACAAGGACAGAGCAGGCTCATAGCACAGAGCCTGAAACGTTAACATTGCTAGGCACATTCCTGAGTCTAGGACTGCTAAGAAGAAAATGCTTTGTTGAAATTAAATCACATTTATAGAACATTTTATCATCATGATGATTATTAAAATGTCACAGATCAGAGCCTTGAATGCGACAACTCACGTCAGACCTGCAGGAATACAGAACGCCACAACCAAAATCAGAAAGAAACATCCAGAAATCCTGTTTGCTGCCACACCCAGAGCAATGAATGGGCTGAAGCCCTCCAGAAAGGCTCCCAAGGACCCCTAGGAGACACTGCCAACAGGAAGAAAGATGAGCCCTGGAGAAAGGAGGCCTCCTCAGTAGTGCCACTTCCTATCACCCCTCAAATACCATGAAGTCACTGCACCACTTGGCACCACAAGCCTTTGAGGTTCTTATATCCCTCCCTTAATCCCCACAGCATTTAATAACCCTCTCCCCAACGCTGATCAAACCTGGCTTCCTCCACACACCCCAAAAGTAAGGGATGTTAATAAAAAGTTGATTCCTGGTTTCCCTTCTTCCTCTACCCACTGCATTCCCTCCAAGGCAAGTCTCACAATTTTGTCTTCAATTAATGGCTGGCAAGACCCTAAGAGGCAGAAACATGGAGATCGAAAGAGAAGAAGGAAGGGGAGGGGAAAGGAAAGAAAGTGACCAGGTATCCCAGTCCTCTGCCCTGGGACTGGAGGAGACACTGAAGGAGGAGGCCCAAGTACCAGGGTCTTATAATCTGGACCTTCTTGTCCAACTTCGCCCCTCCTTTCCTCAGCTCAGTTTTGACCTCATCACCACTGGGCTGGGTGTCTGCCTGTTTCCTGAGCTCTCTAAGAATATCCTGACTTTCCCCACCCGCCCCACCTCTCCCCAGACGGCGCCAAATGGACCCATAGACCAAGACCCAGACAGACAAACAGCAGAGCTCCAAATCCCTAACCAGGGAGGGGCTGCTGTGTGACATTCCTTTGACAGAACTGCTTAGGGGCACTGTTGCAGCTATGCAAAGCCACATTCTGAAACATGCACACACAGATACAAGCAAGGTCTCACAAATACTGTCAGTCATGATAGGGACTTTGTATGTAGCCACTGACAGCCATGGGAATATATAAGCTGTTACAACTGGAAGGACCTTAGAGATGATCTAATCTTTCATTTTACAAAATGAGGAAACTGAGGCCCAGAGATGCTATATGATATACCCAAAGGTATATTTCTGTGAAGAGGCCTTCTACAGGAGGCCCATGTAAAAGGTTCCTCCTCCCCTCACAGTTCATAGAGCTACATGAGGAGGGAGAGGTCAGAGCCAGAGGTGACCCCAACTATTGTCAATGAGAAGCCTCAAATGAAGAACAGGTCAGATAGAATGCCAAACCTCTCTCTAGCAGAGGGAACAAACTAATTACATCTCTGTCCCAGCCTCCATAATGCCAAACACCAAAATTCTTCCAGGAAGCCTACCCTGATTACATATATACCCATTCATCTACTTCCCACCCACACACATTTAGGCTTCAGTCTTAAAGATTCAAGGACCAGGCTTTCCAAAGGCAAGGACTTCTTGTTCCTCTGACCAGGGCTCTCCAAGGGCAGGAATGCGCCTCACAATCAGACCTGACTCTTCCCAGTGGAGAAAGGTCTGCTCCTCAGACTGGAGGCTGAAGTGCATAGCCAGCCACAGCTGCTGTTTCTCCAAATTTAAAGGGTTATTTCTGTCCTGAGAGCTGGTTTGGGAATAAGATGATGCTCGCTATAGACAAGGGGCATTCCCAGTCCATCTCACAAACCTTCTCAAATACCAGCACCCCTTTCCTGACCCTAACTCAGGGTCAACCTCCCTTTCCAAACAGGACTGAAGTCTCACAAGACGGGGGATGTGGAAGGGGGGGAGGGTTTCCATCGTTACCTTCCTAAGGGTTTGGGGGATAACATGGGAGTGGGGAAAGAGGTAGGAGGGATAAGGTGAGAGTTGTGAACCCCTGTTGGGCCAAGAATGCAGTCGTCTCTCCATCCCACCGCCCCTCCCCACAATTCTAAGAAGCCAGCAAGCCCTAGGACAGAGCAGAGGACCTAGCAGAGGGAAGGGATCAGAGGACATGCCTAACCCTTCCATGCACACCCCGGGCCAGAGCTTCCCCGGGCCCCTCCCTCTCAGGTCCGGTCACGGGGCCCCTCCTAAGGCTCCACAGGATTAGGAGAGGAAGGGAAAGAAGCCTACAGTTTGCGAAGTTGCCGCGTTGTTAGGGTTTTTTAGGGGGCGGGGCTCTTCCGGAAGAGGATGAAGAAGAGAGGAAGAAATGCCGACCTGGAGAGAGCCCAGGGATGAGGGATGTGCAGCTGGGGTGCAGGGGACGAAGCGGGGGCTGTAACGCAGATCCAAGCCCAGTGCGGGATGGGACCCGGGGGAGGTGCGGGAGGTCAGGGAGGGAGGCTGGGGCTGGGCCGGGGACGGGGGATGCGATGGGGACCAGGGCCAGGCGCGGGAGTGGGCAGGGCGGGGGCGGGCCGCAGCTAGCCGGAGTCAGGGCCAGGCTCAAGGGCAGGGCCAGCGGGCGCTGAGGGGGCAGCTCTGACCTGCAGGCGCCGCAGGTAGGCCGGGGGCACGTAGCCGGTCTCCCCGCTGCGGGCCCGGGTCGCCAGCCACCAGTGCGGGCTGCTATGCTCCAGGATCAGGAAGGTCTCCCCCTCGCCGAAGGGCAGCGAGTTGGGCTCCGACGAGCGGAAGGGGTACACCGAGCGATACATGAGGCCTGGCCGCCGCCGTCGCGGGCTGCAGGGTCCGGGAGCCGGGAGCCGGGGACGCCGGGGTCCAAGGGCTGCCGCGCGCCTGCTCCGCCCCGTGACACAGCCGCGTGCGCGCTCCCGACTCCCACTTCCACCCCCACCCCCGTCGCGGAGCCCCGCCCCCGGGGGCGCGCCCGGCCCACGCGCGAGAGCGCGGCCACCCTGGACCTGGGAGTGGGGGCTTCCACGCAGCCCCACAGGCCCTTTGACTCCAGGACTGCCCCGAGATTGGAATCAGGAAACGTGTGAATAATGAGAAATAATGACAGGCAGACCCAGAGTCAGGCAAAGGAGAGGTGCCAAAGCTAAAGTGACACCTTAAATTATAGTCACACACCCCCGCCCCGCCCCGCTCGCGCGGCATCCTGAAAGCTACCGCCAGGTACAAGATACCCTTTGTGTCTGCATCTATTCAGAACATCACCTTGAGCCCCCACAGAGATATTCACTAACAGAAGAAACAAGCTTGACCCGTCACATGAGCAAAGGCAATTGATAAAACTGAGTAACAAAGTAAAATATGCAGCAGGTTTCTCGCAACCAGTCTATATCTAGATAGAGTGAATCCTAAGCAGCTACCCGTGGTACATAAAGATTTATTAACACAAGGGCATGCAGCTAGGTGGCACAGTGCATAGAGTCCATGAACTGAAATCTTCCCTGTTGCTGACATACGTTGGAGGGGCTGCAGATGGCACAGTGGGGAGAATGCCAGGAATACCTGAGTTCAAATCTAGCCCCGGACACTCAGTAGTTGTGTGATCCTGGGCAAGTCACTTAATTCTGTTTCCCTCAGTTTCCTCATCTGTCAAATGAGCTGGAGAAGGAAATGGCAAATCACTCCAGTATCTTTGTCAAGAAAATCCCATGGAGAGTATTGGCATGCTTAATGGTTCACAAGGTCACAAAGAATTGGACACCACCCAACAACAACACAGCTAGTAAGTGTCTGAGGCAGAACTCCAGCATAGGTCTTCTTGACTCCAAGAACAAGGTAAAATCCAATTCATTCACAGAAGGCTTTACAAGGAGATAGAACCAAAACTGAACCTTGAAAAGATTTTAAAAGGATACTCATAAGGCACATTGGTATTCTTAAAGCATAGGTCTGACTGTGTCATCCCCTTATTTGAGAAGCTCCAGTGGTTCATTATTGCCTCTAGGAAAGAACACACTTTAAACACCTAACTGCCTCTCTTTCCAGAAAGAAACCATTGGATGTATTTCCGAATACATCTCCTTCACCCTGGCTATCTCCCATGCCTGGAATGTTCTTCCTCACTTCCACCACTTGGAATCCCTAGCTTTCTCCAAGGCTCAAATGTTACTTGAGGACTCTTCTTTAACTCATCTCAACATGTTATATTCTCCTACCAGAATACAAGGTTCTTAAAGGCAGAGACTATTTTTTTTTGGTATCTCTGGTATTTAGTACAGTGCCTTTCATGTAGTGTACACTTAATAAATGCTCATTCAATTGAGGAGATGAGGAGGGAGTGGTTTTCAGGCATGGTAGATAACTTGTGCAAGACATGAAAGATTGAATTCTGGGAATATGTACTAGTCTAGTTGGACTAGAGTATACAGTGCACGAAGGGAAATAAGGCTGGAAATATAGATTGGAGCCAGATTATGGAGGACCTTGAAAGCCAGTCCAAGGAATTCATATTTTATCCTAGAGGCAATCGAGATCCCCAGGGAAGTGTCATATTCAAACTCGTACATTGGAGAGATTATTTTAGAAACTGTAAATCACAGACTGGATAAAAGAGAGACTTGAAGCAGGAAGACAAGTTAGGAGATTATTACAATATTGCAGATAAGAAGTGAAGCAAACCTGAGCTAAGGTGGTGGGTTAAGGGAGTAGAATGAAGGTAATGGATGTGAGGATGTGGAAATAGGACTGACAAGACTTAGCCAATGTTTGAATGGATCAGATGAAGGATAGAGAAAAGTTAAAGATGACTGAGGTTGTGACTGAGCAGATAGTGGTGCCTATAACAGAAATAACAGGGTTGAGAGAAGGGGCAGAACAGTGTAATATTTGAGAGTTGTGGTGCCTTTTGCGTGTATCACCCTGGGAACATGCCCAAGTAATTGAGCCCAGGGTGGAGAAAACACTCTGTGGGGCAAACATCTGACTGAGCTCCAGCCAAGTCCCCTTCACGAGTTCCTCGACCTAACATCCCTGCTTTGCCATACACCCCCTGAGAGGGCAGGTTCCTTGATTCTAACAGGAGTCCAGACCTGAGTGGAGCAAAGTTGTGGTTCTGGCAATTGTATCCTAAGGAATTGGTAGGTGGGGCAGTGGATAGAGTGCTGGACCTAGAGTCAGGAAGATCTGAGTTCAAATCCAGCCTCAGACACTTACTAGCTGTGTGACTCTGGACAAGTCACATATCTACTGTTTGCCTCAGCGTCCTTATATGTAAAATGGGGAATAATTGCCTACTTGGTTATGAGGATCCAATAAGATGATTGTAAAGTGCTTAGCATAGTGTCTTGTACAGAGTAAGCGCTAGGTAAATGGTAGCTATTATCATCGTTATAATTACCAGTATCAGTAGGGACATTTCTGTGACTGGGAGAACCATATAGAACTAGGACCACTGGAAAACTGTTAACTTCTGTGTACATCCATGTATTCTATCTAAAAATCAAACAATCGCTGCTAGGACCAAGGAGCTGGGGTACAGTACTTAAAGGACTCTTTTGCTCTGGACCTGTACACGCAGACTATGTTCAGTTCTGGAAGACCACGGCCTCTAATGATACGAGAGTGAGACATCCTTTTATCACATTCTCTGGTTTGTTAAGCCTCCACTGTGATGCTATGGGACAAAATTATTTAAAGCTCAGGTTTTGGTTCATGTCTAGCTCTCCCTAGGGGGTTGAAGTGGGGAATTTTTTAAAAAGCTATTAATTGTACAATATAAATCAAATGTGGGGCAAATATTTCTTTATAAATTACATTTTATTTTTTCAGTTATCAAGCATTTATTCTTTTCTTCTAACCTCTCCTCTCTTTGATCGAACAAACAAACCAAAACCCCCCTACATAGTCGAGCAAAACAAATTCCCATATTAGCCATATTTAAAGATGTCTCTCATTCTGCATATTAGTTCATTAGTCTATCACCTCTCTATCATAAGTTTTGCAGCATTCTTCATCATTGGTCCTCTGGACTCATGGTTGATCATTGTATTGATCAGAATTCTTAAATCTCTCAAAATAGTTCTATTTTGCAATATTGATATATTGATGTTACAGCATAAAATTTTCCCCTTTCTGCACATTTCACTTTGGATCAGTTCATGCATGTCTTCCCATGTTTCTCTGAAATAATTTTTCTTCCTTTCTTATAATACAATAGAATTCTATTATAGACCTATAGCATAATTTGTTTATCCACTCACCAACTGATGGGTACCTTCTTAGTTTTCAGTACTTTCCTACTATGTAAAGAGTTGCTGTAAATATTTTTGTACATATAGGTCTATTTCCTCTTTCTTTGATCTCTTTGAGGTATAGGCCTAACAGTGTTATCATTTGGTCAATGGGTGCAGAGAGTGAAGAGAGTGAGCACATGCTAAGTGCCTACTAGGTACCAGGCACTCTCTTTTTTTTTTACAAATATTATCTCATTTGATCTTTGTCAACTTTGCTAATCTGATGGGTGTGGAGTTGAACCTCAAAACTGCTTTAATTTGCACTTTACTCATTATTATTGATTTGAGGAATTTTTTCATCTGGCTATGGATAGCATGAATTTCTTCCTTTGAGAACTGCCTATCCATGTCCTTTGACCATTTATCAGTTAGGAAATAGCTCTTATTCTTACAAATATGAATCAATTACTTAAACATCTTGGACATGAAACCTTTATCATAAAAATATGCTGCAAAGAATTTTCCCCCCAGTTAACCATTTCCCTTTTGATCTTTGCTTCATTTGGATGTGTTTGTGCAAGCTTTTTTTAATTTATGTAATCAAAATTATCCATTTTACTTACTGTGGTCCTCTCTATCCCTTGTTTGGTCATTAACTTCTCCTATATGTAAATCTGAAAGATAATTTCTTTCTTGCTCTCTAATTTGTTTTGAAGTGACCTTTTACATTTATCAGTTTGGAGTTTATCTTGCTATAGGATGTGAGGTATTGGTCTAAATCTAATTTCTTCCAGACTGGTGTCCAGTTTTCCCAGATTTTTTTATCTCAAATAGTGATCCTATAACTCAGTGCCTATGGCCTTCAAATTTATCTCAAACTAGGAGACTAGGTTTGTTTGCTTCAGTGTGTTGTGTGCCTAATCTGTCCCATTGATCAGCCACTCTTAACTTTTTCCTTCTCCTCAAGGCAATCAGGGTTAAATGACTTGCCCAAGGTCACACCACTACTAAGTGTCAAGTGTCTGAGGCCAGATTTGAACTCATTATTATCTTGATGATTATTGCTTTGTGGTATAGTTTGAGATCTAATATTGCTAGGCACCCTTTCCTTCCCTTCTTTTTGTTTCTACAAATGAATTTGCTGTTATTTTTTCTAGTTTAAAGCAATCCTTTGGTAGTTTGGCATGACACGGAATAGGTAAATTAATTTAGATAATACTGTTATTTTTATTGTATTGACTTGGCCTACTCACAAACAATTAATGTTTCTCCAATTATTTA
The DNA here is from genome assembly GCA_028646595.1 of Phalanger gymnotis. Taxonomy (NCBI): domain Eukaryota; kingdom Metazoa; phylum Chordata; class Mammalia; order Diprotodontia; family Phalangeridae; genus Phalanger; species Phalanger gymnotis. Next base: position 310,634,977 of record CM053624.1, read on the forward strand.
TGTTTGTCTTTATTTATATAAACAGTATTCTGTAATTGTATCATAGTTCCTGTATACATATTGGTAGGTAAATTCCAAGGCATTTTATATGTTCTATAGTTATTTTAAGTGGAATTTCTCTATTTCTCCCTGCTGGCTTTTATTGGTAACATATAGAAATGGTGATGATTTATGTGAATTTAATTTATATCCTGCAACTTTGCTGTAGTTATTGTTTCAGTTCAATTTTGGTTGACTCTCTAGGGTATTCTAGGTACAGCGTCATATCATTTACAAAAAGTGATCATTTTGTTTCTTCTTGCCTACATTATTCCCCTCAATTCTCTTTTCTTGTTTTATTAATATAGCTAGCATTTGTAGCACTCTTTCAAATAGTAATGGTGACAATGGATAGCCTTGCTTCGTTCCTAATCTTATTGAAAAGGACTATAGTTGATTACCATTACATGTAATGCTGGGACTTAGTTTTAGATATAGACGATTTGCTAAGTTAAGGAAAGATTCATTTATTTCTGTTTTCTAGTATTTTAAAATGGAAATGAATATTGTATTTCATCAAAAGCTTTTTTGCATATATTGATACAATATGATTTTTTAAATTATCAATATAGTTGATTATATTTGTTTTCATAATCTTAAATCAACTCTGTATTCTTGGTATAAATCCAACCTGATTATAGTGTATAATCTTTGTGATTTATTGTTATAGCCTCTTTGCTAATATTTCATTTAAAATTTTTGTAACAGTATTCATTAGGGGTATTTGTTCTATAGTTTTCTTTCTCATTTTTAACTCTCCCTGATTTAGGTATCAAGAGCATAGTTGTATCATATAAAGACTATAGTAGTATTCCTTCTTTTGCTATTTTTATAAATAGCTTCTATAATGTTGGAATTAATAGACTTTTGAATGTTTGATAGAATTTACTTGTCGATCCATTAGGTCCTGGTTTTTTTCCCCGTTTAAGAGTTGATTTATGGCTTGTTCAACTACTTCTGACACTAGGTTGTTTACATTGTCTTTTTCTTGTTCTTTTTTTTTTTTTTGGAAGGGCAGTTGAGGTTGTGTCTCACCCAGCTAGTAAATGTGTCAAGTGTCTGAGGCCAGATTTGAACTCAGGTCCTCCTGACTCCAGGGCTGGTGCTCTACTCACCGTGCCACCTAGCTGCCCCTTTTTCTTGTTCTTTTAATCCAAGTAGTTGATATTTTTGTAAATATTCGTTACAAATGAATTTCATTTAAGTCGTCAGTTTTGTTGACATGTGGTTGGGTAAAACAACTTCTGATAATATCCTTATTTATTCTTCATTTGTTGTTCTTTTTTTTTTAAAAAAAATATACTAGTAATTTGATTTTCCTCTTTCTTTTTTAATCAAAGTGGCTAATAGTTTGTCATTATAGTGTGTTTTTTAAACTGGCTCCCAGTTTTATTTATTAATTCCATTTTTTAAAAAATTCAGTTAGTCTAATTCTCATGATATCTATTTTGGTATTTAATTGAAGTTTTCAATTTGCTGGTTCTCTTTTTTTGTTGTTGCATGCCCAATTCATTTATATGTTCTTTTTCTCCTTTGTTGATGAAGTTGTTTAGACATGTAAGGTGTTTAGACATCCCCTAAGGACTGCTTTGACTACATCTTTAAATTTTTGGTGTGTTATCTTGTTGTCATCACTTCTGTGATTGTGATTATCTGTGTTTATCTGTGATTATCATTTCTGTGTTTTGTTTGTTAATACCCTGGAGAAATCACTTCATTGCCAGTTAGTTTTTTAATCCTTTCTTCAATATCTCTTTATTTAATATAGTTTTAATTTAATTGTGTTCAATAAAGGACATGTTTAATATTACTGCTTGCTTGTATTTGTGAAGTTTGTACATCCTAATTCATGGTCAATCTTTGTAAAGATGCCATGCACAATTGAGGATATGTGGACTCCTTTCTATTCTTATTAAATTATTATCAAAGATCTATCATATCTAACTTTTTTACAATTCTATTCAGGTCCTCAATTTGTTTTGTTCTTGTTAGATTTGTCTAGCTCTGAAAAGGATACATTCAGGTTCCCCACTATTATAGTTTTACTATTTATTTCTTCCTGCTACGCATTTAGCTTTTTTTTCCTTCTTTTCTTTTTTGTTTTTTGGGGGGTTTTTCTGGGAGGCAATTGGGATTAAGTGACTTGCCTAGGGTCACATAGCTAATACGTGTCTGAGTCTGGATTTGAATTCAGGTCCTCCTGACTCCAGGACCAGTACTCTATCCATTGCACTACCTGGTTGCCCCAACTTTTTCTTTAAGTATTCAGATGTTATGCCATTTGGGGTATATATATATATATTATTTAGATTAATATCTTTTCATGAAAATATAGTTTCCCTGTTAATTTTAAGCATATTTTTGCTGTTGCCTTATTTGAAATCGTGGCAGCTACCTCTGCTTTTTTGAGTTTAGCTAAGGCAAAATAGGTTTTCTTTCAATTCCTTGCTTTAACTCTGTGAGTTTTTATGTTTAGACTTCATTTCTCTTATTATTTTATTATTATTAATTTTTAATTTTCAACATTCACTTCCATAAGATTTTGAGTTCTAAATTCCCCCCCTCCCAAGACAGCATGCAATCTGATATAGGCTCTACATATATATTCATATTAAACATATTGTCACATTTAGACTGAATTTCTTGTAAACAACATATTGTTAGATTTTGTTTTTCAATCCCTTCTGCTTTTTTCTTTCTTTTTAATAGATGAATTCATCCCATTCACATTCAGTTACTGTCAAATGTATATTTCCTTCTATCCTACTGCCTTATACTTTACCCTCTCTTTGCCATAGGTTCTCAGCCTTTCTTTATTTCCTTTTAGACCTCTCTTCACAATCCCCTTTCCAAGCTTAGGGTTTGTTTTGCTTATAACTAATCCATCCTTGAATCTACCCTCCCTCTTATTTTTCCCTTTTCTCTCTCTCTCTGTTCCTTCCAGTTTTCCTGTTGTGTTGGATGTATTTCTACACCAAACTTTTATTTTGTGTATGTATGTATGTATGTGTGTATGTATGTACATTCTACTCTTCTTTTGACCAGTTCAGATGAAAATGGAATTCAAGTGACACACTTGCTCTTCCCAAAGCTTCCACTTTTATATAGGCTTCTGTTTCCCCATTTGAATTATGTGAAATAAGTTTCCTTACTTTTTTCCCTTTTCCCCCTAATACAGGGTGTTCCTAAAGTCTAGACACACAGGCAATTGACAGCAATTGCATTGAGTTCACATGAATCTTGCAAAGCACATCAACCTTTGCATCACAAATGATGGAAATCATATTGAAGAAGTTATTTGTTAATATTCCAATTAAATAAAAATTTCATTCTTTTCTTGAAAATATGCATTTTTGCCTATGTGTCCAGACTTTAGGAACACCTTGTATATTCCTTTCCTTTCTTCATTCAGGATCAGCAAAACAACTACTAGGTCCTCTATCTTATTTAACTCCCTCTATGACTCCTGATAAGATTAGGGACCCTAGTATTATCCTTCCCCTCCCATGAAAATGTGAACAATTCTTCTCTTCTGATTGCTTGCTTGTATTTATCTTTTAATCTTTCCCTTTCCTTGAGTTTGTATTTCAAAGTAGCTATTCAGCTATGGTCTTTTCATCAAGAATGCTTGGAAATCATTTATTTCACTGCAGGTCCAATTTTCCCCAGTAGGATTATCTTCAGTTTTACTGGTTAAGTTATTCTTTTGTCTTTTGGAATATTGTGTGCCATGCTCTCTGCTACCTTATATTTGTAGGTGCTAAGTCTCGTGTGATCTCAAATGTGATTCCTTGCTACTTTAATTTCTTCTTTATGGCTGCTTGAAGTATTTTTATTACTTGGAAGCTCTGAATTTGGTGGGAAGGTTTCTTGGCATTTTCATTTGGAGATTTCTTTCAGTAAGTGATTGATAGATTCTTTTTATTTTCACTTTGCCCTCTTGTTCTAGTGTATCTAGGTAATTTCCTTTCATGATGTCTTAGAAACCAATATTGAGGGGGGTTTTTTGGTTATAGCTTTTAGGTAATCCAGTGATTTTTAAATTATCTCTCTTTGATCTGTTTCCCAGGTCAGTTGTTTTTAATATGAGATACCTTAATTTTCTTCTATTTTCCTAATTTTTTGGCTTTGTTTTAATATATATTGTTGTCTCATTAACCTCTGTTTGATCCACTTTAAGTTTTAGGGAATCTCTTACATAAGGTTTTATACATTAAGCTGTTAATTCTCTTTGCACATCTCTCCAGTGCTCTCATTTCTTTTTTAATTCTTCCCCCATCCCACTCATCTCATTTATAAAGTAACTTTAAAACTTTTAAAAATTCTTATTTCATTTCTCCTAGGAATTCCAAATGGTCTTGTGGCCAAGCTTGTGTTTTTCTTTGAGGCTTTGCTTGTAGACATTTTGGAGTCATTCTCTTCTAAGTTTGGATTTAGGGCGTTGTTTATTGATTCTTCCAGCTTTACATTCTGGATTGTGACTTTGTATTAGGGCTGTTGTTGTTCAGTCATTTCAGTTGTCTCTGTCTCTTCATCATCTCATTCGGGGTTTTCTTGGCAAAGATATGGGAATGATTTGCCATTTCCTTCTCCAGCTCATTTTACAGATGAGGAAACTGAAGCAAACAGGATTAAGTGACTTTTCTAGGGTCACACAGTAAGTATATTGGGGCTAGGCTTTGTGAATTTCTGGTAGGGCTATTATGGCCTTCTGTGGCCCTCTACTGGCTTGTCTGTTGTCTGGCCGAGCCAATGCTGAGACTGAGATTCTAATTACCCTGTTCTGCTGCTACCAGGTTCTAGCTTCCCAACCCTAGCCCATTCTTGTTTCTAAGTTCATGCCCAAGTCATTCGCCTCGGTGTCAAATTTGTGACTTTGTGTGGAAAAAACAACCTACTATTATTTCTTCTTAGATTTTTGATCCTTTAATAGCACTTGTCTGAGATGTTTGTATAGGTGTCAGGAGAGCTGGACTGCACTGCTTTTTCCCATTTTGCTATTTTGACTGATCTCCTTTTAACAGCATGGTTCTTAATAAATTTGCAACAGTAAGCTCCAAAACCTAGAAAAGTCTTTTGATCTCAATAGTTCTGTGGTTGTGACTACTGAATGCAGTATCTACCTTAACCTCGCTGACCTCATAATTGAAGGAGGTCTTGTAGTATTGCTGGAAACTCATTGCATTGTTGTTCTGATTAGCTATCAATCACTCCCCAGATTTTGGCTATTTGCAAAACAACTTAACTCCCCCCTGTTGCTGCTCCTCCTGAGCACTCCTTCCTATTGAAGTGTTTATAAACCCTGCTCCTTTTGGGCACTCCTGCATTCCAGGGCCCAGTGGCTTCCTGAATTGCAATTCTCTTGACTTGATTAAAGACCCTTGTTGTTGCTTCTTTGGTAGTCCTGTTTATTTCAGGTTGATGTGACCAAGTCAAAAACGTTTCTGTCTTCTGTGGGTCAGTACTCATACTTCAAGATGTTATGTGACCCATTTACTTAAGAAAGATTCAGCAAAACTGGCACTTGAAAGTTTCAAGCCATTTTCTTCTAACCAGAACAACTCTTTTTATCAGTCTCCCCTCATATTCTTTGAAGGTCTTCCCAAAGACCATGATATCATCAAAACAGACCAACATTTCCAGGTGGTTCATGTCTCAACTTCTTTCTTCATCAGTCTCTAGATAATGGCCCTTGCTATAGGAATCTGGTGGGAGTCTCTGTATAATTCTTTTTTTTTTTCTGTAAAATTCTAACAATGAAAACCATTGGCTGCTGTATGTAAGGTGGATTTTGTTATTCTTTTTAAGATACTAGTTCCCAGGATCCATGGCCATAAAAATCTCTAGTTCCCAGGATTTCACACTGTAAACGGTCTCTACCATGCTTGCACAGCATCGTATAATGGTAAATACTATAAACATTTGTGCTTAAGGTTGTAAATGCCCACTGCAACTGTGTAGTGAATTTAACAATGAATTAATGTAAACTTGTGAGGCTATTGATGGCAAATTGCCTTCTTAGTCTTGGTTATCCTATAAATCAAATAGGCACTGGTCAGTAAGTGGGGAATAGGAATGCACAAGGGGAATGTACATGTGTGCTTGCCTCAACCAGCCCCCATCGAGGCTTGGAGGAGTGGGGGGAATACACAAGCTGGAATGTTGTGCATGCCTTGATCGACCCCCATCAAGGCTTAGGGGGATTTGTCAATGTGTGTTAGAATCAACTGGCCCCCATCAAGACCTGTAGGGGTTGTAGCTCCTACTGCATTCTCACTGGCCCCTGAGAGAAGAGTAATTAGGGGATGCTGTAGGAGTTGGTGTTCCCATTATCAGCAACCCTCTTGAGAAGACTAAAATGAAATAAACTTATTTAACCCCTATTATTTCTCTGATACTGCCTTCCTATATGCCTGAATCGAGTGAACTTGCTAGAACACCTGCTAGATAAGCTCCTGTGTTATCTGTCTCCTGCCTAACAGCTTCCTAACAGACAATCCATAGCATCTGGAGCCCTCAGCATGGCGTGCTGATCCACAATCGTTCTTTGATTCAAAGTCCAGTGGTATATACACACATATAAGCATTTTCTTCCATACCCCTGCCACAGCTACCTATGGGCTGCTAAACTCCATGGGGATGCTGTTTATCAGCAGATCTTTGAGATGGTCTTCAAGGTCATCTCTCATAGATAAGGGAATTTTCTTAGATTACCTTCAGAATGGTATGGTGTAGATGATCTGGATCCTGTGGGTTGCTTCTCAGCCACATCCCACATCTCACTCATGAAGTGAGAACACATGTCCTCTTACTGAGCATCTGCCTCAACCTTTCCTTCATTCTTCTAGGGACTAGGGAATCACTAAAGGCAAATTTTGGCAGCTCCACTTCTGAGGCTGTAGAGCCTAGGACTCCTATGATGTTCATTGTCATTGCTAACTTCTCTTCTCCTATAAACCTCTGCATGGATGGTCAAAGTACGAAGGTGTAAAGTCTCAGCTAAAACTAATAATAATGAAGTCTCAGCTTGTTGTGTTAAGAATCCCATTAATATACTGAACAGACTGGAATTGGTTCCATTTTGTGCTGAAACCCTTTTAAACATTTTTTAATTTTTATTTTAAACTTTAATATTTTATTTTTCCCAATTAAATGTAAAGACAATTTTTAACCTTCATTTTTTTTTTTACAATTTTGAGTTCAAATTTCCTCCCTTCCCCCCTCATGGAGAGGGCAAGCAATTTTGTAAAGGTATACATGTGAAGTCATACAAAACATTTTTTCCATATTAGTCATGTTGTAAAAGAAAATACAGACAAAAAACCCAAGAAAAATAAAGAAGGTAAAGTAGTATGCTTCGATCTGCATTCAGATTCCATCAGTTCTATCTCTGGAGATAGATAGCACTTTTTTTATCATAGGTCCTTCAAAAGTGATGCTGACGCTCTGTTGCTATATTGTAGACATGGCTGTACCAGCAACTTCCTTGGGAACTTTCCAGCTCACTCACCTTTATGTATTTTACATGTGGGATCCTTAGACACAAGTAACTTTTGTCCCTCAGTCCTCTAAATCTAAGCCCTTGTAAAGCCCAAAAACCCAAAAACATTTTCTCCAATGTCTTTCATAGGATGACTAGAAAATGATGGTCATTTGCATTCCACTCTTCAGGAAAGTAGTGCATTCCACAATCTGAGCCTTCAGTGTCACTTCTGTGTGGTGTCCTACAAGTCCAGGTAGGATAATCCCATAAGGAGTGAATCATAAAGTGATGCTCAGTCCTTTCAGGGTTTGGGGTTACCTCATTCCTTCAAAGCCTCCTTCTCCTAATGCTAATTCTGTAGCTGTCATTGTGAACTAGCAAAGCTACCTTCTCATTATGAATGTATCTAAGCTTGCATGGGGCTATCTTCTCCATAGCTATAACAGAAAATAGTTCAGCCTTTCTGGTTTTCTCATGATGGCAGTATCATGTCTTGGTCTGGCATGGTCTGCTTTCTCTTGTCCTTTTATCTTTCTAAGAAAAAAATGCTTTTTTTTCCCCATGGGCATATCTCTCACTAGATTTTGTTTGTTTCTTTAGTGTGACTCCTTTGCCCAGTTCCCATGGCTCATATAAGAGAACATGTTTTGGTCATAACTGGGGTTGACATTTTCAAGATAGCCATTTTCAAGCCATCCTTGTAGCTCTTTGTCTTCTTGGGTCAACATGGTCATGTCTGTTCTCTCATGGGGTACCATTCCTCTTCCTACCAGTCTTGATAGGTGACTGTCCACACCTAGCAAGATTTGGGATAACAATTTCCTTTTGCACTGCATGGCATTACCTCACTCAGGAAACACCATCTCAGCCATCTGGCCAGGACCATAGAAGCACACAAACTTTTGGAAGCATCCTTGATATGTGATTCTAGGGTTTCTTTTCCTGAGAGCCTACAGGCATTCAAATGTGAGTCCTCAGCTCACTGTGTCCCTCTTAAATGATTCCCAGCCTTGTAGGAGCCCTGTTTCATGTTTAGTGCAGACCTCTCTTGAGTCTTCCCCATGAAGACAAAGGTTGCTTCCAAGACTATCTTTACCTTGGGCCTATTATATCTGTCTGCAATGAGATATCTGATCTCGGTCCAACCCAAAGATGAGGCTTCTTTGTGTGACCTAGCAGATCTATTTCTGTATGACTCGGGAACTAGCCTTCACTGTGTACAGAGACAAGCTATTTCTTTCTGTTATAAGGGACCCAGCTTTAGCCCTATCTAGAAGTAAACTGTCCCTTTCTGACACAGTAGTCCTAGCTCTGACCTTTTTCACAGCTAAGTTGTCTCTTTTGGCTCCAAGATTCCCTTCAGCGTCTTTGTTGTCAGCTATAAAAGGGAAGTTTATTTTCTCCTCTTTTCTGGGGCCAAGTTTGGTCATTATAATTACATATCACTGAGTTTCTTTTTACTGTTCTTTCTGTTTATATTTTTATCCCTTGTTATGCTTCTTTTCCTCTCCACTGCCCCTCACCCCCCCCCAAACATACATCCACAAATCCCAGAAACACTATCATAGATACAAAGGAGAACCACAGAGCAGAGAAATTTGGTGGGCTAGAATGTACCCAGGCATGTGGGAGAGCCCCAGGTTCCTAGTTTCATTGGCCTTGAAAGGAACTTCCATCTAAGCTTTTGGGGGCTGTAAAGGTGAAGAGGTAATGAGATAGAGAAAAAGGAAAAGGAAGACTACAAGTTACTTCAACTTCCATGATTCTTCAGTTGAACCTGGCAGGGAACTTTTGATGGGCTATGTCCCTTGTAACTGAAAAGTAGGAGAAAGCCAAGTAGCAAACTGAGATTTCTTTGTGGAACAGACATGGAGGCAGGGAGGTGAGAGGAAGATGAGAGGAACAGATCAGGGCCAGCCAGAGAGATGAGAGCAGATTGGGATAAACTAGCAATCTCATTTGGTGACAGTGAATGAAATCTAGTCTGTGGATTCTTTCTCCTCCATTTCCCCAGATTGCATGACTGACGCAAGCCTTATTCCCTTTACTTGTCTAATTTCTCCTCTTCCCTTTTCCCTTCTAACAGGAACAGAGGAAGGGTGGGGGTAAAAAAGATAGAGATAGCAACCAAGCAACAATAGGAACCTTCTATTTGTTATTTTAATGTCTATTTGCAGTTGCAGCTAGGTTGTGTAGTGGACAGAGCACTGGACTTGGAGTCAGGAAGACGTGAGTTCAAATTCAGTCTTAGATACTTACTAGCTGTCTGGTCCTGAGCAAGTCACTTAACTTCTATTTGCCTCAGTTTCCTCATCTGTAAAATGGGGATAATAATTACACCTAACTCCCAGGGTTATTGGGAGGATCCAGTGAGATAAAACTCCTAGTACAGCACTGGCATATAGTAAGCACTGTACAAATGTTAACTATCATTGTTATATTGATCATTATCATCATCATCAATTATTTTGTACTGTCTGACACCAACAAACTATACAGCCAATAACACTGACATCACAATTTGGGAACTGGAGACTGAGAGAAGGGAAAATCAGTCCATGGGTGACAATGGGATTGATCCAATTAGATAATTTTGCAATTCAGAGGGTGGGGCGTGATTTCTGAGTATTTTCCTGAGCATTCCTAATGGCCTAAGTTTCAACCCTGAGAGAACGTTAAGAAGATGAGCCCTTTGGGAGGGCATGGCTGAATACACATTTTAGCTTTGCTTGTAGCCTAACAACAGATGACATATTGTCACTACAGGTATTTTTAATACCAGTTTTACAGATCAAGTGGTGCTAGACTATGGAGGACCTAGAATATCAGGCAAAATATTATAAATTAAAGAAAGAGTGAACTTGTCCTCTATTTCTCTTTACTATGTGTCCTGCCAATATTCTATTTTTCTTCTTTGTGTATCATTTGTTTGTGTGTCTCCTTTCTGTGACTTCCCTTCCAGTCTTCACTGGGATCACTTCCCACCCTCATACTTAATCATGCTGCTGTCCTCTGGTATCTTGTGTCCTCTCTGATAAGAGAGCTGCTCCATCCCCATAACTTCCTTCTCCACTACACTGTATTTTCTAATTGATGATTTCCTGGGTGATTTATATAGTTAATAAAAATACTAAGATTGATGGGGTAAATTATCTCACATAAGAGTGGCAAAGAAAAGCTGTTATAATGGAAGGGAAGAGGGGGTAGGTGAAAGGGAATGAGTGAATCTTACTGTCATCGGATTTGGCTTAAGGAGGGAATAACATACACACTCATTTGGTTATCTTACCCTACAGGAAAGTAGGGGAGAAGGGGATAAGAGGGGGAAGATGATGGAAGGGAGTGCAGATTGGGGGAGGGGGTAGTCAAAAGCAAACACTTTTGAAAAGGGACAGGGTCAAAGGAGAAAACTGAATAAAGGGGGACGGGATAGGATGGAAGGAAATATAGTTAGTCTTTCATAACATGATTATGGAAGTGTTATGCATAAGGATACATGTATAACCTATATTGAATTGCTTGCCTTCTCAAGGAGGGTGGCTGGGGAGGGAAGAAGGGAGAGAATTTGGAACTCAAAGTTCTGAAAACAAATGTTTAAATATTGTTTTTACATACAACTGGGAAATAGGATACACAGGTAATGGGGTATAGAAATCTATCTGGCCCTACAAGAAAGTAAGGGGAAAAGGGATAGGAGGGGGGATTGGGGTGACAGAAGGGAGGGCAGACTGGGGAAAGGAGCAATCAGAATACATGCCATCTTGGGGTGGGAGGAGGATAGAGATGGGGAGAAAATCTGTAACTCAAAATCTTATGGGGAAAAATGTTGAAAAGTAAAATAGATTTTTAAAAAATAAATTAAAAAAATTTTAAAGATACTTCATTGAATCTGTAATCTCATTTGTTTGGGTATTTTTTCCATTACATATAAATTGACATCTATTTATGACTTCTCATCCTGTGCAATTCTTGTTCACATTGTTCCAAAAATTCTCTATAGTCCATTGTAAGTCTTTTTAAAAACAAATTTTTATTGATCTATCACCTCCATTTTTCAATGTATTCCTCCCCCAACCTTCTCCCAGAGAGCCATCACTTACAACAAAGAATTTTTTAAAAAAGAGAAAAATTCCTAAAACCAATCATTATATCAAAAAAATCTGATGTTATATAGAATGTTCATATCCATGGTACAGTAAGCAGAATCACAAAGACAATATACACAATGACCCACAACAATGTAAACAAAAAGAACAATCTCTCACACACACAAATCAAAAGTGAATGCTGCAAAATTTGTTAAATACATTTTTATTGATGTCTTCTGCTTTTTACGTTATCATAGTTATTCCCAGTATCTTTCCTCTTCCTCCTTCCTGAGAGCTATCTCATATAACAGTACTTTTTAAAGAAGAAAAAAAATGAACATAACTAATAGATACACTAAAAAGTCCAAAAACATGTGCAATGATTAATACCTGTGGACCTCCCAACTCCATGAAGGGGTAGGTTGGGACTGTCTTCTCAAATCTCTTCAAGTCCCACTTGATCTTTATAATTTTGCTGTATTTACTTTTGATTTTTTTAGAATGTGTTTTTTTTTCCCCATTTACCTTTGTTATAGTTATTATGGTGTATATTTTCTTGACTGTGTTTACTTTGCTCTGCATGAGTTCATGAAGTTCTTTCCTTGCTTCTCTCATCACAAAAATAATTTCTTATTATAGCATTCCATTACATTCATACCACAATTTGTTTAGCCATTTCTCAATTTATGGGGCATCTACTTGGTTTCCACTTCTTAGCAATCACAAAAAAATACAACTATAAGTATTTTGGAATATATGGGGACTTTTTTTCCTTATCAATGACCTCCAGTAATGACATCTCTGTTTTAAAAGATATGGGTATTTTAGTCACTTTATTTACATAATTCCAAATTGCTTTCCAAAATAGTTATACCATTTCACCATTCTATTCACAGTGTGTTAGTATGTCTATCATTCTACAACCCCTCCAATCTTGATTGTTGCCATTTTTTGTCATTTTTGCCAATTTGCAGGATTTGAGGTGAGACTTTAGGGTTGTTTTGCGTTGGATATATATTTAGTGATTTGGAGGATTATTTCATATGGTTGTAAATACTTTGCAATTCTTTTGAGAACTGTTTCTTCCTATCCTTTGACTACTTATTTACTGAGGAATGGCTATTACTGTTTATAAACACACACAAATATACATACATATAAATATATAAATACACACAAATGTATGTATGTATATATGTATCTTGGATATTAAACCTTTACCAGAGAAATTTGAATCAAAGATTTTTTTCCCATTTGAGCACTTTCCTTATCTGATGGAGTAATTTTTTCTGCACAGAAGTTTTTTAGTTTCATGTAATCAAAGTTATGTATTGTTGGTCTAAACCAAATAACTACCAGACTGCTTTCCAATGTTCTAATTAGTTTTTTTTAAATCAAATGTTTTCCTAGGGAATTTGTGTTTTTCTCTTTATCAAACACCAAGTAATTGAGTTCCAGCATTTCTGATTCTTCCTTGTCTAGTCTATTCCATTTAGATCATCTTTCTGTTTTTTAACTAATACCAGATAATTTTGATGACTGCTGCTTTATAAAGTAGTATGAGGTCTGGAAGGGCTATTCCCCCCTCATCACTACTCATCATTTCCCTTGATATTCTAGACCTTTTATTTTTCCAAATGAATTTTTATTATCATTTTATCAAGTTCTTTTTAAGTATTGCCTTGGTAATTTGATTGGCATATCACTAGAAGTATAAATTAACTTTGGCAGTATTGTCATTTTTATTATATTGGCATGGCCCAGTCATGTGCACTGAATATTACTCTAGCTATTTAAGTCATTCTTTCTTTATTTTTTTTTTTAGAGGAGAGTAGGCGGGGCAATTGGGTTTAAGTGATTTGCCCTAAGTCACACAGCTAGTAAGTGTGTCAAGTGTCTGAGGCTGGGTTTGAACTCAGGTCCTCCTGACTACAGGGCCAGTGCTCTACTCACTGTGCCACCTAGCTGCCCCTGTTCTTTATTTTTTTAAGGAGCACTTTGTAATATCTATACAAGTATTTTGTGTGTTTTGATAGGTCTATCTCCAAATAGTTTGTGTATTTTGTAGTTATTTGGAATGAGATTTTCTTTTCTATTTTTGTTTCTTTGGTTTTCTTATTATCATCATTACCTAGAAATGCTGTCAATTTTTGAGGGTTTATTTTGCAGCCCAAAAACTTTGCTGAAGTTGTTGTCTCAATTAGTATCTTTGCTTATTCCCTAGGATTTTCCAAATCATCATATCATCAGCAAATAGAGATAGTTTGAGTGTTGCAAAATTATAAAGAACAAGCATGGCTTGAAAGAAGAGATATGGGAAGATATTCTCACACTAACCCTTGGCAAAGCTGGGAGATCTATTAATCTTTAACAATGCAAACATTTTCAGACTTTTAAAATATACTGGTCAGTTATGCTCATTTTTTCCTCTTCTTTTATTTTTTGTCTTAAAAATACTGTTTGTTATATGGAATGGCTCTCTAGGTGGGGGAGGGGAAGGATACTGAGGAAAACTATGGTGATATAAAAAAAGACATAAGTAAAACATATTTTGAAAAAACTCTAGAAATAATAGGAATCGAATAGAACTTTTCTTAATATGGTAAATAATAACTATATAAATTCAGACATTATATATAATGGAGAAAAGTTAGAACCCTTTCAAATCAGATTGGTGTAAAGCAAGGATGCCTACTATCATCACTACTATTTATCATAGGACTAGAAATTCTGGCTATAGCAATAAGCCAAGAAAAAAAAATGGAAGGAATAAGCAAAGACAAAGAAGAAACAAAATAATCACTTTTTTTGCAGATGATATAATGATGTACTTAGAAAACCCTAAAGTAAAAAAAAATCAAAAAATAAATTCAGCAAAGTTGCAGGATATAAAATAAAGCCACGTACATCATGAACATTCCTGAATATTACCCAAAAAATCCATCTAGAAGAGCTGAAAAGGGAAATTCCATCCAAAATAATTAGAGAAGTTATAAAATATTTGGGATTATATCTACCAAAATGAACCCAGAAACTACATTATTTCACAACTATAAAATACTCTTTGCAAAAACAAAGACAGACCTAAATTAAAGAAATAGTAATTTCTCATGGGTAGGTTGAGCAAATATAACAAAAACGACAATACTACCTAAAATAACTTACTTATTGTAAAATGCCATACCAATCAAACTACAAACAGATTGCTTTATAGAACTAGAAAAAATAATTTTAAAAATGCATCTGGAAGAATGAAAGATAATGAATCTCAGGAAAGGCTGTGGTGGTATCTATCAGTACCATATCAGTACTACAAACCTGAAATCATTAAAAACAATTTGGTATTAGTTAAAAAACAGAGAAGTCAATCAGTGATCAGATTAGGTACACAATATATAGAAGAAACAAATACAAATACAGAATTCAGTAAACCCAAAGACCCCAACAACTTGGATAAGAACTCACTATTTGACAAAAACTTCTGCGAAAACTGGACAGTATTCTGGCAAAAATTAGGTTTAGACCAATACCTCATATCATATGCCAAGATAAGCTCCAAATGGATATATGACATAGTTATAAAAGGTCATATCATAAACAAATTAGAGAAGGAAGGAAGAAATGACCTTTCAGATCTATAGAGAGGGAAAGGGTTCATGACTAAGTACTGTATAGATAGGATCAAACAAAATAAAATGGACACATTATCAGGGATTAGGTGATCAATAAAATGGTAGACTAGACTTTTTTTTATCTCCATGACTTCTCACACCTCTCAGAAACAGAAATTATTCACCAAAGATAAAGCAACTTCAGCTGTCTCCACAATCTAGCACACCCAGAATCCAAAAGGTTAAAAAAAATCCCCCAAACTCAGGAATTGACACTTACCAACCCTGTGCTCACTCAGCATCACTCCCCCATATTCCCAAATCTGTATTAGCAGAACCAACGACACAACACAGATTTACTTTAAAACCCTTCCCTACACTCATCCTGGCCCCCTTCTCTCCAGTGCCATGAAGATACTGGATTCAGGCTGCAAAAGTTTTCTCAGGCCTCAACAGCCAGTGTGACCACAGCCCTTCAGGAGCAAAAGGCTGCCAGAGACTACAGCCCAAAAGCACCGGTGTTACATGCAAAGCTCTGGCAGTGCCAGAGAAGACAGCCTCTGCTAGTGCCAAGGAAAACAGGCCCTAAACTGCTGGTGCCAGGCCAGAGAACTAAGGAACAGAGGGAGTGGGATAAATCACCAAGACAATATATCATATTGGGGCGGGTGGCGGGGGTGGGTGGGGGGGTTGGGGAGGCCTGCTGTGTAGCACTCCTCCACCAAGCCTGAGGGAAAGAGCGCAGATCCCAGCTGGAGCCAAATCTGATCATCCAAAAGTCGGTTGGGACAGAAATATAAGGTGGTGAACTACGACGTACCCAATGGAGGAAGTGACTGAGACACTTGAGAGCCAGGCCTCCCAAAGAAACCAGAAAGGAGAGAGTCAGGAAATGAATAGTAAGAAAAATAAGGGAGAAAAAAGGTTGAAAATACCAAAGATCCTAGATCAAAACAGATAAATCAATAGGAAGAGCAGTAACAAAAGAAGGAAATATGAATTTGAGAATAAGGAACCACAACATGCTGTTCCTGAGTTATTTAAAAGAGAAATGAGCATTATGAGAGCAGAATTTATGTCCTGAACAACAAAAATAATGATCAGTGTAGAAAAACTTGAAACTGACATGGCAAGCTTCAACAAAGAAACAAGAGAGAACAATAGACTGGGCGTGCAAAATATGCAAAGGTGAAGGAAAATCTAGAAAAAAAAAAAGCAAAAAAACCCAGAAAATATGCTCGGTATGCAAGCAATACATAATCTCAA
The DNA here is from genome assembly GCA_028646595.1 of Phalanger gymnotis. Taxonomy (NCBI): domain Eukaryota; kingdom Metazoa; phylum Chordata; class Mammalia; order Diprotodontia; family Phalangeridae; genus Phalanger; species Phalanger gymnotis. The sequence continues at coordinate 310,651,464 of CM053624.1, forward strand.
AGACATAATGCACAGACAATCTAAGGATCTTCCAGAAGAACACGGCAGAACAAAAAACCTTAACACCATAATGAAGGAAATAATAAAACTGCCTAAAAACTTCTGAACATAGAAAATGACATTGCAATGAAAGAATTCACAGATCTCTAGAAAAAACCCAAGGCTGCAAACTCTAAGATACTCAGTGGTTAAATTTAACAATTCAATTCAGAAACAAGTTTTGTAAGCCATCAGGAGAAAGACTTTCAAATAAAAAGGAAAGGACATTTGAATAACACAAGACTATTCCTGAACCCACTGGAAAAAGGAGGAGAGAATGGAATAATGTATTCCAAAGAGCAATGGAACTCAGGATGAAGCCCAGCATGACCTATCCTGCAAATCTGAGCTTAACCATACAGGACAAAAGACATACATTCATTAATAAAGAAGAGTTTGAAACACTTTAGAAAGAAAACCAGAACTTGAGGAGATTGTTTCTCAAATACCTCAAAAAACAGAAATGTAGGAAGAGTGAATAAATGCAGGAGGCAAGGACAGCAACAACAGAAAGATTAGTAAGAGACTTCTTTCTAAAGGTACACAAGGAGACAGGGGTGAAGGTGGAAATCTGGTAACAAGTGAAGTGACAGTGTCATGCAAGTGATGGTGAAAAGTCATGCCTGGGGGATTTGGTGGTTGCAAAATCTACTTGTCCTCAGAGGGGAGAGCTGGAACCCCAGGGAGTCCTAGAGGAGTGGGAAACCATGGACACAGAAAAAAGTTCAACCAGAGAGGGTATAGATCAGTGGTGGGGAAGGAGTCTTACCATGGGGTAGTGTCCTCTCTGACACTTGCAATAACCATCATTGTTCTGAGAGTCAAGAACAACGGAAAAGGAGAATCTATGGGGTAAGCTCTATAAAGCAGTGGCAGAAAGGTCCTTGAGGGGAAAGCCTAGAATGGATACCTTGGAAGCTTTGATCGCAGATAAATACAAACAAAATATATCTAAATTAAATATGTGATAAGGTAGTTTAAGGGGACAGGAACAACTAAGGTAACCAGAGTGTATCAGCAAGGCAAGATTCATGACCTCAAGGATGATTATGAATATGCCTGTATGGTTGTGAATCTGAAAGTATGAAAAACTCTTTAGGTAGAAGGAAGAGGAAATATAACATTTATTTAGACACCAGAGGATCAAATCCCAAGACAATAACTCCAATTTGATATAGTAGTAATTATATCCCCAAACCAGTAAGCCTACCTCAATGTAGCGACAAGGAAATTATAACACAGTATTATAGAAAGGAACCAAGTCATCCAGTAACATTCCTCCCTGCTGGGGCCTCCCTGTGAACACTCACAAATCCTAACTGTCTGCTTGCCTGTGTTCTCTTCCCCCCTCAGTTCTCTGGTCCCCGAAGCTCCCTGGTTTCCACTCCACTCTCCACTCTGCACTCTTTCTGCAGTTCTGTTGTCTTGGGAGTTCTTACTTCTCCTCCTTGTGCTGGATTCTGAATTCTCTCTTCTGACTTCTGAATTCTCAGTTCTCAATGGCTACCTTCTGGGTGTATATACTCTTTTTAGGGTCTGAGGGCTTCATACCCAATCAGCAAAAGGATGTGGGCCTGAGTCTTAGTGCCTAGTAGGTAAAGGGAGTAGGCCTGCCTATAAACAAACCTCTAATCAAGCTTCCCTTAATTGACCCCACCTGAGGTCTATTGAGTGGGTGAGAAAGGTCTTTAATCACTGATTGGCATCAAAGAGTCTCTTTAAACTGTTTCCCTTGCCTAATTTAAAAAGCCTGGAAAGATTTTCATGAATTGATGCAAAGTGAAGAGAGGAGAACCAGGAGAACATTGTACACAGTAACAGCAACATTGTAAAGATGATCTACTGTGAATAACTTAGCTATTCTCAGCAATACAGTGATCTAAGAAAATTCTGAAGGACATATGATGAAAAGTGCTGTCCATCTCCAGAGAAAGAACTGGTGGAAATGCAGAATTGAAGATAGTTTTTCTTTATTGTCTTTCTTTTTTTTTTGGTCTGTTTTCTTTCACAGCTTGACTTACATGGAGATGTGTTTTACATGACTTCATATGCATAATCCATGTCAAATTGCTTGCCTTCTCAATGGGGGCGAGGGAAAGACTTTGAAACTCAAAATCTGAAAAAATGTTACAATTATTTTTACATATAATTGGGAAAAAATAAAATCTTAAATTAAAAAAAAACTATTTCCTTAGAATATCTGTTCAATTGAATAAAAATCAACAAGTACTTATGGGAGGAGAGGAACATGCTAATGGCCTCCCAATGAAGAGGTAATGAACTCAGAGTACTGAATGAGGTATATTTATTGTTCCTTTGTCTCTCCTGATTTTATCTGCTTACATGGTTCTTCCCCCTCTTTTTTTCCTCTCAGTCAAGTAGATTTCCTTTTCCTCTCTTCCTCTTCAGCTACCTGTTCATTCATTTTTAAAATTTCTTTTTGGGGGTGGGGTGCTTTCCAGAATGGATTTCTGTCATTCTCATTATTCATCTAATCTTTCTGTTTACTTTAGGCCCTCATTTTCTCTGATCCATGGACCTTGTAATCATCTCTTTTTTCCTGCAATGAAAGATTTCAAGCTATCTCAAACCAAGCTTAAAGTCAGAGAGCTACAATCTGAGTCACAGAGCCAGAATTGTTGAAGAATGGACTTAGTACTCTGAATTTTCTCTTTAGCCAAATGGGGAAAAGCATTCAACTTTTAAAAAAAATCTTTGAGGAAACTACAAAAAATTAAGTGAAAGTTGTACAAGGTAGACAGGATTAATGAAAGTATACAAAGTGGAGTTATTAAGGCTAAACAGCTAGGTGGGGTTTCTTGGAATATTCTGAGAAAAGGTCCCATATTAACTGATTGCTGATTATAGCAAGTCAAGCATGTGCTTTCCATTATTCTGTTCCGGGGTAGCGATGTTTCCCCAAGCGAAGCACCTTCATAATCCTTCAGGATATTAATAGCCCATCCATAGCTCTTTGCAGCAATGTCAAGCTCTCTAGAAGCACAGCAAAGTAATATGGGCCTAGAATCCTGATTCTATGCTTGGAACTTCCACCTATTGGTTCAGGTTGGCCCTTTGGGACCAACCAGAACAAGTTATCCATTGCTTAGTCCATGTAACTCCCCCCTGCCACACTCCCACCAAATACTTGAAGATAACTACCACACAGTCCATAAATCTTGCCTTCTCCAGGTTATATATTCCTGTTTCCTTCAACCAATCCATATACAGCATGAACTTGAGGTCCCTTATTGTCCTACTTGCCTTCCTTTGGAACCCTCCAGTTTATCAATCTTTCCAATAATGAGAGAGGACAATGAGGAATAATGGTGGCTCCTACTGGGGTCTGTAACCTTAAGGAGAGAGAAAAATTAGCTGAGGACAGCATAGTGATGACCACCACCAAATATTAAATGATGCTTAAATCCAAGAATTATGGAAACACAGGAGTGGGTGAATGGCAGACCCTATTGGGAATAATTTAAAAGCAGTGACAGCAGCTGTTAGTACCAAAGGCTTCAACCCTTCAAGTTCTGGAGACATTTATCTCAATGGAGTTTGCTTACCGGACTACTTAGAGAATAGAAGAGGTTATGAATACATGTGAACTTTCTATTATTCATTTCAATCCTGATGAAATGCTTTAATGGGTCAATGTTGCCTTTTGATAACGTCCTACTGGTATGGTGGGCAACCAAATACCTAGATCTGATTTCTGTGGCTCTCTGCCAAGTCCTCTCTCCAGCAGTAATCCCTCCCCCGTAATGAGTCTAAGTCTTGCACCTGACCCTTTGTTTCCCCTACTGCCTTTCCCACCTACTCCACCAGGCTCCATCAGGGTCATGAAGGCCAATACCAGCCCCAGCAGACCCAAGCATTCCCTGTCCCAGACATACTAGTAGATATTCCAAGGACTGGTAACCATTTCAAGCTTGGACAAATGGACAGAGAGCTGCCTCATAAGTAGAAGGGTGGACAGACTAGTAAATGTACCAGAGATGAAGAGACATAAAGTTAATTGTCCCAAGGAAGGACAAATACAAGCTGGTGTTTGTCCCAAATATAGGCTAATTGTTTCAATGATCAAGTATCTAGACTAACTCATATCAGGAAGGGTTGTGTAGCTTAGAGAAAGGGAGTACTTAATGCAGAGGATTTAGTATGGTATAGGGGAAAGAGCGGGGTTCGAAATTTGGTTCTGCTTCTTAATGTCTGTGTGACCTTGAGTAATAATGATAACTCCTGCTTCTATAATGATGGTAGTCATTTTTTCTATAGAACTATAAAAAGTCTGCAAAAAGTTTTCCTCACAATAATCTCATGAAGTAGATAGTATGGGTAATTTTATTTCCTTGCAGATTAAGAAACTAAGGTTCTGAAATTGACTTGTCCCGGGTCAAGTGTTCCCAACTCAATACTATACTCTCTGGTCTTATAGATGGCTTTCCTATCTATAAAATAAGGGAATTTAAATGGATCATTGGTCTCGAAAATGTGGGTGTGTATCATAAGATGATCAATTGGGGCATGGGAAGAAATTATTGAAAACTATTTCTATTTTTAGCTAAGAAATAAGAAATTAGTCTTTACTAATACAGCTTAGTCATGATGGCCTTACATAGTCCATGTCAGTTCCCATGACATTTGTGGTATGTGAGGTATGCTGAAAAGAGTTGGAGTTCCATAACAGGGGAAGGTTGAGTGCAACAATCATTCATGCATCCCCTTTCAGTGTATTGCAATACATTATAGTTTATATTTGACCAGCTTATTAAGTGGGTGTGTTAACAGATCACTATTCAGTTTTGACTAAATGAACCTTCACTAGGCAAATATCTGGAGTTTCCTAAGAAATTTCAGATTGAAGATAACAATAATACAAATAAAAGTGAATAAGGGTGGGGCTGACACTTCCAGTATAAATTCTCCTTATGAGGTTAAAAACAGCGATGAGGGGACTGCTAGGTGGCGCAGTGAGTAGAGCACGGGCCCTGGAGTCAGGAGGACCTGAGTTCAAATCCGACCTCATATGCTTGACACATGTACTAGCTGTGTGACCTTGGGCAAGTCACTTAACCCCAATTGCCCTACCCAAAAAAACAAAAAACAGTGACGATTTCATCAGATTTAACACCCAAAATCAATTATCGAGATTTGAAAAAATGGATTTACATCTACTATCATTAACGATGAACCATTGCCCTAACTATATATCACACCTGGAGATATTAGCTAATAATATGAAGCCATCATAATTAGCAAGATGTTTCAAAACTAAGCTTTTGTTGGAACAATAATGTAAGCATGTTACCTATAAAAACTCTCATGTCTGCACATTAAAAGCCTAAAAGAATCATAAGCTAT
>CM053624.1:310657366-310678876 GCA_028646595.1 Phalanger gymnotis
TGGAACTCAAGGTTTTTAAAAATAGATGTTCAAAAGTAAAAAAGTTTTTTTTTTCATGCAACTAGAAAATAAGATGCACAGGCAATGGGGCATAGAGATTTATCTTGCCCTACAAGAAAGGAAGGGAAAGGGGGATGGGAGGGGAATGGGGTGATGGAGGGGAGGGCAGACTGGGGAACAGGGCAACCAGAGTGTATGCCATCTTGGAGTGGGCGGGGGGGGGGGAGGAAATGGGGAGAAAATTTGTAATTCGAAAGCCTGTGAAAATCAATGCTGAAAACCAAACATGTCAAAAATAAATTAAAATAAAAGATAAAAAAAATATAAAAATGCAATACCTTCTTCTGGCCAGTTTGAAAGAACAAATGAACATGGGGAAAATGGTGATTTACTAACCAAATTTTACCAAAAACCTCTGCATAATTGGACTGGACTGAAAAAACAAGTATCCACAATTTAGTAGGCATAGCCAGCAATGTGCTTCTTCCATTTGGATCTATGTATGTCTGTATTTTTTTTTCAAATATGACAGCTATTAAAACCAAGAATCAAATAGGTCAAACTTAGAACTAGACCTTTAAATGACTATCATAGTGTTAAACCAAGGTATATTGTTCTAGTGCTCTCATTTAAAAATATTAGTATTTGGTAAGAGCAAAGATTTTTTTGTATTTATCATTTTAAAATATTTTATCTCATTTGGTTTCTATTTTCATGAACATCTTATACGATTATTAGTATAGTAGTACATATGTATCACTTGTAAGTTAACATACATTTATTAGCTGTGGTCTAAAATGTTTTATTGATAGGGTGTGTGTCATCAAAAAAACTGGAATTACCACTAGACTAGATTTTCTCTCCAGCACCTTCCAACTTTATATAAATCTTTTGAGTTAGACAGCCTCAGGCTATAGGCCCAATGAACTTGAGTACTTGCTTTGGTACAAGAATGGGGAAAAGAGAAAAGATAAACTCTCTATAAGATTTCCAGCGGGTTAGTAGAACAAGGGAAAAGAGCAATTTCTAAGTGGTTAGAGTGTCCCAAGTATAATTCTCCTTCCAAGTGTAGAGTAATTTGGGTTCTGCAAAAAAAAAAAAAAAGGCACTCCTGGGTAAGACTCACAGGCTACCTTTATCTCCCATTTTACATATACTGGCACCAGATTTCATTAATTCTCCTTGTTCCCTACCCCTTAGGCCTTCTGCAAGGTAGGAGCATGATATAGGGTAAGAATGCTTGACTTGGAGACAGAAAACTTGAGGGATTGAGCCTTGGCTGTGTCACTTAAGAAAAGCTGTATGACGTTGAGCAATTTGCCCTATTCTGGGCTTTGATTTCTTTGTCTGTAAAATGAAACTAGTGATACTGGCACTATCTGCCTCACAGGGTTGGGAGGAGGGTGCTTATGAGTCCACTAGGAAGTACCAGAGAAATGTTCCCTTTTATCATTAAGTGGACTAAGTGACTCAGTGAAAAAAAGTGACACACCACTCCTAGCTTAAACCTCTGCATACCTAGGTCCCTTAATATTCCTATCCCAATGGCATATAATCTATTTCTGCAAAGAGTATACTGGAAGGACCCAAAAAAGCAAATTACCTAAGAGTTAAAACTTCCTCTCAGGTTATAATCACCAAGACTAGGGATGTCAAACTCAGATAGAAACCAAGGCCACTAAATGACATTAGGATCCCTGTGGACCACAGAGTGACTTAGTTTTAAATGTAAATGTTTTACTACATCTTGTTTAATATTTCCCAATTACATCCTGTATTTGGTTTGGGCTGTACTTAGGAGTGCTGGGGACCACATGGGGCACCTGTTTTGGACATCTTTGATCTAAAACCAATGGCTTCTCAGGCCCATCCCACATACCTCTGTCGGCTGGGAAAGCCCAAGAGAGCAAGAAGTAACAAAGAAAGGAAACCTGGGATACTTGTTGAGGTGCTATCACATGCCCCACCCTAGGTCTCTCAGGGCCCAAGCTAAGTTCCCTTTGGTGAGCACAGGAGGATTTGAGAACTGCTGCAGCTGTCTTGTACTTTTTGGGCCTAAGAGTTCCCAGAGCAATCTTTGTTGTGGAGAAATGTCTACTCTCACCCTGATGTAGCTCAGAACCATAGTCCAGAGTTTCTGGGGAGCTGGGGAATCCCACGAGGAATGACAGCCTCATATTTACAATGAACAAAAATGTTTTATTGGAATATATACACACAGGGAAGAAAAGAGGTATCTGCATCATCAAATATGGAATGTTTAAGAAATAGGTAAAATAAATAAAGACTCCAAGGTTTGTGAGCTCCAGTGGCCCCTCCCCTATACTCCCTGGGGCTCCTCCCCAACCCAGAGCAGCCAATACTCTGGAATACAAAGAGTCGCAACAGTGCTCTCTGCAAACAAGTATGCAGTCAAATGGTTTATTCCCCACTCTCATCACTTATTTCTGTAATAATATCTATTAAGCTTTGAAGTCCAAAAATGTAGCCTGTGTCCTGGCCTTCATGCACAATGCTGTCTTCTCCATAGTGCCTGCAGGTAGTATGGGCAAAGTCTATCATGCGGATATCCACCGTGCTGATGGCTGGTTTGTAGGCATAGGCTCCTGCTGATTCATCTGATGATTCCTCAGACAGATCCTCCAAGTCCTCGGGGTCCGAGTCCACAGCCACCTCTGGCAGCTCCTTGCCATCATAGATGATAAGCAGTGAGCTGGAGTAGAATCGGTAGGACTCCTGGGCTTCTAACACTGATTTCAGCTCCGTCAGTTTCTTTATGATAGGTTCAAAGAGTTCTCGGCGTAGGTACCTGCCATTATGAAAAAACTGGTAGAGGGCTTCCTTGAACCCCTGGACAGAGAGCTTTCTCCCGTGGTATTTGTTCATGAACATGAGCTGGCCACTCCCTGTCTGGTAGACCTGCAAAAGAGAAAAAATGTCAAGCCCCCCCAGGATTAAAAAAAAGATCATATGCAAGGGAGGGCAGGTTGTCCTGAGACACATCACTCCTCCTTGAGTTTAGAACCTTAATTACTTAAAAGGCTTTTCTTGCCTTTGGCCTTCTTTTCCACTGGAAGAGAGAGCCAGAACTTAAATCAGAGCAGCAGACTTGAGCAAAGACCTGCAGGCTTGTTCCACAAACTGGCCAGATGACTAGAAAACCAGTCCTCTTGGAGGCAGACAGCAAGGAGGTAGTGGGAATGGTGACAGCAGATCTATCTATATGTGATCCAAAGGAAAGGCTCTACACAAAGGCAAAGAAGTTACCGTAATCTGTTCTTTAAGAACAAAATCTCTGCTTTTCCTTGGTGCTACTATCTAAGACAATGTAGTTCCACATACTGGTAATATAACAAACATTAAAACACCTGCTTTGTGCAGAACACTTTGTTAGGTACCAAGGGAAATGTGATGTTTACATAAGACACTAAGTCCTTTCCTCACAGAGCTTATTACTAAGGGGATGACACTAACAAAGAAAATTATAATACACATTACATGAGAAATACATTAGAGAGATTTAAAGTTCTATGTTGAGTACTGAGGAGGTAATGTCATTACTGAGGGGGATCAGGAAAACTTCCTGGAGGTAGCATGTAAATGCTAAGGGAAGAAATATAATAGTAGAAGAAAGAAGGGAAAATATTCCAGGCACAAGGACAATATGAACAAAGGCTGCAGAAGGGGAAGCAGTAGAAAAGTTAAAGACAATACTAGGGCCAGAGAGTAGTCTAGTTTGACTGGAACCCAGAATACGTAGATTGTAGGAATATTAGGTTAATGAATAGACGGTATTTTCAAATAGATGGTAATTTCAGATTGTGGAAGGCCTTGAATGTTAACCACAAAAGTTCATCTCAGCTTAGGAAACACGCAATCCTCTAATTCTCAATCTGAATGAGCCAATTATTTCTAGCCTCTCGACTGCCCTGAATCAAGAGTCTCTTCTCTGGCCATGTGCTTCACAGGGTCAACTGGGCTAAGTAAACATCTTACCTACTCACACAAGCAATGGGCAGAACCAGGGACAGACTTCAACCCTACTGATAGAGAATCCAACATATCAGGAAGAGTATCTCCCACTCCTGAGACTCCCACAGCTTTCTCTGTGTCTCCCTCTTACCATATCCCTGTCATTTGTCATAGTTATATGTCCATATCCTCCTTCCTACCATGAATTCCATCAGAACAAAGGCTATATTTTATTTATCTGAGCGCCGTGCAATACTAAGCTCAGGAGCCTGTGCATGTACTCCACATATATTTGTTTACTACATTACTGATAAGGAATGAAAACAATAATAGAAAGAATACTGATTATGGAGATGAGATCTAGGTTTGAATCCTGTTTCTGACATCTGACTATGGGCGAGTCTTGGTTTTTATCACCTATAAAATGATGATCATAACAATTCCACTCTCTTCCCAAAGCTCTTGCGAAGAAGTGTTTTGTAAGCTGTCATAAACAACAGAAATAATTCATAAGTGTTTAAAAGGAGTGAAAAGGGGCATGGGAAGAAATTCCAATCTCTCCCAAGTAATGTCCAGACACCACAGAACATGGCAGTCTAAGAACAAAGCCATGGTCTTTATGAGGCAACACAGTACAGAGATCTGTAGTCAGAAAATCTTGGTTTGAATCCTGGCTCTTTCTGCCACTAACTATCTATATAACCTTGGGCTAAAAAATTACTTCATCTCTCTGAGCCTCAGAGGTCTCTCATCTGAAACATGAGATGGCAGAAATAAATGGCCACTCAAATAGTTTTCAGATCTAAAATCTTATGAGCCTGTGTACCCTGGGCTATCACAGGGCCTATTAACCTATCATATTTGAGATGACCTCCCTCTGCTGTACCTTCCTATTTATTCAAATGCTGCCTCCTCCAGGAGAGCTCACCCCTTTGGCCTCATGTAATACTACATTCTTCTTGAATAAACTTATCATCTATTAATGTATTATAGCCATGTTTTATTCTCCTACTAGATTGTGAGCTAGTTTCTGATGGCAGGAATTACATCATCTCTAAACTTTCTATTTCTAACAAAAGTTTCTCTACATGAGGAACTAGCTTAAGACATGATTGCTTAATGAATGAATGAGCACTGCAGCTCCACTCCTTCTTTATAGAGACCATCTCTCTATTACGTACATTGCAATCATGAATGATTCTGCTAACTCTGCTCCAGATGCACCTCTCTCTTTACTGATTAATTTCTTTTTTGTCTCTGGGCAGGGCAGGAAGAACCCACGTAGGAAAGTCACTCTTTGGCAGATAGAAGGTACTGGCTAATGGGGGTGGTGGGGGAAAGACAGCTACTCAATTCTTCAGAGCAGGTCCTCCCTGGTTCCTGTTAAGAGGCCACTTTTTAGCTGCCCTCACATCAGCTTACTTGTCCATCAGTGTGTAAGCAGCTGAAGGGGCTCTACCCCTAGGGAAACTAGCTATGGGACACAAAAAATAGGGAGCATACAAACTCACATAGGCCTCTTTTCTCAGTGTGGTGGAAAGAGCCCAGAACTTAAAGTTCGGAAACACTACAGCACAAATCCTAGCTCTGGCATTCACCAGTTACGTGACACTGGCAAATAACATTGTCTGAGCCTCAGTTTGTTTATTTGTAAAATGGGAACATAACACCTGTACTACCTATACCTCTCAAAGTGCTATTAGGAGGAAAGTGCTTTGTAAACCTTAAGGCATTATAGAAAATGAAATTAATTGTTGTTGTTAGTATTATAGCTTCCAGGCAATGGAATGTCATAGTATAGCTTAGTCTTTGCTGACCTCTTCCAAAGCTCAAACCTAACCACCTCATTGGTAGAATGCTAGGACAGGACCAAAAAGCCAGAGCGGGCACTGTCCAAGGTAGTGTCCACAGGCTCACAGGATTTAAGATGAAGCTTTAAGAGAGTACTATAGTCTAACGTCTACATTTTACAGATGGGAAACTGAGGGCCAGAGAAGTAAAGTGATTTGCCCAAAGACCCAGGTACCACACAGCAGAGCTGAGATTCAGATCTAAGCTCTCTGAAATCGAGTGCAGTGCTATTTATCATCCTGATGCCGCTGCCTTTCCTTGGAGGCAAAGATGCTAATCAGAGTATCAGGAAGCTCACCTGCATCCCACATACACGGACCCCGATGACTGCAGACGTGCTCTGCTGACATTTCCGGATCTGGTTAGCTTTCTTCTCCTCTGATGCATCATCTCCATGTTGCCGGGTTCCCATCTTCAGGTCCAGGACACAGGGTACTTGATAGCGAGAGGTTAAATTTTCCAGTAAGATAAATTCTGGATAGTTAAGGGAAAATCTCAAGAAATAAACACTTAGAATAGCAAGGTGCTCCAAAAGTGCTAGTTGACTGATTCTGAAATGAACAGGACCCCAGCAAGTTCCCTTGGGGGCCAGGGTTCCAGGAACTAAACACATCCGATAAAATCAAAGAATAGCAATAGCAGTTGCTATTGCTAATCCCCAATGCTGAACTGCTATTCTAACAGGTAACTTCTCAACAGGGCTGGCATTTTTGACAGCTTGTGTAGTTAGGCAGCTAGGTCCCTATGTATCTCCCAAACTTAGCCCAGAAACAGCATATTCAGTATTATTTCACCAACTCTGTGACAGATAGAATCATTTCCCAGTTATCATATGTTTACTTCACAGCAACACGTATGTATATATAACTCTGTGTCATTTGTAACCTTATGTCAAACTATAAGTTCTATCAATTCAATTCATATTCAAGGCAATTTGATAAATTCTAGAGATAGAAAACAGTCACTGCTCTCAAAGGAGATTATATTTTCCCTCAACACCTAGAAAAGTGTTTTCCACATAGTAAGGTATTTAAAGACAAAACAGTTAGTATGCTGTAGAAGACAGAGCACCAGCCTTGAAGTCAGGAAGACCCAGGCTCAAGCATTTACTCCGATATAAGCTGTCTATGTGATGCTGGGCTAGTCAGTTAACTGGTCAGGTGGTTAGAAATTTCTAATGATCTAATTTGCAGAGTTGTTGCCAATCAGCACCGTTAGATGGAAATTCCTTGCTGGGAGGTCTCTACACCAATACATCAGATCTGGTAAAAATAAAATCAGAAAAAATTTAATTCAACCAGCATTTGCTATGTGCAAGGGCATTGGGGACACAGTCCCTAATCTCAAGGAAATATATCTTACTGGCACGATGGACCACACGCACAGATAAGTAAATACAAAATACAAGTCAATTTTCTTCCAGAGACAGCACAAACAAATGGGGGGAAGGTGATGTATTGTCCTGCATGGACAATAGCAAGAAGTCCAATTTGGTTAAAACAAAGAATACACAAGGGCAAGTAAAATGAAATAAATCTAGAAAGATGGCCTGGAGGCAGACTGCAAAGAACTTTAAATGACAGAAGGGTTTGTATTTTATCCTAAAGGCAACAGGGAGCCACTGCAGTTTTAGTATTATGAATGATAATAAAGTGATCCAGCTACAGAATGGAAGAAATCTCCAAAGGTCAATAGACCTAGATTTCTGCCTTCAGGTGGCTAAGACACTATGACTCATTTAACTCACTTTACAGATAAGGTAACTGAGGCACAGTGAAAACTAAATGTCCACTGGAGAGAATAAGGAATTGCTGTTGTGAATGAGACAACATATTCAAGGCAGAAATGGAAAGAAATATGACTCACTTTATGGGCAGTCAGACCAAGATATAACCTTATTTGAGATAAAAGGCTTGTTTTATCATTGACTTCTTTCCCCAAAAAAGTACAATGTCCTAAATGAAGAAAGCTTATTGATCCAGAATACCAGGTAAATAAATAGTCTGGTCACTAGGAGTGAGAGTCCAAAATCCAATTATGAAGCTTTCCACATCAATAGGTCTGGATTCAAAAGATCAAGGCTTGAATTCTGGTTCTGCTACTAGTGTATGACCCTGGGCAAGTCACTTCCTCTCTGTAGGCCTCATTTCTCTTATATTTAAAATAAGGAACATGGGAGACCGCTGCGTCAAACATGCAGCCTGCAGGCCTGCATGTGGCCTGAACCAGATTAAAAGGCAAATAAACAATAAAACAGATTTTACTATGTGTTTTTCTGAATCAACATGCACCCACAAGGATCCTGATGTATGGTCTGCGGGTCCCATTTTCTATTGGAGTTATCACCACTGGTGTTACGGATAGATTCCCACACCTAGAGTCAGGAATAAAGGGTCTGACACTTCCTAGCTATATAACCATCAGCAAATCACCTAATCCCTTTCAGTCCATTTCCTCATTCTGCAAAACAGACACAATACCTGGAGTACATGCCTCATAGAGTTTTAAGGCTCAAAAGAGATAATGGATGTAAGGAATGCTAAAAACAAACAAACAAAAACCCAGGAACATAACAAATAAACAAAACCCTGTCGTGGGTTTGGGTTCTTAACCTTTTGTGTGTCATGGAATCTTTTCGGCAGTCTGGGGAAGCCTGTGGACCTGTTCTTAGACTAATGTAGTAATGTAACAAAGGAAACCAAATATGCTGAAATACATTTATTATCAAAATATTACATTATCAAAATATTAAAAAAAATCACAAACCCCAGGTTAAAGATCTCTGTGCTACAAAAATGCTTCAAATAGCCTTTTTTCTGATGGTAAACAAATCAAAATCTAAGGGGGTTCCCACCAAATGGGAAGTGGATGAACAGGTTGTAGTAAATAAAAGTAACAGAACATTAAATGACAAAGGGGATGGTATCAGAGAAACTTGAGGAGACTTATATGAACAGATGTGAAGTGACCAGAACGAGGAAAATAATTTATACTATAACAATTTGTTTGCAAAGATAAATAACTCTGAAAGACTTAAGCAAATCTGATCAACACAATGACCAACCACAATTCCAGGGACTCATGATGAAGCATGATGCTATCCCTACCCCCAGATAGAGAGATGATGGACTCAGAATAAAGACTGAAGCATATTTTTTTTGACATGGTCGATGTCATAATTTGCTTTGCTGGACTATATATATGTATTGGTAATGGATCTTATTTTTCTTGCTTTCCCAATGAGTGAGGGGGAGGGAGACAAAAAGAATTAGAAACTGAAAATAAAATAGAATAGAATTTTTAAAAAGAATCCCTGTAACTAGATGATCTCTAGATGACCTTCAGCTCGACATACTATAATACATCAGTAAAATTTCTGATCTCACAGGAGCGAGGACAACAGTGAAATAACCTAACAAATACTAAGCACTTTGCAAACCTTAAATCATTACACAAGTGCAGGCTATTGTCATTACTGTTATTATGGGTTCCCACCTACAAGCCACTAGTCCTTGCCTTAAAAACGCTGGAAATAGCTGGGTTTTCTCTTGCTTGTTTTTTGGGGGAGGGTTGTTTTAAAAAATAACCAATTTTTATGTACACACAGTGGCTGAAAGCCTGAATTCAAACCAACCAATGCTCCTCCATTAGTATGTAATGTTATCATTACTTGGGTAAAAAAACCTAACATTGGACAGTTGTAATAAGCCTTATGTTTATAGCTGAGCCATTCTAGGAGTCCCAAGACTGACCACCTTTTGAATAATGCCTGAATAGAACACCTACAAAGCTCTACCTCTGGCAAAGGATACTGTGTTGATTCCGATGTTTGGCATTTTCTTTCATGCGCTGTAGCTGCTGCTGGTGACATTTCATACTCCAAGGGTTATGGTGTTTCATCTGTGAGCTCACATTCCCCTTTTTCTCTAAACTGTAGTATAAGACTTCTGAGCTTTTTAACCACTCAAATTCTTCTTCTAACTTATGACTAGAAAACAGACAATTAAAGCATTAAGGCATTCCACTAAAGACAGAATGTCCAATTAAAACAAAGATACATCACACCATTTTTAAGGCAAAGAAACAACTAGAGGAAAGTAATGACTTCTGTTCTTGGTATGTGCAGTCAGGTACTAGTATAATCACCTCTGGGTTTGGAGCCAGAGGATGTGAATTCAAATACCAGCTGTATGTGGTCTTTCTCTCTCTGGGCCTCATCTGTAAAGTGCGAGGCTTGGGTTACATGTGTAGGTCCTTTCCTCCTAAGGACATCAGTAGAGGTTATAAACTTAGGAAAACATCTGGCTCATTGTGTCCTTCCTTACTTCTCAGGCTAAGCCCACTTAAACATTGACCCCAACAGGAGCCCCGAAGTCCCCTAAAGCCTTGGTTCTGCTGCTGCTTACCAGCTGGGTGACCTTGGAAGCCATTTAACTTCTCCGGGCCTCAATTTTCTTATCTATAGAATGAGAGGATGGGACTAGATCAAGGGTTCTTAACTTTTTTGTGTCAAGGACCCCCTCTGGCAGTTTGGTGAAGCCTATGAACCCCTTCTTAAAAATGGATAGAACACCTAGGATTACAGAGGAAACCAATTACATGGAAATAAAGATGTAATTTTTTTCCAAGTTTATGGACCTCCTAAAATCTATCCATGGACTTCAGGGTTAAGGATAGCTGGCCTAGATGATCACTGAGGTACTTTCCATTTTTAAATTGATCATCATTCTAAGTAGTCTCATTGTCCACATTTCACAATAATTTTGCCAGCAGACAATTAATTTTATCGTGTTTTATTGCCCAGCAAATCCATGATGAAAATTCCCTATATTAAATGTTTCCCAGTAAGGAAGAACATATATCATAGGATAACCCAAGTAAAATTGTTCCTGTGGCAATGCTCCAAATGATGGTGTTATGGGGCAAAGAGATTACATTAGAACTAGCATTTCAAGGTTACTCATGTTGCATTATTATAGATAGCCATATTCCTTCTACAATTGGTATCAACCAAAATACTGTTCTGCTAAAAATACATGATTCTAAGTTTCAATCACTTGCTGATAAACAGCAGTGACATAATTTGGCCTGCTAAGGAGGAATGTCCTCCTCCATGAAAAGAAACTTCAGAAACTAAACCAGATTCCTTAAGTATTCCACTTTGTAACCTGTGAGTGATAGTGAAATATAAAACTCAAAAACTCAACATCGATCTGCAGGTTTAATGGTTGAATTCAGGGTACCTTTTATACCAACCTTTTAATTTTTTCCTCTTTTCTGTGCTGTCGGACCCACTCCTTGGTGATCTTCTCCGTTTCTAGTAAATGAGTCTTTTTGTTAGCCCACCTTAAGAGCTTATTTTTGGGTTCGCAGTCTGAATTATCTATACTGTCTAAATTACCATGGTCCCCTTTTAATGGATATGCTATTAAACATAAGTTTCCATCTTCATCCTCTTCAAAGCTTACTGATACAACACCTATGGGGGGAGGAGGAGGAGAAGAAAACAATTTAACATAATAGGAAAAAACACACTTTATACAACATGAGTTTAACGTTTTGGTTTTTTTTTTCTTACCCTGTTCCTTAGTTTCTATGTTGCCAGAGGCCCAAAACTCATCTGCCAACCTAACAAATATCAAAACATCTTGACAAAATGACACCTCACAGAGAAGACAATTTATCATGGACCAAACATTGGATCAGTCTTTTCTTGCTGATGCACTGAACAATATAGGACCAAATAATAACAGGAGACATTTTTACATTATTGAAAATGTTTATTAATTTAAAGAAGAAAAAAGTGACTGGTCTAACCCTTGGCAAGATGTAAAAACATTTTTATTATTTTATTTATATCCTGTTATGGAAAAAATAAGTATCCTGTTGAGAAACAACAAAAGCTTTAAGTTTTGCATTACAGCAAAGCCCAAAGCATCGACCAGGACACAGATTTGACTGAGGGTTAAAGAGCTTTGGAGAGAAGCAAAGACTTACAAGAGCAAAACAAAGGGGTGGGTGATTGGAAACAAATTACACAGTACAACAGATTCTCCTCTGCAAAGGCTGCCCTGAGAATCTTTGGGCACCCTATGTCTACGGCGAACTGGACAAGCTTTTTTGTCCAGCAATGACTGATTTTATTGAGGTTGAAGTCCCATGAAATAAAGAACAAAATGCAATACACAGCAAATTGTATTGGGATACACAGAAACATGGTGAAAGCATTTTTTTCTCCTCTGAGTCTCTAGAGCACTGCAAGGGGAGGGGGGTCATAAGTCTTTGAGCAAAGTGCTGACAAGGCTGCCCTCAGTGCCCGATGAGAAAGTTTCAGCAGTTACCGAAGAGTGAGCGTCGTTACAACTGGCTGAATGCTTTTTCTCACAGTCCTCTCTCTTTGCCCCCCATCAATGACTCAATCTGCTCAGTCCTTGCCGTGTGCTCTCAATTGGTCGGAGGGGAAAGAGTTCTCAGGGAGAGACTTCTGAGGTGGGCAGGCGACTCAGGGACCTGGGTTAGGGATTAGCTGGGGTGGGGAGTTCAGAATCCTGGCCTGACAGTCTTGCTGCCACATAAGAAAGAACTACAGAGGGAAAGGGCCGGGCAGGGAAGAGCCAGCTAACATAGGCCTTTGGCTTTGTCCTGGAAAAAAACAACACAAAAGGAAGGACCAAGTGAAGTCCCCTAATCCTTCCCCTTCACTGAAAAAGAACCATCATTTACACATTGTAGTACAAATGTCTAGTACATTTTTGCTTTTAAGAGCAACATTTTCAATTTCTCCAGAAGAATGAGGTGTTCCAATGTCTTTCATACACAAGAGAACATAAATTTTGATCATTTTAGCATAATCCTCCTGCATTTACAAATGATGCTTTCTAAAAGGTCACAGAATACTGGCAACTATTAAAGTCACCACAGTAACGCTTTATAAAAATGAAGGAACAACTCAGTGTGTCTGATTCAATGGAGTGCCTCTAGATAGCAGCTTCTGGCATATTTAGGAACTGCAGCAAGCTGTAGCTATCTAGCTCACACCTTGCAGAATGGGAATTTCCACTTCCACACTCCTCTGACTCAGCCTTAGCCCAATTTCTATTGATCCTTGCCTACCTAGCATTCTCGAATTTGAATCTCAAGGGCAAATACAGGCTGTTAATATTTAAGAAAAAATACTTTCAAAATCTTCCCTGTTATTCCCAACACTGTGATAAAGTATTTAAGATACAGTTACAAAGAATCTCAGAATATAAAACAGAGGCTCAGCTTCTGACACCAGACAGAAAACAAGTCAACCCTCCCCCAACCCTCCACAACAAAACAATTAAGCAATCTTACCCAATACTTGGAAAAGGGAGTAGGGAGAGGGAAAGTAGAAAGAACAAACTCTGAGAGTCAAATAAAAGCAGTCTATGACTGGGAACATTTCCCAGCAAATACTTACCTGGCCCCGCCTAAGGAAGATATGACTACCCAACAGAACTGCTCAGCTCTAATGCTGTTAGCAAGCCATGTCCACCCTTGCATCACCACAGCCCGGCTCTAGCAACAGCAAAATATGGGAAGAGAAACCCCCTAAAACCTCCTCCAGGCTGAGGAGGCTTTAAGGAGGATAAGACAACAGCAGAATGAGGCACAAAATGGAAAGCCAACACCTTTCATGAACTGAATCCTTACCTTTATACTGGGGAGTAAATTTACGCATTTCTGTCGGGAGGGTTTCATAGAACTGGTGTTCCCTCTGGATGAGGGGCTTACAGATAGTTGATTCATTAAACCGGAGGACACAGGAGTGACCTCCCACCTGGTGAACAAAAGGTTCCAGCAGAACTCCCTTGGCATAGTGCTCCACTTCCATAGCTCCGAAGGCTGGGCTCATCCTTGTAACACATTAGACGGAACAATGCGGCAGTGTGAAGATAGGCAGCTCAAAAGCAGATGGATCCCCAATTCTGGGCCTCCAAAGCTACCGACTGCAGTCAAGAAGTTCTGTTAGAAACAAACACAATGAAATCCAGGGCTATGAGTAAATTGCTAGATAAGACTCCTAAGCAAAGTTCAAGCCAGGGAAGAAGGCGGCTCCACCCTTCTCTCTGGGAAGCAGAAACTGAAATGGTTCTTCAGCAGGAAGACAAACAAGAATGAGCTCATGTAAGAGAAGACAAACAATGACAAAGGCTCCTCCCACCAGAGGAGCAGCCAACTGGATGCTAGGGAGCTAGCTCTGCTGCAGCTAGGCTGGGCTGGGCAGGCTGTACCACTTCAGAGGCAGAGGAGAGAACAAGACAAGGTCTAGGAGAAAAAGCAGAGAAAAACATAACCTGCTTCTCCCGGTTTATTTTGGCTACCACTTCTCCTGGGAGCCTCACCCTTCCCTGAACTCTGAGCAATACTTCAGGATCCACCCCACACTCCTTCGGTGTCCCAGTGGATTGTCATCTTGGTCCAAAAACAGCTTGTACTTTTACTCCCAAATCACACTTATACACAACCAGAAAGATTTAAAGCTGGAAGGGACCTTGGAGGGACCAAATCTAGAGCTGAGCAAGAGTCCATTTAAGCTCAAACTTCCATTTCATAGATGGAAACTGAAGCCTAGAGAGCAACCTGACCAAGGCTGCACAAACTAGCAAGTAGCAGGGCCAGCAATCTGTTTCAGGTTTTCTAACTCCAAGTCTAATATTCCAAGAGAAATACGAGTGGCAATGAACAAAATACCTTAACCCAAATTGAAAGAGATATTGTTACAATTTTGCGCCATTATTTTTCAGTGCATGTGGTTTGGGGAGTATATACTATGCTGATATTCAAAAACAATAAAATATGCATCTTATCTTGTACGCTTCTTCATTAAATTTTTTGAGGTACTAATCTGGTTTTTCCAACTAAACCGTAAACTCTGAGAAGGTATAGGCTCATCCTTATTGGACACATAATAAACACATTACAAATATTTGTTGGCTGATTATCAAAATATTTTCATAGAGGAAAAGAACCTGAAATTTTAATAGTACAGTGATTTACATAGGCAAACTAAAGAACTGGGAGCCAATCTGGAGAAAAAGATTAGAGTTTAGAATCCATCTGCTGTTAATGGTCAAAGCCATTTCCCCCCCATTTTTCTCCATCAAAGTCAAATTATAAATTTAAAAATTAAATTCTGCTTAATCCTTGCCATTATCTAAAAAGAGGAATGAAGAAATGAAGGTGCCAGAATCTCATAGCTTTCAATGATTACTGGTTTAAAAGCCATTTCAACACAAGAAAACCTGTAGCTATAACTAATGCACAGGCCAAGGCCACTTAAGGTATAATGAATCTGTTTAACATTTGCAATTTACTAAAACTCCAAAAGCATTTGGGAGAGAATAAAAGTCATTCTAAACTCCTATCCCAAAAATCCAAAGGGTGCCACAACTCTGTATAGCCCTCCATCCTTTCCCTGAGTGTATTACTTTAGCTGTCTACAACACCCCTGCAACAGATGACTCAAAACAAAATGAAATAGCTTTAGTGGCAATGAAACTCAATCATTTCAATCATTAACTTCTGTATCTAAAAAACAATTTGGACCCTGTTCTATCTGAAAGAAGGTTACCTGCTTGATTGAAAAAGGTAGACGAAGTGTTCTAGGTCACTGAACTATTTTTGATCAGTCTATCCTGATGGACAAAAGCTTTAGCATAGCATTAAAACCTGACAGGGTCTGATACAGGAAGGGCGCTGATCTGTAGCAATGGTAAGCACACTATAAATGAGCACAGAACACTTTGTCCCTGAGAACGGTAAGCTGTTTACTGTTTAATACAGATCTGATCCAATTTCATTCCCATACCTGCTTACGTGCCCATATAACCCTAATCTGAATACTTTTAAGATACCCTCATTTTTGGAGAAGGCTGAAATTCTCACAAGTATCCTACCTTCTAGGCAAGAGAGCTTTTCTGCAGTGATATGATTTAACTCTCTAGGGCTGTTAGAAGAGCCACACACAATTTTTACTCTGCATTTTTAAGCCCTAAGGGTGAATCTGTCTGACTGTCCCCATTATGGAAGTAAAGATATGGGAGAACAAGAAGGATATGAATATCTCCCCAGAGGAAAGATAATCTCTCTCTTTCAAGGTACAGATATACCCACTAGCTGTTCTACCTGGAAAATATAAGAGGTAGTCATGGTGTGGAAAGAACATTGAACTGGCTCTGGAGACTAGGTTCTAGGCCCAGCTCTGCTACTAACTTGCAATGGGACCTACCTGTTTGTTCATCTACCAAATGAGGGCGGATTGAAATAAATAACGAACAAAGGTTTTCATATCTCTAAAATTGGTATAACCTACACAATCAAAATCCATTAAGCCTAACAAATGAAAGGCTTTAAACGCGAGATTTCTCTTTTATATAGAAAAGATACTTTTTCTTCAAAGGGCTCAAGACCTAGTAGACCTAATTAAAACCAGTTTCATATTCTTCCTTTATTGGTTTGCTAGTCTCTGTATCTTCTACTCTCAGTTGACAAAAGAACATAAATCAGGAAACTACCCCAAAACGCCAGTCATCTGAATTTTCCTTTATCTCAAATTGCTAGGGAGGCTCTGGCTGCAATAATCTTAGAGCCTCTGGAATCAGACTGTGGTCACTATGTTGTGCTTTCAAGGCAATGGTCTGGAAACACAGGGCAAGAGCTTAATTCCCTTTCCCACAGGGTATATATTTTGGAGTATTTTAGGAATTATCTCCCAGTTACTCAAAACATTCATTCAGGCAGGAAGAGATTGAGTCACTATGAAGGAGTTTGTAGCACTAATGTATACGTTAATAATATGCCAAACTAGCCAGAAGATGGCAGCACAACTCATTTTGCATTCCATCATGCGATGTTCTGCCAGTTCCATTCTCTTGTTTATCTAGATGTGGTTACATGGATCTACTATTAAGACTTTTCCTTGAAAAGCTGCTGGTTTGCAGCTTGCCTGCTAGTTCTCGAACCATTAGTCAGGAATCATTTTGATGACCTATGGTCATTACCAGAACTTACAACGGGAGTTCTATTTCTTGAGGTGTTTTATAACACTTAAAATAACTGGCTTTCCCTCAGACAGATACTCATAAATATCCAAATCCAAACCCCAGCCCCAGTTCTAACTATATCACACTGGGATAAACCCTCTCCGTCTCCAGGACTCATTTTTCTGAACTACAAAATGAAGGGATTGTGTCCCTCCTAGCAGTGAACTGACACTTTCAAGTGCCCAAAAAAATCCTTAAGCAGTTATTTCTCTACCTAGAAAATTGTTTCTGACATACAGAAATAAGCTTACCTCTTCAACTTCTTCCTCCTAGGCTCACCACTAGGCAATAACTAAACCTTTGCATCTAAACTAAAGAGTACTTCATGTTTGAGGCAGCCAGGTAATATAGTGGAGAAAAAGTTCAATTTGGAGTCAAGAAAACTCGATTTTAAATCCTGCCTCAGATACTTACTAGCTGTGGGGCCCTCCCATCCCTGGTCCTCATCTGTAAAACGGGGATAAAAAAATTACTCATTGAGTTATGCTGTACGAATCAAATAATAAACATAAAATACTTTGTAAACCTTAAAGCAGTATATATAAATGCTAGGTAGCTATTACTATTCTTACACCCAGTGGAATAAATGTTCCACACTATTATAAATGGTGGTCTGCCAAAAGAAGCTATGTGCCCACTTGTCAGGGATATTTAAGAAGTGACTCCAGTTCAGGGAGGGGGACTCCTTGGGAACTTCTGAAGCCTCTCTCATTTCCAAGATTTGGCGGTGACTCTGCCCCAGCAGAGGATCTTTGATCACACACAAACTCTTCCTCACATCCCCAATGTACTCATTAGCCACTGTTCATGACTTGGCAGCTGGCTCAGCCTCAGGTACAACACAACACCCAGAAGTCTGTGGGGCATTTGTTACCTATGTAACAGGCCACTGGAGTCAAGTCAGTCTAAAGTTATAGGAAAAAACATGTCCAACTCTGCTTAGAGCCAAGTCTAAGGGCAGAAGGAACGAAAGAAACAAGTGCTGGGCACTCTGCTAACTGCTTTACAAATATTATCTCATTTGATCCTCACAACCACCATGGAAGATAAGTGCTATTATTACCCCTATTCGAGAGTTGAAACTGAAGTAGACAAAGAGGTTAAGTGACTTGCCCAGCACTGCACTACTAGTAAGTATCCGAGGTTAAATTTGAACTTAACTCCTTCTGACTCCAGGTGCAGTACTCTAGCTGCCTTTCAATTAGAAGGATTGAAAGGTAGTAACTGCTAGGTTATTTAACCTATTTTCTTCGAACTTCCAGAAAATTCAAATAGTCAATACTAAAGGAGAGCTAAAGCACCCGTATGTGTTTATCACTACAGCCTGTCCTACTCAGAAAAAATAAATACAAGTAGAAAAAAATGTGATTGGTTACCTCTTAGAATTACACTTTCGAATTTTTCTATTAAGTATCCCAGTTCTGTGGCAATAATGAAGTCTAACTACTATGAAAACTGATAGTTTCAGCTTATAGTTGAAAACTATAAGGAGTACTGAAATAACACCACAACTGCCCATATTACTTCTCTGCCTTCTGTCTAGCACTGAACTTTGGGCTCAAAGTTACAAAGGAGTCTCAGACTTTGCCAGTGGATTCCAAGGAGTGAACAAGGGAAATTAGGAAGAGGGGGAAGAAAAGGAATTAGACAGCTACAGAGAAAGGGGGGCAGCAGATGTGGATAGGAGCAGGAGACTCCAGAGAGAAAGGATGAGGAGTGATATTGAGAATGCATCTACTTAAATTCAAATATGCTATCTTCCATCTTTCAAAGTTTTGATGAATGATCTCTCTCTGTGGGCACTTCAGAATACCAGACAAATTGTTTCTTATCTGCTGATGTATTTCTCTGATATCTTTCCCAATAATTGGTTTCATTTTGCTATGTTAGCTTAACAAAGGTTAAACTGACCTCTGTGCTTCAAGAGCATTATCCAGTTTTGGAATAAGGCACCTAGAGAGAAATCAGGAAAGCAAGCAATTCTTAAAAGATATATTTTCCAAACTTACTTTCATTATAGCACTCCACTAAGGATTCCCTACTCCATCAACATACTCTTTTGGCAAAAAAAAAAAATTAAAAATTAAAAAAAAAACCATACTCTTTTGGCTCTTTGCCAGCCTGATTCTTGTTAGGCAAGAGAAAACTGTGTTATATGAAAAAATTTCAGTTGGATGAAATCAGTCACATCTCAATGTTCTTCACTTAGGCAAAAATAACCTTTATTCTAATTACACAAAACACTGATTATTTAAAAACCTAAACTTCAACAAACACCTTGATCTTAGTTGGGAATGTCCATGGTTAGCCATGGTATGAAAACTTCTTCCTCAGCTATAAATTTAGATAACCTATAACCAAAGGGGCATGGGCACTTTGTGGATTTGTCAGTTGGCCATTTCTTCAGTTTCACACCATTATTAATTCAGCTTGCTCTTGCAAAAATCTTTTAATACTAATATTTAGTCAGTGATGCTGTGCATCTGAAAATCATGGATACTGTATTTTAGAAGAACTACAATCTCAGGTGACCTAAAATGTAATGAGAAGACAAACAGTGCGCATAAAAACAGGCTACAGCATGTTACTAAAGGTGACTCACATAATAAAAGTGTCCACCCTCCCCAACCTGCCTTCCCACCAAAATCTTTTATTCAAGGCCACATACAAGTAGAAAAAGAGGAAGGCCAATCATGAAACTAGAGTAAGGGATAACAGATTGACAGGCCTTAATGTCACACTGATAGTAATAAAAATATTAAATGAATCACAAGGTCCTTAGAGAATTGGGATCATTTATGGAAGAACAAGATCAAGACTCACATAGGATGAGAAGACATGGAGGAATTGACATTCATACGTATGGAGAAAGTATCTACAGTGATACAGATCCCTCAAAGTATAGAAAAATTAGAAGAATCTTACAAGAAAAACTTTCTAACTTACAGATAAAGTACTGAAATACAACAGCAAAGCCCAAAAACATCATTGGCTCCTAATAAAATTGCAGAGAGCCTGTCAATGGAAAGTCAATTCTTATATTTTAATGGTCTCTAGTCTTGTCTCCTTTTCTCTTCTTCATGCAGCCTTCACTCCACCCAACAGAGAGATCTCCCTTATTCGAAACCTACACTTCTATCACAGTGTTCCTCCTCATAAATACCATGTGCTTATTCCTCAATGTTCCAGGGACACAAAAGATTGCTGGCTAAGTAATTTGTTGCCTTTACACCTTTGCTTCCTTAGTTTCCTACACCTTGGATGAACTTCCCATCTCTGCCTAATTTCTATCCATTTTTTAAGGTCTAGCTTATATGACACCTTCTCCACAACACTCTCCTTTGCACATGTTCCTTTCATATCTTGTATAAAACTATTGTGTGTATATATACATACATGCATATGTTTTTATTAACCTTTTACTGGTGATATAATTTACTGATGCTGTATGTATTTTTATATGAGCTTGCAGTCTCTTAGAATGTAAGCATACTGTGAGTAGGGATCATTCATTGTTTGTACCTGTATGCCTAGCATCTAGCGTAAAGCCTAGCAAGTGCTAAATAAATACTTACTAACTGATTGATGCTATGGGTATATAAGATTCTTAGATAAATTCAATAACATAACTGCTCAATGGTTATCTGATTATTAATATCAAGCAAGCCATAAAACAGGAAAATGTATGATCAACAAACATGGCAGTGTTTGCCACGGGCCATGAAAGGTGTGTCTATCACGGAGTTCAAACTGAAAAGAGATTCCTTAAAGGTAGTAAGAACTTTCAATTCTTTTAATTGAATTTTTTTAATTAACCAAAATCCATTGATCTTACCTCCTACCCCATCCCAGCTTGTGATGAAGTCCTTGTAATAAATATGTAGTCAAGCAAAACAAATTTCTACATTGGCCATATCAAAAAAACGTATGTATTAATACATACTTTAAGTCCATCACCTGTCTGTCAGGAGAAGAATAGTATGTTTCATCATAAATACTCAGGAATGTATCTGGAGTCTGTCACTGCATTGATCAGAGTTCTTAAGTCTTTCAAAGTTATTTGCTTTAACAGTATTATTATAGTATGGATTATTCTCCTGGTTCTTTACTTTGCATTGGTTCAAAAAGTCTTCCCAGATTTTTCTGAAACCGTTTCTTACAGCACAATAGTATTCCACAACATTCACATACCTTAACTTGTTCAGCCATTCCTCAATTTGTGGGCACCTCCCTTCAGTTTCCAGTTCTTTGATGCCACACAATGAGCAGCCATAGATATTTTTCTATGTATGATCTCTTTTCCTCTTTCTTTGATCTCTTTGTATAAAGACTTTAAATGAACCTCTCTGTGGATGACATTATGCTGACTGCATCAAACTCTACAACATTGAGGAGTTTCCTAAATGAAATCTACAAACACTTTTAAAATTCAGCCTAACAATCCAAAAAGGAAAAGTCATGTGGTTAAAGGATGCCTATGGTTCTGCTTAAGAAATTCAGACAGGCCAAGATGGCAGCTGGAAAGCAGGGACTAGCATGAGCTTCCCGCCAAGTCCCTCCAAAAACCTATAAAAAATGGCTCTGAAACAATTCTATAACTGTAGAACCCACAAAATTG